>OX457028.1:27325444-27925444 GCA_949752745.1 Protula sp. h YS-2021
AAAACAATGTCGCTTTAGCACTTAGGATCCATGTACTGCTATCTCCATAACAGAACTGAGCTCATCTCCTGGACTGGATAATCCTCTTGGCTCTGAGATTAAAGGCAATGCATAAGTAACCAATTTAATTTTCAAGTTTCAGTTGGTGCAAAGATGTGAAAACACAGGGACTTTTGATGCATAATGACGGTTTAAAATATTTTATGCGTTTTTTTTTTTTCATTCTGTTTTAGGGTAAAAATCATGTACGGCATTATCGGCGACTTTCCGGCTCCGTATTTCTTCGAGATCGACCGAAAATGAAGGTTTGATCAGCGTGAAGAATGACTTAAAGGTCGACAAAGCCTTCACATACGCGGTACGGCTCTCCGTATCTTAGTTCCCCCCTCTACATGACGTCATTGCCCCCCGCCCCCCTCACATACGCGGTACGGCTCTCCGTATCTTACTTTCCCCTCTACATGACGTCATTGCCCACCCCCCCCCCCACATACGCGGTACGGCTGTCCGTGTCTTAGTTCCCCCACTACGTGACGTCATTGCCCCCCCCCCCTCCCTCTCACATTACCGGTGTTGATCTCCGTATCTTAGTTCCCTGCCAGGTAGCGTCATTTGCCCCTCCACACACGTGGTGCCTTCACATACGCGGTAAGGCTCTCCGTATCTTAGTTCCCCCACTACGTGACGTCATTGCCCCCCTCTCACATGCCCGGTGCGGATCTCCGTATCTTAGTTCCCTGCAACGTGGCGTCATTGCCCCTCCACACACGTGGTGCCTTCGCATACGCCATACCGCTCTCCGTATCTTAGTCCCCCCCCCCCCACCCCCGCCACATGACATCATGCTTCTCCACACCGTCGTCCCTTCACACACGCCGTACAGTTCTCCCTATCTTACTTCCTCCATCACATGACATCATTACCCCTCCCACCCCCCGCCCCACTTCACGTACGCGGTACGGCTCTCCGTGTCTTAGTTCCCCCCTCTACATGACGTCATTGACCCCCCCCCCCCTCACATACGCGGTAACGGCTGTCCGTGTCTTAGTTCCCCCACTACGTGACGTCATTGCCCCCCCCTCTCACATACCCGGTGCGGATCTCCGTATCTTAGTTCCCTGCCAGGTAGCGTCATTGCCCCTCCACACACGTGGTGCCTTCGCATACGCTATACCGCTGTCCGTATCTTAGTCTCCCCCCCCCCCCCACCCCCCGCCACATGACATCATGCTTCTCCACACACGTCGTTCCTTCAACACACGCCGTACGGTTCTCCGTATCTTACTTCCTCCAACACATGACGTCATTAGCCCTCCCACCCCCCGCCCCCCTTCACGTACGCCGCGGTACGGCTCTCCGTCCTCTTACTTTCCCCCACCAAATGACGTCATTGCCCCCCCCCCCCCGCACATGACCCGTTCATGCTATAAAAAGCAATATGTTTATTTTGTGTTACACATCAAAAATCGGACTCTAAACTGTTGGTTGTCATTAAGTCCAAACAGGACCAATTCGATATTAAACTTATTTTCTTGGATAATATTATAATGTTAGAACAATAGTTGTTGATAATTAGAGAACACCGTTGCTAGTACCGTAGAAGTACTTACAAGTTCTGAGAATGCTTGATATAATGCCATTTAGGGTACTTAGAACATCCCAATGTATAACGGGCACCAAATTACGCAGCGTGCACAAAAATGTAGAAATTAACATTTAACCTTAGTGATCTGAGTGTTATACTATCTCTTGTGTGCACATAAATTTTAGTTAAGATTTGGGTTCTATTTTCAAGCACATTTAACTATATGATATTTAATCGATAGGTTTTGAACTTGAATTGATCACTATTCTTTCTTCCTTGGTATATTTTATAATTCTATAAAAAAATTAATATTTGTTACTGGAATTTTTAGGGCGTTCCAACCCTCTTTACCGTAAGAAAGATACCCCCCCCCTCCCACCCAACTGAAACCCTTAATAAAACGAGGACTTCACTAACTTACCCTTACCTTTTATTTCCGCCCAGTTAATCAATTTCCCAGTCATTTACATTACATTGGTGAGCTTCTAACACACGTTATTTTACACATTGTTCTTTTCGTTATTCATTTTATCTTTTTTTTCTCATGCATTAAAAATTAAAATTTAACATAATTTTCCTTGTCATGCCAAAAATCCCTTTCCTTTGATACACAGGTGGTTGGTTCATAAATATGGAAGGTAGTAACTTGGCAATCAGTTTGTACGTTCTGAATGGATTTAGTCTTCAGACGACGTTAAATACGACAAAATATTTAAACGTCGAAATAACGCGAAGTTGACGCAGTGGGGAACTTACGACTTTGCGTACTTTGGCCTTGTTTCTTCCACTTAGACGAAATCATTCCGACGTCAGATTCAATATTGTGAAATACCGTCAGGACAACGTCCTCCTGATTGCGCCCATCCATCCCCTTCTTTAGCTTGCACTCCACAGTTTTTTTGCACCCTAGATTCATTATCTCTTTGATTCTGTTGAATACTTTTTAATAAGAAGAAGCTTACCTTCCCCGCCTCGATCCCTTTGCTGCACAGATGATTGTTGATCAAGTGTATTGGCGTTTTTACTGCTTATTATTCAACAGGCACCTCTTTTAAGTTATCTTAATTTACTTATTTATTTATTTATTTATTTTTTATTATTATTATTATTATTATTATTATTATTATTATTATTATTATTATTATTATTATTATTATTATTATTATTATTATTATTATTATGTTGTCAATCACTTTATATTTATATCCCAAGTGTTGACGTTATTTATCAGACCTCGTGCTCTGTGTTGCAGATAATTTATGTTATCTTTTCCATGCAAACCTACCTACCACAATTGTCAATGGGCCCACCCCCCCCCCCTCCCCCCCTCCACCTCCTCTTTATATGTAAAACACCCTCGCGCGACTTCATAATAAAAGAAAAGATCGGACTGAAAGAAGGTACTACTCAAGTACCTCATTCAGTACAAAAAATTACCGAAATATACAATAATAAAACGCATTATCAAGGCCGGTGTTGTGACAATGTTTTGTGACAGGTGCGGGTGATTGCTTATGACAACCTGTACCCTAAACAAACGGCCACGGCGACGATTGAGGTGAACATGCTGAGGAATGAGAACCGGCCCCGATGGACGCACGACACGCCGCTGCGGCTGACCATCAGCGAGAGGCAGCCCCTCGGCTATGTCGTCACCGACGTGCCTAACGCCGAGGATCCGGACGGGGTATGGCTCACTCAATCCTTGTGCCCTTTGGGGGTGTTTTAAAGCTTTTTGAGATATCCCCCAAACCTGAAGAGAAGACAGGGAAACAGAAAGAAACACTGCGGTGAAAAAAACAACAACTCCGAAACACAGTTCGTGAATTAATAGTTAATATTCAAACCCCTATGTTTTAAATAGGAATGTGTCGGGCAAATAAGAATTAATTTGTTAAGAATTAAGGTGCTTGTTGTTATTTGCGAAATAACGGACTGTTGGCAAAATGAATCTATTCGGGAATAGACTAGCGTAGACTTATTCAGCGCCTGTAATACTCAACATATTTCAGTGAGACTGGGCATTGTGAGTCTGTTCTTGATCTAATACTGCCTAGTAAGCCCATAGCAACAAGAGTGTTGACAGTTCCATGGATGTAGCGCGACGTATATAGATGTCGCTTTAGGGCATTCCCACATTGTCAGTCAATAAAATCCTCTACTGAAATGCGTGGAGTTAAAGATCAAATCCCTCTAAAAAAAGACACAAACTGTTGAAAATAGGTGCATATTTCGCATAATGTTGGACGTCTGCTTGTGCCAGGACGCGGTGCTGTACCGGGCGGTGGGCGAGGGCGAGGCTCTGGATCACTTCTATGTGGATCCCTTCAGCGGCAGAGTGTCCATCAAGAAAAGCCTCTACCCCGAAGCAGGACGCAGTATTCGGTAAGTGACTGGCTGTATCTAATACCATTGGTTCGTTCTTATATTACTATACATAACTTTTACTTATTGGAAATCTGATTTTCTAATACGGGCCCAGCATGTTGACAGATGTGGAATATTTTTAACTGATTGACTTGTGGATTTTTCTCCTTTTTTAATTTTTTTTAAGCTCTTGATTGAAGCGACGGATCAGGTGTTCCAGAAAGAAAGGTCACCATGACTGTGTACATAGAAGTGGACCGAAGTACACGTGCACCTAGATTGATGACACTCCTTATAACAGGCAGAGAATTTCGGAAAACAAGCGAGTTGGTGAGGTCATCCTGAAGGTCACTGCCCATGACCCTGATCTCAAGGTCAGCAGATGCGTCATCTCTCAGTATTACGTCATAATTTTAAAATAATTTCAATCATGAAATGAATCAATCGAAACCTGGAAACAGAAATCGAAATTTATACAAATATGTAGAACTTTAGATGCAAAATATTGATTTAATTTTAAACAAGAGTTTTTCCTTGCAGGAGGAAATAGCCATGGAAATAATTGGCGATTATCCGGCTCCTAGTTTCTTTGCGATCAATCCCAGAAAATGGCGAGATAACAATACGGAACGACCTGAAAGGAGATAACCTGAAATCCACGGAATACACCGTAAGTCAGCTGGGCATTTGTAAAAGTGATACGGATTGGGGGAATCCAGGATTTTAATTTTTTTTATTTATTTATTTCGTGCTATATATATTACTTTTTCAAATTCAAAAAAAAAAATGATGCAGTTTACTTTATCTAAACCACACTTATATGTGAAGTATATGAGCAGAGTTCTCGGGTCATCGGGCACGCAACCGATTTTTTACTGGCTTTACAGTTGACAATAGCTGAATTTTTGTGATTAGGTGCGGATCATGGCTTATGATACGGCATATCCAGACCAGACTTCGACCGCCACGGTGCCCATAGCGGTGACCAGGAAACGACGCTGCCCCAATCTTCTCTAAGCCCGAGTACAGGACGGAAATAGCCGAGAGCCACCGACTCGGTTCCAGCGTGCTGCAACTGTTGGCTACGGATGATGATAACGTAAGCAAACACCATTAATTGTCGCCCTCTCTCTCCCTCTTCTCTCTCTCTCTCTCTCTCTCTCTCTCTCTCTCTCTCTCTCTCTCTCTCTCTCTCTCTCTCACTCTCTCTCTCTCTCTCTCTCTCTCACTCTCTCTCTCTCTCTCTCTCTCTCTCTCTCTCTCTCTCTCTCTCTCTCTCTCTCTCTCTCTCTCTCTCCGTACCATCTGTTTCCGTAACTTCTGCATTGTCTTCTCTAAGTCTTTTTATTCGATTTTCAGCAGGGTGAAATCAAAGTAAAATTCGCAGTTAATCTTACCACTTTTACTTAAGACAATACTGGCTGGTTTTTGACATCGAAATCGATTCATACAGAACATTTAAGTTCATGCACAGTCACTTTATCATACAGGACGAGATAACTTACACACTGGTGGGGAGCGAAAGCTCAAAAGCCGTTTTCTACGTCAATCCTAATGACGGCTCGTGTCGCTCAAGAAACTGCTGTCTGAGACGGTCGAGGAAACCTTCACGGTGAGTAGCGGAAAGGGCGGTAAATCTTGCCCCATAAGCAGCGATAAGTCCTGCCTCATAAGTAGCGATAAGTCCTGCCTCATAAGTAGCGATAAGTCCTGCCCCATAAGTAGCGATAATTCCTGCCCCATAAGTAGCGATAAGTCCTGCCTCATAAGTAGCGATAAGTCCTGCCCCATAAGTAGCGATAAGTCTGCCCCATAAGTAGCAATAAGTCCTGCCCTGTAAGAAGCGATAAGTCCTGCTCCATAAGTAGCGATAAGTCCTGCCCCATAAGTAGTGATAAGTCCTGCGTAATAAATAGCGATAAGTCCTGCTCCATAAGTAGCGATAAAGTCCTGCTCCGTAAGTAGCTATAAGTCCTGCCCGTAAGTAGTGATAAGTCCTGCTCCATAAGTAGCGATAAGTCCTGCCCCATAAGTAGTGATAAGTCCTGCGTCATAAATAGCGATAAGTCCTGCTCCATAAGTAGCGATAAGTCCTGCTCCGTAAGTAGCGATAAGTCCTGCCGGTAAGTAGTGATAAGTCCTGCGTCATAAATAGTGATAAGTCCTGTTCCATAAGTAGTGATAAGTCCTGCCTCATAAGTAGTGACAAGTCCTGCCCATAAGTAGTGGTAAGTCCTGCCTCATAAGTAGTGATAAGTCCTGCCCTATAAGTAGTGATAAGTCCTGCCTCATAAGTAACGATAAGTCCTGCCCTATAATTAGCGATAAGTCCTGCCCTATAAGAAGCGATAAGTCCTGCTCCGTAAGAAACGATAAGTTCTGCCCCATAAAGTAGTGATAAGCCCTGCCTCATAAGTAGTGATAAGTCCTGCCCCATAAGTAGTGATAAGTCCTGCCTCATAATTAGTGATAAATCCTGCCCCATAAGTAGTGATAAGTCCTGCCCCATAAGTAGCGATAAGTCCCGCCCCATAAGTAGCAGTAAGTCCTGCCTCATAAGTAGTGATAAGTCCTGCCCTAGAAGAAGCGATCAGTCCTGCCCCATAAGTAGTGATAAGTCCTGCCCCATAAACAGCGATTAGTCCTGCCCCATAAACAGCGATTAGTCCTGCCCCATAGTCATACACAACACTTAAAATTCAACAGAAAAATCTTCTTTTTTTTTCTTTTTTGCTCATTCATGCTACCAGATAAGGTATAAACTCAGTTTTTTTTTGTCGAATATGGAGTTTGGTCTGGATATTTTATAAATTATCTTTTTCTGTTTTTTCTACAACTGGTAATTGGAGATTTACCATGAGGCTTCTGTTTGCTGACAAAAATTTGTATGTTTTGTTTCTTTGCCTTTCAATTATTTATTTTTTTATCTTTTACGGCTGTTACATTCATTCATTATTTTTATGTCTTTGAATTTGGTTGGTCACTTGTTATCCAATCATATGCCCTTTTACACAGTTGAACATCGAGGCGTGTGACGACAACACGCCGGAGAAGTGTGACACGGCCGTGGCCTACATCACGATCATCCGGCAGGAGTTACCACCCGTCTTCCAGGATACGCCCTACCGCGTGACGGTCAATGAATTCCGACCAGCCGACAGCTCCATCTTCAAAGTCTTTGCTGTTGATGATGACCAGGTTTGTGATAAGACCCCATGTAAGAAACTGGAAGCGAACGTAAGAAGTAAGAAATAAGTAGCAAATGGAAGACATAAGAAGCAGATTCTATAGATAAAAAGCAGATTGGAGAGATAAGAAGCACATCTAAAGAATCTGAAGACAATATAAAGAGTTAAAATCAGATTTAAAAAATGAACAGCTTTTGAAGGAAATAAACAAACAATATTCAGTTTAAGAAATAAAAAAATACATGTAAGGAATAAAAAGCAGCTATAACAAGCAAAAGAAAAAAAAGAAAGTAAAGAGATGAAAAAATAAGAAATTAGCAGTGTGTTTAAGAAGTAAATAAATGTAAGAAATAAAAAGTAGATGTAAGTAAATTCGTTATATAGAAATGATTTTCGTGTTTGATGTGTTTCTGTTATTCGCTGCAGGTTGGCAAAATTGTCTATGGTTCGAACGGTGTTGCTCCAGCTCCGACCTACTTCAGTATTAATCCGACAGATGGCGAAATCCGAGTGGCGCGAGATCTCATGTCTGACAGGAGAACTGTCTATACGGTACTGGTCTTCATGTTCCCAAGAATAACATTAATTTATGTCTGAATACTCTAAGAAATAGGACTTGTTTATTCCCTACAGGAAATATATGCGATCGACCACGTGTGTCTGTCGGTCTGTCAGCCGGTCTGCCATCAAGAGCTTGTTAGCACGATAACTTAAAAATTCCTGCAAGGATTTTAATGAAACTTGGTTTGTAGCTTCTATGGGAACAAACACAGATCGGAATTGTAAATGGGCCAGGTTCGTTCAAAGAAAATGGACCAGCTGGACTTGGAAAATTTCAGCTATTGATGGCCGTGTTTAACTGATGGGGGGGCCTGTAGGGAATATGTCGGCTTGCACACTGCTCTAGTGAGTAATTTTGTGAGCACATATAGAGATGATTTTTTTTCTTTTTTTTTTTTTTCTTTTTTTTTTTTTTTTTTTTGAAATAGCCCAGTTGCTCTCGGAATTATGATTAACTCATATTTGTATCTGCCAGTTTATAGTGTTTTATCAACTATGTATTACAATAGAATCATTGTTTCATTATTGGGGCAGAGAAATATATTCTTTAACTGCAGGCGATCCTTAAGAGGAGGTTAATTATTGAAATAAATAAATAAAAAAAACTAGAAGAGATCCAAAGCATGTTCTGCTGTTGAGGGTCGTTCTTTATTTAGACTACTAGAGGGTTTACTGTATATTCTGTGCACAGCTGAGAGTAACAGCCTATGACGATGCGGATCCCAATCGCGTAGCAACGGCTGACGTCACAATACTTGTTCAAAGAAATGCCAACGCACCGCAGTTCGAACGAGGAGAGTACAGACAAGAACTGGACGAAGAATCGACGATCGGTGAACCCTTCATTACTGTAACGGCATCTGACGAAGATGGGGTAAAGAATTTCAAGTTTCAGTTTTATTGTTTTTTTTTTTTTTTTTTTTGTGTTTTTTTTTTTTTTCAAATATAAATATTGTGATCATTATCAATAAGTTCACTTTTTTGAA
The DNA here is from genome assembly GCA_949752745.1 of Protula sp. h YS-2021. Classification (NCBI taxonomy): domain Eukaryota; kingdom Metazoa; phylum Annelida; class Polychaeta; order Sabellida; family Serpulidae; genus Protula; species Protula sp. h YS-2021. The sequence continues at coordinate 27,334,132 of OX457028.1, forward strand.
AATATCGATTGTTCTGTGAAATAATCTATTGTTATCTTGTTGTTTTAGAGTGGCATATGTTTCCTTATAGTCGAATAATGGTAGTATAAAATGCTAGATATGTGCATGTTGCAGGACACTTTGAAATTCGGTCTAGTTGGCGATGCAGCAGCACAGGAGTACTTCTTCGTGGATCCGTCCACGGGGGAAGTATCCATCAAGAAGCCCTTGTCAGAGAGTGACCTTGGCTCATTCACGGTAGGTCAGACGAAGAAAAATATAGAAAGTGATTTAACTGGTTAGGATCTAGTGAGATCGACAAGAATCAGTAGAGATAATGGAAAATCAGTTGTCTTTACAGTACAGTAAAACTTTCAAATATAGAAAGCCTTTGGGAGCAGGAAAAGTGTCCTTAAACAGAAGGGCTCCGTTAACAGAGGTGACTTGTGGGAAAAATAGTAGGAACTAGGAATAAAACACATTAGAGGTTATTCCTTAACGAGAGGCGTTCCCTAACGGAGGTTCTACTGTAGCAAACTCTTCATCGCATGACACTGTGATTATTAAAATATGAAGTCAAGAGTTTAAGTGCAACCTTGGAACAATTCTCAAACTGATCAGTTTTTATTTGTAAGTGTGGTACTTGGACCTGAATGCAGGAAATTGAAATAAATATGAAGGTTATCTAATTTGGTAAGAGCTGTAGTTTGGTCCCAAGGTCCCAGGTTCGAAACCAAACCGGATTGGTTTACAGGGGCTAAAATTCGGCTCCAGTTGTCTCACCTAAACAAACATAGTTGGTTAAATCACATATGGTGGAATCAAAACTGATGCTCATTATGCTTTCCACCCATTGTTTTAAATAATAATAATGAAAAAATTAATAATATTATAATAATATCAATAATAATAATATTAATAATAAAAAATAAATAAATTAAATGAAATGGTAAAAACTAAACGCTGGGTATCTTCAGTTGACGATCCAAGCCTCTGACCAGGCGTTACCAGTGGACAAGACGAGCACCGTTCAGCTCATCGTCACCGTACCACGTGACACGCGGCCGCCATCTTTCGAGCAAGAGGTCTATGTCATTGGTATTCCCGAAGATAAGAAGGTCAATTCCAAGGTCATCGATATCAATGCGAGAGACCCCAACCTGAAGGTAGGCTAATTAATATACCCTCCTCTCCCCCCCCCCCCTTCTAATTTTTTTAGAAATTTATCTTCAGTTTTTTTTTAACTTATTAAGAAATTTTAAGCAATACCTTCTTTAAAGACCCTTCACATGTTTCACCTGTTTTTAATCTGACGATACAGTTGAAAAGACTTCACCACCGAGTTTGGATGGGAGTCATTGTTAGCCCTAAGTAATACATTATTATGCAGTGTTTGTTTATATGATGTCATAGATGTCACACATTTCTCGTATTTGCTGCAGGGTGATATGATTTACGAAGTGACCGGCGTCTATCCCGCGCCAAGCTTCTTCTCCCTTCGGCTCCTCCAAGACAACAGTGCCCGCGTCACGGTCCAGCAAGACTTGCGCACCGATAGCCTTCAGATCACACAGTACATCCTGCGCGTCGAGGCGTGGGACAGCGCGTACCCGACGACGAAGGTGTCCGCGGATGTGGTGGTGAACGTGGGCAGGAACCAGAACGGTCCGCGCTTCGTGCCCAGCGATACGTACGAGGAAGTGCTCAGCGATGGCTACAGCGTGGGAGGGAGGTTCCTCACCGTCAGGGCAGAGGACAAGGATGAACAGGTTCCTCATTTTTTAACACACACGTTAATACATTGTGTATTTCCATATGGTATTCTAGGTTTTGGTCCAGATGACTTGTTCAATGTCCCTGGACGTTCTTTTATTTACATAGTTTATTTCCTGTTTTCTTGTTTGTTTCTTGTCAAATATGTTTAGTTTTTGCATTACAAGATAAATATACAAATACAGTAGACCCCGCTTATCTCGAACAGGTCGGGACCGTGGAGATTTGTTCGAGATAACCGAAGTTCGAGATATCCGAGGGTCTCGAGCTCGAGCATAAATATAGACATATAATGTACTTGTATGATATTGTATGTGTTATATATAGGTTTATAGTTATAAAATGGTTTCTTATTTGTTTAAAAGGACTAGAAATTCTATGGTTCTTGAACAAGTCCTCGTTCTACTTCCATCACTGCTCTGTATTTAATATCCATTGATTTAACGTCTAATTTACGTTTCACACCTTTCCGTTCATCCATTTTCAGAACTTTATCTCAAATCAATTAGTAACCATAAACGATTGTTTAAAGTGATAATGAAACGCTGAAGCCAGTGGTTATTTATACTCAATTCGGATGATATAAATTCAAAAAGTTAAGCCCTACAAAGCGATTTTTGCACAAGACCTCATCTTTCATCTGATACACATGAAAGGGAAGGGGTAATGTTCCAATTGCAATTCAGTTTGACAACTAATCAACGCTACCCAGCAGACCAGAGTCCATAATGCCATCATCGTTGATTTGACCAATTAGCCGGATTAAGTTGAAAGGGCATAAGTTCCATTGATGTTCTTAAGTCATGACTTGTATCGTCTAACAACCTACTGATCTATTGTATTAAAGACACAATAGGTTTGACAAGTTCTCAACTGTGTTCATCTCAACCGGAGTCAATGGTGCTACATTGTGAACGCCAATTCATGATCATAACAAGCATGAAAGGGCTTACTTTCCATTGATGTCCTATGATGTTTTTGAACAATAATCATGAATGCAAACTGTGGGTCTGAGACAAAATTTGAAATTTTGGGGGGTCAAAATGTGTTCGAGATAAAAATAGTTCGAGATAAGCGAGGATTATAAGACTTATATAAGGAAAAAACGTCGGGACCGAGAGATTTGTTCGAGATAAGCGGGAGTTCGAGATATCCGAGTTCGAGATAAGTGGGGTCTACTGTATTGTATTGGTGTGTTTAATTTTTTTTTTTTTTTTTGCTGGGTTGAAAGACATTTACAAGAAACTCCTTCAAAACAAATAAATAAAAATGATTAAAAATTAATAGTTGAAACAATTTGGTAAATTCTAAGACGTTATTAAGGAGAAAATGTTAGAAGAAGAAGAGTTGTTTAAACTGCACAGGATAGCATCCGTTATGAGTTGCTGAGCGCCTCGAACGATGGGGCAGAGTACTTCTTACTGGAGGAACAGACGGGTACTTTCATTCTGATCAAGCCGCTCACAGAAGCCAGGCAACAGTACACTGTAAGTACACGTCATCGTTGGTACTGTAAGCGAAAGTAATAAAGTACATACAGTACATTCAAGTTCAGGTGGTAAATTGGTAATTTCCAGGTCCTTACGAAATGCTCACTGCATGTGAGAGAACATTTGAAATGGGTATCTGGGGAAATTGCGGAAAGTCTAAGAAATTCATATTCCTATTTGGTTAGACTTAAAATGTTTTTTTTTTTTTTTTTGTAACTTTCTTTTTCTGTTTTTTTCTTTAATTTATTTTTTTAGCCTTCACGATGTTGTTTCTCGTTCGTAAAGTACAATACGAAATAAAAATAAAATTGAGAAATAAATATGATAACAGTAAATGAATAACCTGCTCATAGTATTTTTTAATAAAAAATAAATCTTATCTTTTCGTAAATAATAAACGTATCGCTATTTCAGTAACTTAAATCTTGTTTCTTTTTCTTTCAAGTTGGTGGTGGTTGCCAGGGACGGTCGTGGTAGGAACGCATCTGCCGCTGTCACGGTGACCGTTGCTAGGGACGAGCAGCCGCCCGTGTTTACCAACCTGCCCACCGGTGAGGCGTCCGTGAGTGAGAATATAGTGAACGGTAGTGGTGTCTACACGATCCAGGCCAACGATCCCGATCTCAAGGTAAGTATACTTTCATCCTGCAGCATGTCTTAACAAAAGCAAAAAGGCAAAAAAAAAAATAATAATAAAAAATAAATAAATAAAATAAATAAGTAAATATGCAAAGAGTGTCGAGCCTGGAAAACAAATTATTTTAAAATTTGAAATATACTTTGAAATAATTCTCTTTTTTTCTCATCTGTATGTCTCAGGGCGTGATGCAGTTTGAGCTTGTTGGTCTGTACCCGGCAGAGAAGTTCTTCTCCATCCATAGGACGAGTGGGGTGCTCCGTGTTATTGGTGACATCAAGAACGACCCCCTCAAGCTGCCCTCCTATACCGTACGTACTTCCACCCTCCGCTCGTGCACCCCTTACCCTCCACCCCCCTCCCCCCCTCCCCTCCCACCCGAATACTCTACCCTGCAGACAAGTTCTTCTCCCTCAGGACGAGCGGGTTGGTCAGTGTTATATCTATGACATGACAAAACGACCTTTCAAACTGTGCTCCTATATCGTAGGTACTTCTCCCCCCCCCCCCCCCCCCCGCTATACCCCCAACTTCTCTATGTTTTTTTTTTATTATTATTATTTATTTCAAAACACCACAAAACATAACATGATAAACCTTGCGGAATGGAAAGTTTATAGATGTATTTTTTAGTTTTGTTCTTTAGAATAATGCTCACATCCTGTTTTTTTTATTTCAATATTTATTTTATTTTATTCGTTTTATATATTTTTTTGTGTGTGTTGGGTGGAGGGAGGGTTACAAAAAATACTGCATCGTATATACTCGAGCAGTGGGTGCTATTTTATTTACGTATGTATTTGCCGTATTTATGCTTTAATTCGAAGCGTTTGCAGTATTTCGCGTAGAAATCAATTGATTTAAATGGACGTTTCCAACGAACAACAGAGCAGTGTAGGAGAAAAAAAGGTTGAAACTTTGAGATATTTATCTTCAAACATTGTCTCAAACAGGTGGCGATTGTGGCTTATGACAGCGCAAACCCGAACCAGAAAGCCAGGGCAGAAATCGTGTTTGGCATAAGAAGAAATGAAAACGGGCCGGAATTCACGCAAAGCTTGTATCAAAAAGAAATCTCGGAAAGTTATCCTCTGGGAGAAGAAATTGTCACTGTGAAGGCTCGGGACAGAGATGAGGTAAACGGTGTACTCAGATAAGGTAAACGATGTACTAAGAATAAGATAAACAGTGCACTCATATAAAATAAACAATGTACTCAGATGAGGTAAACAGTGTACTCAGATAAGGTAAACGATGTACTGAGATAAGGTAAAAGGTGTACTCAGATAAGGTAAACGGTGTGCTGAGATAAGGTAAACGGTGTACTAAAACAAAGTAAACAGTGCACTCATATAAAGTAAATAATGTACTCAGATGTGGTAAACAGTATTCTCAGATAAGGTAAACAGTGTGTTGAAATAAGTTAAAGAATGTACTGAATTAAGGTGAACATTCTACTTAGATAAAAGGAACATTTAACCACATAACGTAACATCGTTAAAAATTATTTTCTATTATTAATTATTGGTTTTTATTGACCAGAATGACAAGATCCGGTACGAGATCGTAGATGGCGATGCAAGCGAAGCAGTCAAGGAATTATTCTGGCTTAACGCCGAAACAGGAGTGCTGATTGCAAGGAAACGCCTGTCCGAAGCCGACCAAGCAAGATACCAGGTGAAAGAAAGGACAAGTTTGTTGGCAATTCGCCAGGTTTTTCGTTGCTCGTACTTTGAAAGTTTATTCATAAATATCGTTTATTTTGTGTGTCTTTTACTTGTATATACTGATCATTGTTTAACATTTTTGTGGGAAAAATTTATCAAAAAGTTTCCACAAATTATCAAAAAGTTTCTACTAAAAGAACATTGTGGAGTTATTTGTTTGTTGTTTTGTTTTCAGTTCACGGTGAGGGCACGTGACCAGTCGGATCCGGAACAACAATCCTCGGCCACAGTCCAGATCATTATCTCCAGGTGCGGTGAATGTTGGGGAAAAAAATGCCGTAAATTAATTTCGCTTTGTATATTTTTGTAATTGTATGGATCATACATTTATGCATTGATGGTCATCCAACAGAGCCTCCAAGTGAAAGCAAATAGCAACCGAATAGAGTGCGCTTCATAAATATGCAATATACTGTCGCCATTCGTTCATTCAATTTAAAATTTTTTGTTTTTGAACACATGCTGGAAAGTGATTTCAGGCTGTAATGTGGCCGAACATTCAAAACTTTAATAGTTTAAACGTATATTGTTCCTAAGTTAAGTAATTTACATTTCAATATTCCAAGCTGTTGAACTGAAGTGTATTTTGCTTTAAGGTTACAGTGGAAAATTTACGTTTCTAAATGAAACATAAATTAATAACATAACAATACCTTAAAAACTCGTTTAACTGTTTCAGGGACCAATTCCCGCCGACGGTGAGTCAGGCCGAGTACAGCCGAACGATTAACGAGAACAAGGCAGTGAGTAGCGAGAGCCTCATCCGCGTCATCGCCTCCGACCAGGACCTTAAGGTACGCGCTGACGTCTCTATACAGGGTGTCTCGTTGTTAGTTGGTTCTCGAGACGTTAGGGAGAGCGCGGACTTCTCTGTACAGGGTGTCTCGTTGTTAGGTCGTGCTCAAGACCTTAAGGTGAGCGCTGACTCTCTGTACAGGGTGTCTCGTGGTTATGTCATACTCAAGAACTTAACGTTGAGCACTGACTTTGTACAGGGTGTCTCGTTGTTAGGTCGTGCTTAAAACCTTAAGGTGAGCATTGAATGTGTACAGGGTGTCTCATGGTTATGTCATGCTCAAGACCTTAAGGTGAGCACTGACTTTGTACAGGATGTCTCGTGGTTAGGTCATGCTCAAGACCTTAAGGGGAGAAATATACTTCTCTGTACAGGGTGTCTCGTTCTAATGTCACGATCAAGACCTTAAGCAGAGCTCTGATTTCTCTGTATCACTCTGTACATTTTGTCTGTTCAGGGCGAGCTGGTGTACGAAGTGGTTGGGGACCTGGCAGCCCCTAGCTTCTTCACGGTCAACAACAACGGTCACGTCCAGCTCATACGATCCGTCAAGTCCGACATCGAAACTCAATATGTGGTCAGTATCACTTAATCGTTTGCAACCAATACTACGTAATTAGCAGTGCTTGTTCTCTTTCATTTATTTATTTTCATTTATTTATTCTTTTTTCGGTATTTTTTCTTTGTTCTGTTCCTGTTAAATTGTTGAGAAAAATTATCTTATGCCTGTGTTGCGTGTTCGATTTTCTCGAACTTGTTTATATTTACAAATGAGAGGTTCAGAAGCGGTATTTCTGTCGCTCGCAAGGATTTAATTGACACAGTATTAGATTAACACCAGAATCAGTAAAAGCAACGCGAAACAAAGGGAAATCTAAAGAATGGCTGTTTCAGTATTTGGTTGATGTTTCTGTGAATTTTTTTTTTTGACAGCTACGCGTACAAGTTTACGACAGCGCGAACCCGACACAGCGCGCGGAGACCCGCGTCATTTTAACCGTGCGCAGAAATGTCAACGCGCCCGTCTTCAAACAAGCCAACTATGACGCCACTATCGTGGAGAACTACCCCATTGGCGGCAATGTCATAGAGGTCGGTTATCTCAAAGCGAAGGAAAAACAAACAAACAAAAAACTAGATAAGGCTTTCTCTCGCTCTTCCAGTGTCGCTGGGACTGACCGTTTACTTCCGGTGTCGATGGGAGTGACCTTTTACTTCCGGTGTCGCTAGGACTGACCTTTTACTTCCGGTGTCGCTGGGACTGACCTTTTACTTCCGGTGTCGCTGGGACTGACCTTTTACATCTGAAGTTGCACGGACTGACCTTTTACTTCAAGATAGTTCAGTTTCGGGATAAATTGGGTGAAATTTATAGGGTACTCGTGTAAGAGAAAAATGACAATATGTAATCTACGGATTAGGCTTTTCAGGCTGGATTACGGGGGCGGGTCCGGGTCTAGCTACTGCTAATTAGCGGGCATTGATCATGATCATTAACTGCTCGCTGAAACTCCCTTTATGTAGATTACAAAAAAAACAACAAAAAAAAAAAAAAAAAAAAAAAAAAAAAAAAAACAACAAATTCAAGTGGTCTGGATATGATGCTCTTGCACCCTTGGAATGATGAGCTCAGTGTGAAACAGGTTTACAGTTATTAATCCCAAACCGAATCTCCCAAATGACATATTGCCCAAAAAATGGGACTTTGAAAAGAGCTCGAGATAACCGCAACTAGGAAGTAACACAGTTCGACAAGTGGAATGGACACTGTTATTCTGAGTTACATGGTCGATGGCCAATCCTTCTTAAAACTGGTTGCGATTCGTTTTTTTATCTCAACTCAACTTTTTAAAAGAAAAGTTATGTGTTGTTTTCAGTCCAGTTAACTGAAGTACAATAAAAAAAATCTGTTTTATTTAAGATCAATATGTGAAGTGAAGGTTTAAAATGAAATTTGATTATTAAGTATTGATTGATTTTCGTCTCGTCCGCCCAGGTGGAAGCTAGCGATCAGGATGGCGATGAGATAAGATACGTTATCACTGGTCCAGAAGAGGCCTTATCTTTCTTTTACGTCAATCCGTTAAGCGGTGTTATCAGCGTTACACGACCGCTGACTGAAACCAGCGATAAGAACATTCAGGTATCTAAATCTATACTCTGAGGTTTTAAGTTAAATTTTATTATATGTCTAAATTATAGGAAGGTAAATAAAATGTAAGAAAAACTTAAATTTGATGTTCAAAATTAATTGATTTCAGAGAAGTAAAATTTCAAGCCAGAGAAATATAGTTTTGTATAGACTTTTTATAATAGCATAAAACGTTCACTACTTTAGATTCTGATTGATAATTCTTTTTTAATTTAACGTTACCTTTCAATAAGTTGTCGTACGTCAAAGTATTAGACAGTATTTATAATCACAGAAGGTCTGCTGGGAAAGCACGAAATACGATCTTGCCACACATAATCTCCTGTAAAAAGAAGATAATGTTTAACCTTAACGAATCATGCTTTCTACGATGTTTATCTTGGACCAATCATATTGCAGCTGAACGTCATGGCGTCTGACGGGCGGAAACCGCCAAAAACGGCCAATAGCACGGTGTCGATTTCCATAACGCGAGACGAATCGCGACCGGAATTCCAGGGTACTCCCTACGGTGTAGAAGTCTCAGAGAATACTGAAATGGATACTATATTCTATACTGTCAGAGCTGAAGATAAGGACTTGCAGGTATCAGAGACTGCCTGGCAGTATCGTCACGAATACTGACGAAACACATTATGACATCGTCAATGTCTTTGTTTATGTATTTGGCAACTTAAGTACTGAAGCTCAAATCTTCGATACTGACAATAATTCTGTTCCAAAGTGGACAAAACAGAATATGGGAAACAAGTTCGTTTGACTGTTAATAATAAGAAAAGTGTTGTTAAAAATATAAGACATTTGCGTAAAGTGCGAAAAATTATATTCCTGAAATGGTACGTGCAATCAGAATAAATTTAGTTAGTGAGTTTTTATTGAATGCATTTTGTTTAGGGTGAGTTGACATACGAAATTACCGGAGATATTCCGGCGCCAACACTGTTCAAAATCAATCCAGGGACCGGTGATATAGCCGTTAGGTCAGACTTAAAGACAGACGATGCTTTTGAATATACGGTGAGTGATTTTTTATGGAACATTAACCCCTTATGTTTTTATTGTTTAGTGGTGAAAGAACTTTATGATAAAGAAGAAAATTAATTTATGATTATATGTGAATGTAAATAGAGTAGACAACAGTATGGACAGTGATTGTTAGGATTTTATTTTTATCAGCTGCGAGTGGTAGCATACGACAGCGCGAATCCAGTCCAGCAAGCCACCTCGACGGTGGCGATCCAGGTGACTCGTAATGAGCACGGACCGACCTTCTCGCGAACTGTGTACCAAGTGGACGGCCTGGAGTCCTGGCCACTCGGTCAGCACGTGGTGCAGGTAAGGGTTAGCGTCCTGGCCACTCGGTCAGCACGTCGATTTGCGGTAAAACGAAATGCGGTCTGAGAAGAAAAAAGTTAAATAAAAGTTAAGAAGATGGCGTATGCCAGGGAGCCTGAAGTAATCCCCGAAAATTGAGCTGTGATGTTAGTTATTTTTTGCCATTTTATTCGTACAATTTTTCGTTGCTTGGTGTTTAGGTCATAGCTACAGATCTGGATGGAGATGCCATGAAATACACGATCACAGGGGATAACGTTGCCATGGAGTTCTTTTACGTAGATCCAGACATGGGCAATGTGACCCTGAAGCGACTGTTGTCTGAAGGCACCCAGGCCCAGTACAACTTGCAGGTGAAAAAATAAAAAAAAAAACGTAAAGGAATATGCCTGAAAAAAATATAAAAATAAATTTATAAATCCATGCTGATTGCGCGTAAGATCTGTAGTGAGATGTGAAGGTAATTACAATGTTCCGTTCTCTGGTTTCTTGTCGCTAAAAAAAAAACAGATATTTTAAACGTGATTTGAAATCAGGGATCCTGATAGAGTTATGTTAAGCAATAATTTTCATATTTTCAAAACAACTGAATGCATGTGCTGGAGCGAGGCATTGCAATGCCAGTACTCAGCCGCTATATATTGGCATCGTCGAAAATACCGCGACACTGCACCTTTGCAGGATCGAAAATAAACGCTTAAATTTATACACGCGTTAAGACCTGATGTTAGAATCAGTTGTATTGTAAAGAATATAGAGAGTGACAAGAAAGGGTGACAAAAAAGTAGCAGAAAATTTCCTGGGCACACAGATTGAAGCGAGTGACCAGGGGAACCCTGAGCAGAAAGCCAGCGTGGCCGTGCAGGTAACCGTGCGGCGGGACATGTTCAAGCCGGAATTTAGCGGGAATTTCAACCGCGAAGTGGATGTCAATTTCCCGGTGAACGGATCAGCAGTGGTTCGAGTCCAGGCCACGGACCAGGTTCGTTTTCCTGTCGTTGTTTCACAGAGTATCTGAAAAGATTCAAGTCAGTGAGACCAAACAGGTATGTGCAAACCTAAACCAAACAACAAAAATATAATAAAAATGAATAAATAAAACTAGGCCGATTTCGCAACCGAGTTGCGAAACAAACACTTGGGATACTAAAAAAATACTTATTGACTGAGCTAAAAAATTTCTTATCTTATTTCAGTTTTTAAATTCGCATTTTGATTCTTGATTCTGTTCCGGTTTAGGTTTGCATGGAGAATGAAAATTTTCAGACATAATTAACGTTCCTTTTATGATATAAAATTAGATCTAAAATTAGATATTAAATAAGACCTAGTCATTTGCAAATCATTAAAGAACGCAGTAATACTTTATAGAAGATCAACGATGTCAACAGCACATGCTAACTGTTTTCGAGATAATAGTCAGCTTCCGGTTTTTGACCTTGACTTTTTGAACAAAAAAATCTAAAAATGACGTCATTATGACGTCATACGCTAAAATTAAGGCTTCCCAGATATCCTTTGTCAAAAAGGAGTCTTATAAAGTATTCGACGCCAAATCTGTAGCTCCAGTCGTTTTGAAGATATTAAGCTCTAAAATATTCATGACATCATAAGATGACGTCATACGTAAAACATTTTCGCTTGGATCGAGTTTACCACATATCCTATCTGTGTGCCGAGTTTCAATTTCCTAGCTCAAACGGTCTCGGAGGAGATGCGTGGAAACCAAGTGACGAAGAATAACAAAAAAACGAAATATGAAAAACAAGTAAAAAAAGGGAAGAAAAGAGAAATGTACGGAATTCGCGGAAATTTAAAATCTCCTTGGGACGTTGTCCCAAGTGTAAATAATCACTCACTCCGTTTCCGTCTTCCAGGACCGCATACAACAGATCGAATACGGATTGATAGGAGTTTATCCGGCGCAGCATTTCTTCTGGATTGACAAGGATACGGGCGAGATTTACGTCGGCCAGTCGCTAGGCAACGACAACCTGAGGCTAACGGAGTATGTGCTAGAAGTCATTGCCTATGACACGGCATATGCCGATAACTACAACAGAATCTACATCACCATTACAGGTCAGATAAATTAATAAATGGATGAGATGGGAGCAGTCGGTTTTTTTAATAATTTTTTACGGTATATGTGGCAGCAAATCGGAGAAGGTGGTGTTTGATAGGTCTGTTTTTATCTCCGTAAATACTCATTAAATTACATTACCGGTAATTCAGACAGCTTTCAATGCAAACGTAAAACAGAGGTAAATTTTTTCATTGTTTATTAAGTAATCACATACCATGGGATCTTAAAAGCTGCAGAACGAGTATTCGCTGTCTTGCATATGAAGGAAGTCGAAACTAGTAAACTGCGTAGCCAATTTGCCAAAGAAAGCTACGCATTTAAGCGATTTAGACGATTGTTCAGTTTTTTTTATATGCGCATGGAAGCCTTAGGGATTTGTCAACTGTATACAATTAATCGGTTTATGCGACTAAACGATGCGAATAACCGATTTTCTTCACGGCAAACAGTTGGTCGCTTTCCAACGGCGCTGTCCCAACGAATTGTCTGCTGGTTCATTGCGTCAGTTAGTGCAGCAAAATTTCCGTGAATAATTTTAATTAATCTGTTTTTTTCTGTCCCTTTTGAAACAGTGAACCGTAATGCCAATCCACCACGCTTTGAAGAAGACAGGTATGAACAAAGTATTTCTGAAAACTATCCACTGGTGGAAGAGGTCATCAGGGTTCAAGGTCAGGATCCAGATGGCGATGACCTTGAATATGAACTCCTCCAAGAGGATGAGATTAGCCTGCAATATTTCTTCATTGATTCTGAATCTGGCGTTATTATGTTAAAGAAGAGCTTGACAGAAGGGGCGGCGGAGACATTCAACATGAAGGTATGCTATCACCGAAAAAGTCTGTGAAAAAATGTTGTGTTGTTTTATATTGTGTATTTTTGTTCTGACTGTAGGGCTTGTTGACCAGAAGTAATTCACGCCGAAAGGGTAACGTTAAATGTTTCTCTTGTCCTATTCACATGTGGCATGTGTCATGGAAATTTTAACTTTGGAAATTTTAACTTTGGGGATTTTCCACTGAAGATTTTGGTTGTTTTTTTTTTTTCAGGTGAGAGCCTACGACGAAGGTGTACCAGTCCGCTTCGGCGATGTCTCCGTTGTTATTTCGATCCAGAGGAACCAGTTCCCACCGGAATTTACGGAATCCCGCTACGAGGCTTCCGTGTCGGAAAACCAGCCCAACAACACCGGTATATTTACCATCGAGGCACGTGACCGTGACCTTCAAGGCCAAATCATTTACGAACTGGTTGGCTACGCACCGGCCGATCGTTTCTTCCGAATCGGCCGAACAAATGGCTTCGTTTTTGTCAACGGCGATTTGAAGTCTGACCGCGCCCTGTCATACACGTTAATCATAGAAGCCTATGACAGCAGCAACCCTCAGCAACGCGCATCAGCCGAACTACACCTTTCCGTGTCGCGGAATGAGAATGGTCCCGTTTTCGGACAGAATGCCTACTCCCAGCGGGTGTTAGAAAGTGCCCGCCTGGGCGCAGTCATCACGACCATAGAAGCGAGCGATAATGACGGCGATAAGCTGCGCTATAGTTTACTCTCGGACGATAACTGCAAGGAATACTTCTACCTGAATGGCGATACTGGTGTTGTGTACTTAAAGAAGCTCCTCACTTCGGATACTTCGATCATGGCTTTTGACTGTCGTATCCAAGCCACTGACCAGGGTTATCCCCAGCTACAGACGGCTCAAGTTCAACTCAGTGTTGACGTCGAACGCAATGTGGAAATTCCCAAGTTTACCGAGAGCCGGTATGAGGTTCGAATTTCCGAATCGGCGAGGGTCAATAAAACCATAGCAACGGTGCGAGCTGACCTGACCACTGTTGTCAGCGAGATGGTCTACGAAATAACAGGAGATTATCCGGCTCCGGATTTCTTTATGGTTGACCCTACATCGGGCGATATTAAGGTAAGTGTATCACTTAACTGTATGTAACTGACTATTGCACAACTGACGAAAGATGTAATAATAAACCGGCCCTAATTTTAGTAGCGTATAAGGTACACCTGAATATTGTCATATATTTAATTAGTGTTCTTTCTTTCCCTTTTCTTTCTTTCTTTCTTTTTTTTCCTTTTTTTTACTTTTTTACTTTATTCCTTTAGTCTTTCAATCTTGCGCTCTTTAACTCTTTCTTTCTTTCCTTTTTCTCTCATTCTTCCAGTCTTTCTTCTGTTTTTCTCTTTCTTTCTTTCTTTCTTTATTTAGATCTTTGTTTATTTATGTATTTGTAGTTTCATTTTTTGTATAGAAAATGATGGTTATTTTTAACATAGAACAAATGGCCATAATGCCCTCATTCAAATTAGCAGAATTCTTTGAAATTCAGTCATATTCCCAAACAGGTCAAGCGCGATTTGAGATTGGACAGTTTACAACTCAGTTCGTACACGCTCCGCTTAAGGGCCTTTGACAGCACTACGCCCTCAATATTCGGAACCGCCGATCTCTTCGTTCAAGTGCGCCGAAATGTCAATAAGCCAACGTTCCCATCGCCCACAGTCGAGGTCACCATCAACACAACAGTTGCCCAGGTAGGAATCGAATCGACACAACAGACGGAGAGCGAACTTTCTATGGGTATACCGTAATAAAAAATAAAAGCCAAAGCTTCTGTATATAATGCAATGATTTGCTAAGCCCCTTTATTTACTACTCCCATAGGATATAACCCAGTAAGAAAATAGGTATTTAAAAGTGCAAATACCGCGAACTGTTGCAGCTCCTCTTATTTATTTTGTCTAAATGGGGCAAATTTTTTGTAGGTTTTGCTATAAGAAAATCACAATGTACTGCAGTTGTTTAAAATATTTTGCTAAACTTGCTTTTCATATTTAGAGAATTGGAATATGGATGTTTTACTGTGTTTATATCTCATGATTCTGGTTTTTATTTGAATAATGGTTGTTTTTCTTTTTTTAAATCTTTTTAGGGGGTTGTCATAGCTACGGTGTCGGCCAGTGACAAGGATGGCCTTGACCGCATTTACTACAGTCTGATTGGCGACGAGACAGCAATGGAGTACTTCTATGTGGATACAGACAGCGGCGAGGTGTCCTTGAAGAAACCCGTTATAGACGACACGAACAGTCGCTACCAGGTACTGCCCCGCGGGGAAGATGGACAGGGAGCGAAGAGGGTTATTCAGATAGTTCGTGTGTACGCAAAGGGAAGAGGGGTCTTGGGTTATGTGTCAGTTTCACTGACAGTCGGTGACTTCAAAAATTTTGCGCATCGGGGTGGGGGTGGGGGGGGGGGAAGGGACTCTGTGCGAGCATGCTTTATGGATGACTTAGTATACTGTACATGTAATCTTCTGTCTTTTGTATTTTGGTTTGAATCTAAACTTGACTTTGCCTCGTAGGGTGGCTGTATCTAACCTGTTATTTTCTACATTTTCTCTCTATCAGTTGCTGATTCAAGCTTCGGATCGCTTAGAAGCAGACGATGGCCAGTTCAGCACGGTAACGGTCCGTGTCAATGTGCCACGTGACCAGTTCAAGCCCAACTTTGTCGGTCCGTTCAGTGCCGAGATCCAGGAGAACTTTGGCCTAGATACGCCCATCATGACGGTAGAGGCAGTGGACAACGACTTGCAGGTAGCCACGCTGGATTTTGATATCAATAAATCGCCTTTCTTAAAAGCTAAATTCCAATTCAGAGTGTAGTTCTAATATATCATATACACACATTTTCATGTGTATTGATAAACTGTATAAAACTCAGAGGGCCAATTTCACAACTTAAATCTAGACCTGATCTGAAACCAGGTTTGAAATACAGTCTAGGCAGGGTTTTGTCAGGAAATAAAAGATCACATATGATTGTGGTTTGGACCGAGACTGTGAAATGCACTAGGGTCTGAAACCCAGTCCTAAGCGCGGTCTAGACTGAGTTTACTTCAAATCAGCACTAGACTTAAGTTGTGAGTGTTTCTTATAAACTACCTTCAGCGTTCGAGAAACGTTGAGAAGTAACGTTATACTACACAATGTCTTGCGGAGACCAAAGTGCGGGAGTTTCTTATTTTAGATTGTATGACGTGTTTTGTTGTTGTTTCCATGTGAATCAAGTAGAATCATTACGGCACATGTAAAAACAACACCTCCACATTGTTCCCAACCACTTGGTTTTATAGTGCACCAGAATTCGTTGTACTTGTTTAGCAAGTTTGACTATGAAGGATCCCCATTATATTTGTTTTTAGTCAACACTAAATGCTTGTCATTTCAGGGGGAGATGGTGTACGAGTTGGTTGGACTCTATCCAGCTGATAGCTTCTTCAAAATCGACAGTTCCAGCGGAGAAGTGACCTTGAAGGCCAGTCTCAAGGACGACAGCTTGAAACTAGCTCTTTATGTCGTAAGTCTTTATGGTTATTGCAAAGACTTGTAAATTATTTATGTAATAATTAAGACTTACTACTTGTTTACATGTGAGTGTGTCTTAGTTTGTAAAAGTACTAAAGATGAGAAATAGAAATACCGAACAGATAAATGAGGGAGAAATGGGCAGTGACATGTTAATTGGCAAGGCTTGTTGTGTGGAATAACAAATCAATCAATTTATCAGAAACGTTTGGCTATTTTTATGTAACTCAAACTTAATTTTTCTTGTAATGTAAACTATGTTTATTTAAATTAAAAATATCAATTTTTTTCTTCGTTTTTAAGCTGAAATCGAAACATTCTATGTGTGAAAAAAATATATGAATTTTTGTTCGTTTATTTAAGCTAAATCGAAGCATATTGTTATTGAAAAATATGTTTTTTTTAGCTCCAAATCGAAGCATTCGATACGTATTATCCGAATAGAAGAGAGAGAGCGGAAGTGCGCATTAGCGTTGTGCGCAATGCGAATGCACCTGTGTTTACACCGGCGCAATACCAGACGACGATTTCTGAGAAGTTCCCCATCGGTGGAGAAGTCCTGAAAGTTGTTGCTACGGATGCCGACGGCGTAAGTCCAGTTGGTCACGTGATACCTTATAAAGCCCCCTACCATCCCCACCCTCTTTATCGCATTATCATAGTTTTTTTTTTTTTTGTTTGTTTATATTAGCAAATCAATATTTTGTTGTTTGTAAGAACTTGCATATGTTCGTTATTAGCTATTAAACAAAATTTTTAAAAAAATCAGACCAGTTTTCTTGAAGAAGATAAAAATAATAACAGTGTATTTAGAAAATGTACACTGAATGTCCTTGACCTCCTGCTAGGACACTGTAAGGTACAGATTACAAGGCAATGACGAAGTGAACAGATATCTCTATCTGAATCCGGACTCCGGAGTATTAACATTGCGCCGACAGATTGAAAGCTCCACATCGGCAAGGCTGGACGTCAGTATCTCCTCAGCTTCTTTTTTAATTTAAATTTTTTCAAGAAAAATGTAACCTTCTAGGTGTAATTTTTGTTTAGATGTAAAACTTATAAAAAATTTTAATTTTTTGATGTTATAGAAAGAACAAATACGTAATAAAATGTTTTCGTTGTTCAAAAAATACAACATTAAATAAAAATATATTTAAAAACAAAAGAAGAAAGTTCGATAGAAATGCCAAGTGTCCAACTTTCTCAGAAGTCTGCCTTTAACCTCGTTTAGCAAGCTACAAGTGTACAAAAAAGAACTGCAATCAACACAGCTAATAGAAAGTATATTATGCTGGATTCATGGTACTGGCGGTAGTTTTAATTTGGTTGTTGTCAATTTGCAGTTTGATATTCAAGCAACAGACCAGAGACTGAATGAGCGGTTCGGCGTGGCGCCAGTCACCGTATTGATCGCCCGCGATGAGCAGCCGCCCAGGTTCACGGGCCAGCCGTTCGTGTTTGATGTGTCGGAGAATCTAGCTGTGAATGACACCTTTGAGAAGATTACAGCCACGGATCCCGATCTGCAGGTCTTTTTAGCTGTCACATTTCGTTTTGTTTTAAAGAGCATGTAGCATTAAAACATTAGCCATTGCTTGTCTCCGGTTCTAAATAACAAGACTGGGACACTTCGGCACTTTGCCAACTCGGCCTACTGCCATATCGGGCCCTTTTAGGACATTTCGGTACCCATTTCTTGGGCTGTCTCATCACCCAGCGAAAGTCGCTCGACAACTACGAAAATTGTAATGTTTTATTCGACAGTTTACAGGAATAGAACCTTGAGCTGAAATGTTCAAATTAATTTTTTTAATTGAAAAAAGAATAACCAGACTTTAAAAACAAAGAATAAAAGGCTTTAGCGGTGAGATAACAAAAAAATATATCTCTTTTTTTCAGGGAGAACTGATGTTCAGAATTACTGGTTTGATTCCGGGATCTGATTTCTTTGGCATTATCAGCAACACTGGAGAGTTGTACCTGAAGCAAGCTCTTAACATGGAGACCGCTACTGCTTATAACGTGAGTATGGGTACTCAGTGTGGGTATTCAGTCTGGGTACTCGGTGTGGGTACTAGATATGCAGCTTAGAGAACACAATGCTCAGTGCATGAAGCGCGAAAAATATGAATTATGTTAACATCATAGAGAGGAAACATTTTGTTTTTGTACTTTCTGTATGTAGTGTATGTGTCTATTGTAGACACTTGATATTGTTAACACGATAACTCCCGGACGAAACGTCACACCAGCTTCAAATTTGGTGGACTTATGTCTGGGGTTGGTCCACCGGTTGGTATTATATTTGACGTAAATTAGGCAACGCATGACGTCATAGTTCATCAAAACGTGACAGTTGCGTCATTAATGTAACTGCAGAACGAAACATCGGATTAGCTTCAAACTTGGAAGGTTAATGCTTTGGGTGGATCCGACGGTTCATAATGTAATTTGTGTATAGCCCAACGTGTGACATCATTATGTGTTGTGGACTTCTGTTATGAGAAGCAGCTGATCATTTTGCAGCTGTCTTATAAAATGGGGAATTGGTTATGTAGCGACCACCTACAGGACCCGGATAAAAAAAAGACTACGGTAAAACCTGTTTGTAGCGACCACTTTTAAGACACGGATACTAAGACGTACACTAAAACTTGTTTGTAGTTCTCAACTCCGCGACCCGGATAAGAGAAGATTAAAAAGACGTAGAGTATAACCCCAGTTTATGATGATTACATTCCATATCAGATATATATATATATATATATATATATATATATATATATATATATATATATATATATATATATATACATATTAAATATGTTCATAATACTTTTTATATTTATATTTTACAAAAACGAAACGGCAATGGCTGGCTGATAAAAAAGTGTTTGGTAACACTGATGTTAGTGTGCACTGGTCGCTCTGGTTTTGCACTTATTTTCTTTGGAAATAAAGAATGACCACATGTTTATTTGTTTCAATAAAATTTAGCTTTCGCTTTTGCCTAAAACCAAACCCTTATACAAAACTTTCTTATTGATGAAAAGATAAAGAAAAATGAAACAAAAGAACACTGGCAATATCACAAACGGCACACTAGAAGTATCTTTTTCTTTAAGCAAGGTGCATGTAGCCCTACTAAACTGTGACTACTTTTACTTAGATTTATTATGTTAGCCCGTTATGTTAGTTCAGTGTGTGTGTAAACGTGTGTCAGTCTGTTGTGAACAAAATATGTGTAAGATGTCTCGAAAACGAAAATTTGGATCGACTTCAAACGTGTCTGTTTATTTCTTAGGTAGATCGGACGGTTCTGCCAACTTCTGACGCATTAATAGGGAGCTCAAAGCTCATTTTTTGAAAATCTTGTGTGCGAAATTTCTAAGCTGCAGAATATTTGAGGAAGTTCAAACTTGGTGGGGTTGTTATTATGATAGGTCCGAAAGATACCTTTGTCGCGAGTAGAACGAACGAGTACGGAATATGACATCATTATGTAAATATGTATGTATTTTTGCCAAGATTTTGAATATGTTCTTGTTTGCATAATATGTCGTGTCGACTTCCGCTTTGTCAGCACTTTCATTCCTTGAGTCAGTCGGGCAGCTCTGTCAACCTTTGACGTTTGTGGCGAATTTAAGAAAGACGTATGACGTCATTGCGTAAAATCTTGCGTGATATATTTTTCTTTCCTCCCTCCTGTAGGGTCTTAAGTTGAGTATAATTCTGTTGTTGTGACTATGCTGGTTATTATAGCGTTTTCCAGAAAGGCTATCGATCAGGCCTCCTTTCTTGGGGCATTGGAGTTCAAAACATCGACAGCGTAGGTCAAGTCATCGGCCAATGGCTACATAACTCTTACCACTGCCTTTTGCCGTGTTTTTCTGCCATTCATTGAGCGCGGCTCACTGAATGGTATTACGCAATGAATTCTTCGTATTGTATTATGCAATTCACTGCCTGTATTATGGTAAACACGCCCGTACGGAGAAATAACCGATATTCCACCCATAAAGTACCCATATTATGATCGCAAAAAGAAGTTTATGGCTTCTTTAGACCCAGACACGTAAAACAGAGCAATAATCCTGGTCAAAATTTCAAGTTTTTCGGTCAAAATTATCACCCATAATTTTAAACCCATAATCCGGGTCATAATTCATTTTTTTACCCATCATATTGAACGTAACGATTTTTCTGAATTAAAGTAGTCTTTAGAAAAAAATAAATAGAATCATGAGTACAGTTCGATATGGTCTGAATAATGAATATCCCCAGATAACATTTTTCAGCATAATTGAAGTTAAAGACCGAACTCATTCATTTTGTTATTATTATGTATTGCTTCCAATCGTCGGGTTGTTGCTCGAAATGGAAATGTTAAGGATTCTTGCAACCCTCCCCCCCCTCCCCCGACCCCTCCCCGCCTCTTTTTCTTTTCTTTATCACTACTATTTACAACCATAGCAAATAAGAAGTCGTCGTGGCCGAGTGGTTAACTCGCTTCACTGGAAATCCTTTTTTTCTAGAGGACAGTTGAAATATGGGTCATAATATCACCTTCATCTGAAATTCTGGTGTTAGATTTTGTGTTGTTTTTATGGCCATAACGGGAACGTTATGGGTCTTAACTAATTTCACTCATATTTTGCGTCTTGACTTGAAATTCTGGTGTTAAATTCGGGTCATGATTATAGCCATAACGGGACATTATGGGCCATAATAGTGGGAGAAAATACAGTCATAGTCGGGGTCACAATATGGGTCTGTTTTTTCGTACGGACCGGGTAACCGGTAGGTCTACCACTAAGAAATTTGATTCAACTGATTCGGGGAAGTGTGTGAGTTAACGGTAAAGAGAATAACAATCTCGAAATTTCCCCGAAGTACAATGCACCCATCACGTAAACAAGTGATTAGTTGAATAGTGTGGTGTGCAGTTTTGTTTGACCCGGCGTGGAGAGATATGTAAGGGAAACGTTTTTTAGGGGTGGGGGTTGGGGAAGTCTCCTATGGTTAAAAAATGTTGCATACAATTATATAGTGCAAGTTTTTTTAAATATTTTGACGTTCATTTCGGTGAATAATTTTATGTTTTCTTTGCATTTTTTATCATAAATTTGATTATATTTGCGGAAAATGAAAATTATTCTTTTATTTCTGTAAAAGTGGGAAGTATATGTTGCAGAGCCATGGATTTGGTCGAGGAGACATATGTTTTTATTTACAAAAACAAGACGATGAAATAGGTCTCAGTTGAAAGTATACGATACATCCCTGTACACTGATGTTTTGTGTGCACAAGCCATTCCAGTTTTTCTTTCGTGTTGTTTGGCAGTTGGTGGTGCAGGCCTGGGACTCGGGTAACCCGGAGGTTGAAATTGAGACTCTGATCACGCTCAGAATTAAACGAAATGAATTCAGCCCAGTGTTTGAATCAACCAATTACGAAGCCGATATATCAGAGCATGACCCCATTGGTTATGACATCGTTCAGGTCAAGGCCACTGACGACGATCTACCGGTTGGTATACACAAGTTACATACTCATTGTTACAGCTATAATTTTATTTATATTTGACCCGAATTTTGTGATCTTTTTCTGGATGATCCAAATTTTTCTGATGCGTTGCAAAAATCATATTAAAAATAATCGGTCAGAGAAAATATTAAAATCAATAAAACAGAGTGCGAGTAAATAAAAAAGTTAGTAAATAATTAACTAATAAATGCTTTAAGGCCTTAAAGGCGATTTCTGATGTTAATAAATCAATCATTTCATATTGTACTTTTCTATAGGGACCAAAAAGCCAGATCACTTACAGCATCGTGGGTGATGACGAGGCTCCCGAGTTCTTCTTTATTCATCCCAGTGACGGCAATATCTTCATTAGCCGCCAGCTGACTCAAGATGTCACTCAGAGGAATGAATATGAGGTATTTTGTTATGTTATGATTCACCCCCCTCCCCTCCCCCTCCACCCCCCCCCCCCCCCCCCCCGCCTTTGTTTTTTTTAGTTTATTTTTGAACATTTCTGTCTGAACGCAGTTTAGTAGAAACATTAAGTGAGTTAAAAGGATGTTGTTTCAGATTAAATTCTGGCTAAAATACCTCACAGATAGCCCGTGCTGGTCCAATATTTTTAATTTATTTATCTTCTCATTAAACCGAAAACACAGGCCCTGGAGACATTGAGAAATATTGTTCTCTATACTTCTTTTCGTAGATCCGAGTGGTTGCTAGGGACCAAGGAGCTCCACAGCAAAGCAGTGTCGCTATGGTAACAGTACGGGTTGCTAGGAATCGCTTCAGCCCTGTGTATAAATCCAGAGGCTACTCGGTCACCATCGCAAACACCTTCACCCCGAGCCGACCACTCGTCACTGTGGAGGCTACAGATGCCGATCCGGAGGTGAGTCACTGTTCTGTGACGTAGTTGTGACGTCAAGGTATGCTGTATTGTTACTTAATATATGGGATAGAGGGGGCGGGGCAGAAATGGCACTGTAATCGTCATTGACAACTTGGAATGCCTTTATCTATGGGTCTTATTTTATTGATGTGTGTTTAAATCTGCACGACTGTGGACTACTTTCAGGGACCGAATAACATGGTTACGTACGCGATTGTCGGGGACTCGCTGTCAATGGAGCTGTTTACGGTGAATGAGGACACAGGAGTCGTCTCATTGCAGGAGACTCTGGTCGACCGCATAGAAACAGAGTATACTGTGAGTATTAACACAAGGCTTGGCTTGGTTGGCATGGAGGGGGGGAGGGGGGGAGGTAGCGAGGGATGGGGGGCACTGAGAGGGGCTGGATATTTTTTAGCCTGTTTGTTGTGGTTGATGGGAGCATTGTCATACTAGCAAAACTGCAAATGAAAGAAAATTAGCTTAGCTCTGTTTTTAATTGAAGTAATTTAGGCCTTTATGTGCCTGAAACAATATCGCAATTTGTTCCAGGCGCATATTTTATACACAAGTACTTTTCTGATTTGTATGCCTGGACTAATGTGATTACTTTGCTGTTGTTTATTTGTTACGTGACTTCTGTATTTTTTCCATGTTTATCGATTGATTGATTGATTATAGATTATCGTGGAGGCGAGTGATCAGGGCATACCGCCTAGAAGCGTTAACACGACCATAGCTGTGTCAATCAGCACGGACCAGAACCTACCCGAATTCGACGAACGTGAATACCGGTTAGAACTGGATGAGAACGCAGAAGTTGATGACGTAGTACTCACTGTGACAGCTAGCTACGAGGCCGGGGAAAATGGGGCCGTAAGTACACGGGCTGTAGTCAGTGCCTGGCATATTGTTAATTGGTACTTTAAAATATTCATTACCCGACTTGAAATAAACTTTTTAAAGATAAAACATTTACTTTAAAGATGTAACATTTCCAGAAAACTATGATTTCAAAATGACCATTCATTAACATGTGAGACAGCTTGAGCAACTAATGTAACAGCTAATAGTTAATTAAATTAATTAAAAATAATAAGAAAAATATCCGCAGAAACCGCGTCTGGTCCAAAAATTTCCCCCGCCCCTCCCCTTCTCCGCGTTCTTCGTTTTGGGCACGCATGAGAACACATATGGTACCAAGTTCCCCCTACCGCATGTTAAAAGGTAAAAATATAACAGCGCTGTATTATGCTTTGTTCTGAACACGAAAAATTCCATCAAATGCTATTTCTATGTGTGCCTCAATTTTATGTTATTGACGTTAAAAAAAAAACAAGGAAAAGACATAAACAAAACTGTCAGCTGGACTAGACTGGTTTTTAAATTCACTACTGACGTCTTAGATTTTTCCTCTTTTGGTGATTTTGTATTTTAAGCTTTATGTCGCCTAATGGCAAAAAACGCCATATCCCTTTATAATATCACAATACATAGAAGAGGTATACGACCCCCATATTTAGACACTTAAATGTGCTCGTTTACTGTGACAACAATCGTATATCCGGAAAGTACTTGGTAGCACTTGACTTTGATCAAAATTAAAATGGCGAACACGGTCGAAATCACGTGGCGAATTCATAATAATGTGTTTTTTTCTTTTTAGTGTCCTGTCAAATATGACATTGTTGGCGAAGGACTGGCGACATTTTTATTCAGTATAAACGAAGATACCGGAGAAATTACTCTGACACGTTCTCTCAGGAGTGATAAGGCTACACAGTATAAGGTAAAACCGAATGTCACAGTGTAAGGTAAAACCGAATGTCACAGTGTAAGGTAAAACCGAATGTCACAGTGTAAGGTAAAACTGAATGCCACAGCTTTAGTTAAAACCGAATGTGACAGTGTAAGGTAAAACCGAATGTCAGAGCGTAAGGTACAAACCAAGGTCACAGAGTAGGATAGAACTGAATGTCAGAGTCCGAGGTAAAACCGAATGATACATTGTAAGGTAAACTTGAGAATTTCTGAAATATCTATATGAAATACATAGTATAGATATAGAAAGGACTTAAGGGTTTCTTCACTTTAAAGTTCTCAATTTTTAAGATAAACAGAAGCCGTTTTAACATTTAAAATGGCTAGGGCAAAAAAAGAATTTTCTGGAATCACTGGTCATGGTTGATGGTGCTGTTACGTCAGCGAAAGTGTGCAATGCTTACAGATAAGCCTGGTGACATTTGCCAGTTGCGATCCAGGGCAGAAAAATTTTGCCTCCGTTTTTGTCACCGTGATTCGAAATAGACACAGCCCAGCGTTCAGCCAATCAGAATACACAGTAGAAATAACAGAAACAATGGACTTAGGCGTTGTTGTCATGACAGTGAATGCCGATGATCAAGATGAGGTAATTTTTGTGGCAGCTTCAATACATTTGCGTTAACAAGGGATCATTCACCTCCTTGCAGTAGTTTGTAATCGTCAGTAATTTTTACGGAGTGTAATTATTAAACGGCAATAAAAAGAGTTTGCAAAGACTTCCTTATATAGAGGGTTTTCATTTTTTTTTCAGTTTTTTTAAGTTCTAGGAGTTGCCAAATTCTTGCGTTTTAGCGTTTTTGACGCTGATGTCGAAAATCTGAATAAAAACGCAACAAGGGCATTTCTCACTATGCTACTGAAATGTTAAAGAAGAAGAAGAAGAAGATGAAGAAGAAGAAGAAGAAGAAGAAGAAGAAGAAGAAGAAGAGGCAGTTAAAATATTAAATTTTATTATCTTGATATGATTTTTAAGAAGCTTAAAAATACATTTCAAATAAATTTTGTTACGATTTTTCCCACGGCGATTAAATGTTATTGTCTTGATTTATCGAGGCGATTACATGCTATACCAAGGGGATAATGTGTGATTAACTTGCTGTGGCAGGGCGATGCGGGAGATATCATGTACACACTGGTGACGGAGGAGAGTGTGCCCAGCGAGCTCGTCGATCGCTTCTTCTACATCAACCCAGTCACCGGTAACATCACGGTGATTGGAAAACTCGAGAACGACAGACCGAGGGATGAGTATAAGGTAGATATAACCTTGTACTTGTCGTGTCTTAAATCCGGGTTTGGAATTAACTGAAAATCGAACCAAAACCAACTGTAAAACGATAAAAAAAGTGTGACAAAAATTTTGTCAAAATAAATCTAATAAAAACAACAGTAATCAATAAGCAATAATATAACAGCAATAAATAACACCGCATTCTTTGTAAATACTATAAATATATATATATGTTCCGTGAGTGCAACACAAAAATCTCTTCACCTCCGGGTGATATAAATTGTAATTGAATTACGGTACGCTTATCCAATCAGTGTTAATTTTCGATGTTCTGCATACTAATAGTTTAATTTAACAGAAATTGATAGGACAAGGATTTCAACGGATAGAAACTTTATTCCGGTGTGATAGCATATAAAGTGCTCATTTTCATCAAATGACCAAAAAAACCTCAACTAGATGAAATGAGTTGCATAAAAGCAATTATATTTCAATTATCACCCAACACAAGTAATCATGCAATTTGGCTGAGGGCAATTTGAATGATACTCAGACGGGGTGTAATGACTGCAATTTATTTAGAAACAATAGTATTAAGATTTGCTGTGATCACTTTTATGAAGCTTTCCAATACTGTTTTTCACCTGAGACAAGAAATTCGCAGTTCAACAATGCATTTTAAAGCTAGTTAAATAAAAAATATGTGTAATTTTAAAAGTTCCGACTGCAATATATCCCATTGCCAAAAATTAAGAAAAAGGTGTGTAAAACACCTCTGAAGTAAAGAAGTCACCTAAAAGCAATTAAATTTCAAATATCATCCAACACAAGTAATCCTGTCGGTAAAGATGACTGGTCAAGCAATTTCAGCGAATCTGTATAATTTTAAAGGTGAAAAACCAGCGAATCTGTAGATTCGCTGAAAATTTTCAGCGAATCTATAGATTCGCTGGTTTTATAGTTTCGCTGTAACATATATATATGCCCTTCTATTACGTCATAGCTATGGATAAAAGCAGAAGATAAGGGAATCCCGCCAGCGTCAGACAGCGCCACCGTCGTCATCTCCGTCAGGCGTAACCTTAATTCTCCCGCCTTCACCGACGAATCGTATGCCGTCACCATTCCAGCCAATCGCAACACAGATACAGTCGTGCTGCAGCTTTTGGCCACAGATGGCGATAATGTAAGATTTTCTCTGTGTGTTTGTTCTCTATTTTTTTCCTGTTGTTCCTATTGGAATTTATTTGTTGTGTAAAACGGGGCTACTGTGTTTCTTAGCTTTATTTTTTTGTGTGTGTTTGCCTAAGAAGGGAGAGGTGGTGGAGGGTGGGACTTGAGGTGTTTTCCCTTGATACCAATGTCATTATATAAAAATAAATAAAAGGAAATAACTATGGTGGATGCGGAAATTTTACCTTTCCACTATTGTGTGAATTTTGAAGCTATCATAAAAAGTGGATGGCTAAAGTGAATCAACAAAAACCTTGACTTAAAATTTTCCTTTGAAAATCTATGATTTTCTGACAGTTATATATTAGCAAGTCTGTTCATTTGCTTTAATCACCAGGACGAAGTGACGTACTCATTACACGGCAGTGACGTATCTCTTTATTACTTCAAAATCGACGCCCAATCTGGAGAAATTTTGGTTAAGAATTCGCTAATTGGAGGAACCGAGCTTTCTTACACTGTGAGTATCAGTTGCTTTTTTTTTTCAATACTCACTCTGTGTTTCGTATGGATTTAAATCGCAGGAAGAAAAGACGCGTGTAAAGATTATAAAGTGATACAAGGTTGTGTGTTTATATGATATTTGTACGGTTGTTTATATTTTATTTATAGCTGACGGTGGTTGCCACCGACAACGGCGTACCGAGTATGCACAGTGACGTTGACGTCGTAGTGACCGTAAATCGCAACCCCGCGCAGCCTGGATTCCAGGAGAATGTCTATGACGTCACAGTCGGTGAATATAAAGCTGTTGGCGAACAAGTGATCCGGATAGAGGCGCAGGACGACGATCCAGAAGACGTAAGTACCAATTAAGGACTTTATACGACTTCAAAAAATGAAACTAACTAAAATAGCACATGATATATCAAAAAGCTCATATAATTTTTTTATAAAATAAGTTATAACAAAATAAGGACAATTATTTTGAAGTGTGAATGTTATATAAATAACCGCCTATTGGTAGTATCGATTCACATCAGAGAATCGTGTTAGCATCTCGCCCGGGACATCATCAACTATGGTAGCTTGCCAAAGATAATTTATAATGACCATTTTATCAATTTCTTTATCTCGTAGTTACAAAAATTGGCTATATTCTCAGGCATTTACAGAATTTGCAAGCTTGTTATCTGAGGAGAGAATACAGATAAAATCGGTTAATCGCAAAGCGGATAATCGCATAAACCGGTTAATTTCATATGGTAGCAAAATCCGGGACAGTTTTGTCTCATATAGTCCATACCGGATAATCGCTTCTATCGTTTAAACGCATAGTAGTCTGGAAAATGGAGTTAACAGTTTCGACTGAATTGTGAAAAATATTTATATTTACTTTTCAAAAATAGTATTCCATAAATGTGCGTTATGCAGTGATATTTTTTAATTTGTGATGCTTGTGATATTTTACATAATATTTTTTTTTCGTTTTTTTCTTCCCCGTCGTAATATAGATAAAGAGCGGACAGCTGCTGTATGAGCTGCGGAGCACGGAGACGACGGCAGACGCCACCGACTTCTTCATTATCGCCCCCACCACCGGCCTCGTTATCGTCGCCAAATCTCTCGCCACAGATCCAAAGAGGCGCGACTCCTACATGGTACACCTCAACTTTTTTCCCTTCGCTCCCTACCCTCTCCCCCTCCCTCCTCCCCCTCCCCCCTTTCCCCTCCCCTCCAACTCTTCTGCTGACTTAAAACCCTACTGTGTTACGTCATGAAACTCTGATACTCCTCGTGTTACGAAAATTTCTTCTTCACGAAAGTTACTTTGTAAAGAATTACATAAATAAATAATATAATATTTAAAATAACACTTGACTTATTTTTCATGACAATAATAATGCGGAATTTTTTTTCCAGGTCACGGAATGCTATGTAGACATGAGGTAGACTATGAATGTATTGTTTTAGCTGGAAGTTGTAGCGACCGACCAGGGGATACCGCCAAAGTCAGACACGACAACTCTGGAAGTGAACGTTCTCCGCAACCAGTTCTCTCCGGAGTTCGAACAGCTCGAGTACATGGCGAAAGTGAGTGAGAAAGTGCGCTTCAGTGACGTCATAGTCCAAGTCAGAGCACGTGATGA
Source organism: Protula sp. h YS-2021 (assembly GCA_949752745.1). Lineage (NCBI taxonomy): Eukaryota > Metazoa > Annelida > Polychaeta > Sabellida > Serpulidae > Protula > Protula sp. h YS-2021. Next base: position 27,363,300 of record OX457028.1, read on the forward strand.
CGACGTGACAGAACAGCCGGATGTGAGTAGCCTTCTTTTCGTCTAAATGGGTGACGTCGGAAATTTTAGGTACAGCGATTGGGGAAGGAAACAAAAATTTGCGACTAACTCTAAGACTTGACGATAAAATAAACAATATTCCCACCAGTGTTGTTAAATTTCGTCTAAACTGAATTAAGGACACGGTATTCAGTTTATTTATTTCTTCAATTTTGATTTCGCATTTCTCTTTCAGACACCAAATTCTGAGCTTGTGTATGAGATCGATCCAAACAACCTACTGGCCAATAGATTCTTTGCCATTAACAAACAGAATGGCGAAGTCACGATTATTCAGCCCTTAACCAATGACATCGATATCACAGAGACATATGCGGTAAGGGACAATACAGTGAAAACAGCGTGTATTATTTTGCTCGAATTGCAGTCAGAGCTGTTCACCTACTTCGCGTAGGGGTTGTGGGGGGGGGGGGGGGGGAGATGAGGGATAACATGAGATGAATGAAAAAAACGTAGCTGCTTTCTGAGTGACAGTTGTTAATATTTCAGCATTTTCTAACCCTTACAGGGTTCGCGTTGGCGGGGTTTTTGTCCACTTTTTGGCCAATTTTTACGAAATGACTCACTTTTTCGGAACCCATCGAGTTTTTCTGAACCAAACTGAGTCACAGTTTCCTTTCTTGGCTCACTTTCCTGAGAACCCAGCGCGAACCCTGCCTTATATCAACATATCCACAAGCTCTCAGCGTCGAAACTTTGAACCCTCTTTATCTTGTCACCTGCAAGGTGTTAACTATACTAGCCGAGTCTTTTATTTATTTCATTATGGCCACTACGCGCACAAGGGAAACAGTAGTGTTTTGATTGGTAGATACCCCCGGTAGGTACAGACAGCAGTACTCACCTTCTTCCAGTATCGAAATCGTTTCGCTACGCACTACTGAAAGCATCGCAAGGGAGTACAAAAAATATGTAATTCATAAAGAATGGAAATGCACAGAAAAATCATGTACTAAATATAAAACCACACTCGGATTTGGACTGATCCGAAAACCCTTCCTTAGCCTTATGCACTGTTCGCACTCGCCTTTCAGGCTCGCGTTACCCGTTTTTTTTTTTTTTTTTTTTTTTTTTTTTTTTTTTTTTGGGGGGGGGGGGTCAGTCCACCCCCTCGCATGGTTTTGGCATTGAACTACCTAGAAACACTAAAGGCAGAGATTGAATGCTTAATGGGGTGAGTCTTCGTAAGCAGTGAATGAGTAGGGTAGCGATCGTAGCTGATAAAAATATAAAAAAAAATAAAAACAGAAAAAAACTAAAAAAATCATATGAATTTTTCCATATTATGTTCATCATTTTTTTTCATTCAGTTAGCTTTTTGTTCGTTCTTTTGCGTGGCGGTCTTGTTTTGCCTCTTCTATCTTCGGTCTCATAGTGTATCATTCCTTGATCGCCAGGCATACATTCATCAATGGCGTCACCACTCATTATGGGTGGGGCGAGCTGCAGTGACGTCAGTTGGATTCGACCAGCAATGAAACAATCAGTGTCTGCTTAATTAATGTTATGTCGCTTTGACGCAGTTGTATTCGCTGAATATCATTTGATTAAGACCCCTACTGTTATGTGTGGTGTCGATTTATTAAAAAAATCGCCGAAAGGATTTTTTTATTTATTTTTTCTTGCTGACGTAAATGCGATTAGATTTCTTACCCTGGTGACTTCTAAACAAAAGGCCATCAGCCACACAGTTCTTTCCCCACGCCTTCATTATAACGCTTTGTTTTCAAAGACATTATGAGAGGCTACTGCAGCGTTCATTTTGGGGGAATCCCCTCCTCTCCTCCCCCCTCCACCACCTCCTTCTTCCTAGTTTCCCCGGTACGATCCGCTCGGTGACAGAAGCCAGCTAATTATTGTCTCCTGCCAGGTATTAATTGGCTGCCTTTGTGCACCCCTGTGCTCTCCCAAAGTACAGATGGGTCTGTTTTTTTTCCCTGGCATCTCTATTTGTCAATAAATTCTTTGTATCTCAAGATCGAAGTTGTTTGAAGTTGGCACAGATTCGTAATTAGTGGGAGCTTTTTTTTTTTTAATGTAGTTTTTGCAAGAACTGGTCGTTTTACTGACACCAGCAAACGTTACATAAGTGAAAACAAGAAAACTAGGCCGATGTTTACTAACTACTCGGCAGGTATAGAAATCACGTACCGGTGTTGGGTGATCGCAAACGTGCCGTGATGGCAAACGTCGACGTTTCCGGGAATGCACCGGGAAGTGAGGAAAATACCCCATGATGGCAAACGTCCCTTAACCTTATTTGCTGTTGTCTTTTGTTTAAGCCCACAAGTAAATAGTGACGTTTGTCATCACGGCAAATTGCGCGAAAGCAAATTGTTGTGATGGCAAACGTCCCTTAATCCTTCCATCTTGTGCCAATTTTGAAATGAGTTTATTTGCAAGAAAATAAAATCATGTACTGCATACATTTATTCATAAGCCATTAAATAGTCATTAGCCATAAAATATTCAACTTTTGACTTGAAAAAAAAAACTGCTTCCATATTTACACAGAATAGATGCGTATTCGCCCGATTTTTTCAGTCCCATTTAAAAGTCTGTTCTAAAGTGAGTGGGTGCAGAGTTGGTGGGGGGGGGGGGGGGGAGGTGGCCCTGACTGTCCGACAAAATTCTTTGAAACCATATCCCCGGCACTGTTATTATCCATGATTTAACAAACGTTATCGGTAATAAACTGTAATGACTTACTTTGCCTTATATACCTTGCTGATTTTTACTCATCGTTTTACAAATCCAAGATTTGTTGTAAATTGACGCTTGAGAAAACGGGAGATTAGTTATCGGCTTTATATGTTGTTAAAAGATTTTTTAAATTTTAAATTAACGGTATAAACTGCACGGGATTAATGGATTTGCAGCCGTCGCGGAAACAGGTTCTTCAGAGGATTAAGTCATGTATTTGTGCATGGGATAATATCGGAGGTTCAATTCACTGAGATAATGGAGAATTCATAACTTTCCGAAAAACTCCGTGAAGGCAAATGTCTCTACCCCCTTTTAAAACCAAAACCCCTTTTCCATAGGAACCTATAGTAAAGGCACGTTTGCCATCACAGACGTTTGTCTGCATAAAACACCGGCACCAGTGCTGTAGTTTAGAATATTGTTAAAATTATCGAGATTTTATCCCGTTTGGATGTTGTCCTGGATCTGTCACGTGTCAAATGGTCACTATGCGTGTCTATGACGTTTAGCGTTGAAATAATATCCTCTTCTTAACCAAACACGGAGTGAAGCTCCGACAGAACCCTCCATATTTGTGGGAAATGCGCAGTACTGAACGAAAGTTTCCCCGTTTGTATACGAAACTGGCATTCCGCACGGATCGCTGCAGGCCTCAAAATTACTCCCCCCCCCCCCTCGTCCTTTCTCCCTTTTTTTTTTTTTAGACACGCGTGGTTACACATGATACCAAGTACGCAATCCCCCACCCCCACCCCGGGATCCAAGAACAGTGCAACCTCTGTTTATAGCGACATGGTTGGAACTGAGAAATAATATCGTTGTATCCGATATGTCGTTATAACCGATATGTCGTTATATCCGATATGTCGTTATAACCGATATGTCGTTATAACCGATATGTCGTTATAACCGATATGTCGTTATAACGGATGTGTCGTTATAACCGATATGTCGTTATAACCGATATGTCTTTAAAACCGATATGTCGTTATAACGGATGTGTCGTTATAACCGATATATCGTTATAACCGATATGTCGTTAAAGGTGATATATCGTTATAACGGATGTGTCGTTATAACCGATATGTCGTATTAACCGATATGTCGTTAAAACCGATATGTCGTTATAACCGATATGCCGTTATAACGGACGTGTCGTTATAACGGATGTGTCGTTATAACCGATGTGTCGTTATAACCGATATGTCGTTATAACCGATGTGTCGTTATAACCGATATGTCGTTATAACCAATGTGTCGTTATAACCGATATGTCGTTAAAACCGATATGTCGTTATAACCGATGTGTCGTTATAACCGATATGTCGTTATAACCGATATGTCGTTATAACCGATATGTCGTTAAAACCGATATGTCGTTGTAACCGATATCTCGTTAGATCCGATATGTCGTTACAACCGATATGTCGTTATAACCGATACTCTTAGACAACGAAAAGCTGCCAGCGCTGTGTCGCTGTCGGCGATGTGTTTATGACGAGTATCTGCCGTATCACACGTGTTTTAAGGGCTGGAAGTGAACAGTGCAATAACCAGTCACAGAAAAACCTCTTTATAATGAACACCTTCCAGATCAGCAAAAATGTTCATTAAAGAGAGGTGACATTCACAATGAACGGTAAACAATTGCAAGGAAAATAGTGTTCGCTAATGAGAGATTGTTCACTAAGTGGAGGTGTTCTCTAACGGAGGTTTCACTACTGTTTGCTCTGAATGCAGTTAATTTTACTTGTCGCGACCTTCGATAGCTTTATATTTACATTATCCCATTGAGACGTATTTTGTTTCAGTTTAATGTATTTGCGAAAGACCAAGCTCCAACTGATTATCAGAAAACAGGCGTGACTCGCGTGACGATCCAGGTGAATCGTACGGACACGGAAGCGCCGAGAATGGGCTTCGAACAGAATCTCTTCCTGTAAGTATACATGTGCAATCCCTGGTCATTTATATAACGTCTTCACCCTGTAACAGGTGAAATTCTGAACTCCATCGTCAAGCTATCCAGCTTCCCATCAAAGATTATCCGGGTAGATTATCAAAGATTATCCGGGTGGATTATCAAGGATTATCAGGGTAGATTGTCAGAGATTATCTGAGTAGCATTGGCATTTATATTTTGAAACAACCACTGAATAATAATTTTCTTTGAAGGCATGGGACATTCAATATTGTGTCTATTTAATACTTCAAGAAAAGCCAAAAGGTCTTCAAAAACAACCTGGATTGGACATTATACATTGTACATTTCTAGTAATAACCAGGCCTGCCAACTTGTTTGAATAGACAGCCAGGCACATCTCTGCAGGCACATATGATCCAAAGTGCGATTCTACCCCCATTCTGCGACCCCAAGTGCGATTCTACCCCGCATTCTACGATGCCAAGTGCGATTTTACCCCGCAGTCTAAGACCATAAATGCGATTCTACTGCAAAATCTACGATCCCAAGTGCGATTGTACCCACATTCTAAGATCCTTAGTGCGAATCTACTCCAAAATCTACGATCCATAGTGCGACTCCACCCGGCATCCTATGATCCCAAGTGCGACTCTACCCCGCATTCTTAGATCCCAAGCGCCATCCTACCCCGCATTCTGCATGTACAGTCGATCGATTTTAATTCGTGCACACTTCATTCGCTCTATCGCCTTAATTTTACCACTGTTCTGGCGCCATTTGTTTCAGTGCATTTAAATCCAGATTACTCGTACTTTCGGATAATTCGAACCATTTTTGCCATTTACAAGTGGTACTGATTGACGAGCATCTAGCTGTATAGGCATCCCTGGCATGAAACTTCTATTCAACCAAAACAAGAACTTTGCTGTTTTTGTAGCAAAAACGTTGAAGAAAATAGTGATGCTGTTGAAATTGATCTCAAGATTGCGGACAGAAAAGAGGGAGAAAATGTGGAGTGTGAGATCACATCCGGTGACCATGCCGAGCGTAAGTGGCCTTTTACGTGGTACGGGAAGTCTGAGGGCGGGGGATGAATGGGGTGGGGGGGGGGGGAGCTGAGGTCCCCAGGACGTTACTAAAATACATCGCTAATTAATCAGCGCTCGTTTGAGTTTTTAAGTAACTAAAAAAAAAGAAAGAAGAAAAAGACAGTGTTAAATGTGTAAAATGCGTAAAAAATTTCCGGCAGCTGTTCCAGAATTTTATTTATAGCAAACATAATTAACAGAACTACTGAGCCGTAGGCGCACGTAGTGACTCTCTGCCTTACAGGAGCATGGCCAGGAAAGTCTTCTTCATGTGCAGGACCTTTAGCACACGAACACTGTAGCATTTTTTTTTTTTTTTAATTTTTAAAAGTAAAGAAAGAGTCTTTTTTCTTGTTATTTTACTGAAGAAATAAGCAGCGCTTTTATTCAATAACTTAGCTCAATATTCAATAAGTAAACCTTATAAGTAAATTATTTCAGATTCAGGCTCACTTTAATCCAGCATCGAGGTGGCTTAAAATTAAGTATAGTTGAATATGAAAGCTGGTTACGTTTTTTCTTCTCTAATAATGTTTGAATTAATTTATTTTACTAATCTAAATCGCTGCACACACACAGAGTCATGCACGCACCGGAGCTGTCCTTATTGATCAGTTTAAACCCATATTTTGAGCAAATGAGCACAAATGAAACTCAAATTTGAAGCTTATTTTAGGTAGGAGTTTGAGCTGAGTTAGTGAATATGGGCGGGTGGATGTTGTTGCTTTCGAAGTGTTCCACGTCGAGTACAGCAGTGACAAGGAGGCGTGCGTTCTGACGAGCAGGGCGGAGCTGGATCATGAGGTGGCCGAGAGCTACGAGCTCTACGTCACTGTGTCGTACGTCTCTCAGGATCTCAACAACAGGAAGAGGCGGCAAGGTCAGTCCTACGCCTCCCACTTCTTCTGTAGTTAGGGAAAACAGGAGCTAGCGATTTCCATTTTAAATTTTGCCCAAAAAATCGGAAAAATTTTGATTGAAATGCCAAATAAAAGGTGAATAAAAAATACTTGATTTTTTAAGTAAAAATTAACAACGCTTTCAGTTTGTCATGTCACTGTCTAGAAATAAAACGGCAGAGCAGCGCCACATGCATCAGTCGCTATACCAGTATGGCGGTGTTCCGTCTCCATAGAAACATTCTGAAAATTAGTTTCCAGTTGATGTAAATTGTGTGACATTTCTTGTTGTGACACTAATGTGACAGGGAGTGCAATGTGCTGCATTGACGTGACAGTTCTTTGGGTTCTTTTTTACCGTACACTCTCAGCGTGGCGCGAAAATCCGTGACGCATTGCAGCATCTATGGATATGCTGTGTGCTTATAATTCGGCCTTCAAAAACATAATTTATGCATTAACACGAACAGTTCCTTCAGCTCCGTGCTCAAATTGTTTGTCATTCCTCAGCGATACTTCGAATATTCGATATCTAGTACACTTTGCTTCGGGCCGGTTAATCGACTAATCGATTAATCGATTGCGTACTCTATCATGTTACAGCAACCGAACAGCGCACTGTACGCGTCATCATAGAGGTGCAGGATGTCAACGACAACCCGCCTGTCTTCCACACCCCTAAATACTACACGACGGGTTTGAGGAACTACATCATCACTGCTATCGATTTTAACTCGGTTCCTCTCACTATAGTGTATAGGCTTGAAGTGAGTGAAAACTAGAGTTGTTCCGTTGAATAATTCAAGAAAAACACCATGCAGATCTGTCACGAAAAAAAATAATCTAACACTGTGTTAGTAGTTAAAAATTTCGATGTACGTAAATCCTGTTGCAGGGAGTTACGATCTGTTGTTTTAGTTTCTTCAGTAACACGCAGACAGCTGGGTACCATGGATCTGACTTAGTCACAGTCAACTATTGCTCACAATTAACACCAGAACTGTATAGATATAGATATAAACTTACACTGTGTATGCATACAATATATACAAATGACTCGCAAGTAGAATGACTTCTGAATAGTGTCACTACAAAACAGACTGCACAAAAAAGTAAAAAAAAAAAATCTTCGACTACGTCTAAGTACGAAAGACCGGCAATGAAGCATCTTGAAGGAAATGAGCCTGCCGGTCTTTCGTATCTAAGGCATTACTTCATTCTTAGAATATATGTTTTTTTAACTGTATTTCTTTTGACGTGGCAGGCTACAGATGCAGACAGCGGGGATAACGCCCGAGTGGTGTATCACATTGCCACACAGGCCCAGGGCGCCACCCCGTTGCCGTTCAATGTCAACCCCACCAGCGGCGAGATTTTCACGACGCGTGAATTCACCGACTCGGATCTGGATCGCTATAATTTCGATGTGTATTCGGATAATGGGGCCATGGGGATGTCGTCTGACGAAGCCTTTGTAGTGGTCTGTATTGGTTGCATATTTCCTTGCATTTTTCTCTCTTTGTTTCAAATACTAAAAGTGACTGTCATTTTTAAGTTCCGATGTATTCTTGGTGAAATTTCCAGATAAAAAATATGTAAGTACATCAAAGCTACTACTCCTAATTACAGTAAAGCTAGTACTTCGAAGTACAGCAACCCTAGTATTCCTAAGCACATCGAAGATATTACTCCTAAGTACAGCAAAGCTAGTACCCCTAAGTGTAGCAAAGCTAGTAATCCTAAGTGCAGCTAAGCTAGCACTCCTAAGTACAGCAAAGCTAGTACTACTAATAAAGTACAGCAAAGGTAGTCCTGATTGCAGCAAAGCTAGTACTCCCAAGTAAAGCCAAGCTTGTACTCCTAAGTACAGCAAACGTAGTACTCCTAAGTGCATCAAAGCTAGTACTCCGAAGCACAGCAAAGCTACTAATGCTAATTATAACAAAGCTAGTACTACTAAGTACAGCAAAGCTAGTACTACTAAGTATAGCAAAGCTGGTACTCATGAGTACACTGGATATAAAAGCCTTCTGTATGTCAAACTTGTCATCCGAAAAAAAGGTTTGTTCGTGTCAGTAGGAAAATATGTAAAGGCGTGTTTTGTGTTACATTTTTTCTAGGTTAATCTTATCAAGGACAATCATAGGATGGTGTTATCGATTCGAGATAAGACTCCATCACAGCTTGATAACAGCAGGCAATATCTCACAAAGTAAGTGAAAAACTTAACAGGAAAATTTAAACAAAAATGTAACCAGTATTAGTAACATGGACACTTGTATTTTTCGATTTGAATTTCCTTGTCAAGCCTAGAAATAAAAAGTAATAATTTAGAGCGTAAATTTTTTTCAAAGGTTGCAAGAAATTTTTTGGAGATACATATCTTAGGAAATATGCTTATCGCATTCTTTTGTTTTTTACAGCCTTCTACAAAATCTCACCAATCACATCATTATCATAGAGAAGATGACGTCACGGCATAAAAATAATAATCCAAACTCAGCCGTCATTGGGTAATCTTTTCTCTTTTCTTTTTTCTTTCTTTTAGTTATTTATTGTTTTCGTCTATTTTTTTCAGCCATTGACCGCCATTTTAGTAACAATTAGAATTTTAAAAAGGTGATTTTGGTTTGCTCAAAGCTCATACTCACGTTGGAATAGGACGGCCAAAAGATTATTGCCTTCCTTGTCATGTTGTCGTACATTTGATGTAGCTGCTACAACACTGCTATACAGTCAGGACCTTGTAACCTTATTGTTCCCGCTCCTATTATTCATGTTCCTATTATACAGGTTATTAATGAATACTTCTTCGAAATCTCCATCCCTCCCCCTCCCCCCCCCTCCTGCCTAAGGCAACCTAGATCATACTTAGATGACAAAAGGAAAACCATTCTAGAAATACGGCAGAGTCCCTTGTAGTTCTTCTCTGCGTGGATGCTGGAAATGCACAAAGGGTAATTTTCGGGGCCCCAGGGGCCGTATTACCTGTCAAGTGCTCCCTGGAACCATGTCACCTGTCCTCTCCCCCCCCCCCACCATCCCCTCCTCCCCCCCCCCCCCCCCCCTCGAATACTTCAACGCTTAGCTTTCATGCATCTATAGATTCCTTCTCTTATGTACAATAAAGCTACAGGGCCTCTTTATTTAACACTTGACAAGTCTTTAACTTGGTCAAGGCTTATATGAATTTGTGCGGGCAGCCGTTGGTGCTTTTTTTTTCTTGACAGTAAAAATTCATTTTCTTGTCTCAGCTTCTTCTCTGACACTACAGGCCCTAGGACCACGAAACTTTGTACTTATATAGAACTTGATTTGAGGGTGTGCATCCCGCCTTTTTTGTCTACGATCGTTTTCATGCGAACACAGCTGATTTTAGAATAGATAAATACAGCTTATTTACAAGCAAAGTAACGGTTGGGCAAAACAGCACAGCTTATGCGCATTACGCGAGCTCTCCCTAAACAGAGAAAAAGTGCTAGTCCGTTCAATCAATAAAGCCGTTGAGCCAACATATCCAAGCAGATGAACCTTATAAGCCTCATACGTGCTGCGCTATAAGCTCTGTACTTAGTTGTATTACAGACTATGCGGCTTGTAAAAAAAAAAAGCAAAAAAAAAACTTCATTTTGTTCAAGAAATAATAAGCCCTTCCAAGAAATTTTTTTCACTTTTAATGTCTGTCAAGTGTTGAAGATTTCGCTTGCGAAATGCGGTTCTGGTTTGATATTGCGGTGATATACAGGGAGAATTGTGTTGTACAGGAGCCAGCTGCCACCCCACCCATCTTACTTTAGTTTTCAGTTCTTTTTCAAACATAGTGAGATTTCATAAAAATGAGTTTCTAACACCTAACACGATTCCTGCACTGCCTAGTTTTTTTTCCGTTTGACCAGTTTTTTTCGTTTGACCAGTTTTTTAACGACAAATAGCACGGGCCACAAGCGATCGTGACCGCCGTGCGGTTAACCACGCCCCCTTCACCCCATTCTCACGATTTGTTTTAGCTCTACTACTGAACGTTATCAAGTGTCTAGCGTGTTTTTAATGAAAAGAAAAGAGCATGACTGGTATTTGTGTGGAAATCTATGTCTCATGATTGCTGTATAATTTCTTGTAATTTCCTGTGCTGCGGGTTTTATGACAGGAATAATTCCTGTGCAGAAGTGCACTGCACTCTGTTTTAGAACTTTCTAAGGGAGGCCAGAACTGGCGAGTTCAGTGCTTATGAAGAAATCAAGGCTAAGATTCGGTTAGAGAACGAGCCTATTGGAGCCCATGTCTTTGTGTAAACAAACATAATATTCTCCCAGTGCGCACTCTGAAACATGAACTACATGAACAAATCATTGTTATCTTTCGGGTGAAGTAGTAATTTAGTGAAAAAGTCTTTAATAACACAAGCGTAATTTCAATTAGATACCTTTGATTTCAGAACCGACATCACATTTGTGGTGATAGACAAAGAGTCGCTGGCCTTACTTACCAGAGACAGCGATGCCGTGCAGCGGTAAGCGACTGGTCACCCGAGCCTGAAATAACACAGAACCCCCCCCCCCCACCCCCACCCCCGCAAAAAACAAAGCTTTCCGTGCGTCGATTTGAAAAAATATGTGCGTTTCATGGCAATTTCTATGAGAGGTTATATTAAATGAAATGCATAAGCACCTGGTAATGTAAGAACGTTGCATTTATGCATGTTTATGCCGTTGTGTTTCTGCATGTTTATGCCGTTGTGTTTTTGTATGTTATGTCGTTGTGTTTCTGCATGTTTATGCCGTTGTGTTTCTGCATGTTTATGCCGTTGTGTTTCTGCATGTTTATGTCGTTGTGTTTCTGCATGTTTATGTCGTTGTGTTTCTGCATGTTTATGCCGTTGTGATTCGGCATGTTTATGCCGTCGTGTTTCTGCATGTTTATGCCGTTGTGATTCGGCATGTTTATGCTGTCGTGTTTCCGCATGTTTATGCCGTTGTGATTCGGCATGTTTATGCCGTTGTGTTTCTGCATGTGCATCTCGTTGTGTTTTTTTGCATGTTTATGTCGTTGTGTTTCTGCATGTTTATGCCGTTGTGTTTCTGCATGTTTATGCCGTTGTGATTCGGCATGTTTATGCCGTCGTGTTTCTGCATGTTTATGCCGTTGTGATTCGGCATGTTTATGCCGTCGTGTTTCTGCATGTTTATGCCGTTGTGATTCGGCATGTTTATGCCGTCGTGTTTCTGCATGTTTATGCCGTTGTGATTCGGCATGTTTATGCCGTCGTGTTTCTGCATGTTTATGCCGTTGTGATTCGGCATGTTTATGCCGTTGTGTTTCTACATGTTTATGCCGTTGTGTTCCTGCATGTTTATGCCGTTGTGTTCCTGCATGTTTATGCCGTTGTGTTTCTGTATGTTTATGCCGTTGTGTTTCTGCATGTTTATGCCGTTGTGTTCCTGCATGTTTATGCCGTTGTATTTCTGTATGTTTATGCCGTTGTGTTTCTACATGTTTATGCCGTTGTGTTCCTGCATGTTTATGCCGTTGTGTTTCTGTATGTTTATGCCGTTGTGTTTCTGCATGTTTATGCCGTTGTGTTCCTGCATGTTTATGCCGTTGTGATTCGGCATGTTTATGCCGTTGTGTTTCTGTATATGTATGCCGCTATGCCGTGCATATTTACTCAGCATCAGGAACTGGTTGCTGAAATAGTAGCGCGCTACAAGTGCGCCCAAAAAATTAAATTGTTGCTCAGAAATGATTAGTTTGAGATGGAATTGAAAAAAAAGCAAAATATTACTGCTTGTAGAAAACCATATTTAATAGAATACCATGAAAAAAAGATATACATAAAAACCATCGCTGAATTCTGACATCACTGCATGATGCTGGCATTAACTATTTTACATCATTCAACATTAAAAAGAAAGCAGCCATTATTTGGACAGAAAGGAAAAGAAAGCACAGTACAGCGTGCTGTGAGTTAATCCCTGTTAAGGCTCGCACGTTGATTACTCCCTATGTTTCAGGTCCTTCCTGGGAGCAAACGCCCAACGTCAAATCAACACGACCCTGATCGGAAACGAACTGGGCGTAGTAGAAGCGATCAGCACCGAATCGAAGCGGAGCATATCGGATCTGCGGGAGCAGACGTACAAGTCCTTCTCCGAGGCGCCCTGGATCGCTCTGGTCGCCATCGCCGGACTTATGATTCTTTTCATGGCCATCGCCATTTTGGTGATTTGTATTTCCTGGTGCAGGTGAGTCTAAAACGAGTCATTCCTATTTATGTAGTTATTTTTTATTCAGTTGTGTAGTTAATTTTGTTTCTTTTTACAGGTACAAAAACAAATAGAACGTAGTTTAATTTGTGGTATTACTTTAGAATGACTGAGTCGGTGTATAAGTGTAGTTGGTTGCATGGGTGTATTTGGTGGTATGGGTATAGCTGGTTGTATGGGTGTAGTTGTTTGTATGGGGTGTAGTTGGTTGTATGGGTGTAGTTTGTTGTATGGGTATAAAAAGTTGGTTGTATGGATGTAGTTGGTTGTATGGGTGTAGTTGGTTGTATAGGTATAAGTTGGTTGTATGGATTCAGCACATCTGCTCTTGTTATGAGCACGACGAGGATGTCGGTTTCTGTTGTAACGGCAGGGTAGGAGGGGGTGGTGTGAGGGGTGAGGGGGGTTGGTGACCCAGTACGTGTATCGTCACATGAGAGTATTAAACTGAGCTGATGACTCGTGCCGCCATAGGTAGTTTGTTGAAACGCCGAATTTGGATATTTATAAATTTCATCCTAATCACATCCTAAAAATAGCTCAAAAAGATACTAAAAACAACCCCAAATATCTAAAAACGCACTAAAAAGTAGAAAAAATTGGGAAATAGCCTTGATATTTTGAACTTGATCATGACACAAATCGACAATTATCTATCTGATACGTATTGGACTTGAAAGGAACGGCTTTAGAATCCTTTGAATTCTTTTAATCATGATTCTAGCACTGACATAGTATGGTAGATCTATAGTGTGAATAGCCCCTTGCCAGATAAAATAATAATATATTAACAATGTTCGTAATCAACACAAAGTTTTAGTGCTCCTCATTAGAATAGAGTTTTTTTCGGATGCAGTAATGTAGAAGGATGTTAAATATGGCCCGCTTATACACGTGTCCCTGTGTGACGTCATAGAGCGAGTAGCTCCGCTGTCGGGATACTTCTTCTAATAACATATCTGCAGATAAATAAATAAATAAAAATTTAAAAAATACATAAATAATTTTAAACTAAAAGCTTTATTTTTATATCAAAGATGTTTGCACCCTAACTTTTATTGGTCTGTTGGTTTGGGAACAGAATGTGCTCTTGATTTCGTGCGATTTGTGTGCGGTGTGGGGCGATATTGTCCGCATTAGAACTGCTTTTGATTCGAATGCCGTTTTTTCTGTCGCCGAGTAAAATGTGGGGAATCGTGAAAAAGCACTGGTTGTTATAAGGCCACTGTTAGATATATATAGTTATTGCGTTGAAAGAAAAGCAGTGTAATTTCTTTATTAAAGATACAGAAAACTCCCAAAACAGACCCGTATAGCGGCAACACAAGTGGAGTACCCCTCTGAGAGTAGTGACTCCAGGTATAACCAGGCATATACCTGAATCCGCATCCCCCCCCCCCCCCCAGGCGGATTCGCTTTCAAAAGTGCTGACGTCATGTAGACAGAGCACTTTTAAGCCAACAAATTAGAATGCTTTTGGTTTATACGTTTTTAACAGGCTGTTTTCCCTTTTTACTTGAGACATGGCCCTGATTCGCATGACACGGTTCTCAACTGTGCACTTATGTTTATTTATTATTGCTGCGTAACAATTCCAAGAACAGTCAATAATATTTCATAATTTTTAATCGTTTTGACTGTTAAGCTTATGATTAAACCAATAACCAGGTATCTGCGCATTGCGCAAGACTTTTCAGGTACGCGTGCCAGCCGTCTTGACACTAAATTGCATGCGCATCTTGTAACCAATCACAGCCGTTCTTACATCAACCGCGCGCACATAGCAGCGAATAAAACGTCAATGCACAAGCTACACAAAAAATGGAGGCGGATAGGAAGAATCCTTTAAAATATTTCGTGGGATAAAATTTGAAAAATAAACAGCACCTCAATATGAAATATCGACCTTGTCACTGCGATGTTATTTTGAGCGCTTCACGTAAATCAGTGATGTCACTGCGGCGCCATATTGACGTCCCTGTAAGTTCTTCTTTCCAGACAGCACGATCTTTTAGGGTGACAGGGGGAATTCAGTTTCCCAATTTATCCAAAGATTTTTGGTTAATTTATTGAAGTTAAGGACTCTTTCGATTAGGTGTGACCAAATCAAAGTTAAGATCTGTTCGAATTTCATGAAAATGAGTGATTCTTTCGATGTTCATATGTTTACACATTGTTTTTCAAAGCAGTCCCTCTTCTCGCCCTCCCCCCTCCCCCTCCCTACCTCCAAAATGGCTTGTAGTTTTTGTTAAGCGGTCATTTTGGTTGATTTTTTCTATTTTCGAAAGCAGCAACGCACCGATTTCGAGACCAAAAATACTCACTGACCTCATCCCTAAAGTGGCCTATTTATGTAATTGCCCTTCACTCGCACCTTAGCTCGCCTCTGGCATTACTATAATTAGCCACTCTTCTATGAATCTTGGTAAGTCACGATCCGAGCACTGTACGTGTGTTCATCCCATTGTACTACAAGAAACATTGGTCATGTCTACAATACTTACAGATATAGAAAGCATCCTGAGAAAAAGAGCCACTATGCTGCAAATATATCCAGTGGCCCTCCCTCAACCAAGGCATACAGCGACGCCATGTTCATCGAGCCGCCAAGCTTCCTCAAAGAATATGAAACTCAGGTACAACTCTGAATATGTATCGTTTGAAAAAGAGTATTTGATAGAGTATTTCTAGCTGTTCAAAAATTGTCCGAAAAGTTGTTTTTTGATGTGTGCGACATTTGAACTTAATGTGGCTAGAAGTTCATGGACATACAGCGAAAGAGGGAAAATGTCGGAACTGTTCAGTAGCCATAAGAGCCATGACAGACATGTCAGACATGACAGTCATGACAGCCATGACAGACATGACAACCATGTCAGACATAACAGCCATGTCAGACATGACAGCCATGAAGTCATGACAGCCATGACAGTCATGACAGATATGACAGTCATGCCAGACATGACAGCCATGTCAGACATAACAGTCATGTCAGATATGACAGCCATGTCAGACATGACAGCCATGAAGTCATGTCAGACATGGCAGCCATAACAGTCATGTCAGACATGACAACCATAACAGCCATGGCAGTCATGGCTTTTACACGACATACTTATGACTTTTACACACGACAATCGTGACGATTACAATTGACAGTCATGACTTTTACAATCGTGACTTTTACAGTTTACTATGGTATGTAATTTTGCCTATATTATCAATATATAGGTAGTTACCCTGGCATTTGATTCTCCCTACATTATCTCTATGACGGTGTTTACCATGACATGTCATTCTCCCCACATTATCTCTATGAAGGTGTTTACCATGACATGTGATTCTTCCAACATTGTCCATGTAGAGGTGTTTACCATGTAGAGGTGTTTACCATGACATGTGATTGTCCCTACATTGTCCATGTAGAAGTGTTTACCCTGACATGTAATTCTCCCGAAATTATTTATATGAAGGTGTTTACCGTGACATGCGATTCTTCCTACATTTTCTAAAAAAAGGTGTTTACCGTGATATGTGATTTTCCCCACATTGCCGCTATGAAGGTGTTTACCATGACATGTGATTCTCCCCACATTATCTCTATGACGGTGTTTACCATGACATGTGATTCTCCCCACATTATCTCTATGACTGTGTTTACCATGACATGTGATTCTCCCCACATTATCTCTATGACGGTGTTTACCATGACATGTGATTCTCCCCACATTATCTCTATGACGGTGTTTACCATGACATGTGATTCTCCCCACATTATCTCTATGACGGTGTTTACCATGACATGTGATTCTCCCCACCTTATCTCTATGACGGTGTTTACCAGGACATGTGATTCTCCCCGCATTGTCTATATGAATGTGTTTACCAGGACATGTGATTCTCCCCGCATTGTCTATATGAATGTGTTTACCATGACATGTGAGTCTCCCCACATTGTTTATATGAAGGCGTTTAACGCATTGACTGTCCACACAGAGCTTAGCCATGTACGTGCCGCCGGACGAGCCTGTACAGGAGCAGGGGGAGGTGAACATGAGCTTCAGGCCTGACGGCGTGCAGACCGGACTCACCTCGGCCCAGCAGCCCCCCGGCGCCGAGGCGTCTCCGCCCGTGTCACGGACCAGCTCTGAACGCCAGTCACAGGCCAGTACGCTGCCTGCGGACAATAACTACGCCGGCGTCGCCTCCGTTAATCCTATTTATCAAAGGTAAGCCCAGTGTTTAATTCAATGTTTTTTTTGTTTTTTTTTATTTTCTTATTTATTTATTTTTTTAAATTAGAAAACCACCATACGGTCGATGAACGAATATGTGGGGCGCATTTAGAATCAGTTTGTTTATCACTGTTGTACTTGTTCCCGGGCAATCAAATGTAAAATGTACCACCCTTGTCTTGTTTGCGACCCCTTTTTCCATCCCTGTCAATCATAACAGACCATGTTTTTGTGGTCTTATGCGTGCAGCGAAATTCGTTGGTTTTCGAATGACCTTAGATTATTTCAAAATATGAAAACGGTATTTGAGTTCTAGTCTGTAGTCTGCAACTGCTTAAACCCAGCTTAAACCCATAATAAAAAAAAGCTTAGTTCCCTACTGAAATCACTATTTATTCACTAATATATGCCGGTTACTGCAAGATTTATATATGTATAAATGTGGGTGCTAAGGCAAGGTTAAATGTGACGTAAGTTTCCACGTGTATTTAAGGCAGAATGTGCGTTATATGTGAGCGTGGTTAAATTGAACCTTGTAATACTTTTCTAAAATTTCAAGCAGCGGTATCAAAGCGTTTCATTTTGGAATTGATAGCGAAAGCGACAACGAATCCGAGATCACAATTGAAGTGAAACTATAGTGGATAGGTAACGATAATAATAATAATAATAATAATAATAATAATAATAATACACATCATGCTTGGGAAGAGTTCACCGACGAGTCCTTTATGTAACCTTGTGATCTGAAACGAAATACAGCCACAGAAGTAACTCGTTTTTGCGACAGGGTTAAAGGAGAAATTCTGTAGTTATATCCGCTAGACCTTAAAGCTATGTCGTCACCAGCACTGTCGTTATAACGGATGTCGGTATAACGAGGATCTACTGTGTCGTCTATGTCGCTGCCAGTAACAGAAGATCTCAAGGGCTGGATTTATCCATGTGGGAATACCATAATCTTATTTTCGGTATTTTTTGAAAGACCTCAGCAATTACCAAAAGTATCCATGTAAAGAAATATCCTCCTTGTAGGTAGAGCTATAATTAGGGTGTGAGTTTGATATATGATACAATATCAAGTAAACGACATCTTTACCGTACACGTCAGAATGCCTCATATATCACTTAGCATCACCCAATCTCAGCATTGTCCGCAAATTACCGAGACGTTGCTAATAATTCAAAAGCCAATAACTGTTTTTTTATTGGTTTTCGGCCTAAATATAGCGTACTATTACATAATGATGACAAAAGCCACTCAACAGAATATTAAAATTGAAGCCAGTTTTGATTGCTTGAGATTGCTGCTGGCGGGGGTGGGGGGGGGGGGGGCAAATTAGCGTCAGGCTTTTTCGGGAGGTGCCATTGACTGCCTCTTGAGTTGTCTACCCCCCCCCCACCCCCCTCCCGCTCCTATAAATGAACTCTTCCCAGCATGGCTTCTTGGCAATAGCACGTATTTCTGTTGTTGTTGACTTCATGAGGCTATCCATTTCACCCCTGTGTAAAAAGGTATGACGCCTCGAATCTGTTTCTTCGCTTTACATTTCCAGAATATGTATTAAATTTTGATGTTGTTTTGTTCCATTCTTTCGTATATTAACATTTTTATTTATAGTTTTAAAACCCCTGAGATTTAGATTTATAAATTTATGCGCTGCAAATGCGTCCAACTATATAGAGACGAGTGACGTGTTTGTGACGTCACAGTGACACATGTAACTAAGTTCCTGCTTGCGAGGCCGGCCTTGTCACCCGCGCTTACTTAATATACGCGTGGAATTCTCTGCATTTTCTTCTCGATTTCCTGGTGCCAGCCTGGAGTTCTTTCATTACTTAAGAATGTCTATTAGGATTTTGCTTGCATTTTTTTTTATCTGCTGTTTGTTTTGTGCCCTTCGCCCATGCTCAAGCTCAGTGTGTGTGTTGTGTGAAATCTCTAAGTTCAAACAGATGTTAGTCCCGCTGGGATTGGGGACTGCCATATGAGGGAGGAGTTGCTACATTGCCTGAGGGTGTATTTGCCTAGGCCCATATTTACTTATTATGTTTAATTTAATTTAAACTTTAAAAAAAGCTGTTACCACATGTTTTCATGTTTATAAACTGGAAATGATCTAATTTGTAGATACGCAATTTGTAAAATGCACTTCATATTAATAAGAACATCTTTGTGTCTTTCCACAAAAGTCGAAGTTTTTCGAAGGCGAGGGGGGGGGGGGGAGGGGAGAGAGGGAGGGGGGAGGGGGGCGTTTCCGGAAATCAGGTTATGGAAATAGATACAAACGAAAGTACATTAAAGTAGAAAAATGATGTTTAACAAAAAATAAAGACATAGAAGCTTGTACAAAATATAAAAATTAAGTTATATTTTAAAAATTAAAAGAACGGGTGAAATGAAAGAAACTTGCAGATAAAAGAAATATGGTAATTCCTTGCCTGCATCGAATAACAAATCATTGCTTGCCATTTTGTATGTTTTAAAAATAAAAACTTCGATTTGAGCACGTCGTATATTGAGTTTGCAGTTATCGAATCTCTGCTGTCTCATTCTATTATACTGTAGGTAATCGATAACTCGAACCTCGCTTCATCACAAAAATAAGTATCAACATATTGAATATTAGAATTATTGAATGAGCGAGTACACACAATTACAAATAATTGAACCGCAGACATTGATTAAGTTATATTTTTATAGTTTGAGTTTTTGAAGTTTTGCTGATTGACTATGCCCTGTGTAAATCTGTAATGGTTTCTTTGATTTTATTTTACAGTATTGAAGCAAATCAGCATGAGAAATATCCCATCAATGAAGATGTCTATCCCGAAAACACGACAATATTGTGAAAAGACTATAAAGGTTCTTAACAACTTAAAAATGGGATTTGTTCAGAGAAATTCATGCAATGACTTCTCATCCCGTAAAAAATTACACTAACAACACAGACTGACAAGCAGTGAAAGAAAAAAACATCTTCGTAAATATATAAAAAGAAGCTATTTGTTGGCCTGTATGCGGGACACGGTGCTAATAAACGATGTTCTAGCTGCTTTAATCTTGTGTAATCTCGTGCTCAGTGTTATACATTCCATAGGGGGCTGCCCAGAAAGTACGCATGCCCGGTGTGGGGTAGGGTAGAGGGGCCAGGGGTAAGGGCTGTGTGTATTCGTCTGTTTTAGTCACTGGGTGGCGTCATAAAATTTACGAGTTACTGAGGGGGGGGGGGGGGGGGAGACGCAACAATGTCTAAACATGAAACTTTTGAGTAGCCCCTTAGTTTCCAAGTGGGTGCAGATCTGGGTTTGTATATAACAGTGTCAGGTTGTGAAATGTTTCTTGAAGTATCATGTACTGACCGGTAAATAATGTTCAGGGTCTTAATTAAAAAGTTGATATTTTTATTGTATTTTCAGAAAAAAAATAACTAGTGACAGTATCTTTAAATTATAAAACAAATCGAGCGAGGGAATCAGATGAGTTAGTTTGTGAAGGAAAACTTCTTGTCCATTCAGCATAAATTCCTTTACACTTGGTGTGTGATTTATTTTTAAATTTCAACGTCATGTTTTTTAAATTTAGAACACCGTAAAACAACGTGAACTTGAAAAGATCTCTCTGTTCATCGCGTGATGATAAATTTGTGCTTAAAAAATCTATGATTATTTATTAGCATATAAACTGCGCAAAACTCACAAACGCCAAAGTTTGTCAGAAGATAATGCTAAAGAGACATGATTACGTATGCCGATGTATAGTGTATTGCAGTTTATTCGGCGCAATGCCGATTCTTCCGTGAGTAGTGTTGTTTCTGTAGAAATAACCTTATTGCGAGACTCTTCAGTGAGTAGTGTTGTTTCTGTAGAAATGACCTTATTGCGAGACTCCTCAGTGAGTAGTGTTGTTTCTGTAGAAATGACCTTATTGCGAGACCCGAGTGAGTGCATATTCCAAGGACATTGGTACAGATTGCAGGTAGTGCGTTCTCGTGTACTTCATTGTACAAAATTGCACATGTTTTTCCTTAATTATCGCATCGTTTTGGGGAGCTTTTTCCCGTCACTTTCTACATATCATATCTAATTATGTGATCTTCATAAAATTTGGTTCCAGATTTCTTTGATATGTCTGCAGTAGTTAACGTGGGACTGATGTAAAACCCTTTGGTGTATCAGGCCGAGAGATAAAAGTATAGGGTATTTTCAAATTTTTTAAAGATGTGTTCAAAAATTTGAACAGGATATATTTTCTAAAGTCACTGGTGAAAACAATGCAAAGGGATCGATAAGGATTAAGTTCAGGGGTCGTTTGTGTTAATGTTAAATATTTTTTTGTGACTAGGAATATCAGCAAGAAATTGTGTTAATTTTTAGTCGAAAACAGTGATCAAACTGTGAATTGCAATTTGATATTCTTTTCTCACGCTTATCTAGTTTTCTCTTTGCTTATACACGTGTGCGTATAGAATAAAATTGAGGAAAATATATATATAAAAATTGTTGTGTGCTATGGTTGATTTATACTGTCTTATTTTGATTATTGAATAGTAATGTGGAGTGTATCGTGGCGTATTACACGAAAATCTTCATGTTTTAAATTATGACATCAAAAAGGGACTCTTTTCTAGGCATATCAAATGTGATAGTAATAATGAAAGATGCATAATGTTCTGCAAGTTCATTCAGACCGCCCTTTAATTCACACAATATCATTCCAGTAATGTAGCATGCGAAAGTTGTGTCGTGCATTAACCCTGGCATGCAACAGGCCCGTTTCATGGAAAGGCAAAACGCACGGATAAGTCGCATGCAAACAGCCTTTCCATGCTTTTATTGTTTCCAAACCACTCTTATTTTTTTTACTTGTTCTCCCTTTATAATACGAACCGTACCGCTTTATACGAACCGTACCGCGAGAGAGGGAGGACATGACACACAAAATTATTTAGGCAGGGGGGGAGGGATTAAAATGGGATAAGTAGGAAGAAGAACAAGAACAAGAACAAGAAGAACAAGAAAAAAAATAACCATTATACAAAATAAAAAATAATAATGAGGAGAGAAATCCAACATCCGAAGCTGATTATTTGTTGTTTACATGTTGTGCCATTCCAACTTGGCTATCTTCTATAGCAAATGCGGGTGATTTACCTATTCATCTTCCAACCTGTTTTTTTTTCTTCTAATTTTTTCTCCTTCCCAACCAAATCGGTTTTCACACATCTCCTCCGAGACGGTTTGAGCTAGAAAAACGCAACTTGTCAAACATATGGAGGTCGACAGGAACTGGAAAAATCTGGGAAATGGTTGACCTTGACCTTTATCTTCGAGGTTGAATTCAAGGCCAAATTTTTCAAATATCCATAGCACTATTATGGAAATGCGTTTGGAACAGTGTTCCAGAACGCCCATTTGTTCCAGAACACCAATGGGTGTTTTGGAACAGTGTTCTAGAACACCTATGGATGTTCCAAAAACACCCATGGGTGTTCTAGAACACTGTAGTAGTTGAATAATGGGGTTTCTAAAACATATATAATGGGGTTTCTAAAACATATATAATAGGGTTTCTAAAACAGTGACGTCATTGTTTTAGAACCCCCATGGGGATAGTAAAACAGTGACGTCATATGAACGTCATATGAACGCCATAATCACGTTATAGGGATAGTGGGCAGCCATTCAGACTGGGCAGCCAGACAAATGGGCAGCCGGGGCAAATGGGCCTCCGTAAAAAAAGGATCAACCGGACCATCGTAAAATCAATTAAAAATGAGCAACCAATGACAGAGTTTCATTAAGCTTAGCTATTTTTAACCCAGAGAGCTCTGTCTCTCCACACGCATCACATCACGGCATACACAGGCAACAACTCTTTTTTTGGCTTTCTCGCTCTCCAAACACACATAACACCTACGGCGACCGGACAAACGGGCAGCTGGACAAACAGACAGCCGGACAAACGGACAGTCAGACAAATGGACAATCATTTTTTTAATTTTTTATCTCTGAAAACGTCGTAAATGTCAAAATATGACGTCGTATAGACTTAGATGTGCGTAATTTTGCCCGATGGGTAGTCTTGTTTTGTGTTATGGGTGTCATACGGTTGGTGTAATGAGCCTCATAAAATGGAATGGTTTGATAATTCATCACGAAGAGCCCTTTCGAAAAGTGTAAAGATGTAAGCAAGTTCTCGGTCTGGTTGCACGTTGACGACTTTTGAACGGGCTCTCTGCATGCCCTCTGACCATGCAACGGGCCAGTTTCATACCTCCCACCCATGCAGATGTTGTTTCCAATTTTTCTTTTTGAGCTTTACTTTGACTTTGGAAAGGCTTTCTGCATGCCCTCTGACCATGCAACGGGCCCGTTTCATACCTCCCACCCATGCAGATGTTGTTTCCAATGTTTCTTTTTGAGCTTTTCATTGGAAAGGCTCTCTGCATGCCCTCTGACCATGCAACGGGCCAGTTTCATACCTCCCATCCATGCAGATGTTGTTTCCAATGTTTCTTTTTGAGCTTTTCATTGGAAAGGCTCTCTGCATGCCCTATGCCCATGCATGCCCTCTGACCATGCAACGGGCCAGTTTCATACCTCCCATCCATGCAGATGTTGTTTCCAATGTTTCTTTTTGAGCTTTTCATTGGAAAGGCTCTCTGCATGCCCTCTGACCATGCAACGGGCCAGTTTCATACCTCCCATCCATGCAGATGTTGTTTCCAATGTTTCTTTTTGAGCTTTTCATTGGAAAGGCTCTCTGCATGCCCTATGCCCATGCATGCCCTCTGACCATGCAACGGGCCAGTTTCATACCTCCCATCCATGCAGATGTTGTTTCCAATGTTTCTTTTTGAGCTTTTCATTGGAAAGGCTCTCTGCATGCCCTATGCCCATGCAACGGGCCCGTTTCATACCTCCCACCCATGCAGATGTTGTTTCCAATGTTTCTTTTTGAGCTTTTCATTGGAAAGGCTCTCTGCATGCCCTATGCCCATGCAACGGGCCCGTTTCATACCTCCCACCCATGCAGATGTTGTTTCCAATGTTTCTTTTTGAGCTTTTCATTGGAAAGGCTCTCTGCATGCCCTATGCCCATGCAACGGGCCCGTTTCATACCTCCCACCCATGCAGATGTTGTTTCCAATGTTTCTTTTTGAGCTTTTAATTGGAAAGGCTCTCTGCTTGCCCTCTGACCATGCAACGGGCCTGTTTCATACCTCCGACCCGTGCAGATGTTGTTTCGATTTTAATTATAATGCAAAGTGTTCTATTTTTTAAGGGGGGAGTAGTACAATTTTCTTCAAAAAGTTTCTTTTTTTCAAATTTATAGGCATGCAGAAACAATTTCTTCATAGAAAGGTTAAACGCACAGCTAAGATTGGAAAGGCTATCTTCATGCCTCGCACCCATGAAACGGGCCCGTTTCACGCCTTGTGGCCGTGAAACAGGCCCGTTGCATGGATATGGTGAAAGCATGCAACAAGTAACACTTCTCAGCACTAATATAATGTGTTTATTTTATGTTCACCAGTTTTCTATTTGGAGCATTTGTATGTGAATATTGGCAAATTATTTCCCACTGGTTTACAAAATACTTACGCTTCTATTTTTTTCAGTAATTGCTTTTTATCTAATATATTTTGTATCAGTGGATATTGCTATCAACAATAAACAAAAATAAAAATTGGTTGAGATATGTTTTATTCTTAATATTTCCATTATAGAAACACACTATGGTCTAGCGTAGTTGTACAAAATTGGTGAACCAAACATTTCCAATTGAATGTATTTGCAAAATATCTACCTTACAAAATATAACAAAAAAAATACAACGCACAGACGTATGTAGCGCCGACTGGTTAGCCAGTGCGACAGCTAACTGACAACCACCGTTAAGAAGTCAACAAACGCAACACTGATTGCTTACAATTTCTTTCGACTTTGGGATGAGTCGAGCCTTTGCCTTTGCATACCTGCCATTACGTACCCTCACGAAAGACGTTTCGTGCATTCGTGAAACGTTTTGTGCATTCGTGAAAGCCGTTTCGTATCTTTTATGCAAAGTTTATTACAATTGTTTGCAGTACTCAACCAATTAATGTTTTTTTTTTTTCAGAAATTAGAGAAAATATCTGGTACTGTTTTATTGAATTAGTGATGTATAATGCACGAGATGGAGTGTTGATGCATGGACGTCGTCAATATATTTGAGTATCTGTGTGTGTTTGTGTGTATGTGTGTGTATTGTATATCCTTTGATAAGCTGTAACGACTGAATGAATTGAGTTCAAATCAAACGATTTATTTCTGTATGTGCAAAATTTTTCACAGCTATTTTAGTCGGATCACCTTCTCTGCTGAATAAACAATGATTATTATACTGCTGTGTGTGTGTATAAACCGTACAGTATAACTATGAAGTCACAATTTTAAATACATGTAATTGCAAAAATAAACGTTATCAGTAAAGGTACGAAGCGTCCTACACAGATACAAAACGTTACCTGGTTAAACGTGAGCTAATTTGTTGATTTATTCGGAGTTCTGCAAAAAGTATTGGCTTAAAATCAACCTAAGAGCATCTCTAAAACAGAAAGCAGATTAAAGTCTAGTTACAATTGCACATCTCTGCAAAACGGCATAAGCCCGAAAGGCCAACAACCAGAATCGTCCTGTCACCTTCCTATCTGCATGCAAGAGAATTTCATTTTTCTTCTCTTAATTTCAAAATTTTTTCCAGTTTTAGTTCCAGTTCCTAGTCCTTAGCGGAAATAATTTATTCCACACTTGATAAAAGTTAAACAGCAAATCGCTGTGTGAACGCGACTGTAAATAGCTTTCAGGACATTGCTTTCGGAGGTCAAAGTCACATGTGTTACTGCCAACATATCTGGTTACGGCCTTGCCTTTTTTGTTCTGGTTTATGATTTGGATTGACCAAAATCCATCGCTGCAGACCAAAGAAAGGCTTGCAGACTCCATCACGTAGTAACGCGGAAAATAAGACCTGATTGGTTGCACATTCTGTCAGCTGACACGGAAAATATTTCCTGATTGGTTGATCAGGAATCGAGGAAAAGAACCGACCAGCAACCAATTAAGCACAGTACCATGTGATGGCGACTTTCCATCGACCTCCAGAGTAAATCGTTACTTCCCAGCAGGCAAAATGACGTCTTTAAGACGTCTAAAAGACGTAATTTTTGAACCAACATGACGTCTTAAAGACGTCTGAAAAAGGTGGATTTTGCAACAAAAACCGACGTCCTTTTTGAGACGTAAAAAAGACGTCGTCTTAAGACCTAAAAAGGACGTCCTATTTGGACGTTAAAAGACGTCGTTTTTGGACGTCTTTATGACGTCTATAAAAGGTCGATTTTGCAACAAAAAAGGACGTCTTTTGGAGGACGTGAAAAGACGTCCTTTTCGGACGTGATTACCACATCTGAAAAAGATCGATTCCGCTATTTTTTCTGATGTCAATTTTATAGAAATCTATTTGGAGAATAAACTGGATTAAACACAAGAAAATACAATATTGTTGCTGTCTACAATTGTATTGCTTTTTCCGTAAAATGAACACATTGAACACATAATCGCAAAAACGCTTTAGCAATAAAAATCTTGTCCTTGAAGCTAACCTTTATCACCATTCTTTTGCCCGAACACACAAATACATAAAAATGCATTCTGCTGTCTTACTAAATGAGCACTAAATCACAAGGTGCGCTACGGAAAAGCGCTGAATCACAAATCGCAGTGAAAAAAGCGCACCGAATCACAAGGCGCGCTGAACAAAGCAAGCTGTTTGTGGTCTGAACTATCTTTAGCGCGCCGAATAGTTCATCGTTTCACTGTGGCAGTGCGTACATCAAACAGATGGATGGACGGGCAGACACACGGACCAGCCAGAATGAAAGAGGTTGCACCCGTTTATTTCTCCAAACCGAAGGCTGAAACTGTATAAAAAATATAGCTTCATAGATACATATACTCAATCAAATTCGCTTGACATGCACTTTAAATAAACAACATAAACCATTCAATTTAAGTAATTTCTCGCTGTAAATCCAGTTAAATAATGGTGCAGAATCTGGTGCAGAAATTACTGAATAATTTCTCATAAATCCCATTAAACAACAAGGCATTGAAGTGAATACACTCACACCAACCTTTTGTTTATTGCTACAAATCAATACCAAATCGTGCATAGTTATTTTAAATATATTTACCGATTAGGCCTCCTCACATTCATTTGAGAGGCCCAGGACACAACGTAGGCAGGCAGGAGAGCCGTAGAAAACCCTGAAATATATGTAATAAGCCTTATCACACTTTGGGTGTTTCGAATAAAATTCGCAAAAATTTTGAATTTCGACGTTCATTTTTATTCCCAATTGTAGTTTGTATTCGAAGCGCAGAATTTTTGTGCATTTTATTCGAACACCAAATGTGATTTGGCTTATACCGGTAACAGACCGTATCACTGCTGTTGAAACGTATTGTAATTTTATTGTTATTTACTTCACCTCAACAAAACTGTCCGACAAAACTGTTGACAGACCTGGCAGGTAAAACAAAGCTGTCAGAGAAATTTTTTATTTTGTTTTAATAGAATCATATATTATCGCCCATTTAGAGAGCTGATTTTAAAATACACTTTACGTGACATAAAAAGCAAATACATCAAACCATTTGTATTAAAGCCAGTAATAAACCTTACCTTTTAAATTGACTTTAAAATCCCAATTTCTTTAAAATAGGAGCAAAAAACTTGAAGTAAATAACCCCCTTGTGTTCAACCGGACAACGTTGTTGTAAAACAGCTGACCTCTGATGAAATCTGTCTGTTTTGTATACGTTGTTGCTCAATAGCCAACCTCTACGGCGTTTTTGATTTTTGTGGATAACACCTTTTCGCGGAAAGTAGCATTTATAAAACACACACACACATACACACACAAATATATATATATATATATATATATATATATATATATATATATATATATATATATATATATATATATATATATATATATATATATATATATATATATATATATATATATATTGCTATAGATATCGGAATATCATTTGCACTGCAATATTTTGCGAGCGTTTTGTTATTTTGATAGATTTTTTAGTTTTATTATTTTTCTCTTTATATATTATATATTGTATAAAATAGGCATTATCGAGACCGCCTTTAAATTTCAACTTTACAGCTAATATTATATGCAAAAAGATTTTTTTACTTTATGCATGATTTTATATCTTAAATGTTGACTTTCAACCAAAATTGCCCAAAAATTCAAATATATTCATAAGAAAATTGAAAAAATATGCAAATATATGTGGTCCCGCTAATATATTTTTAACAAGACTGGAAATACTAACATTTGGCGTATTTTAAACAATTTCGATCTGTAATTTTTTTAAATCTTGTTTTTATTGCCGTTAAAACTGAAAATATTTATTAATTATTGGATAAAACAAGCAAGGAAGGAAACTTTGGATTGCAGAGCTTATTTTGTGACCTCTTTACGATGTGACCAAAATAGGACCTTTTCGGACTTGTCGAATATCCATATATGGTCTCAATTACGTCGCGACCAAAATGAGACCTTTTTGGGATTTGCTAAATGTCTTGATTTGGTCTGAGTCACGTCGTGACCATATTGGGACCTTTTTCAGACCTTATTTTACGTCTTTTGCCTGCTGGGTTAAACATGTACAAAAAAGCTCATATTTGTTGGGTGCCGAAAATTCTCCCCTCCCCTCCTCCTAACAATAAACGATGGCATCGCAATGATGGAATTTATGAAAACGCCATATGTTCTAGGCTTCTTTGCATTCAGTAGACTGCCCAATTGTCTGCACTTTAGTGCAAAAGGTACATGAAATACCTGCTTAATACACCACCAGAACAGCCGTGTTTAGCTGACAGCCGACTTGTTTAGCTTAAAACGGAGCTACATTTAAAACAGCCAGTATTATTTATCAAATGATAACAACCACCGTGTAAATGCAATGAAAGACGGTACCATTGTCCAGATGTGAGAGCGATTTTTCTCACGAAGCAATCGGCGGTAATGTGGAAGCGGACGGTTTTACGCCAGATTCCATTCCCGTAAAAGTGCTGTGGAACCTTTTCATAGACACTCTGTGGCTCATACTGCTTCGTTTTCTATTGCTGATAGGCACGGGTTCACAATCGGCGCGGCGCTGTTCGTTCGATATTGCTAGCGACAGCTGAAAGGACACCATATCGGCAAGGAGTCTTTCCGTGCTGCAAGGTTTACTTCTGATGTTGGTTGACGTACTGGTCATACAAGTAGTGCTCTTATCCGTGCTGTTTTGCGACCCGACATAAATGGTCCGGGATTGTTTGGTCAATGGAACCTGACCACCTGGACTAGGTGAACTTGAAGCGCAACCCATTTCCAGTGGCGTCTGTTGCGCTTGACGAGTCGAATACTGATCGTTCAACAATTCTTTTTTTTTTTTTTTTTTTTTGTTCCGCTGCAATGTTTTTCGATCAAATGGTTTTCCAAGACGGCTGCCCGTTTTTAAGTTTTTCTCAAAGCGAAAAATCTTATGATACTCTCTATGAGACTCTTAAGTTATTCATGTACATTTAACTAGGAACGAAAATCCAAATAATCGTAACATGTGTTTTATAAGTCCACCACGAAAATGTTTATCACTGTCGAATATAATTTCGGCTTGAAATTTTTAATTCTGCAAACATCGAAATATCACCAGGTCTTTTCTAAGCATACGTTGTCCTCTGCCGCCACTTTTATCTCTCTGTTTCTCTCTTTCTCACACTCTGTCTCTCTCTTAATCACTCAAGTAACCGAGTAGCTGTTTTATTGTCTGACGTGTTAGCCAGCATGAGCTCCACGAAGGGTTTAACAGGTAGCTTGTAATTAGTGCTCATTTCTGTTCTCTAGCGAGCTGCCCTGTCAATTGACAAGCCTAATTGAGGCGATAACTTACAATGCCATGTATATTGAGTCTTCATAGATTCCTCGTAGAGACTAATGATGCTTAGTTGCTCATGTTTTTTCTTCTTTTTTTTTTTTGTCTGCCATGGCAACCAGTTGCTAGATATCAAAGCAAAAAAGCCTTTGTGAACTGTCGCAGAATTTCACACACTGCAGCATAACAAAGAAAACTAGAGGGGCCAGTGTACACAATAGTACAGGCTTATATTACACACTGCAATCGATACCTGCTTAGTTTCTTGTTTTTGCAAACAAAAACAAATGTCTCCGCCAAAACCATTTTCCTGGTCTGGAGTCTGGAAGGTGGTCGCTAAAACAGATTTCACTGTAGGTCCTTTTTATCCAGGTCTGAATTGGTCACTACAGTAGTTTAACTGTACGTTACATTTTTATCCGGGTCTGGAATTTGGTAAAGACAGGCAAGTTTTACCGTACGTCTTCTTACCCAAATCTGGAAGGGGTCACGACAAACAGGTCTTACTTTACATCCTTGTATATAGGTCTCGAAGGTGGTCTGCATCTTTTTTTTTTTTTTTTTTTTTTTTTTTTTTTTTTTGGCTAACCGCTATGCCCCATCTCAAAGCTGTCTAAAGTGAACGACTGTAAAAGCACCCCTAGCCCTTTTCCCAAGGTAACTCTAATTAAGCGTCTGTAATGGTACAGACCGTTTGGTGAGCTGCTTCTCATAACCCAAGATATCAGATGACCCACTTTAAAAGCGAACAATGCTTCCAGGTACTACAAACAATGCTAACCGATACAAAATAGCTCTGCTATGTGGAACAGCTTGGCAATCGAGTCAAGCATGCGGCGTAAAAAACAATAGCTAGACCGGTTGAGAGCTATGAATACGTCAATTGCATTTCGTGACCTCGTAGACAGCGACTTCATCAGGTACCACAACTGACACTGACCCATGACTGAATGCCATGTTATGTAATAACCATAGACGGGAAATGCACATAAAGCTCAAATTCATGCAATAAGAAATAGCAGTGGACAGACACCTGTGTTGTTGCTGGTTTGAAGCATTCTAAAGAATGCAGGAACTCTCGAGCAACTTCTGGAAAACGCTGAAGTCCCCAGCGTAGTTAACAACTATGTTGAATTAACAATTCAAAAAAGGGAGGCGGGGGATGTTGACTTCATCCATCCGTTGTACCCGCAACAAAAGTATTTTGCTGTTAGTCGCAACAAAAATTCTTTGATAGGTACATAATCTTTGGAATCTTTTGAACCTATCAAGGAGCAATCCCACCGTGTTTGAACTTTCTCCAATATTGACCGGCTGAGAAATTTCGCACACAATTTTTTTACGTAAGGATGTCATACGCCCTCCCTTATAACGTAACATGCGTCAAAAGTTTATAGAACCGTTCAACTTACCCAAGAAATAAACAGATCAAGTTTATAGTCGATCGACTAATTATTCTCGAAATATCTTGCACACAACATTTTATTCACAACAGACTGACACATACAAACACACACGCATGCACACACTCACACATACAGAACGTACAAACATTATATATATATATATATATATATATATATATATATATATATATATATATATATATATATATATATATATATATATATATCATAATAAGGAGACATAATAAGGAGAGATATTAAATCATCTCTTCATCACGGATGTTCTCTGAGCTAAAAGCTCGAATAAATTATCGAATAAAATATGCTAAGGCACTTTCTAAATGAGTTCATGTAACTGAAAGTGAATGCTAAAGATAATTCGGGACACATTCCAGCTGGATGTTTTCAAACAGACATTCCAACTAGACATTTTCCAGCAGGACATTATCCAACAGATAATTGCCAATTGGACATATTCCAAACGGGGATTTTCCAACAGGCAATTGCCAACTGGACATTTTCCAAACGGACATTTTCCCAAAGACAATGGCCAACTTGACATTTTCCCACTGCTGCATTTTTTAATTTAGGGCGTGAATAAAGGAAATGGAATAAATGACATCCTTTTGAACACGCTCACATAAAATCGCACACACACTCTTTCACACACACACGCACACACAAACGAAAGTTCTTACAATAAGACAATTCCGTGTTACGATATTCTGAATGCAATTTGTTGGGCAATTATTGATATCAAGAATTATTTTTTAGTCTCTAAAAATGAATTTTAGATACCAAGAATGAATTTTTGATGTCAGAAATTATGTCTGTGATAACTTTAAATGCATTCTTGATCTCAAAAAATAATTCTTGATATCAATAAATGTTTAGAGATATCAACAAATATTTATATCAAAAATAATTTAATTATATCTAAAATTGGTATCTAGAACTGATATCCACGACATTTAGCCGACATTTACGATTGTGGGTAAGTTATTTTGTGTGATTGGTGTGATTGTTTCTAAAAACAAACCATATTATGTACATTGAACATCGACACCACAGTATATCGCCAGGATGTGGATTCACATGGCCGCTTCCAGGTGGATAATAAAGAGCAAAAAATTCTGTATTTGAATGATGACTTTCTACTTCACACCTTAATAAATATTTCCGTAGTTATCTAACCGAAAACAAATCGTTCTTCAATTTCAAATCAGTCATGAAATTTGAAAAAAATAAGTTGGGAAACAGTTGAAAAACGTCCGCTTGGAAAATGTCCAGCTGGAAAGTGTCTTGACATCTTCAACAGTATGTCTTTATTTTTGCAAGCCTAGATAACGGTAATTCCACCTTCTCTGCCAGAAATCCTCCAAGCAAGTGCCATCAAGCTTTAGAAGACAATTGTGTCAAAGGCTACTTAAGGTGTTGCTTTGAGCATCGTGAACGCCCGTGTATTCGGGGTGTGGTTACTAAGTAAGACAGCACACTAGGCCGTTTTCGCTAACGAGTGACGAAAATTACGCTTGGGACTGCAAAATGTTCAGAACACTTTAAAATTCTAATTGCTTAAAGTCCTTTGTTAAAAGTAATATCATGTTGCCAATTACATCAAAATTCTACGTCACACAGCTTTTGACATGTTTTATCCCAGTAAACATTCAAACGTCGATTTAAGGTTTGCGATATTGAACCCACCAATTCGCAACATTAACTCTGGTTGTGATTGTGTTGTCAGTTTTATATCCATAGATTAATGTCTAATCAATGTCTGTAAGAAGACGTTGAATGCGCGTTTGATAAGCAATGCTGTGTAGACGTTGCTCGCAAAAACCCACTTTCACCAGCGTCTTTGGTGCAACTTTGAAAAGATGTTTTGAAATTCGACTTTAAAAATCGACGTTTTGTACATACGTCGAAAATCGACAAGGTAAAGACGTCTGGGTCACACCAAAAAATGTAAGCCATGCCAACTCTCCTTGAAAATTGACAAAATGAAGACGTAAAATGAGGGAAATATAGGAGTTTTTATTCGTCTACCTTCGACAAATATTCATGAAAATTAACTTCATACATATCCTGTATTACCGGATGACCCACTAGTACTTTGACAGTGTACAGTACATCTTATGCTTGTCGCTG
The DNA here is from genome assembly GCA_949752745.1 of Protula sp. h YS-2021. Classification (NCBI taxonomy): domain Eukaryota; kingdom Metazoa; phylum Annelida; class Polychaeta; order Sabellida; family Serpulidae; genus Protula; species Protula sp. h YS-2021. The sequence continues at coordinate 27,397,025 of OX457028.1, forward strand.
AGTAGATGGTGATTCTGATCACTATTTTCACAACAACTAAATAAGGCGAATAGGTAAACACTTTAGGCTTCGGTAACCAACAGAAACCCGAGCTTGACTGAATTGCAAAATGCTTACTTGAAAGAATAAATTATTATAACGTCAAAAGCGCCATAACTCAACAATCTTGCAACAAATGGATTGTTTCTAGAACGGATTAAGTTTTAGAGAGCTGTTTTAAGTGGAAACCCAAAAATGCCAAAATAGAAGTTTAGGTCTTTACTTTAGAAATAAATTTGACCTCTTTGGAAGATAAGGGCGAAATAACTAAATAACAGATAAATGTAAAAGCGAGATAGCTAACAAACCAAATAGTCATAACTTTCACTCATTTATGATGTGAATACAACTTAATAGCAAGCGTAGCGATAATATATTTCTCAAGTGTTAAACACTTGGCCAAAGAAAAACCTTTTTAAAAATCAATTTCATTTAGCAAAAAAAATTATAATCTCTTTCTCGATTTGAGTAGATTTTAACAATTTTTTACCTGAATTTTCCTTTCGTCGAAACCTTTTTAAGCAACTTGGCCAGTTCGAAACCTTTACAGACAGCTCTGCTACCTATTCTGTGAAACGCATCCCTCCTCCCCTCTTCCCCGATATTCACCAATAATTGTACTAAATGAAACTGTTAATTCATATGAACATTATTGTACTGAAAATGACCAGGTAAGATTTTGCATAAGCACATCGTTCTTACAAAATCAACACAAGCCTATCGCTATGCTCAGCGTATTTATCATATGCATATAAAGCACATATCATTTATGCAATGCACAGTCTGGCTGTTGGCATTTAGTGTACTTAAAATGACCGGGTACGATTTTGCATAAACGTATCGTTCTTATAAAATCAACACAAGCCTATCACTATGCTCATCGTATTTATCATATGCATATAAAGCACATATCATTTATGCAATGCACAGTCTGGCTGTTGGCACATGCAAGAGGCTTGTGCAATGCTGCTGCAGCCCTGACGCGTTCCTTTTGGTGATAAAAGAATAACTATTTTTTGGTTGAAGTTTTGTTCCTCTAATGAAAAGAAAGGCGAAAAGTGAGGAGCACAACTTCAGATCAACACTACATCTGTGCCGATTTGGTAGTCCTAGGGCCATTATGACCACAGGAGTGGTAAGAAGAAACGATGTACTAGTAAAGACAAAGAGGTCCAAAACATTGGAACCGTACAACTTCAATATACTCTTTGCAAGTCTTCAACTTGCCAAATATTAATTGCATTCAAACGTGGAAGATAACCGCTGAGAAATCTGCTGCTCAGCCTGACGAGAAACTACAACACACAACACACATGCTGCTCATTGTTGCAATGTTTGCTCATTCATTGTTGACATCGATTCGATCAATAGACCGAGGCTCCACTGTGAGATGTCATAGCCTGTGCCTTACATATGGGCTTCAATGCCAAAATTTCAATGTTCGTTCTTGCATATAAAACTTCAAAAAATAGAGGCGGATCAACTAGATATACAACTGTATGTCTCTCTTAAAGTTAGTGTGACAAGCTCATGGCAGAAATCATACAGAAATATCTTGCCACACCGTACGAATTCAACATACCATGGGGATTGGAAAATCCCAAGTGTAGTTATCAGTTGCTCTTATCTCGACACTGACTCCTTTGTGTTGACACTGGAGGTACGAAAACTAAACTGTAGCATTGATGGATCTGGGATGAATTTCCGAGTTGTCACTTGTATCTTCCTCCAGGTTAGATTTTTAGAGAATGACCTATCATGATTGGATGCCAAACAAGTTGGTCAACCCCATCCCAAGAGGTAACGCCCATGAGAAAATCCTCAATGCTAATGAAATTTCGAAAGATTATTATATATTTCAAAAACAAAAATTTAAGTTACAATATCATTGTATGCTGATATGTTGAAGGAAATATACTTGTGTGACAGACATTCATAGCATATGAAACTGTGAGCACTGTGAGCAATCCACTTTTAGCCAGTCTGCACTAAGCAGGTTCCAGACAACACTTAAATCTAAGTAGAGTACTTAACATCTTTTCTGGCTCACCACTAAACGAACTAAAATCACATGTGGTAAAATGAAGAGAAATAATTTCTGTGACCCAAGTAGGTGCCGTACGTAGCACTTAGATGTAGTTTTATAATATTTTTCTGTTCATATTTTTGTTTCAGCAATAATTAACCTTAGTTTACTGCTCTAAAACACGGTATGCATGCACAGAGCAAGACTGAAAACAGCTATAGATACCGTTCCATGTACATAAGAGAGCTTAAAGCTTGCTAAATTATGCTAAATATAACAATATCTAAGTACAAATTGCCACTATTATTTTCAACAAACCTAGCTCTATTGTTCAGAACTATTTGCTCTTTCAAGATTCTGGCACCCGTATATTCTGTCATAGATTCAGTAAGTTAAATCAATTAAACTAAAAACATTTTTCAAATCATTTGTAAAAAATTGAAACCCCCCCAAAAAATAATAGCCTTGACTGGGAATAATCTGCACTGTCTGAATAATATCAGAAATACTTTCAGAATTTGATTAATATTAACGCACAAAAATCTAACGATTATTTTATGCTTATCGTTTACATATATTATATATAATGAATGGAAAGGTCAAGTTATTCAATCTGAGGCAATAAGGAGATTGCGGCTTATTCGGCAAGGCTATATTATGAGGCCATGAACGAGCAGTCAAGAATAGCATCTTGAACAGAAAAATGACGCACATAACAAATGTTTGGCATTTCTCGTTAATCAGTGGTTCCATTTGAAGAACCAATGAGCAACAGCTCGGTCTTGTTTTCCTTTAAATTTTGTACATTGAAGGCTTAGTTTGAAAAAATGCATGCGTTGCAATAATACTAACACACTGCACTGCAAGCAAGCGTAGAAACATAGTGCTGGAAAAATATGCGTCCGTGAACAGAACTATAGGGTACTCCAAATCTAAGAGGTATATACAAAAATCTTTCGTCTTAACGTTAACACATTTCTGGGATTGGACAGGCACGATTACATGAAACTTCAAATGGATTCATAAAATTGTGATGAGTGCCATCGAACACCATATAAATATGTACTAGTCACGTCCGTAGTTGATCTTGGGACAAGCTGGAGTAGGGTGAAGGAGCTGACACCGATTCATCATATCATTGAAATGCTGTAAGGATTAGATTCTATCCCTTACATCTTTCTATAAAATTCTGAGCATCTTTTTAAAAGTACATGAAAATTCCATGAAATTTTCTGACCCGCACAGTTTGGAGTCGAACCGACAAAATGTAGGAGGAAAGATATTTTGTTATTTCTGAGAATCTTTTTAAAAAGCAAAAGACCGGTTGGGAGCTCCATGGAGCAATTTCGCGACCATAAAGAGTTTGGAGTTGAACCGTCAAAATTGAATGAGGAAATATATTTTGAGAATAATAGCAATAATTTTCACTTTTTGGGGTCAAATATATAAAAAAGTAAAGTTAAACCTATTAGTTTCGACATAAAGATCAACCTATAATCTTGTGAGCACAGGAAACATCTGTGAGGTTTCAGAGCGATTTAGTTATAACTGTGAAAGTAGATATTACCATGTTGTAGCACCTTTCGCCAATTCACACAAATTCGCTGAATTGATAATTTCGAAATTTGAAGCAAAAAGCAAAGACACAGGCTATGCTTGGTCTAAGTTTAAGTTTTGTTTCAAAGTTGAATTTGTACGATAAGATTAGGTATTTTCCGTATGATAACTTTTCCTGCTATAATCTTGTCACTCGAACTAGTGTGCGACGGCTAGAACCAAGAAAACTGAAATTCGCAGAGACATTCACTTACAGAGTATGTCCCTGACAGAAACATCTACTTAAACTTTATTTGCAAAAACTGGTATTGAAATTTTGCTACTGAAGCCCATATATAACGCACTCGTTACGATAGCTCAAAATGGAGCTCCACCCTAATGATCTGTTCAATATCGACAATGAGTGACCAAATATTACGCGTGTTTGCCGTCAGACGAAAAGCTGTTCTCCTGACGGGAACGTTTGCCGCCCATGTTTGAATGTAATAATACTTGCCATTTAGTTGTATTAACATTACAAATTAGTAAAAGTTATAAATATTATTTTGGCTTACCGATTGTCTCGCTTTTATGTTTATTTGCTACTTTTCTTCTTTTTTGCCCTTATTATCAAAACAGGTTAAAAGGATTTCTAAATGCGAATTCTGTACTTTGTTTCTTTCATTTTGGCATTTCAGGTTTTTTTAATTGTAAAAAACGCGCTATAAAACTAAGCGTTTCTATACGCGAACAATGAACCGTCCATTTGTTACAAATATCTTGCGTTATGACACTACATTAATGCTTCTGACGTCATTATAATTTATTCATCTCACTAAATATTTTGACGTTTCATCACCATCGAGTTGCCGTTGTTTATGGAAGTCTACATGACTAAAAATCACGATATGGTAGCATGCAGAATGGCGAGCGACTCTGCAGTTACCCAAATGAGGAGGTCAGCCCATGAAGTTTGTAGTGTCTGCATACGGACGATATTTAGAACTGCTAAGAGTGACACTTAAAGGTCGTGAAAGTATCAGCCAGATGATATGATTGTCACCATCTAGTCAGTGGCAATCATAAGATGTGGTGATCATTGTGCCTTGGGTTATCCGGTAACACAGGACATGTCAGTTTTCATGAATATATTTAAATATTATTCTTGAAGAAACTGGTGCTCCTCTGAATATTCCATACTTCTGAATTTTCTGGTTCTCGTCACTTTTCAAAGCGATCAGTCATGGCTTAAATTCCTTTTTTATCTTTTTTATTTTGGTTGTGATTCGATGTTTTGATTTCCCGAAATCTATCTAGTGTTGCATCAAAGACGTTAATTAAATCTCTGAGAGAGTATGGTTTTCGACGATCAAATGCCGAGGACCCACCAAATTGTAGCGACCAGTCAAAACGACCAGATTTAATGTTGCGATTTGTCCGGGTCACTATCGCAATTTTAAATTTTTAAATTGATGTTTTGTCGGCGTCAGAATGTCTACTGGGAGTGGCCTGTAAGGCAATTTGGCATGACTTTAAACAAATTTCAAGCGAAATTCGGGCTAACGATCGAGATACTGTTCTAATGAAATAACTATAAAACAGCGTTTTGATGCAATGACAATTTGTCATGACTTTAAACAAATTTCAAGTGCAATCCGGGCTTAACGATCGAAATGCTGTTCTAATGAAATAAATTATAAAACAGTTCTCTGTCTGTATGAGTGCGTGATTTCTTCTTTCTTTTTTATGCAAATGTGACACTGTAATCGCCGACCGTGATTCGCATTATTTAGTGTTCTGCTGTTTATACTTCGACCAGAATCATAATAGCTGGCAACAGCTTAACTTGCAGTGAATTTCCTAACTTTGCCTATTCAGTGTAAGTATACTTACCCTGACCATGTCAGGGCAAGTATACTTACACTAGTGTAAGTATACTTACCCTGAAATTAAAGATACCCTGTAACATATATATTCTTAAATAAGACAGTAAACGTAGCTTCAAAAAATACTGATTGATGCAGGTTGGTTTCTGGTCTGTATTTAAAACTAAAGGTCTGACCAGTGTCCAATTAGGATTAGCGGGATCGCCATAGTTTGCTTGTGACAACTCCCTTCTTTCACCAAAGGAAGGGATAGCATTAGCTTTTCTATTAATATGCGATGAGAAATCTGCTCCAAAGACTACTTCATGTGTAGACTTCTTCTGTTACTACACAGTTTTATTGTATATTGCATGGCAAGTCCTAAGACCTTGAGTGATTGTTCATTTACGTCAACTTGTAGGTGGTCAGCTGGTGAAGTTCGAAGAGCAATTAGACATAGCCAAAGCGCACTTGGTTTTGTATAGGTTCTGTACATATCAACGACTGACTAGAACACAATGTTATCTCGGGTAAAATCCGGGTTAGCTAAAATATTATTATAAAATAATGAAATAATAAGCAATAGCTTCTAGAAATACTGATACAGGTTGATTTCTTTTAAAAGTGTATCATTTACTAGGTTTTCTTTGAGAAATCTTTTCCATTATGTCAATACTAAGGCCCCATTTCTATTAATGGTGATTTTGTGTGGTTTTGATCTCGGAGGCTTAGAGGACGTCTTGGTTGGCTCTGTTTCGTTGTTTACATCCATTAATGGGGAGAAACCGACTGTCGTTTGCTTGCTTCTGGAATGTGTCTCTTCGTTTGCCTGTCGAGCCCTTGTTTCAACATCCAGTCCTATTGATCAAGGGCTGAGTAATATTGTCTGGCCTACCGCTTTTCTCCGTGTACGCTGTTCAGATGGCTTACTTGGTGATGGAGTACATGACCGAGTGGATGCCAACTGGGTCTCCTGGGCAGGCTTGCTCTCTGCAGTATTACGGCCAGTCGAGTCAGCATTCGAGCTAGTCGAAACCTTCGATTTTTGGGGTAGTTTTTACACAACATGATATTTGAGTTGTGATCCACCTATTATCCGTCTGGGAAGAAGCTTTTCGGGTGTCAGTTTTCGCAGCAGCAAAGTTTGAACAATTTGATGATGGTCTTTTGCAAACTAATTTTGATTCTGTTTACGGGGTGGACTTTTCACTCTTCAGTGTTTGTATTTCTCTCTCAGCGAGCTACACTGGGTAATCCATTGCGTACGTTGGTGGTTTCCCTTGCAATTAATACATTTGAAATAACCAGTTCAAGATTTATACTCATGACCATGAGGGCTAAGGGGTGCTTCTAACTGGTATATTTACAAACGTTTTCATTTTAGGACATTTTTTTCTCAGTTCTCTAGAAGAGACGTGTATTAAAATATCGCCTGAGCGGAATACTTCAACAGCGGGCTGACAACCGATGGTAGAACATACACCGTGTTGAATTGCAAATGGCGAAAGTTTGAAAGAGCCGTGTCGTGGCGAAACAACGCTGTACTCACAGAAAGTAGGAGGATAAGACTCGTTGTCCAAGTAAGGACGCTTGTTAGCGCCTTCTGGTGTTTTGTGTTCATAATTATATTCTCGATATGTGTCTTTTTTTAATTGTCTGCCTAGTCTGCCGGTTTCAGCCTTATTTTGACCATCTTAGTTGGCAGTGGGGCTTTCCCACTTGGAGGACTAGGACACTTGGGATGACAACAACATTTACAGATGTTGAGACTATTGTATGTTTTAGCAAACGACCAGCCGTTCACTCTCATGGGTGCCACCATTATTAACCTTCTCGGTTGAAAAATCGGGCCAATGCCATGTGATGTGGGTCCCAACGTCACAAGACGACAACTCAATGAAAGGGATCCTGGTCTCCCTCCCCTCTCAGTAAAGGAAGCAATCTACGGCAAAGCATGCTCTGGAATGCTAAGAATTAAGTAGACAACATCAGCTGGAAACCATTATGGACCAGTACACAACAGGTTGTCGTGTTTTTATGCGATAAACGTGGGAACGTTTCTACTAAGTGTTTGATCGTGAGCAAAATCATTAGGCCGAATGGTCAGACCACTGGAGTAAATGTAATTAAGAGGACCAAAGGGTAATTAGTTATCATGAAATGATTTTTATTATTCTGGAAACATGTTATTGTATATTTTAGTACAGCGTGATAATTAAGCTTCATGCACCCATAGGGACGAATTCGTCAAGGGCGAGTACTACTACAGGTGTAATGCGAGGCATGATGTCCCTCCCTATCCCCTGCCCCAACAGCTCCACCCCTGCAAAGAACCAAAATGTGTTGGTCGATGCGAGTGGCAAACCCTTGGGCCCCATCTCCCTCTCCCCCACCCCAAAAAAGATAAAACCGGCCTGCGAGGCAGCGTTTTCGATATAAACCTTCTTTTTATTATTTTAAATTTTCTTAAAATTTTAAAATGTACATAAGACGCTACTCCGACTATGTATTCTCATAAAAACTCACGTTGGAACCCTTGGGGTGGAACCCAAAAAAATCGGCTTTCAAAACATTGTTTTGAGATAAACGTTATTTTTTTTCAATTTTCTTAAAACTTTAAAATGTAAATAAGACGCTGCTCCGACTTTGAATCTTCGTGAAAACTCACACTGGAACGAGTTTAAAGTAAGGGCTTTCATACTGTTATAAGATACGGACCACAAGTCGTATTGTACATGAGGAGATGCACGGAAACGAAAAAAATGAATGGTAAAAAAATTTAGTCACGTGACCCCAATTAATCTCATATTTACTTACAAGTTAACGGGCCAATACATACTTTCACGACCTATCTGTGTTGCAAATTTTAGTTCCCCAGGCTTAATGGTTGCGAAAAAATATGAATTCGCTTTTCTGCTCCATTCTTTTCCATTTTACATCGAACTAAAAGAATAAGATATAGCAGAGCTCCTTTATAATACAACGCTCCAAAGGTGGGCATTGTAGCCGTATCTGCAGCAGGAACTTCTTTGCTCACCGCTGATCAGGGTGACATCCCACTCACATAGGATTGTGGCTTGCCTTTACGGTTGGACCCTTAAACAGGTGGATAGTCGGTAGTCCTTGACAGATAGAAAAAAAAGGGCACAAAATACCTTCAACAGTGCCAGGGGGCTGCCGAGAAACGAACTTTAGAGCCGATAAGTCGGATACTGGAACAGTACTAAACGTCAGGATACGGAGAGCATGACAATTTCTCGGACTTTTTTTTTTAATTTTAGGGTTTTTGTCAAGCGATGTGAATTAGCTGTACTCATCGATTTCCTGGGCGGGAACAACAGGAAAATCTATAATACTGTGCACCAGGGTGGTAATAAAAGAATAAAAAACACATATCCAATTTTCAACCCATGTTTTGTCCGGCCCCAACATTTTGAGAAACCGGTTTTGATATCTTTTTAAAAACTGTGCAGGTAAGCACATTAAAAAAAACTGTTAAAAGTTGAAAATATGAAAATCACCAAATACACAAGCCAGTATCCGAACCACGTGGGATAAGTGTGCTCTAAATATGAAGTGAATCGACCCAGAGCTGTAGGAGACACACATTTTAACTGTAAATCACTTTATGCCAGCTCACGTTGCCAAAGGTTTCTTCTAACGACCTGTCTGTCATAAACATGTGTATGAATGACCATATGAGGTAGGAAACACATGTTTATCTCACTTTTATAAGATTGATTATTTACTAAGGTCATTGATCACTCATATCCATACAGATCCACATTCCATTATATGGCGAGTATTGGATGGGGGTGGGGGGCACACGAACAGTTTGTTTTTGTCGTAGAAGGTAACAGTATTGTCGCAAATACATGGAAAGGCTTTTACTTATCCCTTGCAATTCCTTGCACGCCACGCCTGATTTAATCGTCACTATGCGAGGACCCCGTCAATATTGAACAAATACAATGAAGCAATCGTTACTGTCTCTTTCTGAAAAGACTTTCTTGGTCCAGTTATAGTTACTTTTCTTTTACATAAACAGTACAAGAGGCATGCAATAAATATGTTTCAGGGAAACAACTGTTGAAAATAGTTTATGCATACCAACTGGAGAAGTAGAGAGCAGGACGGGGGAAGGTGGGAGGAGGGGGGGTGTAGAGTAGGTCAAAGTTGGGACCAACGTCTGTCTTACCAGCATTGAATAATGCCAGAGCTGTTATGCTTTACTGTAAATCAAGACCCTTTTTTTTCATTATTTGCACTAACACGGGATACTAAATACAGAAATATAAAACCATTTGTTTATACTTGAATCGAATTACATACAAACATTCACATATATACTGTGTATTTTTTGTGTTAAGGCTGAGATATAAACTTTTTTAGTTGTGATCAAAAACGTTCAAGAATGTACAGCCTTCAATTGTTGAAAGCACAACATGGCCATTTTCAACGACTAAACGAATGCTATGGATTATGTGCATTCAAATTTCAGTGATAAATATCCACATACTTGTATTTATTTTAAAAAAACTATTACGGTGTTTTGGGCCCTAAAATTATGTGAAATAACGAATCAAGTCTTTGAGCATGAATTCTATGTCCTTCGATAACTTATCTCAATACCAACTGAAAGCATAACTATTCGTTCAATGCTTAACTTTAAACCGTAGCCCATGAGGAAAAAGAAGTTAAAAATAAGCCTTTTAAGTAGCAACAGCATCAAAATTAAGTTCATATATATATATACATATATATATATATATATATATATATATATATATATATATATATAAAAATATATATATATATATATATATATATATTGAATTCAGTAAGTAAAGGAATTGTTTTAAAAAATCGAATCAGCTGGACCCTTGTGTTGAAGAGGTTTTGCTTGTACAAGTGTGGTCGCCCGTTGCTATAGGTAGGATAAAATATTTATGTTGCGTTACTCAACATGTTTTACAACTAATAATAAATACATATAGCGCATATATTTGTGTAATATAAGGAACCTGTCAATTATTCACACACTCATGTCGGATTTTTTTTATAGTATAATGTTCCTATAAATTATTAAAACAGTTCCTCTTACTTTGGCTCGTATACTCGTACGGGTTACTGAAGCCTTAAATGGTGAGATTGAATTTTCCCAGCAAGACTTCAATACCGATAATACGATATCATATAAGCGGCAATGATAAGGCCAATAAATTAATATCTAAGCCCATTTAAAGACGCCGGCATGCGCCAAATTACGTGTGTTAAGACATATCTACACACGCGGTGAGGTCTATTGGCCCCATTGCGGAGAGATTGATATTTAATAGGCATTATCTTTCCTGAGTACAAAACCTTAAGAGTGTCAAACGACAATTGAAATGAATGTTAAAGACGTCTATCAGATCACTTATCGCTGGGTTTTTTAATCAACCGAACGCAATCCAAGTAGGAAGCACATTTACATGTTCATTTGCAAATGGATAAAGGAAGCTGCTTTCACAAATGTCTAAATATTAAATAATGGAAAATAAATTATATTTCGGGGATGATCCCTATCACCGTTTCGCAAGAACAAAACACCCGAGGCAAGTTCTGCGAACACAGAAAAATGCATGGAATAGTAATTCGAGTGATTATTCTATTAAGCGAGACAAAACAGTGAGGAATTTTCCCTTCAACGCAGGGAAACCAGCGCTTGCCTCAGCAAGCGATAGTGTCATTTCGTACAACGGTCGCGCTAAAACCACGCGAATACCCACCCTGCCACAAAGAGACGAGAACAGAGAAAGAGAAAGCAACTCTCGCGGACAAATCAGAAAACCTGTTAGGATTTTAACTGCCAGGAGCAATACGCCTCGGAGTGGAATATCCTGTTTAAATTCGTTGAAGCAAAGGTCGATTGAATTTGGTCCGTCGCCAGAGCGACATTTATCAAATCGATATGAGAGACCAAAGACTGGCGGACATAATACACGCCAGCTCAGTGACCAAGGAGGTAAATTTTACTTTAATAATTGTTTAACTTAAGTACTCTTTGAGAGATTTCCAGACAGTAATGAAACCTTTGCCCCTTTGCGGGTGGGGAGGGGGGGGGGGGGGCATCATACAAATAGGTTACCATGCGTGGCCATGACTTTTAAAAAACAGCCCCCTTTTGTTGGAAACGCGGAGTATGAATACCCCTCCTCCCGCTTTCTTACGAAAGTGGCGCTCCTCTCCAAATTCATATCCTTTTTTAAAGTGTTTTTTATTATTATTTTTTTTTTGGGTCTGGGGAAGGGACGGCACCCATAGTAACACATAGAATACCAAGTGGACGTCGGGACTTTTTCCCTCGTCCATTATGCACACTCTATATTTTAACAAAGAGAAGACAATGGTGTAAATACTCAAACTGAAGTGCAATCTGTCAAGTTTTCTCTTCGTTTTGAAACACCAAATCGGAAGTAGGCTGAATTTCAGTCTGTGCAAGCCGTGAACGGTGTCATGCTGATAAGAGGGCACTCCCGTGTTTGTTGAAAACAAGAATATACAATTTCAAATAGGAACCACGCTACTGCAAGGAATTATTTACAAATATTGTTATCATTGTGAAGCACTACCTGGTAAAAATGCGCCGCCGTAAATTAGACAAAAACTACTCAAAACCAATCAATTTTTTTGTGTTTTATAAAGAGAGTGTACGGCGGCCACACACAAGTCCACACCCCCGGTCACGCGCCAGCCTGCGGAGGGGGGTTACTTCCGCGAGCTCGCCACAGCGCGTACGCGGCGAACCGTCGCCAGACAAAGAGACAACGCAACAAGGCAAATATATATTTAACAACAATAAACATCAAGAACGTGCTAGGGGTGGTAAAGGGGAGTGTCTCGCTCTAGACGGTGGTTCTAGATTAACATTTCCCGATGTCTATGCAATATTTAGATGTGTAATTTGCAATTAATCACAACAGTAATTTTCATTGCATTAGACCCGAAAATAAATAAAATTTCACTGGTCTATTTTTTTTAGAAATAAAGAAGGAAAACATACAGAGAAAGGGAAAAAAGAGAATACAAAACAATTTTCTTGCCAGTTAACACTCGCGTATTTTAATCATTAATTTTTTACAGGAGAAATTGAAATAAAGCTGCAGGTACAAGATATCGATCTGGCAACCCCACACGATTCGGATCTGGTAACCGCTCTCTCCGATAAAGTCCTTGCCCTTTACAATCACGTGACGTCACAAGAAGAGGCGTACATTTCACACCTCAATGAAAACTCACCCACCGATGGTCTGATCTATAAAAAAATCAAAATAGGAAGCGTTCTACTTATTGCTGAATGCAGGACTCTAGAAGCGCTGGATCTTCTGGAAGCCATGTATGTGTCGTCGGAGTTAAATCGACTTCTGAATGACACATTCGTTTCGGAACAGCTTCTCGATGAGCTGGGAGTGAAAAGCTTATCTCTTAACACGACAATACGTCAAACTTGCCTGGAGAAATGTCGTGATGACTTGTTAATTAAAGAAATGATGGACGATGAACATCTTCAAGGTACGTTAGTCGTCTTAAGCCTGTCTCGTTTGTTCAGTTAAGGAGTTATAATAACGTACTTCTTAGCAATTAAACTGGAGTTTCCAAACTTCATTATAATGAAACAAAGTGAAGATAATTCATTATGATTAGAAAGCGCTTATTATGCGTTAACCGACACGGTATTGATTTTAATCATGATTTATCGGTTATCTTCTGATAAGATAATAGGGCTTTAGTAGTTGTAATACTCGCTGCAATCTTCTTATGGATATTTAATTAGAACCGAGTGTCCAGAGTGTCCACCCACCCGAATGTCCCTTGCCATCAATATATTTTGTACTAATATTCATTTCGCTGTGTACGATTTTTTCTAGAGGAGCAAGAGCTTTACGTATCTCGGGCAGACTGCGCGCGAAAACTGAAGGAATTGTGGGATAGCTTCCGCTCGTTGCAGACGACAATCACGAATCAATACAACTACTTCCTGTCTTACATCAACGACTTTTTCATGGTTCTTAAACTTTCAAAACCAGTCTCAATGAAGAATTTCGATTGTCTGGAAGACGTTCTACGGTGCTATAATTTTTTATCAAGTAGTCACAGTGTGGGGAAATCAGTGAGAACGGACTTAGTACGCGAGTATTTGGACATCGTCAATCGAATAAAGCAAGGTGTCAAATCACTGTTTGTGGAGATTAGTCAATGGGAAAAACATTTATTTAAGTACATTACACCAAGCTGCTTGGGTGAGCTTAAGAAAAGCATAAAGAATATTAATATGATTTTATCACCGAAAAAAAGATTCGATACTATTTCATTCTTCGTTGTTCTCAAGGTCAGCGTGTTAGACCGTCAAATATTTGGTGGATTAATCAAATACATTCCGGCTCTCCTTGCCGCTTTTTCCGTCATCGAAGGAGAGCTTGGTACATTAAAAGGTGTGCTAGCATACGACCAAGGGAGTGAGACGACAGCGGAACCCGATCTGCCGCCTAAGCAGCAAAGTACACATGCGATGGAACCTTACTCCGATCCCGTCGACGCCCTTGTTCATAATATTTTGACAGAAGCACAAAAACAAGTGAGATTTCTACTCAATGACACGCAAACAAAAGGCAAGGAAACCACTTCACACTATGGCACAGTCTTCGACGAAAGACGAATCGCAAACGTAAACAAAGAGAAAGCAGATACGCAAAAACAACAGCCCGAGCCTGTAAAGAATAACAATCCACAACAACAGCAAAGTGTCAAAGCAGAGGTCAAGGTCACTTCACGGGAGTCGCACAGAGGGAAACTCTCTTCAAATGAAAGTGCAACAGTGAAGTTCAGCAACTACATGGGCTTGATATCGAAATTGAAAACCGAATACGACCGACACGAACCGATCGAATATCCTTATGGAAAGGACCGGACAAAGGATGGCAAAGGTGCCTTTCCTCTTATCCACGGCCGATCTATTCCCAGTAAAAGATCAGCCCGTAATGTGTCAGTTGACATGAATAGCAAACTAACTTCCGGTTTACAAAGACCACTTTCAAGGTCGTCTGTAAAGTCAAGTAAATCTATAGAAGAAAACTGTAATGGTAACATAGCGACAGCTTCCATGGAAACGGGTGGTTTTGCAAAAGCTTGTGAAGAGACGCCATCCATTTCCACGTTGAAATATGCCGACCGTAACCCATCTCTGTATGATCTCGGAGACGAAGAGCATCGGGTGAAGGGAAACGGTCACGTGACTTCTACAAAGGGTGACAGTACAAAGAGGTATATTGTTGCCGGACTACAGCCTACGCAAAACACACGGCGTGTTATTGAAGTATCCAGGATGCATTTAACGCCACGTGCGAACACGCGAAGCGTTCACACGTCACATCATTCTTTTGATGCCGACAACATTGGCGCTGACATATGTCACGACGCGATGATAGATTTGGTGAACCCTGAGAACAGGAATACCACTGCACTGCCACCAGTGACTGCTCTGACTGACGGAAGAAGTGCCTCACCTTCTCACGGCTCAGAAGACACTTGTCCGGGAAACGCAGACATTCTGCCACATTCGGCTACACCGGTTATGGAAAGCAAGGTGAATACGGTCCCTAGTTGTGAGAACGGGTCGGCGAATACCACCAATGGTTCAAATCAACCTTTAGATGACTACGAATCCATTAACAGCACATTGTCTGACAGTGGAGAAGAATTGCTTGAAAGTTTGCAATCAGGTCCTAGCGAAATAGACGAATCAGAGGACGAAACACTCGTGTCCCCATCAGTCATGGCAAATAATCTGACAGACGACTGTGATGGCGTACGACACAGTTTGGACACACCAGTGTTCATCGCCAGGCGAGCCACTACTTACAAGACACGCCTGAGTGAGTTCAGTCTGGAAGGTTTTGGCCTGAGCACTCCCCCCAACACTCCCAAATCATCTATGATATTCAACACGTATTCGGGATCAGGTCGTGCAATGTACAGCCCCAATTTAGGCCTTCACAGGCGTTCCTCCGTGCCTGATATGCGGCAGTCACATGTTCCATCGCTTTCCTCTCTTACCGATGTATCGCAGTCGAGCATACCTCCACGTTCCGCCATGTTTCGAACGCCCCAACCCGACACTTCACTCGTCATCACGCCGCAGTCCATTGTTTCCGGTCGCTCTTCGGCAACATCCGCACCGTGCTCGGCTGTTACCGGACGCTCTTCGGCAGTTTCCGCGTCACAGTCGAACCTTTCTCCGCGCCATTCTAAATCGCCTTCAACGCAAGGCAATACGTGGGCAAACCGTCAACGTGTTGTGTCGATGGCAAATTCTTTACACAACAAATATCAGTCCCCTCTCCCAAGGGAAAGAATAAACCACGACACCACGACATTAAAGAGTGCTTCGACGGAGAAATATCGCGACGAACATTTCAATGAGATCATCAAGCCGTGTAAGAGATCTGTGCGCTTTAACATCATAAGTGCACAAGGCCGTGAGCATTATGCCCGCGACTTGTCCAGGGACCAGCTCAAAAGTGCACCTTTACCCAAGCGCACTGACCCAGAAGCTGGAGTGCACTTGCACCGACAAAGCACGCGAAATGCCAAGAACGCCACAGTACCAGAAAGCTCTCCTGATTTTCATCATGAAAGTAGAACTTCGGACAAAGGGAGTCTGATATCACTGCAACTGCGAAATAGGGCGAGACGAGATAATTCCTCCCTAAGCAGACGACATTCCGAGGAAGGCGCGGGTACCAGCCATATATCCGAGGAAGGCGCGGGTACCAGCCATATATCCGAGGAACGCGACGGCAATTTCCCGCCCCATTTTAAAGTCGTCATACGAAAAGATTCACAAAATAAAAGAAACTCTGAAGCGAACGGCAGCAAGAATTATGAATACGTCGCCGTGTCTAATCTGGCAACGGCCGTGTCGAACAGATGACATGTTTTCGCACAGACAGCGCAAGTTCTAATAGCTCCCCAAAATAATTAGCAAAGAATTCGACTTTCTGTTTAATGCTAAATGTCCTGCATCTTACTTTGCATTTTATAAATGATTTTATAACCACGTTACAATGAATTAAAAGAATAGTTTTCTCTTTAATTTTTGTTTTTATTTATATTTATATAGCCTTTCGTGTTATCAAAGGAACAAAAAAAAAAAAAAAAAAAAAAAAAACATTCGAAGAGGAACGAAGATTTCCGTCCTCATCTAAATGCAGTTTACATTTTTGTACTGTTGATATACAACTTCGTACATCGACAGTTTTGTACTTTTCATGCTTATCACAGATATTTTACAATATTTCTATAACAACCAGTGAAACTAAAACATATATAAGTAAAAAAATCAACATAAAAACCTCAAAAACATTGACAATGTTTAACAACTGACACAACCCAATATGTTAATACTTTCTTGGATATACGACTAAGAAATCCTTCGTGAAAGGAACAGAATGGACATTTAATAATGTCACAAACAACTTGCAAAGAAAGCTGCTTAAACCATTTGCACATAATTTCCCAGTAATTCTCACAATGTTGGCCCATATTCAGTTCTTTTTTTTATTGTGTTCTTCAAAAGATTCAGCAAACTGAATAACTGAATCTAACTTTAAACAACCTTTAAACCGAATTTCATGAGAGCACTATGATGTCAGCATTAAACGACCCCCCCCCCCCTCCCCAGATGGCGCTTCATTTCGGGGCTCGGGAATGAATCTGGGTCATGGAGCTCACAGGTGAGGATTCGTTCCGCAGGAACCTCGTGCCGACACGTACGTAAAACCATCCTGCAACAATAACACCATGCTATTTGCGCGCTGTCACTTAAGTGAGAACATACCCTATCACCTTTCAAAAAGGAGAGGCGTTGAAAAACATCACGTGATTTATTTGCTGTAAAGCTAACGTATCACAAGCACCTTGATGTCTCTTACTGTCGAGCCTTTTATAGATTTATTTGCGAATTTATTTATGTGATTGTGGGTTTAATCCTTTATACACTTAAGCTTAAAAGCTAAGTAAACGCCAAGCCGTCACACGAGTTAGAAAACTTCCTTGATGGTACTTGCCCCCCCCCCCCCTCCCACCTCCCCCACCCAGTCAGCAGTTGCAACTTGGAACAAATGATCACTAATAGACGACGAATGCGAAACAGAGAAACCAAAAAATAGTTGTCAGATTGAAACGGCTGCGTACATAAACCTCACTCCTTGGTACAACTTATGATTACTGGCATAAGGGAAAAAAATACCAGAGCCATATGTAACTGTAGGCGTTCTGTTGTGGACATTACACGTAAAAACAATATGTGTAAGTGTCCAGCGAATCGAACAATCTGTTCAAAGAGAACACAGTCGACCTGTGTTTTAAAAACAGATACCAAACGTTGAACTTGACTACATCTCGAGGAGTACGTCTATCCCCCGTGGGGGATATGGTGTGTGTAAGGCTGTTGCGTGTTGACAACGCAAAATTTAAAAGTGGAAGGCTAGGTAGACGTAGTGTCTAGCATTTAAACGAATCAATCCATTAACCAGTAGGCGCATGAGACTGTCGTAGGCACGCTAAGTACAGCGCCGATTTTGAAAAATCCGCCATTTTGTCAAGTCCCATGCGGAAAATTGATCAGTCCCAGGGAACCCGTGTGCAGAATTTGAAACGAATCCATCCATTTTTGTGGCCTGTAGGCGCGTGAGACTGCCGTATATACGCTAAGTCCAGGGCCAATTTTCAAAAGTCCGCCATTTTGTCAATTTTTTTCCGATTCGGAAAATTCTTGGTCACTGCACTGCGGAAGGGTCCAGAGAAGCTTTGTACAAAATTTGAAACGAATCCATGTACTAATATGGCCTGTAGGCGCGTGAGACTGCCGTATATACGCTAAGTCCAGTGCCGATTTTCAAAAGTCCGCCATTTTGTCAATTTTTGCCCGATCCAGAAAATTCTTGGTCACTGCACTGCGGAAGGCTCCATATATATATTAATGATGTGGCCTGTAGGCGCGTGAGACTGAAGCGTGACAGACGGACAGACAGACAGACCGACAAGTTCAAAACTATATCCTTCCGTTCCGCGGGGGATAATAATTATTTCGGTGGCCACATTGTCAGTGACATACGGCGGCGCACGGTGCTTATTAAACCAACAGTTTTACAAGTGGTGTCTCTGAGCTCCCCATTGGTTTGGTGAGCGATAATACGGGACAAGCAACTTCAAAACATTATTTACTTGCTCTAAAAATTTCATACCGTGGCATTATAGCAGAGAAAGGAGTAATTTTCCTATTATAAATATTTGACTTCATAATAGCTGAAAACCAACTCATACCAGGGTACAGAACGCCGATGGTAAATAATTACTGTTTCTATCCTTTATTTAAAAGAAAAGAGACGAAAAAATATTGTATCAACTGTATAGCAAAGTAATGTGAAACCTCCCCCCTCAAAAACAAACAAAAAAAAAAAAAAAGAAAACAAGTGATTTCTAGAGGGTTAAATTATTACTACACATTTCAATTACTTATTTATCAAGTTATCGAAGCACAATTGTTACCGATCAGTTCTGTAAACATTATGCCTTTCTTCACCTCCTTCGCTTTCGTTTGCTTAAGTTTTTCGTTACTGTTACGGTGCAGCACATGATCCTTACGAATCATTATAACGGGGGGGGGTATTATTTAAAATAGCTAGCCAAAGCAATTTAATTTCTCATTTCGTTTAAATTGAAGACAAAAAGTTTTTTGAAATACTTCCCAAAATAAATAAAATTGCTAAACATTCCGGTATCTTGGCCAAGTACCAAGTAAAAAAAAAAGGGATTTATAGCAGGTTAAAAAAATCAAGACCAGCGACAACGCTATGTGTTGGAGTAGGAAAAATGGTAACGGAAATAACGAAAAAAATGGTAAAATAATTTTTTCGCAGAGAAAAATCATCAACATATTCAATCTTTATTTAACGTGTAAGTTTTTACAGGCTTTGTTTTTGCGCCTTTGCTGTTCGTAATTATTTCCATGCTACATATAAACGCGCTTAATTTGTCTCTGCTTATATAGTGTTCTAGTGAACCCGGAGAAATGCAAGGATTAACTGTAATGTGTGCAAGGGGGTTTTCTAATCCGCCCGGTAACGAACACACGGGGATTATAGAGCCCCTAAAAGAGTCACAAAGCCTGGCATCTTTTGGTATATATGGCACTGAGTGGACTTCGCTTTATGATGAGTAAGCACGGAAAGTAGTTTCTTCATTTTTTAACACTTTACCATTTTCTCCGTGAACCGTTATTTCCGTTACCATTTTAACCCATCCATTACGTCATGTTGAGTAAGCATGCAAGGCAGTTTCTTCAGTTCTTAACACTCTACCATTTCTTTCCATTTACCGTTATTTCCGTTACTATTTTAACGTATCCACTTTGCATTGTTGCATAAATGCTGTCATCTGATTGGTCGCATGCTAAGTCAATACATTTTCAATTTTAAGGCAAAAACTGATAGATTACGCAATTATATGTGATCAGTACGCCAATTATGTCATGTAACAAAGCGTGTTTATTTATTTCAAGTAAAAAGAACAACATTTTCTACTTTGTCAATAATACTGCAAGTCAATATCTACCAATCGTCATGGATTCACTTACAGCTGTGACGCACTGCCCCGTGAGAGCTTAAGGATTCACTTACAGCTGTGACGCACTGCCACGAGAGAGCTTAATGATTCACTTACAGCTGTGACGCATTGCCACGTGAGAGCTTAATGATTCACTTACAGCTGTGACGCACTGCCACGTGAGAGCTTGAGGATTCACTTACAGCTGTGACGCACTGCCATGTGAGAGCTTAAGGATTCACTTACAGCTGTGACGCACTGCCATGTGAGAGCTTAAGGATTCACTTACAGCTGTGACGCACTGCCACGTGAGAGCATAAGGATTCACTTACAGCTGCGACGCACTGCATTGTGAGAGCTTAAGGATTCACTTACAGCTGTGACGCGCTGCCACGTGAGAGCTTAAGGATTCACTTACAGCTGTGACGCGCTGCCACGTGAGAGCTTTGAGGTCAAGGACTCCCGAGTCTGAGCGCCGATACACAGCACCTTCGCTTGGGACCAGTTTTACTGAGGCCTGCGGAAGACACAAACAGAAACACATACAAAAACATTGCGAACACAGAACTGCCTCACTGCACTGCGCCTCCCACAAGATTATTTTAGTCACAGAACCATATTACCCTACCTTCACTTCGTAACTTCCGTATTTGTGCAAATTAAAATGACGCAAATTCCGCAATAAGCAGAGGTAAACAGAACGTGCTCCTGGTACAGCGGATAATTGCTGCTCAGCTGACGCGCGCAGACGGAACCATGGGGGGGCGGGTCACGGTGATATTTGATTTGACTCTAGCACAAGGCTGGCGAATTAAACACGACATCTAAATTACCGACTCCCCTTAGGAGTCCGTCCCCTACCCACGCCCCTCCCCCGCCCCGTCCAATGACGCAAGCTCAGTTCCATTTATGAATAGTGCAGTTCTATCTTCATTCAAGCAAACAGTAATTTTTTTTATTAAATTTTTATTTTTTGGTTATTTTATATTTAGTTTTTCTTTTCTTAAATTATCACCTAAAAAGGGTTAAAAGACGAAGATAACAAATGTAAAGTTGAATTTTCATCAACAGCAACATATTTGGAGTTCTTTATCCAGACTTTTTTTCAGCTTTTCCGTGAGATTTTTTACCGTAATTCTCTTCTACCATTTGCTAAAGTCAATGTTGAAAATTACTTCGATCATTTTACCCTACAGTACTCACTCGGCTTTGTATGACGTAGACGTGATCATCGGAATTGACGGAGACGTGGGCCATATCGGGACAGACCCTAACCCAAGCCTCACCGCACACGTTCTCTGCTGTTATCCCCGCCCGCCACCACAATGTGCCTGAAATAACTCACAATTATAACACGCACCGAGTGACGGACCCTAACCCAAGTGCTTTCTCCTGGATTCCGGCACTTGAGGAAGGCTGTGCGGTTCGTTCACTGGCCTTCCACGCATGCCTGAATCGAATACAAACCACCCAACCCCATTACCCATCCCTTTAGCTAACGCGCCCTCAAATTCTTTCACAATCGTTACATTTTAGCGAACAGGATACACTTTAAATAGACCTTCATACATCGTTAGTTCGGATTTTCTCTCTTCAACATCCTTCTACCAACACATTTTTAGCGGTTTAGGAGTACAAGACTGAACTTAGCAAAAGCGGATGTTTATAATCTCTATTATTTCAAATATACGAACTACTTCTCTCATTACACAGTAGCTTTTGTTTAGTAAATAGATAAATTTATAAGCTGTTTCTAGCAAACTCCCTTGATATTACGTCGGAGACAAGAACGGACTAACCAGACAAACTTGACACGTTTAACTACACACATAAAGAAAGACATTTCTTTTACATATTGCGATCTCCCCTAAAGCCTACTTTTGTATACTAACAAGTTTGTCCCACACGTCTGACCAGTCATTTCATTCCCATGACTCCCCCCCCCTACCCCCACCCCCTGATTACTCACCCCTTGCATCCAGCGCCCACACTTGCGTGTCACCCGCCGATATTTGACAGAGTTTAGTTTTCGGTGGTGGGGAAACGGGCTTCCATGTCTCACCTACATCACAACAGACAACACAACATCCTCCAGTGACGGTGTAAACCCATCTGACAAACTGACCTGAGCAATGTGTTTGTGCGTCAACAAAGTGTGGCCAACTGGACGGAGGCCTTTCGCTTTCCCACGTCCAAATTTCACATGGTCAGGTAAGTAAGAAGTATTTTAGTAGCACACACTACACACAATATATATATATATATATATTTGCATACATATGAGCGCAGATTTCTCAACTTTCTGCCTCTACTGTGAAATTTCTTCGTACTTAATCATATATTTACGAATATGTTAGCAGTGGTTCAATTTTCCTGAAAATTACCCTGCCTGCACCACACCCCTCCGTCCCTGCTGTCAACACTCACACACGCACCTGTCACATTAGCAGAGGTCACTCCCTGCCTGCACCACACCCCTCCGTCCCTACTGACCGCCCACACACTCACCTGTCACATTAGCACAGGTCACTCCCTGCCTGCACCACACCCCTCCGTCCCTACTGACCGCCCACACACTCACCTGTCACATTAGCACACGTCACTCCCTGCCTGCACCACACCCCCCCGTCCCTACTGACCGCCCACAGCCTCACCCATCACATTAGCGCAGGTCACGCCCTGCCTGCACCACACCCCTTCGTCCCTACTGACCGCCCACACACTCACCTGTCACATTAGCACAGGTCACGCCCTGCCTGCACCACACCCCTCCGTCCCTACTGACCGCCAACACACTCACCCGTCACATTAGCACAGGTCACGCCCTACCTGCACCACACCCCTCCGTCCCTACTGACCGCCCACACACTCACCCGTCACATTAGCACTGGTCACGCCCTGCCTGCACCACACCCCTCCGTCCCTACTGACCGCCCACACTCACCCGTCACATTAGCACAGGTTACGCCCTGCCTGCACCACACCCCTCCGTCCCTACTGACTGCCCACACACTCACCCGTCACATTAGCACAGGTTACGCCCTGCCTGCACCACACCCCTCCGTCCCTACTGACCGCCCACACGGTCAGTTGCTTGGCCACGCTGACAGAGGTGAATTTCTGGTCACTCGTCACATGCAGCCACGTGGTCCCCTGGACACAATGCAGAAAAGACTGAGAACGAATATTTGGTATGACACACCAAAAGCATATTCTTATTGTTCGGTGTCCAACTTAGGAATATGTTTACCCCCAGTTATAGGCAGACTTTCTCCTCTTCCGCTAGCACTGGGGGAGTGAGAGAGGGGGGATGGGGGGGGAGGGGGGGCAGGACTATGACATCATAGCAAAGCCGTAAGACAGACCTTGGGCAGATTCTCCGACACCCCCACTCTCGCCATCATATCGCCATTGGTGCCCACAGCCCAGACAGCAGCGCCCTGGCGTGAGGCAGCTCCATCCAGATCCGCCCTCGCGCCTTCCGCCGGATGCGCCTGGATCGAGATGTCAGTCAGCGGCAGTGGGCCGACCTCCTGCCATGGACCGGAAGTGACGACACGGCAGCGCCGGACCCAGCGCCGGCGCCTCAGGTATGCGCCTAGCCTGGGCCGCGGGTAAAAGGCCCTGAAGTGCAAGGTTAAAATTAGCCGCTTCTATGGCAAGGGACTCACACATAAGTTTTCTTTACATGGACAAGAAACTCAGTGAAAGGCATGGCTATTTTGAAAACAGTAAGAAAACATACAGTTGCTGATGTCCGCCTTTTAAACTTACCCTCTAAAATCACGTGCGTATTGCCAACCCTCTTTATCGACCCCTCCGGGGGTTTTATAATCGACGACCCACTCTCCGAGCCAGGACCAGTGCTTGGAGGGTAATTTGGTGCCCTCCTTCGTCCGTTCCTCGCGCCCAGTCTCGTCACTCCACAGGAAGTGTGATACCATTAGTACGCTGAAAACGTCAACCAACACCTAGATACAACAACGTTAAAAATCGCGGGGAATCTGCACGTATTACATGTATTACTTAACTATCTTTAAAATATTTAAACGGAGAGCCCACATTCACTATGAAACAAAGAAGATCGCAGCCATTAGAATCACACTGCCAGCGTTCTGCCTCCTGCTTGAAACGGGAAATGAATTTGATTTTTTTAAATTACTGAAATGTTTATGCGACAACTTGCTGTAGTAACAAAATAAGTATTAATGTGATAATCCTTTGGCGCTTAGTTTGTTTATTTGGATACGTATTGACTCGTTGTTATCAAACAGCTGACCCCTGGAATAATATGTTATGAATAAACACAAAGTGGATGGATTTTTTAAAAAACAGTTCCCCTCTTTTAATGAGTACTATGTTCGTGGATTACCCACGGTGTCTGAGGAACACAAAGGTCTGATACAGACCGAACCGCCACAGAGGTTGGCTGTGGACAACAACGACTATAAACTGCCCCTTACTTATTCGTATAGCCTCGTCCCAGCCGCCATCTTTGGTTCTCATACACATATAGTTCCTGCACGTCACACACGTTGTGAATGCCATGGCTGCTGCTAGCGGCACCTAGCGGCCATTTTAAACAATACGACAACACAGCTTTACTCAATAGCCCAAAAAGGTTTTGATAAATATTTTTGCAAGAACATTTTAAATTTAAAAAATTTGATTACTTTAAAAATGCAAAACATGTCACGTGAGAACTGTATCTTTGTACATCATTATCTTTGTTAAAAAAAATGAGGGTTTCTTTTAGGAAAAATTCATGAATTGTAATAAAATGTACAATGACTCGTCTTTGCTTAAGATTGCAGACTTGAAAAACTCTTCACGAGACTGCTAAACAGAGGAACACATCCATCGGACTGGAACATCGGAGTGAAAACAGTTCCCAGAGAAATTTGTTAATCCCAGTCCATGTACGGATGAAGATAGATATCGATACAATTTTTTAATACACATATTTTCAAAATTCTGAAATTTGCTGCATAGAAGGCCTGGAGTGCCATGCTGCCATCTAGCGCGGTATATAAAAACCTCTTTATACCTAATATTAATACATATACCAAACACATATACATAAAGAATACATTGTATATATCTACACCTAAGTGTTAAAAATCGATTTACTATTGCCATACAGGGCTTAAATATCGATAGGTATGACGATACGCCTTTCGGGGCGGTCCACAACCCTAACTTCACGTGGATATTTACCTGTGAAGAAAGCACCACCATAGCCTCCTGTGTACACGTAAGCTGTACCGTTGTGGCCTATGGCCCAGCTGACACCCCGCGTGCTTCTTTCGACTTTCTTCAAGTGGCCTCCAAACTGCTGCCAAAACCTGTCATACAGTCATGTCAGACTCGTTAGCTTTTCTGTTGTTGTAGCGGGGAGGGGGGGCGGGGGTCGGGGGCGAGAACGAAATTAAAGATGACATGATACCCTAGAAGGTGTCCGGACAACGCCGACTATCCCCCCCCCCCAACCGAGTATTGTTATGAAGTGTGTTGTCTGGTTAACAACCAACCCCCGCCCCTCTCATGACAGTCACGGGGGAGGCAGCATTTGGTCGCAGGCTTGACCAGAAATCGTTGGCGTCATTAGTGTAACGAAATTAAGACGCCACTGCAATGTACTGCTGAAACGTGCTCCCTACTTGAGGAGTGCACTGTTTCTATAAGTTATTGCTGCCATGTCGGCGTGCCGCGTCTAGCCCCTCTAACAGACAGCAAGTCTGGATTTATGTCCGCGGACGCCAGAGTATATTTAAGGTTTTTACGTTTCGATTTGTGTTTTAGCCCCAGAGACATCTATTGTTCAGACTTCAGGGTGGGGTGAAATAATTGTGTCATTTACAGTAGCATTTTATTGACAGTGTTTACTTTTGTGGCGAAGGGTGTTTGTAATAATTGTATATTTGACCATATCAGAGATTTTTTAAATGTAGAATTGATTAATAACTGATTAATAGTCCAATTAATAAAGTTTATTAACAGATAGGCTAATTCATTTCGGCAAACATTAGTTAGTTGACATTTTATCCGTTTTTTTTTTGTATTTGTCGACATTTTAATCGTCGGTACTTTATCCGTCGACCCTTTGGCAGTCGTTGTTTTGAACGTCGACGTGTTATCCGGTTCAACCGACAACACACCGCAAGCAAAGACGCGTGCTAATGTCACTCAAACCCTGACCGGAAGTAACAAAAAACAACAATGTGTTCATAAAACCCCATGTTAAATGAAAAAAAAAAAACCGGCTGAAGATATCTGTTTCTCTTACACATTATTTCTGCCGTCATCTAGTCCCGGCTTGCGTACTTGTTGACACATGAAAACATCGCCAAGGTCACTGACAGCGCACAGTACAGGTGGGGCGGGCGCGCTGATTGGTCCGTGCTGTTCACAGCACGACACGCTCAGTGACGATATCTGTTTTACAGCAACATGGGCTCAAAATGAGACGGAAAACAGTCCCAAATACTCACTTCCATTAACAACATCACATACTGTTCCTTTTAATATACATGATTTTGTATTAAATATTATATACATTTTACCATATTTTGGCATGTTTCCCGGGTTCTCACCCATACAGAAATAATAAAATTAAACGTTACACAAAAACTTTGGTGGGAGATGAGGGGAGGGGGGGGGGGGGGGAGCGCAAACCGACTTGAATTCTAACAAACCCAGTCCTCCATAGTTTCTTCTGTATCAGTACAAAATCTGTATGGTGACATATCAGCCTTTTGTCTGTCCGCCGTCTGTACGCCAAACACTGACGGCTTACTGTCGTCTTTCAACCGCTGAATATACAAGACTTCCCTGAGATCTATAAAAACACCCTGCGAAGAAAGATGTTCCATCGAAATACCACTAAATAATCTTATACCATAGCAATACATTATACTACAGACACATAAATATGGTTTCACAAAACTGAACTATTTGTACTGAAACAACTGTTTGCTTGTGAATTCTCTTTCAATTCTACTCTGTAGTCCTCAAAAACTGGCGAATTAACTTTTGGCTAAAACCAGTCCGTAAAACGGTCGTACATAGTTACTGTTTAATATCCTCCGTGAAAGGAAAAAAAACTAGAATTGCCAATCTACCCTTACCCTAGCCTCATCATTACCTTATCGGGATTGACATAAATACAGATTTACGAGTAATTTTCTGCAGTCCTAAGCCCCTCCCCCACTCCCGACCTGTTCCTCGTTCTTCCAGCGATACGTCACAATGAGGTGGGCGGCAGGGGCGTATTCCGTGACGTCACACTGGCTCTCCTGTGCCAGCTCCACGTGGCACTTCACCCACTTCTGCCCTCGACGTAAATCGTGCCAGAACTGCATGCTGCCCGTTTTACCCCAACCGCTCTGTAAAAAGACACATGTGACTGAAAATCGCTTGAGCTCATCATACTGCTTAAAAATTTTAAGAGGTTTTTTTTTCATATATGCGTTTAAGAGTACTTGTCCCTTTAGGAGGCACATCAAGAGTAAAAAAATGTAATACATGATGACATTTCTCTTTCTCTCTCTCTGTTTCCACTCCCTCCCCCTCTGCCTCTCTCTCCCTTCGTTTGTTCACTCTCCCCTCTCTCTCCCCCTCTGTCTTTCACTCCCTCCCCACATCTCTCTGTCTCTCTGTCTGTCTGTCTCTCTCATCTTTCTCTCTCTATCCCTCACCCCTCTCTTTCCCCAACTTGTCTCTTGATTTGCTACAACGAAACACAAAATGTAACTTTACAGCTAAAATGCCATTAGAAATATAATTTTTACATGCTACGAAATCAGAAAATTATCTTATAATTTAATCGTCAACTTCCTAACGTTGAGTTGAAGTTTTATACAAGAACAAACTCTAGTGGCTTTAGAACCGACCACACTTAACTCTTTCAATGGCCAGAGCGTAGGACGGGTAGTCTGAGCGAATGTGGGAACTTCTCTCTCGTAACGTGCTTAGAATTTTAGCTCTCCACTTCCCTTCACTTATTTCAGTTTTGTACTTGAAGGTTTGACTGTTACCTAAGGGAGTCAAGAGCAACAACAATTACTTAAAAGGTTCACGTTCCTTTCATTTCAGCATCCTCGGAATTCGGAATACATTGTTATTTTATTTCTGATTCCCTGGAATATTCTAGCTATGAAAACTACTGAGTTAAAAATTTGTTCGCAATATCGCCCACATAAATTTAAACAAAATCTTCAACAATGTATTAAAGCATGATCCATGTGCATACCCTTATTTAACCAGTTAATTAAACTGCTATCGCTCTTCACATCCAGCGAGGATGCTGATATCCATGACCACATAATATCGCCCACGTCTGCTTCCGTTTGGAACTGAATCCAGGGGTCAGTATCCAGACTGTTACTTTCTGAGCAAATCGAAGCTGAATCCGCGATGCTGTTGGCATTTCCATTTCCGGAGTATAGTGCGCCACTGTACAAGTGAAATGAAACTTATTTGATTGCATTATGTTGCAAACGAATGTAGAAACCCCTCCCCACCCCCTTAGATTACAACTGTTCGCTAGATACAACTAAGTCCACAGTTAATATATTTAATGCCACAAAATGTTAGATTAGAAAAAAAAGAAAACAGAACACATGATAATTTGGGAAGATATTTAATATGCGCAACGCTTATTGCGAAAAATAGGGTTGGTTTTACCCCAAACGATAATGATTGAGAGCATAAGAAATGCAAGCAAGATGCATATTGGTACTGAACATACGGATTCCATGACATTTGGGTCACAGACATTTCGTCCACAAGTGTAAAGTGTGACATTTGAACCAGGTGGTTTTTAAACATTCTTTTTTTGAAGCGGCCAAAATGTCACACTTGCATTTCTGATCGAAATGTCTCTAGCCCAAATGTCTGGATACCGAAGATCAGCAGTGCATTTTTGTTGATGAAAGTCTAAAAACAACCGAACTTTAGCACGTTATTAAAATCCAAGAATAATTTTTATGAGCCTATTGAGTTTCATAAATTTTATAATGTTACAAGTTTGGATTTGACAGATCCGATGAAACATTTCAGCAACTTTAAGAATTTGCTCCAGACATAAAAAAAGACTTATTCAACACGAAAGAACACAAACATGGCTAACCTTCCATCTTGCGAAGACGTCTGTCCTTGTTCCTGCTCCGTCGTGGGGCACGACACACTGTGCTCTTTTTGTGACAGCCTTTCTTGCGACATTTCCCTGTGCGACGAACCCATCTTTGGTAGTTCCTTGTCCGCAGAGCTGTCCCTTGAGATCGACTTCCTCTCAGCCTCGTCTACTTCCGTTTGTGTGAACGTTAATTTCATTGCGCTCTCGCCCATATCCAAGGCTGCTTTTTGAAAAGACACCGCGATATTTTCCGGTCTTTCTACTTTCTTCTCTCCCAGCAAAACACTTTGAGCTTGTTTCATCTGATTCAAAATGTGATTCTTTTGTTCGGTGACATCTGATTTAATATCATTGAACAACTCCTTCGGTTTAGTAGATTTCAGTTTATCAATCACAGCAATAGGGCTTTTAATGCGACTCCCAAAACTAGAGCGGAATCTCTTAAAGCTGATGTGTCTGCCCGTGGCTGAATTCGATTCAGTAGTTTCTTCTTTGGAAACTTCCCATTCAACGTTTATTTTCTCAGTGGCATTTTCCGCCACCGGTTCAGTTTTTAGCTCACTTTCTGATTTGGTACTTTCAGTTAAAGAATGCCTAGGTTCTACTGCACTAGCAACGCCTGTATCTGGAAGGGCTGTAGCAGGTAAGACGTTTTCCTTACAGACATCTTGGTCACTTTTTAATTGGAGTCTCAGATCACTTGCTGAACTGTCTCTTGAGAAGGACAAATAGCCGAAGTTTGTATTCAGTTTTTCAAGGCTGTCATCGAGATCATCAGTGTGCAAAAGGTCAAGGTCAACTTCAGGGTCACTTGGAATCTCTGTCTGTTCTACTTGTTTCTTACTGGTCTCAATGTTATATTCGGGATCAAGGCAAGTGTCTTCGGTTTTGTTTATCAACCTATTGGACACTACTGCACTTGATTCAAGGTCGGACTTTGGTTCAGAGTGACCTCGGTCATGTGACATTTCTGCACTGTCGCTTGACAACAGCTGTTCGCGTACTTGATCGCTTAGCAACAATTGTTCCTGCGTTTCATCATCTGCTATACAAAAACTATTCCGAACACCGTTCGGTTTTAAAGCTTTGAAGTCAAGGTCAATGAGTTTCCATGCCTTGCCGCTGGGTTCCTCCGCAGAGATGTCACTTCTCATATACACTTGTCTGTCGTCCTGGTCTATTCCAAATGCCTAAAAAAGAAAGCCGCATGAAACCGAAAAAATAAACTATTATAAACCATTTTAGCCTCATCACTTTGGCTGGGGTAAGGACTACAATGCTGAATAAAGAATTCTTAATTCTTTACAAATACAACTAGAGCAGTGTGCATAGCCCACATATTCCCCACAGACCCCATCAGTTAAAAGCAAGCCCCCAAATCAATCAAGAGCTGAAATTTTCCAAGTCCAGTTGGTGCATTTTCCTTGGACGAACCTGGCCCATTTACAATACCGATCTGTGTTTGTTCCCATAGAAGCTACATACCAAGTTTCATTAAAATCCCTGCAGTTGTTCTTGAGATATCGTGTTAACAAACTCCGATGCTGAATAATTTCATGAAAATCCTTGCAGGAGCTTTTAAGTTATCGTGTTAACAAGCTCTTGATGACAGACCGACAGACGTACCGACAGACGTACCGACAGACTGACACGCGGTCGATCGCATATATTCCCCACAGGTTCTACCTGTGGGGAATAAAAAATATACAGAAGACAAATATGCAGTTGGTTCTCTTATTATTATTGTTAACACATTTGTTGGGAACGGAAGGAAGTGTGCGCTAGTTATTCCACCAGTTTACCTTTCTTCCATCATCTGTCTATCAGTTTGTCGTGAAATTTAGTCAATAATCAAACAGCAATTTAAAAAGAAAGACCCGTTAGTACATGTACTGAAATTATGCCTGACCGGATCAGTAAATGTTTCAAGGTGTGCCGAACATAGCCACCAAACTTTTCGTTGCCCATACCGTGTTCACACGGTTGCTCTCAAAATATCGCAAATTTGGTGTATCTGTCATGCCTTAGCATACCTTATCGTGGCCTCCAACTGTCATCATTTTCATGCGGTTCACCATTTTCAGCCAACCCGTTCCTAACTCATTTTCAGCTGTTACACCTTTACGCAACCAAACCTTGAAAACAAAAATGAACACAACCATGGGTACCATTTATTATCACTGTTTCGGCTACTATTTCAAACAATGTTTTACCACTCTTATTTCTTCTTTTACAGATTGAGATTTTAATACTGTTCAGTACTTCAATCACAACAAAAGTTGTTTTTAAAAGTCACTTATTAAAGTAACAATCGGAAATAATATTTTACACAAACTGGTCGTTATACCTCACCATCTGCCGATATAACCCAGGCCGAATTCGTCCCCGAGACGACCTGGACAATTTTGTCTTTGGCCGATAAGTGTTCAGGCATCGGTACTTGGATCCACGACGCGCCTGAAGCAGGGAATGTGAAACAAAGGACAAATGACACTGCAAAAGGACAGAATGTAATGCAATATCATCGAGAGGGTGGGGACTATTAATGTGAGCGTTGCCACAGCATGAAACATTGCTGGGATTAATGTAGGCAGCATATAGCGTAAAAGCCGACATTTAAACAGGAGGTTCAAAGATTTCGCAAGTATCTATTGTATCATCTGCAGAACAGAAACAATCAACAACACCATATTGGGGAGAGTAGGGGGTGGGGGGGGAGGGGGAGGGTGGGGGGTGGGGGGAGGGGAGGGGGAGGGTGGGGGTGGGGGGAGGGGAGGGGGAGGGTGGGGGGGGAGGGGAGGGGGTACTACCTTTTGGATTCTGCCAGGTAACGCCCTGTCTTGCTAGGATAGCACCGTTCCACGTGATCGCCCAGACGAGTGAGTGCCGGCCGGCGGATATACACACGACCTCCTCATCGCCATCGACCTTGACCTCCTGCCAGCTACGCCCAAGAGGACACTGCTCCGTCACCCCCATCCTGTACAACACCTGCAAGGCACAAGCATTTCAATCAGGCCGTTTGTAAATGATCTGGATTTTTAAGTTTTTATTCTTGTTTTATTTTTTTATTATTGTTTGTTTGTTTTTTTTTTCTTACTACAATTGATATCATAAGCATTACTAAAAGAAGACAAACTGCATCACAGGTTACGTATTCTTCTTGAACTTCAATTCACGATCAAAACTATCTAGTCAGCCAAGCCCGCCAATAGCCAGTATTTTTAATGACGCATAAAATACGTGGATTGTTACGTTGTCGTCTTCCACAGAATGTGACTGTTGTATTTTCTTACCTTTAACTTCAGTCAACGAATATTTTATATAGACATTTCACACGGAAGTAGTTTTACATTATAAACACAGATGCCAGTATTAAATATATATAACTAAATCGATACCCTACCCGCCCTGACACAGAAGTAATCCAAACACTAGCCGCTCCCTGTGGCAAGTTGGGAAGGTCATGGCCGCCTAAGCACACGTCTGTGATTGGTTCTTCCAGGGGATCTATGTGTAGGCCTTCCACCTGCAAAAACATGACATGGTCTAGTTATTAAATATTATTTCTCCTTGTACCACCATATTACGACTTGTTCTCTCACACAACTATAACCCCAAATACTCCTAATGTGGAAAATTTACGTACATTTACATACACAGTTTTCTCAGTATCCTAGACAAACATCAGTTCACTGAGTTACGCTCCTCCGCCCTTATTTACTGTAAATTGCTTCCCACCACAGTTGTTAATGCTTTCCTTCATCAATTTCCTATCCTTTATGTTACCTTTTCCATACCATATGAAATCAAGCCATCAGGCGCAGGAGGGGGAGGAGGGAGGGAGGAGTTGGGAGAGGGGTGGAACAACGTACCTTGGCCCACGAATCAGTGGCCATGTAATTCCTGTATCTGACCCAGTGCCTGCGCCGTACACAACTGCGAAATGTCTTCTTGTGGGAGAATCCGTGGTGAAAGTCTATATTCGAGTATCTCCAGCCCTACACAAAAAGAGCCCGAAGAAAGGCCAAAATTTACAAATACTATACACAAAGCTCTGCCTTATGACGCCGTTTAAGTGCTTTTTACAAAGGAGTAATAGTAAAGTGACGGACTCAGCACACGAACCAATACTGCAGAGTGACGCTGTGAAAAAATGTGATTTGAATGTATCACTGCCTACTGTGACGTTAGCCTACCTCGGCGTCGGTCTGAAAACCCTTCACGTTGTCGTCCACCTTCCACTCGC
This sequence comes from Protula sp. h YS-2021, assembly GCA_949752745.1. Classification (NCBI taxonomy): domain Eukaryota; kingdom Metazoa; phylum Annelida; class Polychaeta; order Sabellida; family Serpulidae; genus Protula; species Protula sp. h YS-2021. Next base: position 27,430,522 of record OX457028.1, read on the forward strand.
TTTCCCACGCCCACGCGTCCGACGGCAGGGCAATGCTATCCCTTTCCACGTGTAGCGTCCCGTCTTTATTGCTCCAGCCGTACGGGTCAACCGGAAGCAGGTTTTTCTTGGCCCAGCCCTGAATAGGTAGCCATCTCTGAGGACAGAAAGGTGTAAACAACAGAATGCACCGTTACCTCTGACGTCATACTGCTATTGGTGTTATCACTAGGCCCATAACTTTTCTTTCTGCTCGGGGCACTTTTTAAAGGTAAAGAAAAACTTCTTACTTCATTTTCCCAGATGGATTCTTGAACCCTGACTGGCACATCAGTGGCGTTGACATACACGTAGATGAGATGATCGCAGCCCAGGCCCCATGCCCCGCGGGGCCCTCCTGCTACCTTCTTAAATCCCTGCAGGTATCTGCCCTGGTTGGCTACCTGCACCCATTCGCACGCATCTGTGTGAAGCTTAAAGACGTTGCCCTTTGTACTGGTGCCCCATAGCATCTGCTCAGTCATGTTCCTGTAATCAACAACTTGACCTTATACTCTTCTAGTGTATTATTTTTCTTCAGTTTTCTTGCTGTCTTTTCAGGAAATGTGATACAAAATGGGCAGCTTGTAACTGGTTGAAATGTGGTTCCAGCTGACTGTTTCCATCGACCTGTGACCAAAAGTGTCACAGTCTCTACAACAGAAATGCCCATCAAGGACAGTTTTGACGTGCGCCATATTGTGCGTTTCGACTGCAATTTCATTGGGCTTCATTATAAAGGACAAACATCAGAATTCCAATTTTCTTAAAATAGAGACACTTAAAAATTTATTAAGTAACCGAGTTTAAAAAAACTATTATGCGTATCATTCTGCCTCTTTTATAGAGTAGTTTTGAATCGGGTCGTCCCAGCCTGCCAGTTTGTTTTAAGCTCTTAACTGACAATCTGCAGTTCGCAGCTGAACCGACCTTGATCTTTAAAGCAACCACTTTAGTACACGATACTGTTTAATAGTGAGCACGACTTAAAAGCTGACTAGCTCCTCTGACAATTTATGATGACTGAATGGCTTGCTAGAAGTGTATACACTTGCAATTTTTATAAATTCACAAAATGCTTGGTGTCGTCTATATTTGGCCTTGGCCTTTGACCTTAATAAACAGCTAATTACAGCAGCGATATAGCACGTGATACCATGTGCTTTGGAATCTTCGGTCATTTATAAGCTCCAGCTTTTTTTGGGGCGTTCCAGGGCTGGTAAAAATTTCATGAATTAATTTTTTAAAGTGGCGTTATTCTGAATCAGATTAAACCACATCTTGACTACAAACACTCCATTAATCTAAAAATTAAAGACAACAAAAAGAAGAGTAAAACCTCTTGCAAGTCAAAGGCCAATCAGAAGACCAGAAGGCCGTGGTAATAAACTGCAAGTCTTTTTGTTTGCACACACCGTAAATTGTACTGTACCAATAAAATAGTCCCTCCCGATAAATGCACTTTTTTTTTGCTTTCTTCCGCCATACTTTGATTTACTTCACAGACGCACGCGTCGCCATTTGAACAGTGCATTTTTCGTCAGTGCTCCTTTTGGTCTATACCATACATTTAGTGCGACAAATTAACAACTTCTTACCGTTTGTAAGATAATTTCACTGGGTCTAGGACAATTGCAGCACGGACTACTGCCACACAAGACAATTCCCTGCTTTTTGTAAAAAAAAATCACAACATTTTGTACAATTTTTATTTTTCTACTTTTAAATTGTCAATATTCAATATCAAACTACAGCTGTGAAATTCTACGAAATGTCCAACTTAAAACTACAGTTCCCGGCTCCTAATTTACAAACATCCGATCAATGCCCAGAGTTAAACTACTCTGAAATGCAAATATTTTTACTTTATGGGAGTCACACTTCTAGTATAGATGTGAACATTGTGTGATAACCGACGCGGGAAATCCATGTTATGCCTACTAGCAAACTCGACTTTGCTGTGGCGCCGGGTGAGCTCCAAATATTTAGGTCAATACTACGTTCGTCATAACATGCTCCTTCTCCGAGGCATTCAAAAATTTCCAAGTCGGATGGCAGGCAGCCACCGCCGACAACATCTGGCGATGCCAATCCTCAACGCGATTATTCGCCTTTGGCAAGTCATCCTGTACTCTTATCTTTTGGCGATGCCCTTGCGCTGCTGGTTCTTGGACGGCCGATGTATGTATCCCAAAGTAATCCAGGCAACGTTTTGTTTGGGCGGCGACGATTTCGGTTTCGCAAGCGCCGTCTTGAACTTTGTTTCGGCAATCCCACAGTCTTGAACCAGGTGATCTTCCAATTTACAGTGGAAACATCCCATACAGTTAACTGATGTTGCATTGAGTGTAGTAACGTATAATAAGGTGGTCGGCTGATGCGAAATTAAAGCTTCGATCGGCTGCTTGTTTTGACCGGAACTTGATATCATACGTATTTTCGGCTGACCAGTGAAATTTCGAGGCATTGATCAAATATCGATACTGGGCACAAGAAGCGAACAGCAACGGGAAGCTTGATATTAACCCTCCTTCGTAAATGTTCCAGGCTATTTGCCATGTGATCAAATTGACGACTTTATATTTGTCTTTGGGTTATGTATGCGTAAATTTATCGTCCTCGAAAGTAAGCAAACTCACCGAATGACTATCGGTCAAAGGTTTCAACAAAACGTTCAAATCCACAAAGTTACCTTCAATCATTTTTTTTTTTTTTTTGCATAGGACAAGTTGGTTTCGTGCACAAATGGCCGCATCGTGTCGGGATAGACAAGTAAGCTCCTGAGAAGGGCTTGAGCTGATGGCCCTTCTTGATGATCGCTTCGAGTTGCAGATTCACAATCCAGTTTATGCAATAATTTGTTCATTTTTTTTTTTTGTGTGTGAATTCAGATACCTCGTCTGCTTAAGTTCGTGAATTTTTTCCTTGATGTCCCTAATCAGGCATTTCCGCCTGTTTTCCATGCGTTTTTGGACGAACTCCTCCGCCCGTTCCATCAAGTTCGGTTGAATTTTCCAGTGCTGGGGTGACAAATTTACATCCCGGTCTAGTCAGGCCGTCGAGACCCCCACAGGGTATTCCACAAGTAATGCGTTTCCTCTTACTCACTTTTTTCAGATTAAGCCATTTAAATGGACTAGCAAGAAGTTCCCTAACTTATGAACCGGTCTTTTTTTAACTGATTTTTTTGCGCAACTGATTTTTTTCACTTGAATTCTCTTTAATTTTTCAGTTTTTTTCACCTGAATTCAATTCTGTGAAATTCTCAAGTCACTTGTTATATGATCACCTCATCACGGTCAAATACGCCGCGAAAAGCAAAACATCGTTTGATAGTGTTGCTTCAGTTGGATGAACACTATATAATCTGCCATTAAAATCGATTAATGTGTGAATACATTAATCCATCAGAGTAAGATAAAAAAGTTACAAAATACAAAGAGATAACATTAACTTTTCTCAAAATTTCAACCATTTTCATCCATATTTGTTTTGATGTCTATCATGACGTCACAGTGACCTAATGAAACTTAAGCTTAGAAATGGCCGCGAAAGCACGGTTTCTCCTTGAAGTCTCTGCACTCACTGCTTCTTTGTAAAGTGCAAAATCAACATGGACGACGCTTGCCATCAGACAGATGTAGGATTTTATAAAAAAAAATTGCGAGTGTACAGAGTACACATCCTTAATTTGAATAACTCTATAAAAATATTTGTGTATTGTATATTTAGAAAATCATTAACTGTTATATCGAGCTCTTTTCTTAACTGTTATATCGTTACTCGGTACTTCGCACTGAAACTTCGCACTGAGTTTTTCAAGACTTCGAAGTGAGCTTAGGCACAAACTTCCGATTGTCAGTTGTGAGATACACTTTTTCAAGTACATAATATTTCGGATATCAAATAGAAAATTAAGGAAAGCAGATTTCGGTCCATATACGTCAAATTTCCCCATTCCGCAATCCTTCTCGGTTTCCAGTCTGGGACTTATACGACACAACAGAAAACTGGCCATGGACAAAAATTGATTTCAGACTTTCTGTATAACATTTTGAAATCTGACACTAGCCACAACATCGCATGATCTAAAAACAACCACAAAATCAGATGTACTGGACCTTGACTTGTAAAAGAACACAAATTACTACAGAAATGGGGGGGGGGCAGTGGGTTGAAACACTGATTAAAAAATAACAATCGTCGGATTCCCCCACTTTAGGCAATTTCTTCTAAATTCTGTTACACACACACGCACACTCGTAAACCAACAAATATTTCACAGCAAGTTTTCCTAAAACAATCCGACCCATTCTCATTATTTTACAGTAGCTTTTATTTATTGGCTGCATATGCGTCAAAAAGTAATAAATCACCATGGCATTGCTTTTGTTTTTACTCTTTGCGTGTTTATGTCCTACCAGGAAATGAAATTGTGGTCCAAGACCAACTATAACAAGTAAGTATTTGTGAAACACAAGCAGGCCCCAACCGCCCCCAAATTCATAGGGGTATAAAGCGATGACGGACAGACGGACGGACAGACGGACACCCCAAACCTATAGGCCCCAATCCGAAAGGCTGGGGCCTAATAAGAAAATCACACTTTGACTTTTGTTTAAAGTTTTTGTTTTTCGGATGAATTCATCTGGGATAAGGATATAAAGAAATGATAGAAAAAACGCGCAAAAATCAACAAAATTCCATTTTGCCAGAAACATATTAATATATTCGTTATTAAAAGGACTGAATAATATGTAAAATATTTTTAAAAGATCATATGGTGGCTTTATAAATTTGAAAATGTGCATGTAGAAAGAAAATTAGAATTTTGATGTTTTTCCCTTATCATTTCTTTATAACTTATCCTAAAGAATTTGCAGTCGAAACAACACCTCCACCGGAAAGACCCGAAAGTGCGCATTGGCTTATGCTGGCCTCAGACCACAATAAATTTCCCATAGGCTTACATTATAACATTTCCTATTATCGCCACTTGCACAACATCGATACGTCCAAAATCGCTGTTACATTTTGTTATTTAGTATAAGAGGAACTCAAAAACATTAAAATAAATGGGGGTTGACCGATTGGATTTTTGCTATAAATAGAATAAGGTACCCCCCTCGGAATTCCCCATAGCCGAATCACCTTAGCAATATTTTCAGAAGCTTTCTCACCAAATTTGCAAAATTGTTTGGAGCTCTACGAGTACGAGTGAAGATCAACCATTTTTACGAGTATTTATCGCAGTTTTTAAAAATGTCCTTATATTGCCAAATGCTGCTTTAATAGTTTATAAATGACTTGTCAAAGTAGGGCACTATTTGTGTGTAAGTTCTTCCTTATTTTGGCCTACGAACGCGGAAGTAATTGTGGTCTGACACCTGCTGCTTGGTGGGCGATAATGCAAGAAAAGCAAAATACCAATTGAAGACATGTTACGAGACAGAAAAAACCCCTATATATGTGATCATTTACACAGCCATGAAAAATAATACTAGTGTTGTTTGGGGAAGTTGCTCTTAAAATATTAAAAAGGAAACTAAATTTGACAACCTTTTTTGTCGGGGCTGGCTAAGTATCGAACAATTCATTAAACAATTTTATAAACCTAGTTATTTATTAACTCCGAGATATTCAGGTTTCAACACGAACTGGCCATTATGAACAATGCTCGAACACAAGTACTGGCAGACAGATACGAGCTGATATCATCAGCCGAATGCGGCGTTATAATATGTGCGAACCCGTCATAGTGTCGTGTTCTAACATGTACAAAACCGCACTGTCAAAAAAAAAAAAAAAACATGGTTCAAGACGCGATTCTGTCAAGTCGGCACACTGTCGGTTACGTGACGAGCATTTACATTTGGGTTGGTACAGGACTGAACCGTGCATCCACAAACACAAAGTCTATTTTACTTGCCTTCTTCTTGAATGTCTTCTTTTCGCCAGAATGCTGAGAAGTCCCACAAGAAGAAGGACTATCACGAATCATTGATTCAACAGCAACGAATGGACTAAGACTATGCTAATTAGTTAACATATTAGTGGTGATTTTTGAAAATAGTGTTTAATAAACTTGTTTATTGGAGGCCCATGATACCTGAATTATCTATCTAACGCCAGTTGCTTGTGGGGCTGGGGCTAAAGAAGGATCGGGAAGCTTGGCTAGCGGAGGAAGGATTTGGTGACCCGACATAACGCATCCAATGGAATATTTGTTTTTGAACGCCGAGTGATTGCCAAACTCGCCAAAAATTCTTAAGCATCCCTTCTGTGGATTAATGGAGGAATCGGTTATTCGAAAGAACTTAAAGTATCTGTGCGAGATCGCCGTGCGATGTCGACTAGATATTTTGATTAGTTGTTACCTCTACTTCGAAAGTGCAGCCGGCTTTGTAGTGTCCAAATTGGCGTTTTTGCCTGGAGAGTAGTCGCCGCCGAAAACCCCGGTTGCTTCTTGATGCTGGCGTGGTCGGCATGGGAGATTCTCGATGCCTTGGCCTATTGTGTTGCGGGATCAAAGTTCTACGTGTAAGTGTGTCTTGTGACTCCACTGTATCTGCCTCGATTACCTACTTTAACACGTTCGGGGGAAAAAGCTACTTTCGACCATCTATTGGTGCTAACGACGTTTACGATATTTGATATTTGAATGTGGCAACGTTCGGTCACGCTGTAGCACCACCAAAGAAGCTATCAGGTAAGCATTCAGCTTAAATAGATCGGACCACGATGCTAGCACGGAATCCAAAATGCGATCAAAGAGTGAATTGTCTCCGGTTCCACAAATCTGTGAAAAATTTGGTAGGCCACATCTCGAAACAAACGCAGACGACTTATCACTCTTCGAACGCTTACATCCCTCAGCAGGCGCACAAGTTCAATTTCAACAAGAAAGATAAGAGTGAATCCTCCAGGTGAACACATTGGTTGCAACGACTCTCCGAAGTACAGTGCTGTATGCATCTGCGCGGTAGACATGCTGTGCACCTCTTGTAAGGACCACGTATCGCACTTTTGAGGTTTTAGTTCATCACAGCATAAACCAGCTACACCACCGCATTTCATCTTGAGTTTGATCCGTCATAATTCCAAAAATGTGGACGGAGAAAAAATCCTGCTTAGCTGATCGCGATAAGTTTGGTGCGGTTCGGTCATATGACTAGAACTATACCGACAGTGGTTTGTCGGTTAATTGGCAACGCATTGTAAACATAGTAATAGGGATTCCCTTAAAAAATTTGCAAAATTTCTATTACGGATCGTGATAAAATGCTTAACACTCTGGAAAACCTACAGTGATAGTTAGTAGTCTACAATATATTTCTCCCATATTTTCGAGATTAAAAACAGTAATTGATGTCAATTGTTTCCAGCACTGAAAGGAAATGAAAGTGACTTTGATGCCCAGCCGTCTGTTAATTTTTTGGGATGCTTCCTACTTACTGGAAGTTTAAAAAGTTTTAAAAACGTCAAAGAGCATATAACAGTATTTTCAGAAGGAAAAACCGGGCCCATTAATTGGAGGAGCTTGAGGCACTTTCGTTTAAATTAGCCAACAAGATATGTTGTTGGAAAGACATAAAAGAAATAAATTCAACAAAATATTCTTTTTCAGTTTCACAACGAAATGCCCGTTATGTAACGAATGGGGGTCTCTCCACAAATTGCTCATTAACATAAACAGCGTTTTGATGCTCGAACTCAACTGACAATCTGACTAGTACGAGCCTATGGCCCCCTTTTTAGAAAAGAGGGAGTAACATGCAACACAACAATCCACCCAAGATTTAGGAGTATATGCCGACCCGTCACGGTGCCGTGTTCCACCATGTGCAAACGGCGCTGTCATAACAAGAGCACGGTACAATGTTGAACATGTGTCAAGTCGACAGAGCATCGATCACATGACGGAAACACTTGAATTGGAGTCGACGCAGTGGCAAACCCTTCAACAACGAAAGCGAAGTCTAATTCAGCGCCTTTCTTTGCATTTCCTTGCCACTGGATTGCTGCAAAGCCCTGCAAGGAGGACCATTGTAAATCACAAATTCAGAAAAAACTAACGGATCAAGACTATGCAAATGGTTTTGAGATCACCGCCTTAGATGATCCATTAAATTTATTCAGTTAATTTTACAGAACATGTATTTCCATGCGCTTGCCTAACGTTAATACCACGAGGGAAACACGTTTTAGTGTGAGTAGATTGTCGGTAATGACTGAGTGATATGAGAGTAGAGAGGTTAGATATTTCAACACGAGATATAAAACCCAAGAAACCACTGTTCTGTCGGATAAGGGAGGTTCCAACTGGGCAAATGGGATAACACTTCACATGCTGACTAAATCATAGTCAGACAAGCGTTTGAGAACAAACGTAAAGGCTGAATTATATGCTGTGATTGATCTAACTGTTACCTTTCTGACCTTAAAAAATAAACAAAGAAGTCGGCGACTGCCACAGTCTCAGGTCGATATCTATATCGATGCACGGGCTTCAAACAGAGAGATAAATCTTTTTGTGGGGTATTTGCAAACCACTTCCTTTCTCTGAAATACCCTCTGGAAAAGTTCTTAGTCTTCATGAAGGAAAAATTATGCATCAAAGACTGAGATATAACAATCAAGGGTTGGGAAGGCAATATTCTGAATGAGGTTATCTCATACTGCCATACTCTCGTATCAACTAAAGGAACCAAGACAATCTCTCCTGCAAGATCTTAATCAGAACCATTAGCATTATGGAATACGGTGGAAATGCGAGTAACACCAATAGAAGGCACTGGGACACTAAAATATCGATTGCTAACGCCGCCAAATTCGAACATAGGTATTTAGGCTGGAAGACGATGGTTGTGATGGTTTGCAAACACGTTCACCTTGGGGGATCCTGAAGGGGATTGAGGCAAAATCCAATGAAATGTGAACTCCAAAACTCATCCTGTATGAACGATTTGCTCAACTCCGGAGAAATGATCGGCAAGAACATTCAGCCGGCATGCGATTTGAAATACTTTAATGGCCAAACCGTTGTTGCGATCGCATAGATGAACCTGCTTGATGAGACTACACAACACCGGTGAACGCCCTGCCTGGACAAATAAGAGACCCCCGTCTGATTGTGTACCAGTACCTGAAAACACATTAGCTCGGCGAAGCGTGGAAAGAAGCTGACATGAAATTAGTACAGCCTTCATTTGAAGCGTCTCATCCTGACAAGATCACTGCCAATTCTATATGCGTCCTTCCAAAAAGAAGCCCCAACTCTGGCAAGACGCATCCTTCTGGACCTGCCTTGATGGGGACGGAAGAGAGAACGGCAATCTTTTGGGAGACTGACTTGACGTGATCACAACGGAGATCTCTCCCCGCTAACAAGGACAGCCGGAGTCGATGCTGCTTCGATCTTCCACTACGTAACGCCCTCAGGACAACACGTTGAAACTTGCGTAAATAGCACCTGCCCAAATAGACTGTTTTCTCCTTGGCCACCAGCATACCCAACTACCAAACGAAGAACTCTGCAAGATACACTCCACAAGAAGGAGTGAGTATACAGCCATACGAATAATCAGGTTGGAAGTATTTTGAATCCGTAATTGAGTAGGAAAATCCCTGTCCTGCACAAACTCTAGAAGATAAAGGGGTAACTTTGTCTGCTAAACCAGGATGAAATTTGACTTCTTGAAATTGAGGGCGAGGCACTCTTTGAGTAACACGACCAATTAAGATAGAAAGGCATCTTTGTCTTTGCTGACCAATAGCCAGTCAGCACGATATTGGAAAATGAGTAAACCGACCTGTCTTGCCCAGTGCTTGATTACCTTCATGACTTGCACGAACACAAACGTTGCTGGACCCAAAAGGATGGACAAAAAACCAATGACACACGTTCCCTACTTTGAAGCACACACAACGACGAGCGGATTTGTGCATGGTAATGTAACGGTAAGCATCTGAGAAATCCACCGAAATGGCCTACATGTCCCCTTCTATTGTGGATTTGATGATATATGGAGTCCCCATTTTGAACGATTCCAGATGTAAGAACTGATTAAGTGGTGATAAGTGTATGATCAGCCACCAACTGTCCGACTTCCCTTGGTACAAGAAAGATGCGCCTGTAAAATCCGTAGGTGCCTTTACTATTGCTTTTTGTCGCATTTAATACCAGTTGCCGATTAGCTTAATGGGAGCTTCTTGGTGGCTTGAATCGTCGGTATACTCTGTTGGCAATGTCAGCGTTGGCTCTGCTGTGGTGCTGCCGCCTTCCTCATAAACGCACCCTGTGACTGACTCGTACAGGGAAACACTTCCAACTGGGGATGAAAATGCAAACTGCTAGTGTCTGAGGGCGTCATAGCCTGATCACGATGCATTACACCCAACGATGTCAAGTAAGTATTCATTCTGAGTAGAGTCCATCTGCTACCACTGAGTCGAAAACACGGTAAAACAAGGCTAGAAAACGGCATCTTAGAAGCACAGATTATGCAAAGTTTTACATACAATCTCATCTAAGCGTTCACAGTCTCTTTCGGTAACCCGTTTACAATACAGGGAGGCATGGCTAAAAAAAATTAGTTTTTCCTCTACTGTACAGCGACATATTAGGACGGTTTGAAAACTTTGGTGTCTGATATCGTTATTAACGCTGCTGAATTATCTGCTGTGAACTTGATATTGTCCCGGAAGGAAAACCCAAGGCTGCTAAATTGGAATTTAAGGCATCTTTCCAATCATCCGGAGCGCAGTCAATCCCTGGTGGAGTAGGTGTACGCCTGTAATCCTAAGGGGCTACGAGGCGAAGCCTGATACTCGGCAGTCACTGGGGTAGGCATTGTTGACACACGCGATGGAGTCGTAACAGGCGGTGGTGGCTGTACCGACAGTTGTAACAGCTTCCCCTTCGACGACTTTGGTTTCCACAGCCAAGTCGGTAAACAGTGGATAGGAAGGCACTGAATTAGTAGAAATCGACTGTAACTGTGTATAAAGAAGGGCTCAAACGTACGATACATGCCTCGCATCCATGAAATAACGTCCACTGATGATGGCTGATCAAATACATCCCTGGGGGCGACGACACTATCAAAGAATTAACCGCCTTAGTCTTAAGTATTTGCTTCTTAGATATTGTTGAGATATCGTCGACTTGATGTTGAAAAGTTGTTGACTTGTTGCTCTTTGTACGCCTCCTGCTTTTGGCGTGGACACCGGTTGTTTCTCTTTGTTGCAACAGAACTGAGCACAGTGACTCTTCAAAGTGCATGCATTGGTCACACCTACTGTAGGACATACCCGATTCTATGCCCCAAAATCGCAGACACAAGATGCATAAAGAGGCTTGGGGTGCCTATTGTTCTGTAACAGAAAACAACGACATGAGTATGTAATAACACCAGTTATTGTCCCATAAACTCGTAATTACATGACGACATACGGCATAATCACTAAAAACAACAATGCGCGATGTTGAAACATTGAAATTGGTGATTTCGATGCAACATCGAGAGCACAAGTTTGTAAAAAAGCGCAATGGAGCTACTGTATGAATGACCTGAAAAAGAGTCGATTTTCGATGTGTTAACAGGTAACACGTGACCGAGTCGCTGCATGCACAATTCAACGCGTGGTCGATCCGCGAGAGTCACGAACCATGACATGCATGATCCACTGCCAGGGTTGGGTTTCTTCCAGTCCAAAAGGTATTTCTTCCGGACAGTGGAAGAAACCTGGAAGAAATGTTTTTTTCCTGAAGAAACTGGACAAAACTATAAAAACTAAAATCACAACTGGAAGCTCATTTTATTGTCATACAATCAAGTTGTATCCAGGGAGCAATATACACATACATATCATTACTATTTATTTACAACAAATTTGTCCACAACAGATCAATAGCCAAGCTCCTTTTCACCCCTCAACATTCTGTAACAAAACACTGGTTTTGATGCTTTATCGTTGCCTAAGCGATCTCTAACTTTACTGTGAATAGCGCCAAAACTTGAAAACGTTCACTCAATCGAAGCGGACGACGGTGATGACGACAGAAGGTGTACAGCCAGTTCTGCAAATTCTAAGATGCTTCTGCTGCTTTTTGCACCTTTCCACCACGTAATTTGGGAATTCAAACAGGGCCTCATACACTTAAAATAGGTTTGGGTAACATCCGAAGTTGGTGCAAATTAAGCACACGAATCCACACCCTTCATTATCTCAGAAGATTACAGTCAGTGGCGTGCTGTAGTATTTTAGACACCCTCTGGAATAGATGGGTTTTCTTTTGACATTGAGTGTGCAATGGTTTGTATAAATGGCCTTCCCTTTTAATGCTGAGTAACACATTGGCTGAGCTTAAAGACAAAGACAAGGCTAACTCAAACAACAGGTCTATTAGTAGGGGTGGTGAGTATGATTAGGCTAGAAAACTGACCAATGGATTTTGTGGCATATGCCATATAAGGCACAGTGTATAATGCAAACAAACGTTGAACTGAGCAGATACCCTATTGTGTAGCTAAACCCCACCTGCTGACTTACTAATTGCAGTTAAGGGTGTGTAATCACTCCATATAAAAACTCAGGATGACTTAATATGCACAAAAAATAGCGTCCAAAATAGCCTGTTAGTTTCTTCCAGTTTTGTCCACTTTTGGCGTGGAAAAAAGTATTTCCTCCGGACCGTTCAAACCAGGTTTTTCCACTGTTTTTTCACCTTGGAAGAAATCCGCCAACCCTGCCCACTGCGTGGTGGACCCAGGACAGTCCGGAAGTCGTCCCGTCGCATGCTCGAACTGTGAAAGTGTCTATATCCGACTTGTGTTGACATGTGATAGAGCTGCATGATGCGCACCTCAACGCACTGTCAACTCGTGACATGCACGATCCGCTGTGTGGTTGATCCTCGACAGTATCTACTTCTCAGAGTCTCGTCCGTTGTGTGTTCGACCTGTGACAGGTACAACCCGTCACATGAGAGAGCCATGGCAGTCACGAGCAGTTGCACGGTCAACCCGTAACAGACAAAACCCGTTAAGTAGACTACCCGTGAAAGTCACGACGCGTGACACAACCTGCTGCGTGCTAGACTCGTGACATTTGCTAGTCGATGCATGGTCGAGCCGTGACAAACACGACATGAGGCATGCTCCACCCAAAAGGTGGTCATCCAACACACCAACGACCGAACATGACTGTCACACGCGACCGTGGCATGCATGAGTCGACAAATTTACGATCCATTTACGTAGCAGCTGACATTGTGGCAACCGTGACAATGGCGAGTCGTAACAACATTGTATGGAAAACAACCACAACGTCACTGTGACAACGCATTATAAATACGGCAACGGTTTAAACCTGTTTAAAGTTTGTGGTACTATCCTGCAAATTATGTAAGGATCTTTGCAGATTATGTAATAAACAAAAACAATATTTAGTGTAAATGCTAAAGGAGTATTGGTTGTCTCTGAAACATAAGGTAAGACAAATTCTATATAAGCTCGTTTATTTCAATATATTTTGCTTTGTTTGTTACAGGTGAGATCTAAATGGTCTGTGCTGAAGAACGGGATAAATCTGAGACTGTTATTATATATGAACCTCTTGAGTATAATATAGAATAATAATATCGTCCATAAAACAGAATTAAATGATATGTTTGCAAAACAGTTACCCACTGATTATTCCCGAAAGGAACACTAATCTTTGTCCATTATGTAAGGACGTAAACAAACAATTCAAAATTTTACAGCCTTGTAAAATGTTATCTGATAATGCCAGCAGAAAATAATTAAATACTATTATTTACTGATTTGTTGCTACATATTTTCATGACAGCTTTTGTTCTTGCATACATGAAATGAATAAATAATGCATTTGAGAATGTTCTTTTACACCAGACCGTAATAATGGCTTCTTTAGTGTCTCTCAAGTTTTGAAATAATTTTACAATATATATAAATATATATAGTTAGGCAGTTGGATTAACGCGACGACCAGATATTTTAGGAAAATACACCATGTACTGCTTCTATTTCACTGTAGGAATTTTAAGGTCAACGTCCAACAGAGGCATCCGAAAGTAAAACCGATCGCCTACTTGCACAACGGCTAGGTTTTGTATGCGTTGTTTTTTTAGTAAATTTTCTATTCTGTTTCCTAAGCAAGGTATAGTTGAAAGCAATCGCTCCAAGTAGATTGTATTGGCACAGTTTTCCACGCGGTAGTTCGTCAGTTCATTGGTCCGAATGTTTGTGTAGGAATCGCTCATCATAGCTATGAGAATATTGAAAAGAATAATTGTACAAATTGCCACGTAGATCACATATAGAGTAGTAATATTCGTAGTTGGACTATCGACGTCTTCAAAAAATTTAACTTCCGCTGTATCGTCATACATTTCTTCGGTGTTTAGAAACATTCCAAATACATAAAAAGCTACGTCAAAAAAATTGTTGTAATATGATGTTACAACCACAGAAACTTGGAACAAAGCGTAAAATGCATACGAAAAGGCCAGTAACGGGAAAATATAGACAAACATAACGATAGACAGATCGTGAAGAAATATATAGATGACTGTTACAATAAAGATGTTCATTGCGGTGAAAGCTCGTAGAAACGTAATAGAGTATATCCAACCACAGAACAAGGCGTATCCCAAAACGTAGACTTGATTTTTGTCCGCATCACTATAGTAAACATACCACGTAAACGTAAGAGCACAGAACACTATGCCTAACACACGAAAAACATCAATGCTGGACAAGAATATTTTGACTATATCTACGTATGATTTCCAGCACCTGTAAATAGTATGAAGACACGTATTTTCTTGTCCCTGTTTTGTTCTTTGCCCAAAGCAGCATGCGCTGTTGTTTTCAGATGTAGAATTAGTGCCCTGAGATTTTGAAGCCGCCGCTTTAATTTTAAAAACCGTATTGAACAAAAAAGATATGACAAAGTATAGGGCCATTAAGCCAGGCCATACGAGAAACCATGCGTAATTATCATTCGGCTTGTAATTTGAGTACTTTTGTGTACTGTCTTTTGTGTTGTTTCGCCAAACTTTACGAATATCTCGAGATGCAATGACAAGAAAACTAGACATATAGGTAATATGGCATACGAGCATTATGACGTAAATCACTTTTATCAGGCTACCATTCGAATAGTCAACGATAAGATATTTCATTGGGGTTGCATCAAGAAGCTTCGTAGCTAAGGATTTCTCTTTCATTTCAACCACCATTTCCAAGCACGATGTTTGAGATGTATTTTCAGTGCTGCTTTGGTCTTTTTCTGCAGATGTTGCATGTTGGTTTTCATCCATGGGATAAATTGCATTTTTATTTTCAAACTTTGGTTGTTTGTTTACAGCTTTTTCTTCCTGTTTCTTAGATGCTGTTTCGCCGTCTCTTTGTTTTACGACAGTGTTCCAACAGCAAGTTTCAGGCATTAGATTTGTCACATCGAATACGCAAACGTCATAATCCGCTGTTACTTTATAGATTCCTTCTAAAGAAAATACATACTGTAAGAAGCCCACTGAGCCAACTTGATGAGCGTACTGAATCACGCCATATCCATGCTGATTCAAATACCCCTCTAAGAGGAGAATTGCGGCTGCTTTCTTAACATCGACAATAGATTGGTCGCTCTCAGGAAATGCAATAAACTGAACCCGGCAGTACCACTCCAGTGCCTCTTCCATCAGTAGGTGCACTACCTTGAAAACAAATGTTTTAAAATTATTATGACACAGCTAGCAAATTCATATGTATAACAATGCTAAACTGTATTCGTTTTACTCATTATATCTCGGCCGCATTGTGGGAGACATTGATTACATTGGTATTTCCGTCCAGCCATTTTTCCCTCCTTCTGGCCGGGGATAATTATTGTATGGTTTGCAATGTAGCTTTAGACAGCAGTGATCAATCTTGATGAAACTTTCTAGAAACTTTCTTTATACAATCGCCCAGGGATTATTAACTTTTGATGACGCTGGCCTAAACGGTTAGGTCAGAAGACGCCAAAATGTTCAAGCAGCTGATAGACGTTTTGTTTACAGAGTAACTTTTCATTTCTATGCCCAATGTTTTAAAACTTTCTGGACATTATCGCAGCCTGGTGACTTTCATTTTAATATAATCTTTAAACTATATTTTTTCGCACTGCAGCTGCTCAATGACATTATCACCATGTGGATAGTACTATGTATTGTCCTATTGTTCCCGGGAAATCGATGATTGTAGCTAATACATGTCACCTAACAAAAGTCTTAAAAATTCTCTATGACTTATAAAAAATGTGAAAAATCACACAAGTCCCAGAAAATATCGCGATACAATTATGTTAGTACTGTGAAAAGACGTAAAGGCACAATAAAAAACCAGTAAGTCCAATGCTGCAAACTGCTAAATACCAATATTATTTGATCAAAGACACACGAGCATTTATCTCAGTGCTGCACGAAATACAAACCTACCACCGTACCTATGACAGTACAGTATGGTTAATTGTACCAATACCTCTCAGTAGTTCATGCCATGATATTTAATACTCTTTCAGTATCCCTATATTTCATGTTACCAAGTTTTTTCTTTGGCAAGATTTGAACAGAGTGGAAATACGTCTATTAAACGAGAATTTCCAAGTTCCACTGAAAATTGAACGTTTCTCCAATATCCAAGCAACGTCGAATGTTCTATGGAATTTTGAAATTCTCGATTTCTTAACGCCAGTACGACATCGATTTCGTAATTTCTAGTAAGGCGTCATTCTTACTTCCCTTTCAGACATTTTACCTATGCGTTTTTGATTCCAGATCATGATGAGTTACCACCGTCTGCACAACGCAGTGTGTTTATTTGGATCTTTTAATCATCGAAGTCTGACCTCGTTTCAATGCTGTTCCTCCGACGTTATTCGTATTTTACTTTTGCCCTGATTGCTTTCGATGGGTGGGCGTACTCGACGTGTACACAACGTCGTATGTTTGCTTTGATATTTTAAGGGATGTATTTCGCCCATATTCTATAGGGGTTTAACCAAATTGATCATTTTTGTTTTGCTTTTGTAAATTATTTATTACCCGTTGGATGAATTTCTTTGAAGGGACAACAGTAAACTAAAGGGGGAGGAGGGGGGCTGCAAACATGTACAAACCTTGCGTGTTCATGACTTTTTAAACGAAGTAAATTGGAGTACAAAGTTAAAAAAGAAAATGTAATCATGTTGAAGCAAACTCTCTCACCCTTAGATTTCATTATTAAATGCGAAATGGCAAAGTTAATTTAAAAAACACATGTCACGGATGCAACTCAAAATACTCCAATAGTAGGGTAGAAATGACAGTTCTACAACACCCCCTCCCCCACTATATTATGTCAGAACCCCCTCTCCCCAGGACATGCTATGTCAGCCCCCACTCGGTAGGAAAATTTTTGTGATTACAGCATATTTATACGTTTCAGACAAATCTGATCATTTTTGGTTTTTGGACCACCCTAGGTAGGAAAATTTTATGATTTTTGGATAGTTATCCGTTTGAGACAATTACTTTTTTCCTCCCGACTCCCCCCCCCCCCCGGAACGAAAATTTTGTGATTTTTGCATATTTATCCGTTTCAGACGATTCTGAACATTTTTGGTTTATGAACCCCTCCCGTGGGAAATTATTACATAAAGACAACAACCAACAACAACAACAACAACAGACATCACTTCATGACGTCACTTCCAGTCAGCGATAACACCAGTTTTTTTTCTTTTTGTTTTCTATTATTTATGCCAATTTGATTTCCAAGTTGCCAATTTCGTAGGGAGATGTCACACTCGATGTTAGACACACTATGTCCTAATATGTTTAGAAATCACTTTACCACATGTTTGAATGAGCTTGCCATTCGAACACATGTTTGAATGGGAGCGGTTTTCCTACATAACCAACCAAAGAAAAAATATATATATCAAATAAACATACATAACTAAGAATTTCACTTACCTCAATTTTTCACTTCCGATCTTCCAACAACCAGTCTACCAACAACCAACCAACCAACAACAACCAACCAAACAAACAACCAAACAAACAACCAACAACAATTAACCAACTAACCAACAACAATTAACCAACCAACCAACCAACAACAACAACCACCAACCAAGCAATCAACAACAATCAATCACAGCCAATAACAACCAACCAACCAACCAACCAACCAACCAACCAACCAACCAACCAACCAACAAAACCAACCAAGCAACCAATCAACAAACCAAATCAACGCTGAACGTTTTAGTGAGAGAATGGTTCAAATCGGTCAAGTAGTTTTTAAGTTATGCACTGTTAAAGTTGTTATGCTAGCCATATGACAAAATAATTTCCAACGGGGGGGGGGGGGGGGAGAGGGGGGGTTCAAAAATCCAAAATGTTCAGAATTGTCTGAAACGATTGGATATGCAAAAAAACAAAATTTCAAAATTTTCCCACGGGGGGGGGGGGGGGGGGGATCAGGAGGTAAAAAAAACAAAAATGTTCAGAATCGTCTGAAACGTGTAAATATGCGAAAACCACAAAATTTTCCTACCGAGGGGAGGGGGGATTATTCGGGAGGGCAAAACACCAAAAATGTTCAGAATCGTCTGAAACGGATAAATAAGCAAAAATCACAAAATTTTCCTACCGAGGGGGGGGGGGGGGGGGGGGGGGTTGGTTTCCAAAAACCAAAAATGTTCAGAATTGTCTCAAATGGATAAATATGCTGAAATCACAAACTTTTCATACCGAGGAGGGGGGGGGGGGTCTGACATAGTATTTCCTAGGGGGTGGGGGTGGGGGTGTTGTAGAACTGTCATTTCTCCCCTACTTCCAATCCTAAAACAAAATGTAGCCAGGCACTTACATTAAGAACTGTTGGTGCGCAGTTTTTGCCCACCCCCCCCCCCCCCAACCCCACTTTATTCGACGAGCGCAGTTCCAACACATCCCACTCCCCTTTAAGCTAAACGCGGAGTACTGAAAATGCCTCGTTTTGATTGAAATTGTAATTCCGCGGGGACCGCACATATGCCACCATGTGGCCACCCCCCCCCCCCCCCCCCTCTGGCTTGATCTCAGATATGTTAACATAATGTGCATGTAGCGGGGAGACAGGTATTTTATGTTTACAAAAGTAAGGCCCCTTATCAAATTTAAAAGTGTTGTATACTCTACAGCTACACTGCTGCAGATTTGCACTGATGTACAAGTTATAAAATAAGCTTAAATCTCGTGCAAGAAGAAATTTTCTATGTGAATGGCACAACTGAGGAAAAACTTAAGAAAGAAAGAAATAATACTTGTACAGCGAAAACCGTGAAGTAAGCTAGGATTGACAACCTTGAGATAAGGTTTGGTAAGCTCAGGTTGAGAGCCTATCTCCCTGGCTAAGATATGCAAAGCTGTGTCTCCTTCTCTGTTTTGGGCACCAAGATCTGGATCATAGCTAAAGGAAAAAACGTGAACATTCATGTAGGTGTGCTTAACATTTTAGAACAATTTTTTTTAGTGAAATGGCGTCTACTGAAACATATAAACATGATGTCTAAGGCTGTGTCCATTAAGAATGTTTTGATTAACTACGTTATACGTAAATAAGTTATTAAAAATTTCACATTTTTATGAAACTATAAACCGTAATTTTGTACTTTCACCAAGGTTAATATTTAATGAAACTTACAGAATAGAAACTTGATGCCCCTTCTGTATGAGGTCATTTTCAATTCGTTTGAAAAAATCTGGAGTTAACATTTTTCAAGGAGTACCTATATTTATTCACTTGTCCTGTTATAACGGAGCACCTTAGCAGGACCACCTTTTTACCTTTATAAAGTGCTCTATGTTTCTAGAATAAAACTTCGACAATATTTCTTAGTAACTAGACCCTCAGAGAGACACGACTCCCCGTGTAGGTAGGGTGACCCTGGAAATCGGTACTAAGGTCGCTTTTTAAAAAGTACCATACTACTACCACTTTCATCACGTTATTTTCACAGTTCTGACATTTTTTATTTTTAAATTTCGACAAAAGTTTAGTTTTATATTTTAAAAAGGTATTTTGGCAATTTTATGTATATGTATATGTATAACGTTGGGAAAAAGAGTACTATCGGTGATAACTTTTTAATGATTATAGAGTTATAAACCGTGTATTAACTTTTTAATGTACATATAGTTATAAAGGTATCATATTGAACTTTTACTTTTAAATGCAATTTTTATTATTGAAATAAAATTTAAATGCAGCTTGAAAAGTATGTTACCTGAACAGTGCCTTCATGTGCTGAGCCTTGCCCAGCCGAGCGCAGACATGAAGTAAAGTGTCCCCGTCGTTATTCCTACTCTTCAGCATATCTAGCCACGTAAAATATAAAAATAAGATGCAAGCAAGAATTCTAAGGAAATTAAAAAAATGAGATGTAAGCAAAAATTCTGAGGAAAAAATAAAAATAGGATGTAAGCAAGAATTCTAAGGAGAATGCACACAAGTTAAACTATGTTGATTGCAATGGAAAAGAAAAGAGGAACATCAATGCAATATCATGTACTAAACAAAAGAAAAAACAAAAAAAAAACAAAAAAAAAAACAACAGCAACAAAAACTAAAAAAAAACAGGATACAAAATTTGAAAGCAGTTTAAAAACAATTCCGAGTGTAGTGGAATTATTATTTTAAATGCCGGGGTGGGGAGGGGGGCGGGCACTCACGTACCGACCGGTTCCTATGCGTGACCATGTCAATTTAAACCGAGCCCTAAACGTGGAGTGCTGCTTTTTGGAATAATATAATGTTTCAGTTCCAAAAGACCTTCCCCCACCTTTTTATACAGAAACTCGGAGTACTAAATGAAAATCACTCCCATTTTAAAATGAAATCCCGAAAACCCCACAGACCGCGTCTGTCCCCAAATTTACCTCTCCCTTTCCCTCCTTGTTTGGACACCCATGGTAACACATTTGACACCAAGCCCCCCCCCCCCCCCCCCTCGATTTAAATGCTACTGCTCAGATGTTAAAAAAGACTCTTTTTATGTCTCCAATATGATGGGGATACTTTACTTAGTTTTATTAAAATATTTTCCATAGCAAAGTACTACATTCTTTGTTTTAATTTGCGCCTTGTAGGATAGGCATACAGCAACAAACATAAAAATGTTCCGTTTTTTTTTAACGGTAACGACAATGACAACGAAAATATTTTGATTTGCGAATGACAGAAGACTGAACACTTGTTTTGTTATGATATTACCTTGTCTTTTATTTGTATCTAACAAGCTCAGTATGTCATAAAACACATGGTCCTTTTCCTCGTTTCTGTGTAGGGCAGCGTGCAGTACGGTATCTCCGGTATCGTTTTTGCCATATAGGTCTAGTACATTTGTCTGTTAGATATGAGAAAAGAAATAAGACATATGTTTCTATATAAACGACATAATAAATTTAACATTACATGGTATCGTTTAAATCACTTGGAGATAACTAACTAACTAAATATGTATATAATTGTTAACAAATGGCATATATTTATTGCATATATTTAATTAGAGACTTCGGAAATTGGAATTAAATTAAGTATATTTAGAATGCACCGAATCATTTTTTTAAATTCAGAGATACATTATTTCTTATTGAATTAAACGTACACATATTTTATGAAAATGAATAAGATACAGCTAAAATGATTAAAGATATGTCTCAGTATTTAGTGATATGTTCAAACCAATAAGCCACCAGACAAGTGTCCACCGGACTCCTGTCCACCAGAGTACTGTCCACAGGACTACTGCCCATGGGACGACCGGCCATCACATAAATGGAAAGCCCACATAACTAGCCACCAAATAATATTTTTATGAAATATTTTGTTATATTCCAAGTACATATATTTTTCTACTACAGTTCTGAGCGGTTGATGTAAAAGAACCAGATTTTGAACACGCAAGAACAGTGCAATAAGGGTACAAAATCGTGTTAAAATAAATGTGTCACGGGTAGTTAGGGATTAAGATTGTATGCACGGGGTTTGGTGTTTTAGCAACTGCATGGCATTTTTGGGACTGAGCCAAGGTCCTGATCAATCCGAAGCCAATAAAGCCGGATTAGTATTAGGATTTTGTTCTGTAGTTTTTTTTAAGTCCCCAGACTATGGAATGCCATTTTAACATTAAATACAATTTTTGATATCAAAATAGAACTTAAGATATCAATAAATCAATGTACATCTCATTAATTTATATTTTGATACTAAGAATTGCATTTTAGGTGGCAAAAATTAATTGTTGATATCAAAACATCAAATTTTACAAATTCAAAAAAAATTGGGAGCCACAAATTTGCATAAAATTTAACGTGAAACAGAAAACTATACATTAATGTTTAAGATGTTTTGTGTGCATAGTGTAGCCATAACCCAGCATGCATTTGTTATCTCTGTCAACGACCGTATTTATAGTCCCTTTTAGTTGCTCAACATAGCAGTTTACCAGGAAATAAAATCGGGGTGCGGGGTGCGGTGGAAAGTGGGGTCGGGCGGAATGGGTGTCACTCATCTATGTGATATGGCAAGGGCTGAAATTCATTAATTTTCCAATATTAAATCGCATTGAAATCGCATCAAAGAATAACATGGCTGTAGCTTGCCTAGTAAAAAAAAACCTGGGTAAAACGATTTTCAGAAAACTTTACCACATTCAAGGTCTCGAAAAAAAGTAGTTTGTAGATCTACCTTGTTGATCCGTATAAAAAGAGTACAGTAACACCTTCTGTAAAGGCTACATACAAGTCGGGATGAAAAGACGTACAGTCAATATGTTTTGTGGTATCCATCTCCAGACATGGAAAAGAGAGATACAGTAAAACCTATCTGTACCGAACATCTCCAGTATCAGGAGACCATACAAAGACAAAGTATATAATGGCTGTAACTATATTTTAGGTAATGAGTGTGATAGTATATTTGTGTAAAAAGATTGGTTTCGCGTTCGAAGGTGCGCTCATATTAAAGACCGGAGGGGCAAGGCTTTTGCAAAAAAAAAAAAAACTCTCATTGATGAATTGGTTAGTGATGTAGGGTCCACTTTCTAAACCCGGATAAACAGATAGGGAGTAAAACAGAAACCCATTAAACTTGTTTGTAGTGATCGTCTTCCGTACCTTGCGTTTGAATTCTTAAATGTCAGTTACAAAACTTACCGAATTCGATGCATCAGTCGTATTTTTTCCAGCTTCAGCTAATTTCTTGAACTTTTCCACGTCACCTAGTCGAGCACACATATGCAGCGGGAAATGACTGCCCACAAGCGCCACATTTCCGCCACTTTTTGAGCCATATTTCTCGTACAGCTTCAGCACAGTTTCCAGTCTCTGACTACCCATCAAAGCTATTGTCCAAAGCGACCTGCCATCCTCACTGGTACTCCAAAAATGTCTGGGATTGGCTTCAAATAATGCTTTAACTGCGTCTAAGTTCCCATTTTCTAAACAAGTTTCAATTTTCTTAAATGTTTCTCCCATATCGAGCAAGTGAATGGTCTCCTCACTCATTTCCATAAGTCGTAGCACTCTTCAGAGATAGGGAGCTGCTGAAACCTACTGTAGATTTCCTTTTTTGTAGACGTCTTCTCCTGAAACCAAAAATCATTTTAACTGGTTACTGCCTTTGTAGTGCTGTAGTTCTTTATAAAGTTTGTATCACATACAAATTGAAAAAAAACCAGTGGCTGTATTTACAGAAGCTAACTGCACAGTTATCTGTACAATATAACTTTTACAGTTAACCGAGCAGTTAATTGCACCAGTTAAATCAACGTGTTAATTGCTGCTCAAGACGGTTAAGTGTCAGTTAACTGTACTCCCAAACATCCTGTTTAACTGAAACAGTTTACCTTTGAGGTTGGTTAACGGTGAGTTAAGTTTGAGAGGCTGCTGTTGTTTTAAGAACTGATTCGGTTTTTGTACTGTGAGAAGAGCAGGAAGATATCGACACAAATGAGACCTAGAAATCTCTCAGAAAAAGTTATATATCAAGAAATGCGATAAAAAAACTGTATCACATGAAAAAAGAAATATTTATATTGTTTATTTACTCATATTTTTGGAGTGATGTCCCAGCGACCACAGAACGAAGCAATAGCGACAGCAAACGACCGATACTGTTATCATACGGTGGCTTAAACAAGTTTAGTTTCACTAAACCTTTTAAAATCTTCTGTGTGTACAAGACAAAGCCAGGTTTAGCTAAGGTCAGCAGATTTAGGCTTTATGAAGGCACCAGGCTGAACTGGGTTTAAGACCGCTCTACCGCTTTCAAGCAAAAATTAAAAACACAGTAGAAGTAAAATGCGTTTTAAACTCAAGCAAAATAAATACACTTATTTTTATAATTATTGTTTTTAATTATTTCACAGGATGAGGGTATTTAAATTATGCCAATTCATTCTCTTTTGAATGGAATTATTTTGATTTTTTTGTATTTTCTCTATCTTTGTTTGATTGTTTTTTTTTTTCTTTCTCATATTATTTCATAGAAATGACAAAGAATTGTTAACTCTTTGTATTCGCATTCGTCAATGACAAGCTTAAATCGGTTCAAATCGCTGTATGAAGAGAACACGGCTTAAAGCGGTATGGCTTAACTCGACCTGTTTAAGTCGCTGTTTGAACAAACGAAATCCGCCTTAACCAAACCCAGTTAAATCTGGTTGGCTCAGCTAAATTTGTTCAAGCCGCTGTATGAAAGAGTATATAATATATTCTGTAGAACTCCGACCAAGCGAAGCCACAAGAACGCGTTCGACCTCGTTGTTATGAGACAGCTGACCTCTGGCGAGATCTCTCTGTTGTGTAAAACACAGAGCGGATGGATATTTTAAAAAGTAGTTTCTATCTTTATAAGTACTATTTTTGCGGAATTTCCAGTGGGTCTGCAGAGGAAAAGGTGTTATACACAACAGACCGAACAGACGTACGTAGAGGTTGGCTGTTGGACAACAATGCGTCCCACCCAAGAAATCTCTACTGGAAAAACGCAACCAAAAGTGAGCTGACTGATAAAATTTTTCATGCTTATGCTTTACATTCATCCGGCTGGTGCCAAACTTTTGTCCTTTAATTTTTAAAAAAATCAACCACCATTTGCCTTTGTTGCGTGTGTAAATGCCTCTTTCTTTTGTGCTCCATTCATAATGCAAAGATGACAGGAGCTGACGTATAATTTAATTCCGCAGTAATAAGGAAGAAAATAAACGTTTGCATATTAGCTAAATATATCACACTTGCATTATGCTGTTCAAGGAAGATAAAATAAAAAAATAGTATGTTCGTGATTCATTGGAAACCAGTACACCCTGCACCCCCTCACTCCTCCCACTATGCGTTCTGTGCCTCATTGACTTCAACAGAAAACAAGTGGGTCAGTGAATCTGACTATGTCCCCCGCCGGCGTACAATCCCAGTAATTGATTTTGTTAGATTGGACTACAACCCTCAAGCAATTCGTATCATATTCGTGAATTTTAAAATTCCAGCTGGGTCAATGTCCTTGGGCCGACATGGCTCATTTACAATATCAAACCTTGTTGGTTCCAGTACCACTTATAGTTAAGATATCTTGCCCATCGATGCACAAAGTAGGCTTGAGTGTGTTAACAAACTCATTCCAGTATGTAAGGCTTGTGAAAATATGTGAAATTCAGCTGGGCCAATGTCCTAGGGTCGATAGGGTTCATTTACAATACCGACCTTTATCGGTTCCAATACTTCCTATGTGTAAAAGATTTCAACAATCGATCCAGAAATGTAGGCTTGAGTGTGTTAACAAAGTCATTCAAATGAGTAAGGATCGGGAAAATTTGTGAAAAGTTCAGCTGGGCCAATGTCCTTTGGCCGACATGGCTCATTTACAATACCAAACCTTGTTGGTTCCAATACTACTTATAGTTAAGATATCTTATAAATCGATGCAGAAATGTAGGCTTGAGTGTGTTAACAAACTCACTCCAGTATGTAAGGCTTGTGAAAATTTCTGAAGTTCAGCTGGGCCAATGTCTTTGGGCCGATAATGCTCATTTACCATACCGACCTTTGTTGGTTCTAATACTTCCTGTGTGTATAAGATTTCAACAATCGATCCACAAATGTAGGCTTGAGTGTGTCAACAAAGTCATTCAACTGAGTAAGGATTGGGAAAATTTGTGAAGTTCAGCTGGGCCAATGTCCTTGGGCCGACATGGCTCATTTACAATACCGATCCTTGTTCGTTCCAGTACTACCCATATATACAATATCTTAGCAATAGGTCGAAAAAAGTAGGCTTGAGTGTGTTAACAAAAAAGGTGTCGACAGACGGACAGACGGACAAACCGACAGACGGACAGACAGACCCCAAAACTATAGTCCCCCGGCGGGGGACTAAAAAGACAACAAAACAAAAATCATTGGTAATAAAAAATCCCCGCTCGAGGCATAATGAAAACTTGCCTTTCAAATCGTGGGAAAATGTCAACATCTCTAGTTTTCGCGTCCTCATAATCATTGTGCCTTTTTTCTGAACATTAAATATGAATATAAATATAATATTATAATATAAATATAATATGAATATTAAGAAATGTAATGTGAAGCCTCGTTACCTCTTTTCCAGCAATATTTTATTCCGCTCATCAGTTTAGTTGTCTACCAAAAATGTCCCTGTGATTTAATCTTGCTTTTTGGAGTATGATCGTGTATCCAGTTTGACTTCAAAGAAGACAATGTTATTAGAACATTAAAAAGAACTAGGACATATATGTGTGGTTTGTCAATGGCCTTCTCCTTTACCGGAGTATCGGATTCTGGATCAAGGTTCGCGTAATACTCTCGTTCAATAACCGCTCCTTCCACACATAGCGTGGGTAATGAGGAATGCAAAAACGGGGTAACGCATACACAAACACAAGTTAGCTGATTCGTTGCTAGTCATGGCCTACTAAACATTACGCAGGAGAGGGCCCAGAACCCCAGACAGACGACTGTTGTTCTAAAACAAACACGAGGGTGACTGATAGAGTTCTTTTTGATTTTTGCTGTATATCAAAAGAAGTTTTTAGTTCCGCACCACGGAAGTAGGAGGGGGTGGGGGAGGGGTGACTCCTACTACTTCCACCTCATTCCCACTTTGATACGCCCCCCAATGCATGACAGCTCGTAAACTGTTGGAACAACGCCATTAATGTGTAAAGGAGTAAGGTCATGTAAGCCACTTTAAATATTAAAAGTATAAAAAGGAGGAAATTAATTATCCAAAAACGGTGCTAAGTTGAAGTGGGGTGATATAACCAGCGCACAAATACACCCATGGCCACAGCAACGAACACAGTAAAAACATAAACCATTTATTAAATGGCAGTCTCCTAACAGACTTCCTTTAAACATTCCAGAGATTGGTGGTACTTCCAGGATAAGACTTAGTAAACTGCTTTAACTTGTTAAAGGTAAGGCACATTCGTTAATAAGTGTTAATATTAGTGTTAAATATTTGCTTCAGTAAATGCGATTTCGTTTCATGGATTTCTGTTTAACCAGATTCATCATCTACCATTTGGGCTCAGTAATGGGAACTAGTTTAAATGGTGACAGATAACGCCGGGAGGGGAAGGGGGTGGGGTGGAGTGGAGTGGGGTGGAGCAAAATCGTTAACAAGGAAGGTATTCCACACAGTATGTAGGACGAATTGCATTTCTTTCTTTCGTGAGGAAATGTCTGTCTTTGCCGTGGATCAGTCACAAAATTTTCCCATCTAATTACATTCCGAGTTGTAAATTTGGGTATTTCAATTGTAGTTTTAGAGGTTTGTTTATTTTTATCAGAGGTTATTTTTTGATGGCAGCTTGAACACTTCCTTAAAACTGCTATTTACACTTCGCGAAACGAAAAGAAATGGAATGAAAAAAGAGGCCACATTTGGGGCTTCTCCGTTTTGTACCTATTTTTCACGTTTCGTTAAAAGAATGATCATTTTTCAAAAGATCCAAGTCTATGGGGGTAGCGACTTAACATATAAGTATATATAGAAGAGTAAATCCCGTTTCGTTTCATTTCGCAAAGTACCATTGAATGCTATCTGCTACAGTACTTATAGCATAGTTAGTTGATGCTTATTTTTAAAGTGGCGATTCAACTTGAGCAGAATTTCCGCTGCGGTAAAAAGACATATCCGCATAGTGTTTGGTTTCATAAAAAATGTATATTTGAACAGATCCAGGAAGGACCACTTGGTATCCCATGCATTGCCATGTGTGCCCCCCCCCAAAAAACAAAACAAAACAAACAAAAAAAGCGGAGAAAGGGGTGACGGGGGGGGTGTAATTTTGCAGTCAGGCGCGATCCGCGCGGAGTGCCATTTTCGTAAAAAAGGGGTAATTTTCATTCAGCACTCCGCATTACCTATAAAAAGGGAGTGTACTTCCGAACTTTACTCTGCTTTTGAATGATTTCAAATTAGCACTCTGCGTTTAGGGGTTTCTTTGAAAAAGGCATTGGCAAGAATGGTAACCAGTTGGTGCCTGGTGTCCCCCTCCCACCCACCCCCTCCTCCTCCCTGAGAAATAGATATATATTATTCAGATGTCAGCCAGCGGCAACCGAGCCGTGTCATCTGTCAGTGATGTGAAGATTGACGTGCATAGCGCCACCTTCAACGGGCGTAAACGCGAGATCGAAGAATTGATCAAGACACAAGCCTTAACTACAGTGAACGACGGTGGGGAGTCAGTTTTGCACGTCTGTGTGAGGAGTCCGGTTTCGGATATTTCTGTCTTTGGTAAGTCGAGCAGACATGACATGCAGTTGCTATGTTCAGATTGAACTACATAAAATAATAATCAAATAACTTAAAACACATAGAGGTTTTTTTTTTAAATAACCAGTTTAATAAATAAATAAATTTAACTGTACGTCCACATATATACATTCCCATCAGTCCTCCTAATTTGGCAGATTCATTGACAATTTCAGTGAGTTTGCTAAGTCACTGATTTTATAGATTTACTGTAACAGGCATATAAATTAATCAATTTAATAAGTTCTTCCCTTTGGCTATTTTTCAGTGTCTGACAAAACTGGTTTACAAACAGGGGCTTGTGACATTGTATTATAAGATTTTATAACATTTTCACATAAGCATTTTCGCTTTCGGAAAAGTTGAAAGAGCTAAATTTTAAAGCAGTTTAAACCGAATTATTACGTAAGTGACAGTAATTTTAGAATTATTTGGGCGGAACTTCGCACCTGCACCCCCTCCCCCTTCACAAAAATGGTCCTTTCCCGAGGTCAATATTTTTGTTCCTTGACTCTGCTTCCAGTTTTATTATACATAATAAAAATATGGTATTTTAATCCCAAATACGGGCGGATGGCAGGGCTATGAATGCCATTTTCACATTTATCAAGGAATTATTGATAACAGGAATAAATTTTTTATTTCAAAAATTGATTTTAAATATCAAGAATTTTTTTGGCTGTCTGTAATTATATTTTTGATCTCTTAGTGTATTCTTGATCTCAGAAATAATTATTAATGTCAATAAATATTTAGAGATATCAAGAAATATTTATTGAGATCAAAATGATTTAATGATCTCTAAAATTGATTTTTGAGATCAGAAATTCAATTCTTGATGTTTTAACATTTAATGCTTATTTTTGATATCAAAATATAATTCAAGATATCAATAAATCAATGTAGATCTCGATAATTTAAATTTTGCTATCAATAATTGGATTTTAGATGACAAATATTTATTTTTGAGATCAAAAAATCAATTTTGCAAACTTAAAAATCATGTGGGAGACATTTACATAAAATATAACGTATCGTCAATTAAATTTTGGAGATGAAAACTTGAATTGTTGAGATCAATAATAGCAACAAAATTTTTGATCTCAAGAATTGCTTCTTTTTTGTACAGTAAAAATTTAAAGGAAGATTCTGTATACAAGAACCAATACTTACAGACGTGTGTTTCTGAATTGTTTATTTAAAAAAATAGACTGATATTTTGACATAAAAAATCAATTTTTGAGATCACAAAATCATTTGCAGATTTCAAAATACAAATTAAAAAAGTATCATTCAGAAATATTGACATCTAAAATAAATTCTTGATATCAATAAAAGGAAAATGAATTATTGAGCTCAAAATTGATATTTTGCTTTCAAATATATGGAATGCCATTTTAACATTTAATGCTTATTTTTGATATCAAAATATATTTAGAGATATCAATAAATCAATTTAGATCTCATTAATTTATATTTTGCTATCAATAATTGAATTTTAGATGGCAAAAATTTATTTTTGAGATCGAAAAATCAATTTTACAAACCTAAAAAATCTTACGGGAGACACACATTCACATAAAATATAACGAATCGTCAATTAAATTTTGGAGATGAAAATTTGGATTATTGAGATCAATAATAACAACATAATTTTTGATCTCAAAAATTGCTTCTTTTTTGTACAGTAAAAAATTAAAATAAAGATTCTGTATACAAGGACAGCCATTATTTATTTACAGATATGCGTTTCTGAATTTTTTACTTAAAAAATAGACTGATATTTTGATATCAAGAATCAGTTTTTGAGATCAAAAAATCATTTGCAGATTTCAAAATACAAATTAAAAATGTATCGGTCTGAAATAATGATATCTGAAATAAATTCTTGATATCAATATATAGAAAATCAATTAGTGAGCTCAAAATTAGTATTTTGCTCTCAAATATTTCATTTTTGCTATCAAGAATTGAATTTTTGATCTCAAAAAATCAATTTTAGATATCTTTAAATCATTTTTGATATCAATAAATATTTCTTGATATCTCTAAATATTTATTGATATCAAAAATTATTTTTTGACATCAAGAATACATTTAGAGATATCAAGAATACAATTACAGATAGCAAAAATGAATTCTTGATATCAAAATATGGATTTATTGAGATCAAAAATTAATTCTTGATATCAAAAAATCAATTTTTGAGATCAAAAATTAATTCTTGATATCAATAATTCACTAATAAATGTGATAACGGCATTCCATACAAATATTTCATTTTTGCTATCAAGAATTTAACTTTTGATCCCAAAAAATCAATTTTAGATATCATTAAATCATTTTTGATATCAATAAATATTTCTTGATATCTATTAATATTTATTGATATCGAAAATTATTTTTTGAGATCAAGAATGCATTTAGAGATATCAAAAATACAATGACATTTAGCAAAAATTAATTCTTGATATCAAAATATGGATCTTTTGAGATCAAAAATTAATTCTTGATATAACAAAATTTGAGATTAAAAATTAATTCTTGATATCAATAATTCCCTAATAAATGTGAAAATAGCATTCCATACTATAGCAAAATCTCAATTTTGAGCTCAATTGTTCATTTTCCTTTTATTGATCTGAAAAAAATTATTTCAGATTTCATATTCCTTTTTTAATTTATATTTTGAAATCTGCAAATTTTTGATATCAAAATATCAGTCTATTTGTATGAAAAAATTCAGAAGCACACATCTGTGAATAAAATAATGATTGGTCCTTGTTTACATAATCTCTCTTTTAACTTTTTACTGTGCAAAAAAGAAGCAGTTCTTGAGCTCGAAAATTGTGTTATTATTGATTTCAAGTGTTCATCTGGGCTGCACAAGTGGCAGCGATGGGCGAAAGGGAAAGTCCTCCGAAATCAGAATAATTCTGGTTGCAAAGCATATAATTCTATTTAGAAATCTAAACAGTAAAATTTTAGGGCTCAAAATGTATGTTACTTCCTGGTTTTAGGAAAATCAAGTGTCATTTATAAAGTTAGGGTATATTGTAAAGAACAGGCGCCATCTTTCTCGGTTGAAAAACTTTTTTAAGAGTTGGTGACCTAAAAAGTTAGGTTGCCCTCCGGCCAGATACAAATACATCATATTTAGGCTATTGTTTGTTTACATCCACAAATATGTTCTAAAAGTTGCATATCAGTTTAAGTTTTAGCGTGAAAATGATTCAAGATATCACTTTTAATCATACACCCCTTTCTTAAAGCCTGAACCTGTGCTTCCGTCGGTGAGAAATTAGTCGAATTGCTATGATTAGGGATAACTACTGGAAGATTGTTTGAAAAGAAATGGAGTAGAAAATGAATAATAAGACCAGGAAGAAAAACATCTTTGTTTCTATTCCCAAACATTTTTTTTTTTTTTTTGTATTTTTGAAAATTTCGGCGACCCAGCATTGACAAATTTCTGTTTAGTTTTTTTTCTCTCGTAAAGTGGTTTTATAAAACGTGAATATGACATAACACTTACATTGGCAATTTAAAAATTGCCACACGGAAACATTTGAAGTATTTCTTACATGAACATGCAAGCTCCGAAGGCGTGAGTGCAAACATTTTAGGATAAATTTCTCCACTGATCAATTGCAAACACCAATTAGTATGTAGTTCATAGGCATAAGAACCACCCATATAATTTCGGGGGGGGGGGGGGGCATGCGATTGTTTTTTGCCTCACAATGGGGGCGCCACCCTATCCGGCTCAGTATTTTAATGTAACGTGAGTAACCGCTTTATGCCTCAAACCAGCACTTGTTTTACATGAACCTCATTGACAGAATTGCTCCTGAAATCACTTCAAAAGGAAGGCAAACTAGAGGAGATTCTACATAAGAGAGACAAAGCCGGCAATACCGTGGCCCACCACATCGCCAGACGAAGAAAGCACGACTTCTTACACGTAACTGCTTTTTCTCCTTTCGGCATTTTCAGGAAACTTGGCTTTGAATACAGTAGAACTTCTCTATGGAATGCCGTTTTCACATTTATTATTAGTGAATTATTGATATCAAGAATTAATTTTTGATCTCAAAAATTGATTTTTTGATATCAAGAATTAATTTTTGATCTCAATAAATCCATATTTTGATATCAAGAATTCATTTTTGCTATCTGTAATTGTATTCTTGATATCTCTAAATGTATTCTTGATCTCAAAAAAAAAAATTTTGATATCAATAAATATTTAGAGATATCAAGAAGTATTTATTGATATCAAAAATTATTTAATGATATCTAAAATTGATTTGTTGAGATCAAAAATTCAATTGTTGATAGCAAAAATGAAATATTTGAGAGCAAAATATTAATTTTGAGCTCACTAATTCATTTTCTATATATTGATATCAAGAATTTATTTCAGATATCATTATTTCAGACTGATACATTTTTAATTTTTATTTTGAAATCTGCAAACGACTTTTTGATCTCAAAAACTGATTCTTGATATCAAAATATCAGTCTATTTTTTAAATAAAAAATTCAGAAACGCACATCTTAAATAAATAATGGCTGTCCTTGTATACAGAATCTTTATTTTAATTTTTTACTGTACAAAAAAGAAGCAATTCTTGAGATCAAAAATTATGTTGTTATTATTGATCTCAATAATTCAAATTTTCATCTCAAAAAATTTAATTGACGATTCCTTATATTTTATGTGAATGTGTCTCCCGTAAGATTTTTTAGGTTTGTAAAATTGATTTTTTGATCTCAAAAATAAATTTTTGCCATCTAAAATTCAATTATTGATAGCAAAATATAAATTAATGAGATCTTCATTGATTTATTGTTATCTCTAAATATATTTTGATATAAAAAATAAGCATTAAATGTTAAAATGGCATTCCATACTTCTCGGTTAAGGCCATCTCTATATTAAGAATTAAGATCGCCGTCAATTAAGTCCGCTTGTGAATAGTCCAGTTGCCATTTATTTTCATTATAAAATGGCGTCTAAACTAAGACCACATCCAAATGAACAAAAGTGTTCTTAATCATAATGTTCACACCCGCACTAGAGAAATAACCCAAAAATATAATTGCTAATTGCATTCAAGCCCTAGATTTTAGTAAAGCGCTTCAGTTTTAATGTGTCTAAAATTGCAAGGTTTAGACTTTAAATTGTAAGTCTCATTGTAAGTTTCAATGGTAATGTTTCAGTACCATTTACTATTACATTAGTAAACAAATACTGCAGTCTAATTTCTCTAAACGAATGCTAGCAAAGTCGCCACTGTCGCCATTCGTCATGTTATTTTGTTGCAGTTTGAGATGTGTTTAATGTTAAGGTTTTGGAGAACATCACTGCAAAGTTATACGAAGTAGATGGAGTGGAGCACACCGATGGTACCCCTTTACACATTGCTGCTTCAAATGGCGATGTAACTATGTTCTGGAAGTATTTTGACGTATTCAACAAACTGGAGAAAGACAAAAAATGTAAGATATGCGTAAACTGCCGATTTAGTAGTCAAGTTTATCTAATAAAGAGAATGTTAATAGAGTTAGAAAAATAAGGTTACTGTTTGCTGCGAGACAATTTTTTTTGGGTGAACCATAGGAAGATGTGGAGAAAATTTGATGCACTCAGTCGTCACGATGTCACTGAGCCCCCTACTCTACCCCTCTCCGCCCTAAACAGGCACTTTCGACAGTTAGCCTCGATTGAAATCAGTAATATCTTACATAATATAGCCTTATACAATTTACGCTAACACTGTGTTTGTTTGTGATGACAGCGAAAGTGTTGCGGATGAGGCGAGGTGATGGAAACACACTACTTCACATATGCGCGCGACAAGCCCACGGTGACTTGCTACAAGCGCTGCTTAAGTACGTTCTGCTTATTTCGAAATATATAAATTTGTTTTAAAATAGATGCAATCGTACATTTTCATAGCTAAATTTTATAATTATTCAAAACATGAATAAAGCAAATCAATGGTATAAATATTTGTTGTTTTTTATTTAAACGACGGCTTATCATTATATTAAGCATGTCTCATTTAGGAATTTGTGAAATGTATCTGGGTAATTTCTTGAAAAATTGTAATATAAATATTGAATATTTCCTTTAAGATTAAATATCATCAGACTAAATACTTTTAAAGATAGATATGAGCGATACTCATTATGATTTAAGGTTTTCCACGAAAAAGTTGTAAGCAGTTGTTTTTATATAACTGGGGCGCAAACTCTACCCATACACAACAAAAAACTGAATACAAAACTTTCAATCTACCAAGTCTGAGCTATGCATAGCATAGCAATTCAAAGGATACTTATACGAATGAAGTTGTAATTGTTGTATCCTTACAGAGCTGGCAGTAGCCTTGAAAGAACAAACGCCAGTGGCAATACTGTGCTTCATGATCTCGCATGGCAAATGTCCATTAAGTCAGTTTCAAGCAAACAAATTTTACGGGTAAGCTTTAACTTATCATCTATTCTCGAAGTCGACTAATTAATACTGAATTAAAATGTTATCAAATCAAAGTTATTTTCTTCGGGTAAGGAACTCTCAACAACCCAGAATACTTGCTCCCATTGAACGATTAATGTGAAATAATTAGCTCATTTTTTCCTCATCAGATCTAGACGCTTTTAGTACATCATGTATGGCTATTTTATCCCAAAACTCAATATTCGTTGCATAAGTTACCAAATTAAAACAAAGCACAATCGAAAAGTTAAGAAAGATTGCCGATTTTGACAAGACCGTTTTCAGTACTCATGAAAGATAACTTATGATAAATATTTGCTTCAAATTTCATTTAAGACTGTCTTTTATTTTATGTAGAACTATGAACTGATCATGAGACACGCAGATCACTGGTTTAGTGAAGCACATCCCGAAATGGTAGTCCATCAAAATAGTTCGTCTGGAGATCCGAATATGAAGGCAGTAAGATATCTACTGGAGTGCATCACAAATAAAGAAGGCTATAGCGTGTTGCAATATATCAATGCACTTTGTGTCCCAAAACTAATGTTATATATATATAGCCTAGAGAATGTGTATAAATTTTATGACGGCGATATGTGCATTTTTGATGTTACAAATCTTACCCCTGAAACCGCTGCGCATGATATGAAACCTAGGACTAACGAGCTCATGCGTGGCTACCAGAATGACAGGAACAACAAAGAAAAACAAGAAGCAAATCAAAGTGAGCCCAGTAACACAAGTAATCTTCACCCAATTCCCGACCATGCACTGGGGTCAGGAATAGATGATACAATTAAGGGTCAATTGGATGAACAAGTCACACAGCAAAACCGTCAAGACAAAGAACCGTTGAATGATAGTCACTCAGGGGCTTTCAAAAGAAAAGCTCCTCCGGAAAAACCAAAGTGTCCCAATTCACTTCTTGAAATCCTAATCAAAAGCAAAGATAAAGATGGCGCCACGTTGATGCTTGATGCAAGCCCAATTAAGTACCTAGTGCAAGAGTATCGCGCCATCTATAAACTCTTTTATGTTGTTGCTGGAATTATACATGTCATACACATGTCACTGTATAGCCAATTTGCTCCGAAAAATCTTCAAAAACTTTGGATTCATGATCTAAATGATTCAAACCCCAAACCCTCAAAGAATGAAACCCATGCTAATTTGTTTCTTATCTGGCCTGTTCTAACAGCTCTGTACTCTATCATTTATATTTGTTTAATATTTGCCGCTGCCTGTCGTTTTGCTAAAGATCCAGATCAGAGTTACACACCCGAACCCAACATTTCCACAAACACCACCCTTGGACGCCTTCTGCGCAAACGCACTATCAAACGAGTGGCGTTATTTCTTTATAAACTAGGGTATTCCTTGGCAAACAGCTTTAGCTTGGCTTTTGCCTTATTGTTTTCGGTATCTACATTTGTGTGGTATGTCTTCTATCTGGAGGACGATAGGCGACAGTTACTTGTGGCTGCAGCGGTTTTGATTTGTGGGTGGTTACAAACAATATATTTCCTGCGCGTGTTTGAGAC
Organism: Protula sp. h YS-2021; assembly: GCA_949752745.1. Lineage (NCBI taxonomy): Eukaryota > Metazoa > Annelida > Polychaeta > Sabellida > Serpulidae > Protula > Protula sp. h YS-2021. Next base: position 27,467,469 of record OX457028.1, read on the forward strand.
AATACATATCTTTCTTGTTATGGTGAATTATATGATGTTTCGCGATGTCTTGTTCATTGTAACAATTAGTTGTTTTATTTATGTTGGTTTTGCGTCAATGATCTACACTTTTATCCAAGTCTCCAACGAGCTGATTGATCAAAATCCTGTTTTTAACGACGCTGCTTTTCTTATTTTTAATTTCATGCTGGGTACAAAACTGATATATAAAAACGAAAGGATATCAAAAGAAGCCTTTGATGAAGTTTCATTCAATACTGGATATTTAACGGCTGGTTATGTCATATATATGATTCTTACTACAGTTCTCTTCATAAACCTTCTCATTGCCATGATGAGTGACACGTACGCCGATGTGCGTAACCGAGAGGGCACACACTGGCGTGTGGAAACGATCGCCGACGCTCTTTCTTTGGAAAACAAACTTCTTCCGTCTTCCGTAGCTAATTTTGCAAAACAGTCCCGACTTGCTTTGCTAGATCACGAAGTTAGATGTGAAAACGATCGTAGATTGTTATATATCTCCAGAGACAAGGTTGATCTAAAAGTTCCTGTTTTCTCAAAATATTCAGCTGTATCCTTGAAAAGGCAGTGATACATATTATTTTATAAAATTTAAAAAAATTTAACATTTAATTGTTTCTCTTTGAAACAATGAAGCAGTTACTCAGCTGATCCAATCCAAATTGACCTTTTGTCACATTCACAAAGTGACGTATTGTTGCAAAATTAACTGTTATGATTTTACAGGCTTTAAAAGAAAACTGCATTTGAAACTAAATGCATAGTTTAGAATCATATAAAGTGATTTGATTAGAAAACTGTTGTTTGATTTCATTTTATTTTTTGCATCTCAAATAGAATTCCCAAAGACAATGCTGTGCATCCACACAACGAACTTTAAATGTTATATTTTAAATGTTTTAAATCGATGAGCAAACAGGTGATATGATTTAATACCAGTCAACTCAAGATACGTTTCAGGTGATTTTAAATGGTTTGCAATCCAATGTAGGCATCGCCCAAAAGTGTTTAAAGTTTAAACTGTGTTGATTGTATGGAATGTATTTGTATAGTTGTTGTACTTGTGTTCGTTGTCTTAAAGAATCATATGTTATTTTACTTTTGATGATAGAGTCGTAATTAATCCTATTTTTCTTAGAAGATAAATGCATTAATTAGAATAATTATCTTCACTGTCTAAGTAAATTACTTGGTGTCTGTCTTGAGCCTCCTCTTAACTTTATCTTACGCCTTGTAACTTTTTGCGCTTTATGCGCCTTTAAGCACAAACGTTTGAAGAACAAATTTGTCTTTAAGCGAAATTAACGCTTGGCAAAAGTTGAAGCAAACTGTGCTAGCATGCCAGTTTATTTATGTGTTATGGAAGATACAAGTTAAGATAATTTGTTCTTTATGTTCGTTCTATGTACGCACTCTGTTTCTCCAGTCAAACTTGTACATTCACCAAGATTGGTGCATAGCCATTAATGGCCTCAATAACTGAAATACAGTCAGGTCAATGTAATTACTGAACGGATCAATGATCATGATTAAAGGTCATTTCTTTTTGGACCTCCATTGTGTCGTCAAGATCAAGACATCACAATGAAGTTATTCATATTTTAGCTGTTTTGTGCAAACATTGATCCTTTTGTTATGTCATTGTCACGAAATTGGAGTTCCCAAAACGGGATAAGTCAGTAGTATGAGTGGTGTTAAGAATCTAAGGAGAATATGAAGGTCTATGCACGTCTTTTTTTTTAATTTAACAATAAATAAAATATTAAAAAGCAATTATTAAACACATTTTCTCCTTGCTTCCTATAGCTGAAAGCGTTTACGTGGAGCTTAACTAGAACCAGAACCGGATAAATGGTGGTTCAACAACTAGTTATGTTTATAAACTTTAAGTGTAAATCAATTGCAAACATCGATGAACGCACAAATATCATTTACAATACGTAAACAATTACTAATATTGAGTTGAAAATACTCAATATAAAGTATTTCACCCTTTCATTTGTAAAATATATATCTTTGAAGATTTACAATCAAAACGCAGTCGAAACACTGGTGCTTCCGCCAAATATAAAACCAGTCTTGAAGAGTTTCCTCTCTTTTTGTTCAATTTATCATATTTTACAATACAAATTATCATATATCGCCGCTTGTTATGAAGAAGTTACTGACTTCAAATTTCAAACTGTTGTTTATAGTCTATTCAAAAAGGTTAAGGGCGTACCCGAAGTGTGGCTCAGGTACGATTTTCTTCACGAGAACCGGTTACATTTGGCCCGATGAACAGCAGTTTTTGACCTAGTTACGCAGTTCTGGAACCAGTTATGCCCACGTAAACGCACACATACTCATTCTGCATATTTTTGGACACTTTACAATACGAAACAAAACACTACTGTCTCCAGCGTCACCCTGCGTCCCTAGGCACGTTGGTCGAGAGCTGGCTCCCACCACTTAAATTATCCCAACATAACCAATTCCAGTTCAACAGCTTTGCAGTTCTTAAGTTCCTGAATTGGTTAAAAATTTGGTATTTTGGTACTTTTTCTGAACATGTTAAAGGGAAACTCAACCCTCACTGGCATTGAATGGAATTTTGAATTGTGGGACAGGAAGAGCAAACCATTGCCATGTTAGACCATTAGAAAACCATAGCTCTACAACAGGGGACCTTGTGATTATCAGTGCAGCGCTCTGGCACAGAGATGCAACTTCCACTTGATATGAACATTTTATTTTGTCGGGGTTTTGTCTTACATTTCTCAAATAGTAAAAAGGTTTATTTTAATGTTCACAATGATCAGCAGTATCATCATATGTTTTATATATTTCTATTTTGATTTGTTAACATTTTCAATTGTTTTAATACTTATGTAGCACATGTTTAATCAAGACTTACTTTTTGGCCAATACTTATCATTTTTGTGATGCAGAAACCTTTTCGTTTCTTGGTTGAACAAATCAAATGCTGACAAAGAATTAAAGAAGTGATATCCATTATCTTACTTCCCATTTCTGACAAAGTACGAATCGAAAATGATCAGATGTCAGCACACTGTGAGTAGCCTAAGACTGAATTAATGAAATATCTTGTAGACGTAGAAGCCATCACTATGGGCTTTCCAATGTGTTTTTCACTGTTTATCGAGATCGAAAACAATAAAAATTTTTGTAGAACAAATAGCACCACGTGAGCACCCTTAACAGGTGCCCTGTTGCTATATTTTACAATGCTTGTCAATCAACCGACCAACAAGCGTCGGAGCAGTTCCTGCCATGTGATCAAGCCATACCCTACTTATTGCACCAGACGATTCCAATTGATAGGGAGGTGGTCGGGTACAATTATAGTGTTGGCTTCTACATCTACAAGATATTTTACTCATAAAAATGAGTATTAAGAAATTAAATACTTTAGTTTTAATTTCAAAAATATCGGCTTGTAGACAACGAACCCATTACTATGGGAGACTCGAACTTGTTGTGGAAATTGAACACCAAATGCATACGAACTGGTTGACACACTGTTTACAAGACATTTTGTCGCAAAAAAGGCAGAATTAAAAGAGATCGAGTACGATTTATCTTTCAATTTCTGCCCATTCAGTAGCAATTAACATCGTACAGTGTGGTCCACAACGAAGTGCCCATTGTGAACAATATGAAGATCGGCCATGCTAACATTGTCATACGAGCGAATGTCCCCCGCTGTTTTCACAAAAGAGAAGAATCTAGTAAATAGCTAAGTTGCCTGCTAAACCGTGTACCGACTCCTCGCAGTAGCGTATTTCACCATGTGCAAAACCGCACTGTCCAAAAAGAGAACCATGGTACAAGACACCACTGTGCCGGGTCGGCAACACAATAGTCACGTGATAGGCAAGCTGATATGATGTCGCTGCAGTTCCGAACTGACTCAACCCAAAGTCTATCTAGCGGCCTTCCTTCTATTGTAAGGCTTCTTTCCAGCGGACTGTTGGGGGGCCTGCAAGGAGAACTATCATGAATAACTGATTCAGTAGCAACTTACGGGCCAAGGCTATGCTAATTTTTCAAGAAATCATTTTGAACTCTTGTAAATAATGCTTAATAAACGTGTTTGGCCCAACAGTCAACCCGTAGTAAGTCGCACATCGACACACCATTAGCATTACGCAAGGAATGTGTGCTACCTGTCTGACCTGATGAGTTTTAATTGATAATCGCTGTTGAATTACATCTTCAGGTTTTTTTAATTATATCATCATGTGCCAAGAATATAGTTTTCTTGATATAATTAGAAATAGACGCTTTGGAAAGATCTCCAGTAATACTACGCATGAAATAATAGATATGAAATAATGAAATAATACATAAATAGACGACGCTGTAACGTGTTGCAATAAGTACTCGATTGTTTATTATACGCGAGTAGTAGGGAGACGGGACATAACGACGCTGTGTCGACACCGCCACGTAACCTCACACCCCGCAAGGCTGGTATCACAATTTGCTTAAACGTACCTAAGCTTTTGGTCGTAATGCCCGCCTTGCCCAAAAAGGACGGTAATGGTAATAGGACCATCGCCTCCCATGAACCATTGACCCGACTAACTGAGTTTTGCAAGACGTGTATTCCTTCGCGTCGCTTACCAACGCCACTAGAAATACACACTTTAAGGTAAGTAACTTGTCTGAGATGACCGAATGATGGACAAGTGCCGATGTGAGATAGTTCAAAACCAGTGACAAATCCCAAGGTACCACTATCATGTCAGAAATAGGCCGTTCTAACTGAAATGACCTGAGTAAATCCGACAACACCTCACACGAGGACAACTCATAACCCGATTCTCGCTTCAAAATAAACGTGAGCGCCAAGCGGTACGTCATAACCGATCTAACCGACCCCTTTCTGACCTCGGAAAAGAAAAAAGTCGGCCACTGCAACTGCGTCGCTGCTACAGGATCTATAGCCCTATCAAGACACCATAACTCGAACAATCACCAATGTGACAAGTACACTTTGTTCGTGGAGTCTGAGTCTTTATATATGAATTCTGCCCATTCTCTGCATTACTCGGTGAGAGAAACCTTGGATTTCAGGAACTAAAAGTTTGAGTCGAAACTACTGAGGATTCGGGTGATAATGTTTCCAATGTGGTTGACGCAGACTGCCTTACTCCAGGAGAAGTGGAAGACTCACGGTAACTGAATCAACAAAGGAAACAAGACAGTAATGGAAGATTTGGGGGATCTTTGTGAAGACGTTTATCATGAGAGACGACGGTGGAAACGCAATAAACACCTGCATTGGCCACTGATGCAGCAACGCATCGATTGCTATTGCCGCCACATCCGGACACGGAGACATGCACACCGGAAGACGATGGTTGATACGATTGGCAAAGAGATCGACCTGCGCAGGACCCAATAGAGACTGCGAAGCAATCCAGTGAAACTTTTAATCCACTAACGCCCACTCGGTGTGAGCAACCTTACTCATCCGAGAAGATAAGTCCGCGAGAACATTCAGCCTGCTTGCAATGTGACAGGGCTGAAAGAACCTCAATAAACCACAATCTCGAGCAACCAAGAGGACCTGCTTAGTGAGACGAGACAAGGCCGGTGAGCGCGTGCCGCCCTGCTTTGGCAAATAAGACACCATCGTCTGATTGTCTATGAGAGGCTGAACCACGTCAATCTGCACCTGCTTAGATGAAGCTGGAAGAGAAAAGTGCACATCTTTCAAAAGATTGGGTTGAAACAACCACTAATGTAGACCTTGAGAGCCAAAAAGGAAAGCGGTATCCGATGATCCGGCAACCTGACTGGACGCCATGTCTTCAAAACAACACGTTGAAACTCCCGGAAATGATACCTGGCTAGTTCAAACGTCTTTTCCGTTGCCACTAATAGACCTAGAAGTGACTCTAATTAGGAAACACGAAGCCTGGGTGTAGACACGATCCGAGCAATGAGAGACATCATTTTTAGCTTCGACTTTCTGTGGGAAACGCTCTAGCGCTCACCAAATCTACCAGTTCTCCCAAAAACACTATCTTCTGAGCTGGAACCAACTCCGACTTGTTGCAATTGACTAACAAACCCAGAACATCGCACCGGCCAGCAGAACATCCAGATGAGTTAAAAGGAGCTACCTGTTCATGTTTACATACAACCAATCGTCGGGATATTGGAACAGAAGCAAACCTACTTGAAGATTTCAGGGTATGACTAACTTCATCAAATGGGTAAAAACAAATGGTGCGGTCGGCAAACCGAATGGTAGGACAAGAAACCAATAACTCCGAACCACTACCCTAAAGGCGAAAAAACGATGCGACGCGACTGGTAAGCCTCCGTCTTTACATGCAACACCTTTGAAGGAGGTAACCACGACCAGGGACGGTAACGAGCATCCCATAACAACTGCAGTTTGCCCATGCGAGCCTGTAACACTTTTGACACACAGTCGACAAGCCCATGAAATCCTTCCGTGGCGGTGGTTGAGACTGAGCCGCACAGACAAAGGATGGTCGACTAATCTGCGGTTGTGATGTCGTCATCGAGGCAGACGATTTATCCGCAATATCCGCCACCGAAAAGTCGATAGCCGACGCCTTTTCCCATTCATCCGGTAAAACCTCAACGCCCGGAGGAGTGGGAGTGCGCGAAAGGGCTTTCAGTCCTCCGGCGTCATGACCCACGGTGAGGCGTGATACGGCATAGGTGCAAAATTGTTGACGATGCAGTGTGGGTAAGGAGCAGCGGAGCGGAACGTGAGACCGTAGTACATTACTCCCGGAGGGTTGAGTCAAATGTGTATGAGTCTGTTCATTATCACTGACCATCACAGACTCCTCTTCCCGGACGACGAATTGTCTGCTGAAAAGAAGGAGCAAGACGCATAAATCGAACGTCGACGCAGTCGATGTTCATTGCCCGTCAATGGCTGTATAGCGGACATGAAGAGAATGAGCGGCGGTGCATCTCCTCCGGTGACGACGGTGCTGTCGTAATGGTGGCCTGATTGAGACGCGAGTCTAAGCAACGTCTCGAGCTCCTCGTCTGAAGCGTGTCTTAATGTGTCATGATGCAGATTAAGACTTAAAGGGAACTTCTTTAAAGGCGACGGTTCTTGTTTTCAAGAGGAAGATCCCCACAAAACTTGCTTCACTGCGGTAGAAACGTTTAAATCCAAGTCATAAATAAATGTTGGACAGACGCTTAGTGAGGAACTGTTTTTGTCTCCAGTATGAGATCATTGATCAACACAGTGTGTAACACCAATTGAATGGGGGCCTGTAAAGCAGGCGTCGCAGTCACAACAGAAGTTTCTATGGGTGACGTCACATCCACCTGACCGGAATCGATGATGTAAACACCCGGTGTCGATACTACAGATTCCACAAGTGTCAACGGAAGAGCTTTAGGATTGAGTTTATTCCGCTGTGTCGATCCCTGTGCATATGTATCCAATTTGACCACTTATGAATCGATGCAGACGACTTGTCACTCTTGGGACGCTTGCGACCTTTTTCCCGAAACCTGACAGTCTCTGGCTGTTGCAACAAGGACAAAATGGAGTCGTCAAGATGCGCACATTGGTCGCAACGGTTGTCCAATGTGCATGGTTTAATCCCCCGGCGACGCAGGCAGGCAGTACATATTGAAGGCGGGTCACCGGTACGCTTGATGTGAGCGCAGTAGTCCGGAATTGTCAGTGAATCTACAACCAAACAAACAATATAAATTTGTGGTCATAACTGACAGTAATAGATAAAACATATTATATTAATGATAAAAGACCAAAAAGACCATATAATATCATTAAAATGTTTTAGAAGTAAAGCATAAGATGCACAGCACGACCTAATGTCGATACCCGTCACTGCAGCTAGTGTCAAGTGATCGAGTCGTCGCATGCAAGACCCGACGCAGTCAAGGGTCGTGCCACTCACGATCGTTCCGACACAATCACCGGACGTTATATACACGGCTTGGCCTCGTGCCAACCCGTGCCAGTCACGTATCGTGAAAAACACGACACGGTCTGCTGCCAACCCGTGACAGTCACGTATGATAAGAGACACGAGAGTTGCTACAGCAAGCCCGTGGAAGACAAATCTCCTAAGCTGTGACATTTGCGTGTCCCAAGACCCTATAACACTCCAAGAGCATAGGGGAAGAAGGACGGCCGAAAGTAGAGCCGACTCAATGCAAACTGTTTGTTGACAAGGAGGGAAACCCTCAAAATGGAAACTGAGAAGATCGCCCAGAAACCATCTTACTGTCTATTACACATAACCTAAACTATGTTCTTGATGGCAGGGAAGCATTTACCAAAGAAAGGCCGGTCTGACAAAACCAGAACTACCATGTGTAGCAATCAGCAAAGTCAGCAAATTGGTCAAAACGTACACCAAACAAGATAAAACTTACGGTTTACGTAAATATGATAACCACGATAAAAAATATCAAAAACATTGCGCATTTATCTTGATTTTGATCCACTATTTTTTTACCACAGAGTAATTGGAGGAAAATCTTCTGTAACTCGGATCGCAATAACGTAGGAATGGTTCGACAGGAGTTGCACCGACGCTGATTGGTCGGTTGTCTACAAGCATTATTAACATACCAACAGGGCACCTGTTAAGGTTACCCATGTGGCGCTATTTGTTCTACAAAATTTTTATTATTATGGATCGTAATAACCAATGGGAAACACATTGGAAAACCCATAGTGATGGCTTCGAAGTCTTTAAGCCGATATTTTCGAAATTAAAAAGCTACTTATCTCCAGACACGCTACAGCAAGTGCTCGTTAACAGCTCCCGATCAATAAGGTTTTCATCATAAACCGCTTTATCCTGTGGATGCATTGCAGGCCATATAAAGAGTAATGAGAAAGGCATTTCCATCATTCAGCTATTCTCATCTTTATAATTTTTTGTACGCAAGCTAATGGTTAGTAAATCTTTCCGCTGTCATTTGCCCGAATATTACATCAAGTGTATCTCAGACTGGATGTTCTGAAATTTTCACAAACTTGGCGGATAGGGATGGGTTACCACTGGTAAAATCATAATTTCCTTGGTAATCGCTTTCAGTTTAATTTTACAGATTTAGTTCAGGTACTACTTTATCTTGCATGCCTAAATTTAGCATTGTTATAAAAATCTAACCTCTATCTGTTATGTATAAACACAGAGCGGGTCGATATACAACAAACCGAACTGCCGTAGAGGTTGGTCGTTGAATATATTTCATTAAGTAGTTCCTCCCTTTCATGAGTACTATTTTTGTGGAATCCCTGTGGGTTTGCGGAGTAAAAAGGTGTTATAGACAATAGGCCGAACCGTTGAAGAAGTTGATTGTTAAACAACAACGATAAATTAAGGACGGGAAATTTAAAGACTACATCCACCACTAAGTATATTTATTATTTAACTGCTTGGACAAAATCGGGCAAAATAAAAAAATTGTTATTTAGGTTCCGAAATTTTAATAATTGTCAAACAGAAAAGATATATATGAAAGGCCCGAAATGCTATTAAATTTCGCTTTTTTTTTTAATCAATAAAATTTAAATTATGAAATTTTATCGAGTCTGCACTTAGCCAGTGCCCTGAAGAAGAACGGGTAAAGTTTCTTCGTGATTTTATTACTACTTCGTGATATTATTACAAATATATTTGTGCCAGATTACTTAGTATGAGATAATATGGCTTTATAGTAACACGAAAAAAGAATAATTATTGAAACTGTTTGAGCTGAAAGAGGTAAAATGTGAAATCCTATATTTTCGCCCACAAAAATCGGGTTTTGGACAACTGACTAGCTACTTTGGTGACCACCCGCTATTTGTCAGACCGAGTACTTAATGCCATCACTTATGGACAGAATACTGCCCTATCTGAATCTCTAATTAGGCGCAGTCTACCTGTCGCCTTCATGCCCTCAGAAATCTTAATCCCCAGATACACGAACACACAGTCCCAGCGGGCCTACTTAGCTTCATGAAACACTGCCTTAACCTGGGGTTAGGGTTTCAACGACACTCGGACCAAAAGCGTGTTTTATAGACATAGGCTGTTGGGCGATAATTCAGCAAACAAAAATGATTAGTATAGTTCATACCTTTACTTTCAGCGTTGATATCATATGCCGAGTTTCTTTATGGAAGTAATAAATAGCAAAATAAGGATCGTAAACATCTTTTTGTAAATCAGCTGTCGCAGTGTTACCTTGTTTGTGGAAAGCCGTTTCGAATACAAAATCGCTTTGGCCGTTCACGTGCTTTGTTGAACACGTAAAATCACAAGGCGTAAAGTATGCCACGTGCATTTCACATAACATTCCATGTTATTGACATTTTTCCTGTGATTTTTCTATGAAATTCGCGCATGAAAAATGAGTCGCGTATGCGGAAAAGATTCTTAACATGTAATAGCACATATGACATGAGTTAGGAAAGGTTTCATTGCAATTGCCGTTCAACTTTTAATCTTTATCACTTTTGCTATAACTTTTTATTATAAATTGTACATTCACTGAACGCACGTGGAAGGATCAAAGTGCAAATAAACACATAAACAATTAAAGAGATCGAAAGTGTGAATATGACTGTTTGGAAATCCCCAAGCACAGCTGATTTCTTGGCTTAGAATTCAATGCACACCTATCAGCATTCACATTGGCGGCTTCAGGAAAATGTCAGGAAATTCCACTGAATTTACCTTACGAAGTGAAGAAAGAGCAGCAGTTATGCCTCAAATACCTGATGGCTGGTATAGTTTGGCGTTATATTTCATATATGTAGTCTGTGGCGTGATAGTTATGACATGAGTAAACCTGTGAAGAAGGAAGTATTTGTGCCTAAATTGTAACAATGTAGGGCTCTCTGAGTAATTGTTTCTTTAACGTCTTTCAGGAAAAGATATCTTCGCTCTGATGCCGACGGGATTCGGCAAGACCGACATATTCATGCTTTCCCGCTGTTGAAGAAGAAAATGGCCATTACTAGAATCTTCTTTCCTGTCACTTCTTTTGCTCTCCATTGCCAGTTCCTCATCTGCCTTTCTCTTCTGCTGTCTGTGAAGAAATAAAGAGCATTGCTTTTGCTATAATGACTTTAATATACTGTACTCAATGTGAAAAGAGTGACGTCAACGTTAGGAAACACCGCAATGTCAGAAGTAACTTTAAAAATTGGTGTGACTGCACATTTCTATATTGTATACCTTATCGAGGTGCTACATGGCGGAAAAACTCAACAACACAAATAAAGTCATGATGTCATGTTGTCCCTCAATCACCTGTGAAATTCTAGTATCACTTTTAATAATGTAGCGTTGCTGAGGGGACAACAGATATTTCTTACATAATTATACTTACGCGCGCCCATCGCCATTATGTAATGCATTTCAATTTTTTACCATTGCTCTTCTTAGAATGGCAACACATTTGTCACATGTGAATGCTTTCGGAGTTGTAAAAAAGGCTTTCTTGAAATCTTCTGCAGAACATAAAGAACTGGAACGTCTTCTTTCGTAATTTTTTTTCCCACGTTTTTTAACAAATTCCTTTCCACATGCATCACAATTGCTGGCTGACATTGTGATATATCTTGTTATATGCTGTTATATATTACTCTATATATTGCATAAATGAAGCAAAGTGATGTAAATCGCTCATGAAGAACACATTATTTACTGCTTTTCTTCATGATCTTTACCAAATTGTACATTGGTTTTCAATCATGAGCCCCTGGAAAACGCGGCTGAAGCATGAACATTGTGTGACATGTACTTTGTGTACCTTAGAAATATAAACAAAAACTGACCGTATCAGAAATATGCCTATTTAAGTAATTGTTTGTAAATATCATTGCACAAATGCACTGTATTTACCTAAATATTTATGATATATTCATTTACATGCCGCGGGTGTAACTTTTAATAGTTTCGCATCTGAGAAAGTACTGTTTTAAGTATGAAAAGTGACAACAGTTATGAAGAAAGCACGTGCTGTGTTATTTGTGTACTTAACGCTTGAAAGAACTAACTGTAAACAAAGTCTGTGAATGGCTGAGGCCAATAATTCTACAGCGGACCCTTTCCATCTTCCTAGGACAGAAAGGGTCACAGTTCCTGCAGTAGAAATGGCCATTGATATCAATTTTCGATGCTCTGGGTCTTTTGCCACACGTTCCAGGACACCGATGCTCGAACAGGCAGGCTTTTTCTTTAACAGCACACTGAAAAGTACCCTGGCGCATTATTTTCGACCTCGGCGAAACTCGTAGTCCCAGTGGACCCTTTCTGTCTTACCAGGTCAGAAAGGGTCACATTTCCTGTGATGGAAATGTCCATTGATCTCAACTTTCGAGGCTATGGCTTGTTCGCTGCAGGTTCCGGGACACCGGGGTTCGGACTAGCAGGCTTTTTCAAAAGCACACTGAGACGTATCCTGACGCATTATTTTTGACCTCGGCCAAACGACCAAACTTGATTAAAGAGTGCTTTTGTAACTAGGTTCATTGTTGTTGTGGGCGATAATGGGTGATTCTATATCCTGATCTAAAGAAAACATCTGTTTTTCTCAGTACAGAATTGTTGCTTGACCATAAGAATTGTGCGCCATAATTTATAACTGTACCATTTGTGTGATGCATACTTTTTAAATAACGCCATTGGCCCCAGTCGTGCGCCGAGATTGGCAAAATTGAGATCAATGACATGTTCTATTATACTGAGACTAGTTCTATTATACGAATTATGACTCTTGCGTGAAAGACTGCAAGAGTCATCTAGGACTACTAAACTCGCAAACTAGAGAAAAGCGCGGTTTTGCAACTGTGGATTCACTGTTGTTGTGGGCGATAATGAGGAAATCGATATCCTGATCCCAAGAAAAAACTAATTTTTTCAGTAAAAAATTGTTATTTGACTGTAAAACCTGTGCGCATTCTAACATAGCGCCATTTCCTATTATTGGGAACTATGACTCTTGCTGTCATAGGAAGAGCACAAGAGCCATCTAAGACTAGCACACACAGTCTTGATCGCCTAATCCCCAATGTAATTGACAACGAGGCTGTCTATCTCCTGGGAATCTGCTTGTCACGTGACATGACAAGCGAGGAGAAATTGACAACGACGACTCAAGATAATACGTAAATATTGCTTCGTAAAAAAAAAACAAATTTTAGTGAAAAAATGAAAATAGTAAAACTTCTTCATTTATTATAGGTGGTCTGTTGCCCCCCCCCCCCCCCCCCCCCGCCCACGTAGCTAGTGTAGTAGCTGGTTATTTGTCTGCTGGTCATCGTAGTAGGTGGTCACTTGTCCGCTGGTATGTGCCCCCAAAACTAGACCATCGTCCGTTGTTGCTCATCAGCCAACCTCTTCGGCGTTTCGGTGTGTTGTGTATAACACCTTTTTACTGGCCAAACCCAGTGGGGATTCCGCGAAAATAGTTCTCATAAAAGAGAGGAACTACTTTATAAAATATATTGAACGACCAACCTTTACGGCGGTTTGGTTTGTTGTGTATAATACCTTTTTTACTCTGCAGAACCACTGAGGATTCCGCAAAAATAATACTCATAAAAGAGCGGAACTAATTTTTTTAAAATATCTATCCGCTCTTTGTTTATATATAACAGATAGATCTCACCAGAGGTCAGCAGTTTTCTAACAATGGACAATCGTCCAAATCCAAACCAGAACTATCCCATAATATTACAAGATTTTTTTCTGAAACTGGAGCAAGATTTAAGCACACTTTTAAAAATCTGAAAAAGGCATCTGAAGGAAATCAGCAATAACATGTGAGGGAAACCGTCTAGCTCCGAGTCGGCTCTTATTTACACTTAGTCGGCATATCTCAGTGTCAGAGCCTTGACTCCTTCCATTGTTCAGCTAATTGGGGTCAACTTAGTTTGATCTGAGACGCAAATCACGCGCACCAGTCCCTATTATTCAAACATTTACAGAAAGTTCATGCCCAATGTACATTCCATGTAAAACAGGCAGAATTTTTTATGGGCCGTATATCTTTTATTTCTTCGTTAAAGTGCTGAAAAGTTAGCTTTCGCACTCTGGTCTCAAATTACGTTCCGGGCTTTAAATGTCATGTGATTAAGTCAAGTGATGAGAAAATTGAAATAAAGAGGTCATAGATTATCTGTAAAATGTATACTCAAATAATTGATAGATGCAGAATTAGGCATAAGTTTATTCTGTACACCCACAGTGGTTGACTTTTAGTTTTTTCCTTGCTTTTCGAAATATCAATTCAAAAGTTTTTGTCGGATAATTACAAAATTTGTTGTCACTTTTTCACGTAATAAACTATGCTCCCTGTATGCAAACAAATGTAAATTATTGCGGAGACATGTTGTTATTTCCGTATTATTTTCTTTTAAAGAAAGCATGACACAGAAGTTGTATAGCATTACCGTTGTACTTTGCTGTCCTTTAGCAAATGCCAATAAAGACGTGCGGGTCGTTGAATCTCGCATAAAGTCGCCACAGAGGTGCCTAAAAGCGAGCCCAGTTGACTTGGATATCTTTATGTAGCGAAGAATTGAAGCGGTACATTGAAACCCTGCAGCGTACCGCTTCTTGGAGCTAGAAATCATAAACCAGTTCATTTTTTCTAGTGCACAGGCTCAGTAGAGGAAATTTCGCAGGATTCCAGTGGTAATTGAGAAGGATGGGAGAATGAGAAATTTGACGTAGATAGTTCGAAAACTACTTTATCCATGTTTCTTTCTTTTATCCGTAGCACCATATACTTGGGAAAGTATGTGTAATTATATTATAACATAAAGTTGAAAGTTTTTCAAGAAAAGGGTTAATAAAACTGGTCAGACTGATCAGCTATTTTTAGACCTGACTCAGTCAGACTGGTCTTATCATACCAGTTGCTGTAAAGATTTATTTCCGGTTCGTTGTTTGGAATATCGTTTCGTTGTATGCGCTCCCAAAAACACACATTGGACCTTGACATATATTCTCAAGTATGAAGAAAATGTTCTTTTTCATATAGGAAGATATTCACTTCAAAATTTATATTTTGTGTCATTTGATATGAAGAGAAAATCGGTGAAACCCACAACGAGCAATAGTGTCGTAAACAAATCCCTGTCATTACCACCGCGTTGGTTTTTTATATTATACTTTGTTTATGATATATGTCCTGTGAAAGAAAGAAACACAACGACTCTATCCAGAAGAATTTAGCCATATATGTACCCGAAAACATGAAAAAATAGACTTATAAGAAAGTAACCCCTCCACAACGTCATAAACTGCCACCAATCTATTCCCAAAGAATATTGCGTTATTCAAATATTCGCGCATTGTTTACCCATCTCGAATAGTGCAAAACAACTTCTATTCTTAATGATACCTTCTAATCCTCTAAATGCAAGTGTTCCCCTTAACTTCGTTAGTTTTAGTATAACATTTGCAAAGACATTTATAAATGCCAATATATCCCTGCTCTCGAAAGTGCTATTCTGTGTATTTCCTATAGTATTCAATGTATTCGGAAATAAAATCTTGTTTTACGAGTATAGAGCCTGCAAGTGAATTCCTACTTAGAATTTTGCTGAAAGGTTTTGTAGTTTCGACCGAATAAAGTTGAAATGATGACATAAGGACATGCTCATATGATGGCCCTTTAAATTTGAAAATGCTTTTGTTGCAAGAAAATTAGAATTTTGACGTTTTGCTCTGGCGTCCTTTATAAATTATCTCAAAAATTTTTGCAATCGAGACAACACCTCCCTCAGGTCGTGTATATAACGTCCGGTGATTGTGTCGGATTGTGTCTGACGGGTATCGACATTAGGTCTTGCTGTGCATCTTAAACACCAGTTGACACTCCGTGATGTCTGAATAAGCCAATTCGCACTTTCGAACATTTCCGAGGGAGGTTAGTTAGTTAGTTAAATGATTTGTTTAACGACACGACCGACCCTTAGCGGGTTACATTGTGTCAGAACATGTCAGTAATCAGTGGCTAGAAGACAACGCTACAATTTAAATCAAGGTAAGCTAAAACCATGTATATTCTGAAATCATAAATTAAAAAAAAAACGTCTAGAAATACTGATACAGGTTGATTTCTTTTAAGAATTGTATAAATTTGCTAGGTTCTACTTCATCACGAGGTTCTCGATTCTCCGATGTCAACCAATCAAAACCCATATTAACATGGGTCATGTTTGTAATTAGTCAGATCTGGCCATGTAATCTGGGCCAACTGGGATAACTGCATACTTCGTAACTAGCGCTCAACCACTGGGCAAGTGATAGACTAGGCAAATGAATATTATAAATGACAATTAAATAAAAAGGCTTTTAGATACAGTAAAACCTCTATATAATGAACACTGTCGGGACCGAGCAAAATGTTCACTATATCGAGGTGTTCTCTAACGGGAGGTTCACGATTTTCGTAAGTCGGGGGGAGGGGGATTTTTTAGGTTTAAAAAGAAGAGAAAAAGTCCGTAACACAGGATTGTTTTCTATGTCGCCCCTGATCAAGAATAATCCCAACGATAAGCGACTTCATATTCACTACAGCATTGAAAACACTGTTGTCTGATGCGGTAAATGCCTCTTGATTTGTCGGGCGAGGAATATCAGGCGAATCGTCTGGTGTTTCGTCCACTTGATCAGAAGCAAACAAATCAGCTTCCCAGGTATCACTTTCACCAGTGTTACACCAAGGTTACAGGTGTTTATATAGTTGTAGTATTTTTGTTATCGGTTTCGCAAAAACTGGCCAAATAAACGGATAACTTCAGAAAAACACAAAAAGTGCTGTTCGTCACGACAGATCCAGTCGGATTACTTTTGATAGCAATGTTGCCCATGAAGCCTTCTACCAAATCTAAATTTGTCAAAATTGGTCTGTTTCTGCTGACTAATAAAAGTGTTTGACATGTTCGGGTACACTGTTGTTGGTGTTCAGAGGCCGCTCTATTTTTTTATGTAATAGAGATTTGTCTTCTAAGTGTTGCCGAAACCTGTGAAAAATAATTTATGTAGCCTGTTATGTATTAATGTGCCCATTTTATCTTAAATCTGTACTGTTCACGCATGCCCTCGTGAATTATTATATTTTGGGCCTGATAAACAGAATTAGTACTGTTTTCGAATCACTGCAGGCTGTTCTTTACTGATCAAGTTTGATTGTTATTCTCCAACCGGGCTGTAGCCCCAGAAGGGGACTGTGGGTTTGGGCGATGTCGGTCCATCCATCGCCGGCTGTTACTCCCACCCTGAAAATCCTATGATATTTGGTATATAGATGATCTATCATAAGGGATAGGTACACTTTTATTTCGACCTTGACCTATTTTCAGAGTTACAATGATCGCCACCTTGGATTTTTAATTGGTGTTAGGTTCTCTACGATTTCTTGTTATTGTACACAACATAAGTACTTGTAAGTTGTGATTTTTAAGCACAAACATTGAAATACGTAAGAGCTCAGTCGGAACTAAAAAAAATAAAAAATGACAAGTAATCGTACAAGCCAGAAGTATGAACTGGCTGTTGATCTGACATCCATCAAATTCATTTCGGCCCCAGCATTTTTATGTCAATCGCTGTCGGGTTTAGGTCAAATTTGAACTCCCATTAAAATATGGACCCCCCTCCCCCTTCCATATTAGTTTAGAAAATAAACATCCCCAATCCAAAGAAAAAAAGTGTGGTGTGGGGGCACACTGTAAAGGGGAATGAAAAATTTAATAGCACGTCAGCTGCCCAACGGCTTTACAGTTCATTGCAGGTGCGGAATCGTCGGTTTTGTTCTAGTGTTCGATGCTTGATTGGCTTGCGGGATAAATGTTTAAGAAAGCGAAAGAGTTATCCCAGTAGAAAATTGTTCGGTGTCACACCTCGGAGCGATGTCGATGCGACGTTGGAAAGCGACTTACTGTCTGCTGGGTGTATCTGCTTAATCTGATACCTTTGATTCGCTGAAAATGTGAAATCGGCTTTAAAAAGCGTGGCCTTGCATCTTCCTGGCATCCAGTCGGCAGCCAGTCTTCCACATTCTGTAATAGAAATTTGAACCCGCTTGGCATGTTAGCTTCCTTTCTCGCCCAATACAGCAATAGTTTATTTCTTCTGCGATTTGACGTGGAATAATTATTGATACTAGACTTGCTCTGGACTCAATAATTGTCTGCTATTCCGCTCATTTCATAAAGACTGTAGACCTGTTTTTTTTTCAGTTTTGTGTCTGTGGTTCTTATTTCATTATTCTTATAGACAAAATTATTACAGCAAAAATACTAATGCTTCAACTTCAAAGCCATCAGTCTTCTCTTCAGTCAATAAACGTGCTATTCAGTGAGGATTGGTTTATTGATTGTGCTCGGAAAGAAAAGAATACAGTTGCTGCGCAGTAGACTAAAAAGAGACAGATCATGGGACAAGTTGTAGTTGGTTCAAAAGGGTATATTAATAACTAAAAATGCGAAGAAGCTCAAAGTTTGCAGATATGGGTATTCATGTAGGTTGTATAGCCTTTGGCAAAATATTTACCACTCCGGCTTATTTTTGGGTGACATCCGATATTGCTGTCCTCAACGGTACCAGTAGTGGAGACATGGATGGTCTAATGCATCGCTTGATTTAAAATTGAGATTACCCGTGAACTTGGATAAAACTATAGTGTTCATAAATTATAGTTTTGCTCTTGAATTCATTAATTTCTTAGAAAAAGGTTTGGAAGGTTTGTAGCGTTGTTGAAATCAAAAGGAAACTGAGCCAAGAAACTTATATTTTTGTTCAGCTTCCTGTTGTTATATCCTGTCCAGATTTATGTGACGTGCTATTTTTTTTTTTTTTTGAAACGAGGGTTACGGTTTAGTGGAGCTAAGTAGGTAACTGCGTGGCAGTGACTACCGCGGGCTGGTCACTGATAGGAGCATTTCTTTTTCCCAGCTACTGCTTAGTTTGCTGCAAGAACTGTAATACTGACCTATAGAAAGTAGAAAAAAAAGCAATTTTCCAATTTTCTGCCTTATATACGTAGGCTTGTCTTTTGATCATTACCTACCTTGTCATAAAGTTTAACAATCCTACATTAGTTGATTTTTGAGCGAATATGAATCATAAATTACCAGTTCTTTATCTGTCCTTTCGTCTGTTCGTAAGGGATGAATATGGATATCAGAATTTCCTTTTATCTCCTTTTTTCAGGCATTCAGTTTTCAGCAAAATGAACACCAGACTGATTTTTAGTTGATTTAAAATTTTTGTCTTCTCCTGCAGTATGACAGAAAAGCTTGTGATTTAGGTTTCGTTACGGTTTACTAATGATGGGCATCAAATTTTCTGTTTCTTTAAAGAGGAGTGAGAACTGGGTTGCTTATGTGAGGTACTTCTGTTCAACTGGACGCATTTAAGTTTGTCTTCTTTTAGATGAGGTCATTCCTAAATAGCCTTTTAACGCATACTATACTAGTGCACATAGCCATCAGCCCAACCATCGGACATGGAGATAGGAACAGGAATTTTGTAAACAATAACACTTTACCAAGGCGAACTGGGACACTGTCATACCAGCCCAACTGGCCTTCTTTGGACAGCAGGCCGTTACCACAATGGTATGAGGATGCCAAATTGGGGATATTCATTCACTGGGGCGTGTTTTCGGTGCCTTCGTTTCACTCAGAAGCCTCGTGGTTTTGGGAAAGATGGCAAGAAGAAAGAAATCCAGACTTTGTGAAATTTATGCAGAAGAATTACAGACCTGGCTTCACTTACGCAGACTTTGCTTCGGAATTTACAGCGGAGTTCTACGATCCTGCGCAGTGGGTTAATGTATTTCAAGCCTCTGGTGCAAAGTAAGCAAACGGTGTGGTATTTTAAAGAATAATTCTAAAGTAAGTGAGAAACCAGCTCTGTTTTGTATTGGCTATTCCGGAATAGACAAGCACCGATTGGAATGTCCGGAAATCAGACAGCATATATGAACAATTTTAGTGCTTTAGATGTACAGATTTTGGAAAAAGTATGCAAATGTATTTTTTTAAATGTGATATTTTGCTTGGGTATTCGATTGTGAACTGCAGACACTTAAAAAAAACATAATTTAAATGCAACACGCAACTATTTTAAAAATTTTCCCTTTTTTCGGACGAATTGCATTTATCAATTACATCAGTAATCGGTTGTCTATTCCTGAAAAGCATATCAAAGCATTCGCTTTCTTTTTTTCTTTAGAACTTTTAATTTTTACAATATGTTGGAACAGTGTTTGGGAGGCTGTTTATCTAAATGTGCACTTATACCCTGTCTAGATTGAGTGTCCGTACCGTGGTAGCAATCGTAGTGAGACATCCTCATTTTAGTTTAACTGTGCTTCGGTACTTTTTTAGGCATTTGACGTTTGAATCGTTTTAGAAGCGTAGAAAAATAGCGGTGTTTTATAGCCAATGACTGGAACAAACCCAGATTACGTAGATCAATGTACAAAGTTCAAGTGCATTGCAGTGTCGACGTTGGTAGCTGTCACTCAATCTTCAGTGCTATTGTTGGTGGCTGTCACTCAATCTTCAGTGTTATTGTTGGTGGCTGTCACTCAATCTTCAGTGTTATTGTTGGTGGCTGTCACTCAATCTTCAGTGCTATTGTTGGTGGCTGTCACTCAGTCTTCAGTGCTGCTTTTGGTGGCTGTCAGTCAATCTTCAGTGTTATTGTTGGTGGCTGTCACTCAATCTTCAGTGTTATTGTTGGTGGCTGTCACTCATTCTTCAGTGCTATTGTTGGTGGCTGTCACTCAATCTTCGGTGTTATTGTTGTGGCTGTCACTCAATCTTCAGTGTTATTGTTGGTGGCTGTCACTCCATCTTCAGTGCTGTTGTTGGTGGCTGTCACTCAATCTTTAGTGCTATTTTTGGTGGCTGTCACTCAATCTTCAATGCTTCTTTTGCTGGCTGTCACTCAGTCTTCAGTGCTATTGTTGGTGACTGTCACTCAATCTTCAATGCTACTTTTGGTGGCTGTCACTCAGTCTTCAGTGTTATTGTTGGTGGCTGTCACTCAATCTTCAGTGTTATTGTTGGTGGCTGTCACTCAATCTTCAGTGCTGTTGTTGGTGGCTGTCACTCAATCTTTAGTGCTATTTTTGGTGGCTGTCACTCAGTCTTCAATGCTTCTTTTGCTGGCTGTCACTCAGTCTTCAGTGCTATTGTTGGTAGCTGTCACTCAGGCTTTTTAGTACTATTGTTGGTGGCTGTCACTCAATCTTCAGTGCTGTTGTTGGTGGCTGTCACTCAATCTTCAGTGCTGTTGTTGGTGGCTGTCACTCAATCTTTAGTGCTATTTTTGGTGGCTGTCACTCAGTCTTCAATGCTTCTTTTGCTGGCTGTCACTCAATCTTCAATACTATTGTTGGTGGCTGTCACTCAATCTTCAGTGCTATTGTTGGTGGCTGTCACTTAATCTTCAGTGTTATTGTTGGTGGCTGTCACTCAATCTTCAGTGTTATTGTTGGTGGCTGTCACTCAATCTTCAGTGCTATTGTTGGTGGCTGTCACTCAATCTTCAGTGTTATTGTTGGTGGCTGTCACTCAATCTTCAGTGCTATTGTTGGTGGCTGTCACTCAGTCTTTAGTGCTATTGTTGGTAGCTGTCACTCAGCCTTTTCAGTGCTATTGTTGGTGGCTATCACTCATTCTCTTCAGTTCTTTTCATGCTCACTGACGATCCTATAGATCTCGCTGTGATCCCAAGCCACAGCAGTCGCCATTTCAGTCGATAAAATGATACTCTTTAAAGCTCTTGCGTGATCTCTCTTGCCATGTGGTAAAATCATTGATGGCTGTCGTCGCTACTAGTCCCATACTAATACACAATCGCTGTTGCTACCTATCACTTTTTGTGGTCTGGGATCGAACTTTTTAATATTGCTTGAAGCGAGGAATATCTGTTTAGACTTTAACACATGCTTCTGGCATGGCCACCTGAATAGGAACCCCTCTCCCCCTTTAGGAGTTGGGTGGTTGGATGGATGGGTGTTTGATTGGGAATTTGATGGGGGTTTGCATCAGGTCGCAACCTCGGCGGGACAGTGGTGAAGCTGTTCTCACTTACTGCCCATTTAAAATTACCATCCGCGTTATTTCACATGATTTCACTGCAAACACTGCAATGTCATTGCACCACTCCCACATACTGCCTTTGGGCTGGTTTAGAAAATGACTAGAAAGTCGACCAAGTTTTGGTGAAAAAAATAACACTTTACCCTTGGTGCAGAGTTCATTGATTTTTTTTTTTTTCCCCTTAGATGATGCTGTTCCTGTCGAGTATCATAATAATACTTGTTGTCCTGCACAACGCCGCCAGCCACATCAGCGAGCATGGATACAGCGCGTACGGGAATTCCATAGATAATAAGGCTTTACCCCGGCAAATAAAGACCCAGCGATACGCGCCAAACTGGCCTTCTTTGGACACTAGACCCTTGCCACAATGGTTTGATGATGCTAAAGTAGGCATTTTTATCCACTGGGGTGTATTCGCTGTGCCGGCATTTCGATCTGAATGGTTCTGGGAAGACTGGCATGGCAAGAAATCTCCTGATTGTGTGGAATTTATGCAAAAGAATTACAGACCTGGCTTCACTTACGCAGACTTTGCTTCTGCATTTACAGCGGAGTTTTACGATCCTGCGCAATGGGCTGACGTATTTCAAGCCTCTGGTGCAAAGTAAGTTTTTGATGGAAAAGCGAGTTATTTACTGCTTAAGTCCACTTTAGAATAACTTTAAAATAGTTTTGCAAACTGTGTGATAGATGTTTTTTGCTTGAAAATTATCATTTTTGTTTTCATAGTTTTTGGTATCTTGGATGAAAGCCGTCGCTGTAGCTCTAAATCGCTTAGAGTGCTATGCTTGTGTACTTGTGCTGTGACCATTCACCCTGTCACTATGAATGTGTGCTGCTGCCGTGGTCCTCAGTCACCAGGTTACTATGAATGTGTGGTGTTGTCGGGGTCCTCAGTCACCAGGTTACTATGGTTGTGTGCTGTTGCCGGGGTCCTCATTCACCAGGTTACTATGAATGTGTGGTGTTGTCGGGGTCCTCAGTCACCAGGTTAATATGGTTGTGTGCTGCTGCCGTGGTCCTCAGTCACCAGGTCACTATGGTTGTGTGCTGTTGCCGTGGTCCTCAGTCACCAGGTCACTATGAATGTGTGGTGTTGCCGGGGTCCTCAGTCACCAGGTCACTATGGTTGTGTGGTGTTGCTATAGTCCCCATTCACCACGTCACTATGAATGTGTGGTGTTGCCGGGGTCCTCAGTCACCAGATTACTATGGTTGTGTGCTGTTGCCGTGGTCCTCAGTCACCAGGTCACTATGGTTGTGTGCTGTTGCCGTGGTCCTCAGTCACCAGGTCACTATGAATGTGTGGTGTTGCCGGGGTCCTCAGTCATCAGATTACTATGGTTGTGTGCTGTTGCCGTGGTCCTCATTCACCAGGTCACCATGGTTGTGTGGTGTTGCCGTGGTCCTCATTCACCAGGTTACTATGGTTGTGTGCCGTTGCCGTGGTCCTCATTCACCAGGTTACTATGGTTGTGTGCTGCTGCCGTGGTCCTTATTCACCAGGTCACTATGAATGTGTGGTGTTGTCGGGGTCCTCAGTCACCAGGTTACTATGGTTGTGGCTGTTGCCGGGGTCCTCATTCACCAGGTTACTATGAATGTGTGGTGTTGTCGGGGTCCTCAGTCACCAGGTTAATATGGTTGTGTGCTGCTGCCGTGGTCCTCAGTCACCAGGTCACTATGGTTGTGTGCTGTTGCCGTGGTCCTCAGTCACCAGGTCACTATGAATGTGTGGTGTTGCCGGGGTCCTCAGTCACCAGGTCACTATGGTTGTGTGGTGTTGCTATAGTCCCCATTCACCACGTCACTATGAATGTGTGGTGTTGCCGGGGTCCTCAGTCACCAGATTACTATGGTTGTGTGCTGTTGCCGTGGTCCTCATTCACCAGGTCACTATGAATGTGTGCTGCTACCGTGGTCCTCAGTCACCAGGTCACTATGAATGTGTGCTGCTGCCGTGGTCCTCAGTCACCAGGTCACTATGAATGTGTGGTGTTGCCGTGGTCCTCATTCACCAGGTTACTATGGTTGTGTGCTGCTACCGTGGTCCTCAGTCACCAGGTCACTATGAATGTGTGGTGTTGTCGGGGTCCTCAGTCACCAGGTTACTATTGTTGTGTGCTGCTGCCGTGGTCCTCAGTCACCAGGTCACTATGAATGTGTGGTGTTGCCGGGGTCCTCAGTCACCAGGTCACTATGGTTGTGTGCTGTTGCCGTGGTCTTCAGTCACTAGGTCACTATGAATGTGTGGTGTTGCCGGGGTCCTCAGTCACCAGGTTACTATGGTGTGTGCTGCTACCGTGGTCCTCATTCACCAGGTTACTATGGTTGTGTGCTGTTGCCGTGGTCCTCAGTCACCAGGTCACTATGGTTGTGTGCTGTTGCCGGGGTCCTCAGTCACCAGGTCACTATGAATGTGTGGTGTTGTCGGGGTCCTCAGTCACCAAGTTACTATGGTGTGTGCTGCTACCGTGGTCCTCATTCACCAGGTTGCTATGGTTGTGTGCTGCTGCCGTGGTCCTCAGTCACCAGGTCACTATGAATGTGTGGTGTTGCCGTGGTCCTCATTCACCAGGTTACTATGGTTGTGTGCTGCTACCGTGGTCCTCAGTCACCAGGTCACTATGAATGTGTGCTGCTGCCGTGGTCCTCAGTCACCAGGTCACTATGAATGTGTGGTGTTGCCGTGGTCCTCATTCACCAGGTTGCTATGGTTGTGTGCTGCTGCCGTGGTCCTCAGTCACCAGGTCACTATGAATGTGTGGTGTTGCCGTGGTCCTCATTCACCAGGTTACTATGGTTGTGTGCTGCTACCGTGGTCCTCAGTCACCAGGTCACTATGAATGTGTGCTGCTGCCGTGGTCCTCAGTCACCAGGTCACTATGAATGTGTGGTGTTGCCGTGGTCCTCAGTCACCAGGTTACTATGGTTGTGTGCTGCTGCCGTGGTCCTCAGTCACCAGGTCACTATGGTTGTGTGCTGCTGCCGTGGTCCTCATTCACCTCGTCACTATGGTTGTGTGCTGTGATATCACACGAAATCTTACGATGAGTGGATCGTTTTCACTATCTTGATAAAGTAGTGGGACATATTATACTTGTTCTTTCAAACCAGTGAAGAGTTCGTCTCGGTGCATCGCTGTTGTAGATTGCCGGTTGTTTGCATCGAGTCATGTGAAGTCATTTGACCGAAACCACGTGACATTTCTATAGACTTAAAGTAGTTCACTTACTTTTGAAGTCATATGCGAGATCCTGATGTGAGGATTCGGCCGTAAAAAAAATGGAATTGCACGTATTTGGTGTGGTTGTTAGTTTGGTATTGGCGGGGATAACTGCCGCGGAATACGAACCCACGTGGGATTCTCTGGATAAACGTCCGATTCCATCGTGGTATGACGAGTCCAAGCTAGGAATTTTTATCCATTGGGGTGTATTTTCAGTACCCGCTTTTGGGTCCGAATGGTTTTGGGAAAATTGGCAAGGAACGAAAGGTAGCGATTATGTGGCTTTCATGGAGAAGAACTATCGGCCTGGCTTCGCCTATGCCGATTTTGCATCGCAGTTCCAGGCAGAGATGTTTGATCCGAATGCATGGGCGGATGTATTCAAGGCTTCCGGAGCGAGGTTAGCTTTTTTCCGTGTGCTTTTTCGTTACCAATGCCCTTCGTTGATGTTAATTCTGCTTCATGTAAAGCAAGTGAAAGAAGGTCTGTTTGATCAATAGGAA
The DNA here is from genome assembly GCA_949752745.1 of Protula sp. h YS-2021. Classification (NCBI taxonomy): domain Eukaryota; kingdom Metazoa; phylum Annelida; class Polychaeta; order Sabellida; family Serpulidae; genus Protula; species Protula sp. h YS-2021. The sequence continues at coordinate 27,493,354 of OX457028.1, forward strand.
ATTCATACAGGCACCACTTTGTGGAATGTCCACGCTTTCAAACTGAAGTTCCTTGATAACAGTGGTCTGAATGTTTCTTTTCCTTTAGTGTTATTTTTTATCACAGAGCGCTAGCTTCTGTCTTAATTTTTCCGGCCTTTTGGAATTTCGTGAGGTAAACCGCTGCTTGATTGGTCGACTTGCGTTTGGTCTGCCGACATTAGTTTTCTTCTGGATTTATTTCTGCAAGTTCTTTCTCTAATGTTAGACAACAGGAAGGGGCGTACACGTAACTGTCATGTTTTGGTGGGTGTGTGGAGATAACCAAGCCTGTGTGTGTGCTTAACCTTTCACTGTTCGCCATTTTTAAACTCGTCACGTGATCAGATAGATACCGATGCTCCAGTTTGCACAGCAAAAATTAGGTGAAGTATTCTTAAGAAAACCTAATTGCTTTTCGTCGTTTATGGGGTGATCTCGACTCAGAATTGCATTGAATATTAACACTAATACGGACAGCACAGCCATCATTCTACTCTCTTCATATATAATCCAGAGTAGAAATTTGTTCGAGCTGAATCCTGAATGAAATCTTAAAAGAAAAAAAGTGAGGGTCACCTGTTTCAGATATGTCGTACTCACGAGCAAGCATCACGAGGGCTTTACCAATTGGCCGTCAAAGGTCTCCTTCAACTGGAATGCCATGGATGTCGGCCCAAAGCGTGACTTAGTCGGTAAGTGGTCATTGTGTGTCGTTCTGGAAGAAGATGGTTGGTCTGTAAAAGGCCTGCCTCACATGTTCGGTAGATGGCGCTTTGGCGGCGTACACAGTGCATGACTGGTCATACCTTTTATATATATAGCTTCATTCGAAATAATTTTCTCGACTCAGTTGATATTTTTAGTGACATTTCAAAATTCATGCATGTCTTTTCACTGGTTTGGAGTGGAACGGATTAACCAGCATCTGTTTCTGCAGTGTTATCAATAGTATTTTGAATAAATTAAGATTCGGAGAGAGCATGAACGGTTCTGATGTTCCATTTCATAGTTTATAAAGTATTAAACATCGATATCTGTCATGTCAAACTGATTTAAATTTATTGATATTGCCTTCACCAATTTATTTCGCTCTAAGACATTGAAATGAAAACAATGTCACCGATTTGTCTGTTCCAACAAATGTCATTAACCCTGACTAATGCTGAAGAAGATCACTGTTACACGGAAAATGTCGAAACTGTAGTTCATTGCATTTATGCAGGTGACTTGGCTCAGGCTCTCCGAGCGAAAACCGATATCAAATTTGGTCTGTACCACTCCTTGTTCGAATGGTTCAACCCGATATATCTGGAGGACAAAGCAAATGGATTCAAGACACAGAAATTTGTCGAAGTAAGCAAAAATGGATTTCGCATTTTTTCTCTTTAGCATCATTAAGTTTCTACGAAGGATACTTCAGGAATTGTCTTGGTGGGTGGGTGGGGGGGGGGGGGGAGGAAAGACATTGTCTTGGGGGGAAGGAAGGACATTGTCTTGGAGGGAAGAAAGGACCTCGGTTCCTGCGGTATCCCTGGCATTGATTGATGTATCAAAATGGTTGGCAGAAATGAAGTGGTCAGCACACTCCAACTTAAACAGGACACATTCAATAAATAAAACGCACTCAATCAATATAAGAAATAGGAGAGGGAGAAAAGCCGATTTCACTAGAGTGATATAGTAATCAGTGGCTTACACAACCAGACGAACTCGCCTGGTCGCGAATCTATGACGTCACAACCGCCATGTCGCTGTTTGTAAAAGTCATTTTAAATGCAATATAAATTTTGTGAGGGGTGGCAGGGGTATGGGAGTCAGTTTTCTTTTCGTTCCAGTAATAAAAGCATGCATAGTTTGTCATGTCAGCTGGTCATTTCACTTCGGTGGATTTTGTGCAGTGTTATTTTAAATGTATTTAAACATTCTATGATTAGTTCGTCAGTTTTAGCTATATATTCCAGTACAAAACGATGCCGGAGTTGTACGAGATCGTGAATGCGTACAAGCCCGAGGTCATCTGGTCGGACGGCGATTGGGAAGCCCCTGACACGTACTGGAACAGCACCGAGTTCATTGCCTGGCTTTACAATGAAAGGTATGTAGTTTAATACAAAAAATGCATCAGCGGTATGAAATTCACTTTACCCACTGAAAATTTCCTTTGTTTCAGCGATAACCAGTTGTTGGTGTTAAGTATATATGCCGGTGATGGCTCTCCATGAAGCCGCTCTGGCAGATCGTATATTACTTTGTCTAAAAGAACTTATTAAATAACGTCCTTATATCTTTATAGCCTATCTGATGTCGTTATAAAGCGGTTCTACGGTTTTCGAAAAATTCTAAAATTTATATATATATATATATATATATATATATATATATATATATATATATATATATATATATTAAGTGGGAGTCATATTTTTGCGGTCCGATATGTCGTTTTCATATTTGTGCAGCCCAGTGAAAGATACAGTGGTGACGAACGACCGGTGGGGCATCGGCGTGTCCTGTCACCATGGCGACTTCTACACGTGTAGTGACAGGTACAACCCGGGTACGTGCAATCGGTTTTCACACGTGCTGTTGACTGGAGGGATGCATTGACATGACCGGAAACCATGTATACGTGGGGTTGTCTAGACGTATGTTTGTATTTTTTTACCGTTCCGCTTTTGTGCCAGTTTCGCTCAAAAAAACCTATACAGTTAAACTGGGTAATAACACGGCCAGTTTTCCAAAGCGCGTCTATCCGTTTTGTGATTATCCAGTGTATTTAAACGTGAATTTTTAGAATTTTCTAACCGCTATGCGATTCACCTGTTTATGCGAATAAACACTATACGAGTAACTGAAGTTATTCTGTGTATTATTGCCATTTTCCTGCCAGGTCATTTGGTTAACCACAAATGGGAGAATGCTATGACCATTGACTCCGGTTCCTGGGGTTACCGGCGCAATGTCATGCTGTCAGATTACCTCACCAGCAAACAGCTGATTTCAGAACTAGCCGAAACAGTCAGGTGTGGTAAATATTTTATTCTTGGGCTAATGAAAGCGCTGTTTTTGTACATGTTCCTGTGAAAAAGTACATGTTGGAAATCTCCAACTTAAATTAGAACCTGTTTTCACTTGAAATCGTATACAATATATATATATATATATATATATATATATATATATATATATATATATATATATATATATATATATATAAACAAACATGGCTTATATTTGAGTGAGACGTTTGAAATTACGATAATTTGTTTGTGCAGCTGCGGCGGTAACCTGTTGATGAACATTGGACCGACTGCTGACGGGCGGATTATCCCGCTGTTTGAGGAACGCCTGCGTGACGTAGGGTCCTGGCTCTCGGTTAACGGCGAGGCTATTTACTCAAGTAAGCCGTGGACGCACCAGAATGACACGATGACCGCTAACGTGTGGTATACCATGAAGACCCCTACAGACGAGACGTTGAGGTTCGCGCCTGGGGCGTCTACAGCCGGGACAGCGGTATATGCCATCGTTCTACAGTGGCCCGACGGCGGGAGTCTTAAGCTGGGCGCTCCCATGACAACGCCACAAACTACCGTGTCTATGCTCGGTGTGGAGGGGGCATTGAAGTGGACCAAAGGAGCTTCCGGTGGCCTCACTGTTCAGATGCCTGTGCTTGCCCCTAATAAGATACCCAGTCAGTGGGTTTGGACCCTTGTACTCAAAAACTTGGCCTGATTTCAATAGCTGGTCACACGCATGAGCTTGCGCTGTATTGGGCTGTTTTTCGTTAAGTTAATCGCCACCATCAATCTGTATGAAATGCTGCTTGCTTCTGACGCGTATATGGTGGTCATGTTAAAAAAAAGCGGCTGGTTTCTTTGTACCCGAACTGATAATCATGACACAGGAAATGTTAATGGGAAATTTTATGTAGGGGTTGATTTTGCGTAAGTAATGAAATGGTGATATAACAATAATGGTAATGACGGTATAACAATAATGATAATGGTAGCATAGAATAATGATAATGACGGTATAACAATAATGATAATGGTAGCATAGAATAATGGCAATGACGGTATAACAATAATGATAATGGTAGCATAGAATAATGATAATGACGGTATAACAATAATGATAATGGTAGCATAGAATAATGATAATGACGGTATAACAATAATGATAATGATAGTATAGCAAAAATGATGATAAATAACAAGTTGTAATAAAGAAGAAAACAACGCAGGTCACCAAGCTGCGTGTGTTATGTTAACTCGGTCTGTAATGTATGGAATTGCTGTGATACCATGTAAAAATAAAGTTATTTTTTGACAATTTTTGTTTGATTTAATACAGTTGGCATACACATTCAATCAGCCGCACGGTTTTGAATTCACCCCGGCGGCCTGTTTTCTGTTGTAGTCGTAATCGTAGGTCATTCGGCTGTCACATATTTTTTATCAATCATATGATTCAGTGGGTGTTTTCAAAATGTAAACACAGACATATGATGTACAGATTGATAAGACTGCTAATCAGTTTTCTGTGCTTTCATTGCCTTCCAGGTTATAGTCTCGTGTGCGAGCGAATAAATTGCGTAAAAATTAAAATGGCATTCCTTTTGACCATATGGATATATTTAAATATGGCATTTCTAGCCGTAAAATGTTTCAAATATCAACCAAACTGGGAATCTCTGGATAAACGACCGATCCCATCGTGGTATGACCAATCAAAATTTGGTATATTCATCTGCCTGGGCGTTTATTCCGTCCCGGCTTATGAAAGTGAATGGTTCTGGTTCAACTGGGAGGGGAGAAAATCACCAAGTATTGGAGAATTTATGGATAAAAATTACAGACCTAATTTTACCTATGCGGATTTTGCGCCGGAACTTACTGCCTCCATGTTCGATTCCAACCAATGGGCAGATATCCTCGGGTCCTCAGGAGCCGGGTAAGTTTGGTGAGATGCAAGGTATTTGACGATTGTAAGCTACAGCAAGTAATGTATGAAGAGCGGCATCTTGGGAGGGGTGGGGCGGGGAAGGGCGAAGGCAGGTGAAGTCGCGGTTTATATATATATATATATATATGTATATATATATATATATATATATATATATATATGTATGTATGTATATATATGTATGTATATATATGTATATATATGTTATATAAAATAAATGAATTAATGACACTAAATAAATGAATAAAAAAAGGCAGTTTAGAAAATATTCTTTAAAGTGTTTCCTTCTCAGTTTTAAGTAACTACGGAATAGCCTACCAAAAATATCTGGTTTCTTATTTGTTTCAGAATTCTTATTTTAAATAATACGGTGTTCTTCTATGTGCTATTGATAGCCATAGATAACAAATGCCAGTATTGAATCGAGCCGATACATAGTGTGCACATTTGACTAGATACATAGTGCTCGTTTGACCAGATACGTACCGTTTACATTTGACCAAATACAGTGTTTACATTTGACCAAATGCATGTTGTTTGCATTTGAGCAGATACATAGTGTTTACATTTGAGAAGATACATAGTGTTTACATTTTAGCAGATACGTTGTGCATACATTCGAACAGATACATTGTGTTTACATTTAAGCAGATACATTGTGTTTACATATGAGCAGATACATAGTGTTTACAACGAAGCACCATAGCGGCTATACTCTTTGGCCGTCAAAGTATTCATTCAACTGGAATTCAATGGATGTTGGACCGAAAAGGGATATTGTAGGTGGGTAACTTGGTAACATTGAGATAGATACTGCTTAGAGAGTTGGGGTTAGTAATAAGCTAGTCGAGGATGAGATGAAACAACCCGAAGTTGCATAATTTGAAATATTTCCATTTTTTATTAGTACATTATCAACTGAAGTGTAGGATTTGGTTGACTTCTTAAACCTGCACTTGAAAGCGAAAAGAACGCTTAGTATTGTTATTGTTATAGTGTTTTGTACTTAACACTTGGTAAGACTTGCAAAGAGTATATTGAAGTTGTACGGGGCCAATGTTTCGGACGTTTTTTTACCCTCTGTACTGGTCCATCATTTTGTCTTTACCACTCTGACCATATTGATCCTAGGACTCGGCAGATTTCGCACATGTGTAGTACTTGATCTATAGTTGTGCACCTCGCTTTTTATTTTCACCTTTTTTATTTTTTTACGATCAAAAGCCCACCCCCCCCCCCCAATAAAACAGTATTTTTTTGTCGAGAAATGCAAAGATTGCAGCAAGATTTGCACAAGCCATCTGGCCTGCCAACAGCCACACTGTGCACTACATCAATGATGTGTGCCTTATTTGCATCAACCAAATACGCTGAGCATGGTGAAATGTTTATGTTGGTTTTATAAGAACGACATGTGGAAAGAAAACTTATCTGGGCATTTCAAACACGCTGAGTGTTCATATCAATTATTGTCAGCTTCAGCTACGCACTATTCTTGGTGAGGGACGAGAGGGAAGGGAGAATGTCATTTCACAGAGTAACTAGCAAAGCTATGTTTTTTAAGAAAGGTTTCGAACTCGCAAGAAAGTTTCTCAAAAAGAATTGGGAATCTGAAGAAAAAAACATGATTTTGTGTGTAAATATAATGCAAACCAAAATCAGGCTGAAAAGTTTTTAAAATTCTATTCGAAACGAGAAAGTTATTTTTTAAATATTATTTTTTTGGCCAAGTGTTTAATATTTCGCCTTCGAGAAACAGGTTCTCTTATTTTGGTTGATATAATTGGCGTAATATGTTGGTTCTTATTTGGTTTTAAAAACCAAATACCATATTTTAACAGTACTTAACAACAAATAAATATGAAGCGAAAAAAAGTTTTGCAATTTCTGTGTATTTCAGGGGAATTGGCTACGGCATTGCGATCTAAAACTGAGATGAAGCTTGGTCTGTATCACTCACTGTTTGAGTGGTTCCATCCCTTGTATTTACAGGATAAGGCGAATCATTTCAAAACGCGAAAGTTTGTTGAAGTAAGTCATAAACAGTGCAGAATACCTTCATAGTAAATATTAAGCTCTCAAATGGATAATCTGGTGATTGATTTCAGTAATATGGAAGTTATCTTACGTTATTGCAAATTCTTTTCGATAAAACAACATTTTCATATAAAATTGTAAGACTGAATTAAAGCACTATGTACTATAAGATATGATTATTGAGAAGGAAATTTTATTTATGTCTTTTATAAGTATACTTACTGAAGCTGTTGGCTTAAATATCATACATTTTGTCTTGCGCGATTTTAGCCATATTGGTTCTTCTACTGTTTGGAGAGTAAGGTCCTGAAGAATCAAAAATAGTGAAACTAAATTAAATATATATTTAAGAAGACATGAAACAAGTATTGGACATTCCTAACAGAATACTTCCAGCAGGCTTAAAATACATACTCGCTGCATGTGCTTTTTACCTACATCTTCCTCCCCCACTTTTTAAAGCAAAAGACTATGCCTGAACTATATGAGTTGGTGAATAATTATAAGCCGGATATAGTTTGGTCAGACGGCGACTGGGAAGCTCCAGACACGTACTGGAATAGCACCGGCTTCATTGCCTGGCTTTACAACGAAAGGTATGCGCTCTATTTAGGCACGCTTACGTCAGTCGTAATGTACTTTGAGTGAGATCTCTGAAGATCGAGAAAGATGTTTAAAGACACATGGGCTTTAAACATTAATAGATGTGATGTTGTTGCAATGTACGCGAAAGGCTGGCCCTCCAGGTTTGATGTCAGGGTACAAATAGCAACCCCAGATAATATTCCAAAAGTTAGGACGCCGACAAAAGATAGGACAAAATCGAGACACCTTTTGAATAAATGAATATTTACCTATTACCCAGATGGAGTTTTAAAATACATCTCGCAAAAATTTCACAATCCTGCTTATAAAATTGGTTAAATCTATTACCATAACTTTGGAAACATGGTGTTCTAATTGTGCACCCGTGCTGTATAATTTTAGTCCTGTTCATGAAACTGTGGTCACCAATGATAGATGGGGTCAAGGTGTCACGTGTCACCACGGAGATTTCTACACGTGCAGCGACAGGTATAATCCAGGTAATATACCTTACACGTGCCAAATCGCTCACACAGCTGCTGTTTTCGTCATCTACTTTCTTTAAGTTGTAGGTTGCGACACGTGCCGACCGGTGTTTAAATAGAAGGCAGGCAGAATAGTTACTATGTTTCCACCGTAAAAGGGAAAACATTCGTTTTTTTTTTAACTTTCTCTCTGCGTCTCTATGAGTGTGTAGGGTGTGCGTCTGTTGCAGACACTTGATTTTCTTGACACGATAACTCGAGAAAACGCGAGGAATATGCCTTGGTTGGGCCCGACGGTTCATATTGTATTTTGTGTATATGTTGGGCACAATTTTTAAATCTGCACAGTTTATAAATTGTACTGCACAGTTTTTAAATTTATAAACGGGCCAACCATTTAAAAATGGTCGGCCCTTTTTTTAAATCCAAATTGCGGACAATTTTTAAATTGTCCTGCACAATTTTTAAATATTTTCAATTTTTTTAGCTTTTTTTCTTTGTTTTTTTTTTTGTTTTATATTTTGTCAACATTTTACTGCTATTATGTCTTTTATCTCGGTTCACAAGTATATTCATCTTTTGTTGCAATTGCATTTCACAAAAACTGTTCCCGCATTTGATGGATTAGAGTAGTTTATAATTGCAATTTTTGTTCCGTGATTTTGTTTTTGTGCTGTGGTTCAGAAGTTTGATTATCTATTATTCTAATTCTATGTATTCTTCTATTGTTCTGTGCAGTAATTGCTTTTCAAAGACTTTCTCTGGGTTTTGATTGATTGGCCTGATTTGTAATTGCAAGTTTTATGTTGTAACTGTTAATTATGCAATTGCAATTAGAAATGGCATTGATCTACATCATAAAAAGATATCCCGGTATTTGATAGATTAATTTTATTGGTCTTGAGACAACTCAGCCCTCTGCCAAGTCCGCACCTGCCAAGTCGGCACCTAGTGAAAGACAACTCGGCACCTGCGTGAAAGACAACTCGGCACCCAGTTGCCAACTCGGCACCTATTAATTTAACTGTACTTTTCCCCGTTTTAAACATCTGCATCAATGAGACATAATTTTCCCAGTGTATTAAATACGGAGAAAAGAACTCAAAGGGAACTAAAACAATTTGAAAACATCAGTGATTTTTTTTTCATTTTTTTTCACATCTTAACTGAAAAAAAATGAATGTATTTATACTGATTTGAAGGCATCATGAAAAAAATGAGACAACCAATGAATTACTAAGCGCTGAATGACTGCAGACTGTCAGCGAATCAAATAGATTTAAGGTCAGTTACTCCAGAAAAAGTACTCAGTATGAATTGCAATTATTCGATCACCTATCATATCAACCAGTTATATTTAACTTTGGTGAACATATCCACAATAATGGAATTAACGATTGCAGTTGCGACGGAATAAGCCCACTTGGAAATTCTTCCATGCTGATTGCAATTACTGTTTCAATGACAATGAATAAGGTCAGATATCTGTAAAAAATTCACGGAAATGAATGCCTTTGATAGTAATTCCATTTTAAACAATAATGCCCAATTACACTTACTCGAACAAGTGATCGTAATAACGTACCCTTGTGATAATAAAGAACGATAAACATTTGAAGAAATATCATAAGACTTGATACTTTTGGTTATTATTTGTTTGATGTCGAGAACTTATGTCAACCTAAAACATGACTTTCTCCCACATTAGAGCATGGAGAAATAATAAAAATCATGTAAAATTAGTTTAAAAAACTTGTAAACTGGGTGCCGAGATGGCTAGTTAGGTGCCAAGTTGTCTTTCGCTAGGTGCCGACTTGTCTCGAAAACTGGGTGCTTAATTGTCCAAATAGTGCCGAGATGGCAGGGTGAAACTTGTGAACCACAGCACAAAAACAAAGTCAGGGAACAAAAATTGCAATTATAATGTACTCTAATCCATCAAATGCGGGAGCAGTTTTTGTGAAATGCAATTGCAACAATAGATGAATATACTTTTGAACCGAGATAAAAGACACAAAAGCAGTAAAATGTTGACAAAATATAAAACAAAAAAAAAACCCAAAGAAAAAAAGCTAAAAAATTGAAAATATTTAAAAAATGTGCAGGACAATTTAAAAATTGTCCGCAATTTGGATTTAAAAACGGGCCGACCATTTAAAAATGGGTTGTCCATTTATAAATGGGCAACCCATTTTTAAATGGTTGGCCCGTTTATAAATTTAAAAACTGGGCAGCACAATTTATAAATTGTGCGGATTTAAAAATTGTGCCCAACATATATAACCCAACGGATGATATCATGTGACGTCATTATGTGTTGTTAATAGGATGACTCGAGAACGACAAGTCGGATCGGGTCCAAAGTTGTCGGGATTATGCCTTGGATGGCTCCACCGGTTATTAGTTTTTACGTATCAGCCGCCGACCATCGGTTAAAACTTGGTGGGATTGTTGCTTAGTGGGTCCGAAAGATTCTGTCAAATTTCATGCTAAAAAGAAAGAAATTTTTCACTTGTTCGCGTACACTTTTAGTAATGAAGACTGGCCGCCCAAGTTGTTTTTTTTTTTAATTTTAACGGTGAATTATAATTATGTGACTATTTTATTCCAGTAAAAAGAAAAATTGAAAATGGTTATTGGTGAATTTTGAGTTTAGTCAGGGAGACATTTGTTTTTGTGTACAAAAACAGGAAATTAAATAGGTGTCGATTGAAAGTCTGTGATATAAGCCTGTACTGCTATGTTTTGTGTGCAGTGGCCGCTCTAGTTCGTGTTTAGAACATCCACACTTACATTAAGCCTTGCCTTTATGTTTATATATTTATAGGTAGACTTGTAACCCACAAATGGGAAAACGCTATGACAATTGATAAGAAATCCTGGGGTTACAGGAGAGATATGCAAATGAAGGACGTGCTTTCGACTCACGATCTTATCACACAGCTTGTATCAACTGTCAGGTTGGCATCGGAATCTTTCAGCTCGAAATTAAGATGTTTGAAATACTTGATTCATTTTGAAGAAAAATGTTTTAATATACTCAAGCTATAGCAACGTATTCTGTGCTTTTTGATCGAAGTATTTTCGCCTGTCAACAAGCCATGAAATGTCTCCAGATTTCACGTAGCGAGGAAACAAAGGATCTTGGTCCCAGTTCTATTTGACCCGGCAGGTTACCTTTTACTTTTTACTCTTGAAAAATTTAGATTGGATTTTTTGTTGTTGGAAACTTCAGTGACCCGGCATTGGCCAAAATTCTGGTCCCCCCCTCCCGGCCCATTCGCAAAATATGGTTTACTAAAATGTTTACATAAAGTAACAAATATTATCTTTTTATAAGTTGCTACTTTCTAAGTGTTTTGTTGCATGAAAAAGCCTGCGGCTAAATTTTAGTATAAATTTAATTATGAGTTTCTCTTCTAAAAGGCCATTTTTAGTTCTTTTTCCGCCTTTTGAGTAAATTCTTTTAAACTTTAAAATTTTATACACGAGACCGGCCGGTCGCTTTCAATCTTTTCTACTCGAAATTTTTATATCCGAACGGATCACTTCTTTTTTCTATTTGCGACCCGGTCAGGGTAGGAAACAAAAGTTATTTTCCTAGCCTTATTAATGTATGTAATGCCGTTTTAACATTTAATGCTGATTTTTGATGTCAAAATGTAATTAAAGATGTCAGTAAATCAAACTAGATCTCATTTATATTTTGCTCTCAGTAATTTTATTCTAGAGGGCAAAAAATATTTTTAAGATAAAAAAATCAATTTTACAAACTTAAAAAATTAATTTTATAGATAAAAAAAGCATTTGCGGATTTCAAAATATAAATAAAACAAGTCTCTTGCTGAAATAATGCTATCAAAAATAAATTCTTCATATCAATAAAAGAAAATAAATTATTGAGCTCAAAATTGAGATTTTGCTATCAAATATTTCATTTTTGCTATCAAGAAATGAATTTTTTCCTCTAAAAATTATTTTTGGTATCAATAAATGTTTTTTTATCTCTCTAAATATTTATTGATATCAAGAATTTTTTTGAGATCAAGAATACATTTAGAGATATCAAAAATAGAATTACAGATAGCCAGATTTAATTTTTCGTATCACAAAATTTATGAGACCAAAAATTAATTCTCGATATTGAAAAAAAACAAACAATTTTTGAGATCAAATATTAATTCTTGATATCAATAATTGTCTTGACATGAATGTGAGAATGGCACTCTGTATTAATATATCTATTATATTTTTGCAGTTGTGGAGGAAACTTATTGATGAATATCAACCCCACAGCTGATGGGCGCATCACTCCTATATTCGAAGAACGACTCCGCGACATGGGTGCCTGGCTCAAGATTAACTCCGACGCCATCTTTGAGACCAAACCCTGGACACACCAAAATACTCTCGCTGAAAATGTTTGGTATACTTCAAAGAAAACGGGAGATAGAACAGAAGTATACGCTATCATGCTGTCATGGCCGCAAAATGGAATTCTATCTCTTGCTGCACCGAATACCACATCTTTGACTCGGGTCGCCATGCTCGGAGGAAGTGATGGATTAGCGTGGGCACGAGGCAAGCCCAACGGCATGACTGTCGATTTATCCGCGATACCATTCAGTCAACTACCATCCATTTGGGCTTGGAGTCTGCTTATCACTAATTTGCAATAGGCTTCCGAGGACATTGTTATATCCAGACAAGGCCCACCAGCAAAAAATAAAGACCACATTTATCGACACTAATTTAACCAGTTTTAATCCAACTATTTTAACCTTTACATGTGTTAAATTTCTGTTTATATATATATATGTTAATTCGTGCAATGAATAAGCTCATATTGATTATAAATAAAAGTATCAAGGCACAAAATCTGCATGGAAACTTTGGACCTTATCATTGATTAAAAAATCTGCTGATAGAGAGGACAGGGAGGGTGGGGTCAAAAATTGTGTAAAAAACACAAATGTTTACGTGTTTGTGGGAACATTTTACTATATTCGCTCTTTCCATTCCGCATCAATAATAAGTGCAAAAGTGCAGGTCGGCCTGGGGAGGGGGAGGGGGGTTGGGTAGACACATGCATATCTTGCCGCACTGATTTGGTCATTATTTTCAACTATGGGCTATCCACAAGTACGCACGCAAAAATATTAATTAAGTTACCACCCCCCCGTCTCCCTACCTGTGTGCAATGTGTGTGACGTCACCCATTGACTTTAATATTCAGATACGCACATCCCCCCACACACACTTCGCCCGTGCGTACGTTCTGTATTAATGGCGAAAGAAGTATTTTTGGTTACTTCTTTCGTCTCCGGGCTTACACTTCTGGTCTGCTTCACATTCTGGCCTCTTAAGGTGGGGGGGGGGGGGGGTGGAGAGGAGTATACCACACACACGGAATTAAACTGTATTGAATTTAAACACCATCAAATAATAGCTTTATTAATCTAATATGCCAAATCAGTACATTTTTCGCCAGAAAAGTTCGGTTACTCATTCGACATGCCTGCATCAAAATTTGAATCTAAATGCGCTTTGATTACTATAACTATATTTTCAAATCAGCAGAGAAGTAACCCACTTCCAGCTGTTGCTAAGAGTTCAACAGACTCGTGGACAGATTCAAGGTCTTCTGGAAGTCCCACGTTGAAAGTGACATGAATTCGAAGTGTCTGAACTCGAATGATTCTGAAAGACTTTTACGAGAATGCCTCGGGGGGGGGGGGGTGCTGCGACCAGCCAAAACCATTATTGCTTCGCCAAAATAACACACTGACATTATGGCGAACAACTTGAGAGGCAAGCGTTCCAAATTTACAATCCATCTGACAAAGACCATCTCGAAAATTCAATTGTGAAATTGTTGCATATTTCCAATATACGGCCGGTTAAAAGATGGAAAACAGTGTATTCTGTTGTCAGAAAATCCAGAGTTGCGTAACAAAGAGGATTTTCTGACAATAGGATACACTGTTCACCTACACTGTGTAAGTGGTTAGACGCCTGCTTGGAAAACACAGGGTCCCCATTTCGAATCCAGTTTGCCACATTTTATACGGGTCCACACGTTTAAACGTGCACAAACACTTTACTTTACTTTACCCTTTTGATAAGAAATCTTGCCATTAGGGCACCAATTACAAAGACACTATTCTCACAACAGACTGAAAATTAGCGTATATTCGTAATTGAAAAAAGACACTCTACAGACAATGGGAAAATCACCAACCACGATTTAAGTCCATCGCATACATGTGGCTATACAAGAGGCATACGGACGGACGCGCGATGTTTCAGGGGTGGGGGACTAACAATATTGTGGAGAAGGATCATTTAGAACAGACACCTCCTGAAAGTAGCATGTCTAAAATCGAGTTGGGCCAATTTTTGAAACTGTCTTATTTCTTACGCACAGGTCGGAAAAAGACCGACCTGTGAAAAATTCGAAAGTTTATCGAGAGGACTAGCACCTTGAGAGGCTGTTTTACGCACGCACACACGAATGCGGACGACGGATCGACCCCACCTATCGCGCTAGACCCGAAAACTGTTTACACCGAGTCACTGATGAACACTGATTTATAACAGACTAGATAAATGGATCTTTGAGTGACCCATACATTAACCTGAAGGCACGTATAAAATGCTCTTGTACATGCCGGGGTCTGGACAAAAATCTCCTTTTAATATGGAAGTCTTCTGCTAGCTTGCTAAGAAAATGAGTTGAGCGCTTTGATTCCATCCTAAATATGTACTCGATGTGATCAGCACTGGATAGAGAGCCACACACCTCACGCAATACTCCCTTCCAACCTATCTTGGGTTATCCCAACAGCAGACAAACCAATTTCGTACAGTTGTATAGCTGGGAGGTCATAATTTTGAGAAAGGACAATTTTTACCAAACAATATAAACGTCATGTCTGTTTAAGTAAACACTTTTGGTAATATAGAAAAAAAATAGCACAGTCTAAACAATTATGATCAAAGCATTCTGTTCATATTTTCAAAGCTCTCCTCTTAACTGCAGAACATGAAATTACAAAAGAAAATATCGCATTTGTTTTTGTTTTTTTTTTCATTCGCTGACTGAAGGAGAACTACATTGCATATTTACAAAAAAAAAAAAAAAAACCCAAAGAAAAAAAGCTAAAAAATTGAAAATATTTAAAAAATGTGCAGGACAATTTAAAAATTGTCCGCAATTTGGATTTAAAAACGGACCGACCATTTAAAAATGGGTTGCCTTTTTATAAATGGGCAACCCATTTTTAAATGGTTGGCCCGTTTATAAATTTAAAAACTGTGCAGCACAATTTATAAATTGTGCGGATTTAAAAATTGTGCCCAACATATATAACCCAACGGATGATATCATGTGACGTCATTATGTGTTGTTAATAGGATGACTCGAGAACGACAAGTCGGATCGGGTCCAAAGTTGTCGGGATTATGCCTTGGATGGCTCCACCGGTTATTAGTTTTTACGTATCAGCCGCCGACCATCGGTTAAAACTTGGTGGGATTGTTGCTTAGTGGGTCCGAAAGATTCTGTCAAATTTCATGCTAAAAAGAAAGAAATTTTTCACTTGTTCGCGTACACTTTTAGTAATGAAGACTGGCCGCCCAAGTTGTTTTTTTTTTTAAATTTTAACGGTGAATTATAATTATGTGACTATTTTATTCCAGTAAAAAGAAAAATTGAAAATGGTTGTTGGTGAATTTTGAGTTTAGTCAGGGAGACATTTGTTTTTGTGTACAAAAACAGGAAATTAAATAGGTGTCGATTGAAAGTCTGTGATATAAGCCTGTACTGCTATGTTTTGTGTGCAGTGGCCGCTCTAGTTCGTGTTTAGAACATCCACACTTACATTAAGCCTTGCCTTTATGTTTATATATTTATAGGTAGACTTGTAACCCACAAATGGGAAAACGCTATGACAATTGATAAGAAATCCTGGGGTTACAGGAGAGATATGCAAATGAAGGACGTGCTTTCGACTCACGATCTTATCACACAGCTTGTATCAACTGTCAGGTTGGCATCGGAATCTTTCAGCTCGAAATTAAGATGTTTGAAATACTTGATTCATTTTGAAGAAAAATGTTTTAATATACTCAAGCTATAGCAACGTATTCTGTGCTTTTTGATCGAAGTATTTTCGCCTGTCAACAAGCCTTGAAATGTCTCCAGATTTCACGTAGCGAGGAAACAAAGGATCTTGGTCCCAGTTCTATTTGACCCGGCAGGTTACCTTTTACTTTTTACTCTTGAAAAATTTAGATTGGATTTTTTGTTGTTGGAAACTTCAGTGACCCGGCATTGGCCAAAATTCTGGTCCCCCCCTCCCGGCCCATTCGCAAAATATGGTTTACTAAAATGTTTACATAAAGTAACAAATATTATCTTTTTATAAGTTGCTACTTTCTAAGTGTTTTGTTGCATGAAAAAGCCTGCGGCTAAATTTTAGTATAAATTTAATTATGAGTTTCTCTTCTAAAAGGCCATTTTTAGTTCTTTTTCCGCCTTTTGAGTAAATTCTTTTAAACTTTAAAATTTTATACACGAGACCGGCCGGTCGCTTTCAATCTTTTCTACTCGAAATTTTTATATCCGAACGGATCACTTCTTTTTTCTATTTGCGACCCGGTCAGGGTAGGAAACAAAAGTTATTTTCCTAGCCTTATTAATGTATGTAATGCCGTTTTAACATTTAATGCAGATTTTTGATGTCAAAATGTAATTAAAGGTGTCAGTAAATCAAACTAGATCTCATTTATATTTTGCTCTCAGTAATTTTATTCTAGAGGGCAAAAAATATTTTTAAGATAAAAAAATCAATTTTACAAACTTAAAAAATTAATTTTATAGATAAAAAAAGCATTTGCGGATTTCAAAATATAAATAAAACAAGTCTCTTGCTGAAATAATGCTATCAAAAATAAATTCTTCATATCAATAAAAGAAAATAAATTATTGAGCTCAAAATTGAGATTTTGCTATCAAATATTTCATTTTTGCTATCAAGAAATGAATTTTTTCCTCTAAAAATTATTTTTGGTATCAATAAATGTTTTTTTATCTCTCTAAATATTTATTGATATCAAGAATTTTTTTGAGATCAAGAATACATTTAGAGATATCAAAAATAGAATTACAGATAGCCAGATTTAATTTTTCGTATCACAAAATTTATGAGACCAAAAATTAATTCTCGATATTGAAAAAAAACAAACAATTTTTGAGATCAAATATTAATTCTTGATATCAATAATTGTCTTGACATGAATGTGAGAATGGCACTCTGTATTAATATATCTATTATATTTTTGCAGTTGTGGAGGAAACTTATTGATGAATATCAACCCCACAGCTGATGGGCGCATCACTCCTATATTCGAAGAACGACTCCGCGACATGGGTGCCTGGCTCAAGATTAACTCCGACGCCATCTTTGAGACCAAACCCTGGACACACCAAAATACTCTCGCTGAAAATGTTTGGTATACTTCAAAGAAAACGGGAGATAGAACAGAAGTATACGCTATCATGCTGTCATGGCCGCAAAATGGAATTCTATCTCTTGCTGCACCGAATACCACATCTTTGACTCGGGTCGCCATGCTCGGAGGAAGTGATGGATTAGCGTGGGCACGAGGCAAGCCCAACGGCATGACTGTCGATTTATCCGCGATACCATTCAGTCAACTACCATCCATTTGGGCTTGGAGTCTGCTTATCACTAATTTGCAATAGGCTTCCGAGGACATTGTTATATCCAGACAAGGCCCACCAGCAAAAAATAAAGACCACATTTATCGACACTAATTTAACCAGTTTTAATCCAACTATTTTAACCTTTACATGTGTTAAATTTCTGTTTATATATATATATATGTTAATTCGTGCAATGAATAAGCTCATATTGATTATAAATAAAAGTATCAAGGCACAAAATCTGCATGGAAACTTTGGACCTTATCATTGATTAAAAAATCTGCTGATAGAGAGGACAGGGAGGGTGGGGTCAAAAATTGTGTAAAAACACAAATGTTTACGTGTTTGTGGGAACATTTTACTATATTCGCTCTTTCCATTCCGCATCAATAATAAGTGCAAAAGTGCAGGTCGGCCTGGGGAGGGGGAGGGGGGTTGGGTAGACACATGCATATCTTGCCGCACTGATTTGGTCATTATTTTCAACTATGGGCAATCCACAAGTACGCACGCAAAAATATTAATTAAGTTACCACCCCCCCCCCCCCCCCCGTCTCCCTACCTGTGTGCAATGTGTGTGACGTCACCCATTGACTTTAATATTCAGATACGCACATCCCCCCACACACACTTCGCCCGTGCGTACGTTCTGTATTAATGGCGAAAGAAGTATTTTTGGTTACTTCTTTCGTCTCCGGGCTTACACTTCTGGTCTGCTTCACATTCTGGCCTCTGAAGGTGGCGGGGGGGGGGGGGGTGGAGAGGAGTATACCACACACACGGAATTAAACTGTATTGAATTTAAACACCATCAAATAATAACTTTATTAATCTAATATGCCAAATCAGTACATTTTTCGCCAGAAAAGTTCGGTTACTCATTCGACATGCCTGCATCAAAATTTGAATCTAAATGCGCTTTGATTACTATAACTATATTTTCAAATCAGCAGAGAAGTAACCCACTTCCAGTTGTTGCTAAGAGTTCAACAGACTCGTGGACAGATTCAAGGTCTTCTGGAAGTCCCACGTTGAAAGTGACATGAATTCGAAGTGTCTGAACTCGAATGATTCTGAAAGACTTTTACGAGAATGCCTCGGGGGGGGGGGGGGGGGGTGCTGCGACCAGCCAAAACCATTATTGCTTCGCCAAAATAACACACTGACATTATGGCGAACAACTTGAGAGGCAAGCGTTCCAAATGTACAATCCATCTGACAAAGACCATCTCGAAAATTCAATTGTGAAATTGTTGCATATTTCCAATATACGGCCGGTTAAAAGATGGAAAACAGTGTATTCTGCTGTCAGAAAATCCAGAGTTGCGTAACAAAGAGGATTTTCTGACAATAGGATACACTGTTCACCTACACTGTGTAAGTGGTTAGACGCCTGCTTGGAAAACACAGGGTCCCCATTTCGAATCCAGTTTGCCACATTTTATACGGGTCCACACGTTTAAACGTTCACAAACACTTTACTTTACTTTACCCTTTTGATAAGAAATCTTGCCATTAGGGCACCAATTACAAAGACACTATTCTCACAACAGACTGAAAATTAGCGTATATTCGTAATTGAAAAAAGACACTCTACAGACAATGGGAAAATCACCAACCACGATTTAAGTCCATCGCATACATGTGGCTATACAAGAGGCATACGGACGGACGCGCGACGTTTCAGGGGTGGGGGACTAACAATATTGTGGAGAAGGACCGTTTAGGACAGAAACCTCCTGAAAGTAGCATGTCTGAAATCCAGCTAGGGCAATTTTTGAAACTCTCTTATTTCTTACGGATTTGCCGAAAAAAAGACCGACCTGTGAAAATTCGAAAGGGAACACAAAGGGAACCAGTTTTTGTTTCGAGAGGACTAGCACCTTGAGAGGTTGTTTTGCGCACGCGCACACGAATACGGACGGATCGACCCCACCTATCGCGCTAGACCCGAAAACTGTTTACACCGAGTCACTGATGAACACTGAGTTATAACAGACTAGATAAATGGATCTTTGAGAGACCCGTACATTAACCTGAAGGCACGCATAAAATGCTCTTGTACATGCCGGGGTCTGGACACAAAATCTCCTTTTAATATGGAAGTCTTCTGTTAGCTTGCTAAGAAAATGAGTTCAGCGCTTTGATTCGATCCTAAATATGTGCTCGATGTGATCAGCACTGGATAGACAGCCACACACCTCACACAATACTCCCTTCCAACCTATCCAATATTTGGGCTATCCCAACAGCAGACAAACCAATTTCGTACAGTTGTATAGCTGGGAGGTCATAATTTTGAGAAAGGACAATTTTTACCAAACAATATAAACGTCTTATGTCTGTTTAAGTAAACACTTTTGGTAATATACAAAAAAATAGTAGTCTAAACAATTATGATCAAAGCATTCTGTTCACATTTTCAAAGCTCTCCTCTTAACTGCAGAACTTGAAATTACAAAAGAAAATATCGCATTTGTTTTTTTGTTTTTTTTTTCATCCGCTGACTGAAGGAGAATTACATTGCATATTTACGAGTCCATTCCTTTGCAGTTTCCTCGTATTTCCTGCGATCAGTCTTGTATATCCTGGCTATGTCAGGAACAAGTGGATCATCCGGATTGGGATCCGTCAGCATGGACAAAATGGAGAGTAACACTTTGGCTATAGTGAGAGCTGGTGACCACTGCGACCGCAGAATGTCTAAGCAAATGCTACCATTACTATTGATGTTTGGATGATAGATCTTCGTAGTGAAGGCGACTTTTGGCGGCTTGAAAGGGTAATCCGTAGGAAAGTGAATAGTCAGGAAGAACACTCCTCCTTCATATGGGCTGTCTGCGGGCCCTTGAATCGTGGCCTGCCAGTGGAACATATCATCTCCAAGTGGTCCCGCTGAGCAGCAGGAGGGAGGGTCCTAAAATAAAACACAAAGTTTGTGAATGGTTAAGTTGATTCACCGTGCAAGCTGGCAGAACTCTGGTTATAAACGCTTGGCAGATTTCACCATGTTGTACAAGTCGGCATGTGACCAATTACTGACAAATTTTAAAATACAATAAAACACTTGGGATCAAGCAAAATGTTCACTATATCGGGGTGTTCACTAACGGGAGGTTCAAAATTTAAATAAAACAAAAACATTTGTTTATACTTCACACTTTAACAATATAACAAGACTGTCCATGGACAATGCCCCAGCTCACTAATACTAATGTCAAGATTTACGATATATTACCTGTAACCCAAATTCAAGACACTAAACCTCTGTACCTGGCGTCAGTCAAGATTTTAATGTAAAAATGGTTTATCGTCAAAAAAAAAACAGAAACAAGAATGTCCAGGCACATTCTGTGGGCCCTTGACCAGCCGAGATCTAGTGAATCTATGAATAAGCTTGCCTGGTTGCCACAAGTGGTAGTCACATTGTACAAGAATGTCCAAGGACAAAGCCCCAGCTTACGAAAAGCGTAGACCAAATCCAGCGTGCATGAACAAGGGAATTTACCTGAAAAATTTGGCTTCAAAAGACGAGATAGCAATGAGCTAGCTAAATAATTAATTTAACAACGGACCCGAACATAGACCGATAAAAACATACAAAGATTTGTTTCCCAGAAAAATATCTTCGAACAATGTATCGAAATCGTATCCACACACGTGTACAGTTGACATGTACTGTCGGACATGCACAATTAGTTAAGCAGCAGAAACAACTAGAAACGACCAAACACAGGTGCCTTTTGAAAAGAAGAAAATACTAAATAGTAAATATATTTTACGTGCCTAGTTCTAAACGATATTCAAAGACACGATACAACAATATAAAATAACTGATCACATAGTAAAATAGCTAAAAGACACTGACTAGGTTGTTATCACAGACACGTAATACTGAATAAAAAAGTTTTTAGTTTCTTCTTAAAAGACAGGTAGTCGTTTCTAAACGTAGGGAAGTTGGTAGGTTGTTCCACAGTCGCGGTCCCGAAACCGAGAAGGCCCTTTCACCATAAGTTTTTGTCCCGGATTTTGGCAAATTTAACAAACTCTTATGTGTTGAACGCCGAGTCCTAGAAGGTTGGTAAGGTGAGAGTAGTTCACACAGATATTATGCAGCTGTGTCCTGGATAACCCGAAATGTCAATAGTAGAATTTTCAAGTCGGTTCTGCGATCAACTGGTAACCAATGTAGCGATTTTAAAATGGGGGTGACGTGGACGTATTTTCTGTTGCACGTCACTAAGCGAGCTACAATATTTTGTATCCGTTGCAGCTGACTGATGCGGCATTTAGGAAGACCATATAGTATTGCATTGCCGTAGTCCAACCTGGAGGATATCAGTGCATGTACTAGCTTCTCACAGGAGTCCTGTGAAATGCATGGCCGTATGGAGCAAATGTTTCTGAGATGATATAGACACGTCTTACAGCGCTGCGATATTTCCTTTTCTAGTGTCAAATGTGAATGAAATATTATTGCAATGTTTTTGCACTATCTGTTGGGCTAATATGGGTTTCACCAATCACAATGCTATCCAAACTAAAACTAGTAACGTGTGATGATGGAGTTATAACAAGCACTTCGGTTTTCGAGTTATTTAACTTTAACTTGTTGACTGACGTCCAAAGTCTAATTTCTTTGATGCATGCTTCCAGCTTCCTCACTGAATAATTGAAATCAATACGATCATTTAGTCGAAACTGTGCATACTTTTGAGTGTCATCCGCATAAATATGAAAGTTAACTGCATGGCGTTATCTACCACCGGCAAGGTGTAAATTTTGTAATCCTCGGGACCCATTAGAGAACCTTTGGGCGCACCGAAAGAAAGACAGATCTGGTCGGATAGTGCGCCATCTATAATAACCGCTTTGCGACCTTCCAGTGTGATATTCGGAGAACCATTTAAGAGCGGTGTTTTCGATACCTAGACGCTCATGAAGCCTTTGCATCAGGACTGCATGATCAATTGTATCAAATGCCGCGCTCAGGTCCAACATAACTAAAACAACACCACGCTTATCGTCAAGCGCGCGCAAGATATCGTCAAATATACGCACCAGAGCTGTCTCCGTTCCATGACCAGCACGATATGCCAGATTGAAATTTTTCGTGTAATTGGTTTTGTGACATGTGTGTATCCAAACGTTTATGACTGCTTTTTCAATTATTTTGGAAATCCACGGAATATTGGATACTGGTCGGTGATTTTTTGAGTTCTTCCGGATTGAGAGTTGCTTTCTTAATAAGCGGTTTTGATCAGTGCTTGTTTTAATGTAGCTGGAAAATGTTCATCCTTCAGTGATAAGTTCATGATATCAGTTATAGTAGGTAGCAGGTGAGGTAAGCACCGCTTCAGAAGACTTGTTGGTATGGGGTCCAGAGTACAGGTAGCATTACTTGTCTTGGCAATAATTTTTAAAATTTCATCTTCGGTGTAGGTCGTGAAAGACGGTAGTTTCGTATCACAAGTTGGTTCTGAATTAGGAATATACACGCTACAATTTTCGTCCAGTTTTTCTCGAAGTCTTGTGATTTTATCCGAAAAGAAGTTGTTAAACCTCTCGGCCAAATCTTCTTTTGACGAATGTCCAGGTAGAAACGGTTTGCTTTTTGCTTTTCAGTAACTCATTTAGTACGTTAAAGAGTTTTTTGGTCAAATCCACAATCATTGATTTGTTGCGAATAGTATGATTGTTTTTCCTTCTGAATAGTGTTTACAAATTTAAGTCTAGCTTGCGATAACGACTGATATTTTCTGGAGTTCCGAATTTTCGCATGGGTCCTTTCCGCTTTTCTTTTTTCTCTCTTGGCTATGGCAATATCGTTCGAAACAGTGATCTTTAGGTCGGATAGTAATTACTGATGTTTTTTCTGGTGCATGTTTATCCAAAATATTACACAGAGAGGAATTGTATCTTTCTAAAAGGGTGGGTCGCTGTGTCGCCAGGGTCGTGACAAAATATTTGCAGAAAACACCGCGTCTAAATCATCATTACTCAAGTTTTTAAAGTTTTGGTATGTATTATTTGCGAGGTTTGCATTCCGACCTGTGCGTATGTTTATTTAACTTGCGTTGATGTGCAGTTTGCATTTCGGAAAAATGTGCATGTTTTTTTTAACTTGCTGTTATGCTCTTTTTGCATTTCGTACCAGTGTGCATGTTTATTTAACTGATATGCGGTTCGCAAAGCGAACCAGTGCGCATGTTATTTAATATGCATTGCTGTGCATGTTTACTTAACTTGCGTTGATGCGCGACTCGCATTTCAGACCAGTGAGCTGTTTATTCAACTTACGTTGATAAGCCGTTCGCATTTCGGACCAGTGCGCACGTTTGTTTAGCTTGTGTTGATGCGCGTTTGACTTTTCGGACCAGTACGCATGTTTATTTAATTTGCATCAATGCGCGGTTCTTACTTTAGACCAGTGTGCATGTTTATTTAACTTGCGTCGATGCGCAGTTTGCATTTCGGACCAATGCCCATATATATTTAACTTCCGTTGATCAGCGGTTTTTTATTTTAGAGCAGTGCGCATGTTTATTTAACTTGCGTTGATGCGCGGTTCGCATTTCGGACTAGTGCGCAAGTTTATTTAACTTGCGCTGATAAGCGGTAAGCATTTCAAACCAGTGCGCATGTTTATTAAATATGCGTTGATGCGCGGTTATTATTTCGGACCACTGCATATGTTTATATAACTTGCGTCGATGCGCGATTTGATTTCGAACCAGTGCGCATGTTTACCAAACTTGCGTCGATGCGCGGTCCGCATTTGAACCAATGCGCATGTTTATTCAACTTACAAGTTTTGGCGGAAGGCCCAAAAAAGAAAAATTTTAAGAGGGGCCTTACTGGAGAAGAATCGTACAAAATTGGAAAGGAATTCAATGAAAATTGTGGGAGAAGAAGCATTTTTCAAAATTAAACGCCAATAAATTAAAAAATGCCCCCTATTTCGCCAATTTTTGGCGGATCGCCAGAAAGAGTTAGATTTCAAGAGAGCACCATCTACAGAACATTCATGCGAAAATGTAATCAAATTGTTCGAGAAGCAATTTTGAAAATAAGCCACAAAAAATTTGATTAATGCCCCCTATTTGGCCAATTTCTGGCGAAACGCCAAAAAAAAAAAAAAAAGAAGTAAATTTTCAAGGGAAGACTATATTGAGAACATGTGTAGAAAATTTGAAGAAAATCTGACCAAAGTTGTTCGCGAAGAAGCATTTGGAAAATTGGCAACAAAAACTTTTAAATGCC
The DNA here is from genome assembly GCA_949752745.1 of Protula sp. h YS-2021. NCBI lineage: Eukaryota > Metazoa > Annelida > Polychaeta > Sabellida > Serpulidae > Protula > Protula sp. h YS-2021. Next base: position 27,518,443 of record OX457028.1, read on the forward strand.
CCCCCCCCCCCCCCATTTAGCCAATGTTTGGCAGATCGCCAAAAAAAAAGTACTTTTTTACGAGAGGCCTACCTAGCGAACACTGTCCAAAATTGGAAAAGAATCCGATCACAATTGTGGGAGGAGAAGCATTTTGAAAATATGACACCAAAAAAATTAAAAAATGCCCCTCATATGGCCATTTATGGCGGATCGCCAAAATGAGTAATTTTTCAAAAGAGGACTACCTAGGAAATCGGCAACCATAACATTACAAATGCCTCCCATTTGGTCAATTTTTGGCGGATCGCCAAAATAGTAATTTTTCAAAAGAGGACTACCACAGAAAATTGGCAACCATAAAATTACAAATACCTCCCATTTGGCCAATTTTTAGCGGATCGCCTAAAAACTTAAATTTTCAAGATAGACCTAGCGAGAGAACAATCGTACAAAATTGGAAAGGAATCCCATGAAAATTGTAGGAGGAGAAGCATTTTGAAAATTAGGCACCATAAAATTTAAAAAATGACCCCCATTTGGCCAATTTTTCGCGGATCGCCAAAAAAGTGAAGTTTCAAGGGTGGACTATGCTAAGAACATTCATACAAAAGTTGCAAGAAAATCTGATCAAAATTGTTCGAAAAGAAGCATTTTGAAAACTGGCAACAAAAAAATTTAAATGCCCCCCCCCCCCCCCCCCCCATTTAGCCAATTTTTTTGGCAGATCGCCAAAAAAAGTAATTTTTCAGGAGAGGCCTACCAAGAGGACAACTGTCCAAAATTGGAAAGCTGATGTGCTAAAAACATAATGCCCTCCATGACCATAGTCCGGTCTTGGGACGATAACCTGCTGTAAATTTAGAAACATTTCGTATATTTTGGGTGAATAACCATAAAGACATAACACCGAATTGATCCGACCAAACCCTACGTAGAATAGCGTTTTGTCGGGCACATTCGAGACATTTTACTGATGAAAATGTATAAACTGAAAAGAAAGGCATCTGCCTCATCCAGTGTGATAATTGCTTTTTGTTGTTACTGCCCCCTCCCTCCCCACCTACAGAAAAATGCCTCAGTCTGAACCGACGAGAAATCTTCGCTAACCGAAAAAGAGTTTTTCTGTAACTGCGACTCCAAAAACTAATAAAATATAATGAATAATTTGCTCTTTGGTGCCAAAATGCTCACTATATGTCATAATACAAGGTAATCGGTGACCTACTTAGAAAGTGAAAGCAAAGAATTCCAAATCTTCGAAACTAGAACGGCCAGTGCACACAAAACATGAGTACAGGTCGATATCACCACCTTTCAATCGACACCTACAGTGAAACCCCGCTATTAGAGACAAAAAGTGACTGAATAATTTTGTCCCTAATGGCGGGGTGTCCCTAATTTCGAGGTTCTGTTAATTTGAGTTCTGTCTGAATATTAAAGCTTTGATTATTTAAACTTTATCCAGGGTTCGTGCGGAATTTTCTTGAGCAAATTCCAGGAGATTTTAGACCGAATTTCCAGGAGTTTTGCAGGAGATTTCATAATTTTTACCAGATTTTTTAGTGAGAAAGAAACAAAACAAACGTTTTTTTTCTCATAGCCTCCCACACTCCCCTACAGCCATCCCTTCCACCCATTTTATTTAATCTTATCTGCGCGGTAGGAATGCCGTTGTTTACATCCAACAACTCAACATGAATGTCCATTTGCTTCGAGTTTGTAGAACTGTTCAGACTCTCGTCAAATAATTAAACATATTCGTTTGATTTGACTTCCTTCATTAAACAGATTCTCACATATAGGGCAATGACAAAGTTGGCAAGATAGCATGATTTTTATTTCCGCATGAAAACTGGTTAGCGACTGGGTGATCTTAAACATCATGTGAAACACATCTCCTACTTTCTCATTGGAATGGAAAGAGCTACGCTTGTCTATTGTTCGAAGTGTCCATAGAATTTCTGATCTAAGCACGTCTTCCTTCAGGGCCTAAGGGTCATTGAAGAGCTAGGTACAGGTTTAGGGGCCTCATTTGAAGATTTGTTTGCAGCAAATGACATCTTACTAGCAGAGGAAACTCTTAAGACTTGTTGATGCTTTTTCCCTTTCTGGCGACTTGTTAGAGTGGTTTCTCCCATATTTCCGATATCGAATGATTTCATACACAGTATACATCGATCTTTGTCTCTGTAAAATCTATATGGAGCCAACCACTCTTTGTAATTTTCCTTATGCAGCCAATCAGCCAGATCAACAAAACCACAAGAGATCTGAAATCTAGGGTCATACCATATTTTTTATGTAACAGAGACTTGAAGTACTTGTTTAGGTGTCAAGTACTCAGTGTTCGAATAAGGAAATCCAATGCGCAAAATAAAGAAAATAACCATGTAACCCAGAGCGTTCAAGATAAAAATTCCGGACTTAAAATGCATCACGATCATAATGAACATGGCAATATTTATCACATGAAAGTGTCTACGATCTACCAGACTCTGATAAATAGACACAAATGGAAAAATCATCATATTTTTATATAATTACATCAAAATCTGGATATGCATATGAATACATATACAAATTAATTATGATTTCGAGTTTCCAGGAGTTTTCCAGGAGTCTTGATAGACTTCCAGGAGTTTTCCAGGAGGTTTTGAGACCATTTCCAATTTCCAGGAGATTTCCAGGTTCTCCAGGAGCCGCATAGCGTTGCTTTTGCGTATCGTGACAAAGGAGGGAAAATTGAACTGAGAGTACTGGGCTTTTGTTCGTTCTTTGATTCCTTCTTTTCTGGCCCGCCGCTGTCTTCGGCTTCTTTATCCCCCTGAAACGAAGGGATATAGTTATGAGCTGGATCGTCTGTCCGTTTGTCCGTCCGTCTGTCTGTCCGCAAAAAGTACTAAGTTTTGTCCGGCCGACTTCTCATGGAAGGATATGTCATAGGGACCTGAAATCTTGCATGGTGAAAATATATATATATTTTAGGTGTGCAATGTGGACTTCAAAATGGGGACAAAAATTGACGTCGCGGGAAATTGTCAAAGATTGTGAATTTTTCCTTGAACTTAGCCGTGATAGAATGTTTGTGTGGCTGTTACTATGTGGCATTTCCATTTCTGCGTTCGACGTTTGTTTCAGAAATACATGGGACTATTTTTTAACGTATGGTCTGCAGTTAATACCTATTTAAGCAATAATTCAAATGCGAAGGCGTTTCAGGAAACCTTGCACATTTTGCATGTGCCTTAAGGATTATTCAAAGTGTATTCATCTACACTTTGACTCTGTCGTTACACGTGTTTTAATAAATAGTTTTTGCATGCGGAATGTGTATTCAAAACATATAAACTGAAGTTGTTATTTTGAAAATCTGCCAAAAAGTTCACGTGAGGAAAACTGTCAAAAATCGTTAATTTTTACCTGTAACTTTTTCAAGCATTTTACTTTTACTGCTTCACGGGGGATCCTGCTTACTGAGGCTCTCGTTTTAAACTTATTTTGTCGGTATTGTGTATATAGTGTGGCTGAGCATTCAAAAAATGGTGTGTAAAATAACACAGGCAAAACGAAAATATAGGGTTTTTCACATAAAACACATACATATAAATTTGAACAATTTAAATACAAGAAATACTAATAAAAAAACCGAAAAAAACCGGTTTTTCAAAGTCAAACCGGTATACCGAACCGAAAAATTAAAAAACCGGTAAAGCCGTTGAATCGGTAAAACCGGACAACCCTACAAGGAATGAACAGTTCTAGTTTGACGTCCATCCGACTTTTCGTTCTCGAGATACCTTGCACACAACATTTTTTGGTCACAACAGACTGATACATAAGCGTACACGCGCGCAGAACGTACAAACACTAATATGTCTCCCCTTGGTCGAGGAGACATAATAAACGGCATCATTGCCAAAGGACGGTAGCACTACTATATATGGAAGAGCTTGGCAGTCCAATAACAATAGAACAATAGTTCAAGGTTCGATGAAGACGTAAACCGTCCACTCGTTTATAAAACATACCCATGATCATACTGATGCCAGTTTCAATTTTTATGCGAAAAAAGTAACGACAGGAGAACAACCATAGAAATATCCTTGCAGTCACACTAAGTCGGTTGGTTTAAAACTGTACATTTATTTTAAGTCAGACATATAATTTCGAGAATATTATGCCAAAAAATTAATAGCACTCGAAAAAATTTCATACACCAGTTTTGTAAACCTTGTTTACCAAGAAAAAAAAAATCCCACTTTTTAAGCGTTATTGAACCCGTGTTTGAAATTTATTACACAATTTACTTATTAAAAATGTTGTAAACTATTTAAGCCACGATGATTAAGAAAATACCAGTTACTATATTGAATCCCGCATTTTGCTCTTATTCGACCAACTGCGTGAAACACACATCAATTTTCCGTGCAGTCAGCAATCTTCCTCACGGCTGCTTTTAGCACGATTCAAATTGCATTGAAGGTTAAATTACTTTCCTGACGTTTTAACGAAATACAATGTTCTGTTTCGGCGAGGAAAAAAAAATTAGTCTTGTTTCTCAGCAGGCCACTAAAAAACAAATCAAGAATTCTAGCCAATACCGGGTCATCAAAACTTTCAAAAATAGAAAAGCCCCGGCCGCGTCTACTTATTTTTGCGAGAATAAAAAAGGGACAAGTTCACCCGCCAAACGGGTCAGTTTTTTTTTTAAAATAAAGATGAGAAACAAGACCATTTTTCATTCTGGCCTTATCAATATGTGTCCTTTACTAATAGGTTATCTAACAGATTTGTTTCATGTACTTCAATGTAATAAGGAATAAAGTATCTTTGAGGAAAACAATTATAGCACTTTTCACACTTATTTTGAAACAGCATTTCGCAATGATGTATTCACGTAGAAATTTCTCTTCAGTTCAAACAAAATACTGCATTTGATCAACATATGATGATCTGTGAATCCGCTCATTACTACTGGGCGTATTTCCTAGTCCATTCTCTAGCCGTGGTGTTGTATTTCTTGCGATCCGTCTTGTATATCCTGGCTATTTCCGGTACTAGTGGATCATCCGGATTGGGATCCGTTAGCATGGACAAAATGGACAGTAAAACTTTGACTATAGTGAGAGCTGGAGACCACTGCGACCGCAGAATGTCTAAGCAAATGCTACCATTACTATTGATGTTTGGATGATAGATCTTCGTAGTGAAGGCGACTTTTGGCGGCTTGAAAGGATAATCCGTGGGAAAGTGAATATTGAGGAAGAACACACCGCCTTGATATGGGCTGTCTGCGGGCCCTTCGATGGTGGCCTGCCAGTGGAACATATCATCGTCAAGTGGTCCTGCGGAACAGCCCGCCGGGGAGTCCTGAAACAAAAGCAAAAAGGCTCCTCTCAGCTCTGCTATCAGTCAGCACACCAGCGCTCTTAGCACACTCGCAGCACCGCCAAGTTCCATTACCAATTACTGGCAACAAAGCATCCCATGATTTTGATACAATACACAGTCGCCATTTTGTTTACAGAACCATTTTGTCCAAAAACGTCTCGTAAAACTGCTCCTATAAGGTGACCTCTTGCTGACATCTACAATTCCTGATAAAACATAGCTAAACCTCAGTTCAGGAACAAACCATACTGGTGAAACATGCTTAGTTAGGTCCATTTACTATTATTTTGTTAATAATTCACCTCTTTTTTTTTGGGGGGGGGGGGGGATTATGCTGTATAATGAAAAGTTTCCCAGTTATTTGCAAAGTGAGGCACCACAGTTAAAAGTGAGTGTTGCGGAATAAATCACCGTAGACCATTCAACTTCTATGTGACTCTATATTATGTATGTTGATAAGATTAAGAATCGGAAGTCTCTTCCAGAACAGAACTACAGCGGCCAGTGCACACAAAACATATGAGTACAGGCTTAAATCACACAATTTCACCTATTTAGTTTATTGTTTATGTAAACAAAAACAAATGTCTTTCCAATAAAACCCATAATTCCCCAATAACCACTTTTCACTTTTCTTTTTACTGAAGTAAAAGATTCATTTCTACAAACAAAATCATAATCCACTGGCATAAAATAAACTCGAACGCCAGTGCTCACCAACAACAGTGACCCGACATGCCTCTGACTAAAAACGTAAGTGGGATGAGTGAACAGGTGGGAGGAGGAGGGGGGAGGGGGTGTTTCCCTGAATGAAATGGCGGCATATCTCTTAGCAGAAACATACACCTCAGGTTGTTCAGCTTTCCCAGGTTCTGGCCTGTTATAGCAAATAAAAACCTCATAATGCACTACAACTGACACCGACCCCTGACTGAGTGACATGTTACGTAATTACCGGTACTGTAGGTAAGTAACACACAATTGGGCAATTACAAGCAATGTAGGAAATAGCCATGGATCGATAGTTGTGTTTCCAATGTTTTCAAGTGTGTTTAAAGAATGCAGTAACATTGGAGAATCTTCTGAAAAAAAACACGCTGAAATCCCAAGCGTAGTTAATAACTATGCTTAGTTAACAAAAGAGACGACAAAAGGGGAAAGAAGTAGAGGGGTGTTGTTGCTAGATTCAGCGACTGCAAAATATATCACATAAAACTTTTCACGCAATGGTGCCTTCCTTAATTTTCTACGAGTTTAATTTTTAACAAAACCAGTGCTACTCATACCGGGAAATAAGTACACCAAGTTGATCCGACTTTCTGCTATCGAGGTATTTTTCACCTAACTTTTTACCCTATGGCGCCATATGCCGTTTTCGTTCGTTCTACTAGCGGGCACAATTTGACAGAATCTTTCAGATATACCAAGCAAATATTCCCGTCAAGTTTCAACATTCTCCGATGGTCAAAAGATGAGAAAATATAAGATTTTAGCGTAATGACGCTATACACCTTTCTTAACTTCGCTACATCCGTCAAAACTTGAAAGAAACCTCCGAATGACCCAAGGAATACCCACACAAAATTCAAAGTCAATACGAATTTTCGTTTTCGAGATTTTTTGCACACAAGATCTTGTTCAGAATATATGTATATACATTTTATGTGATGTCACAAGCCGCACTCGTTCGTTCTGCTCGTGATAAAATTTGATAGAATCTTTCGGACCTATCAAGCAACAATAGCAGCGAGTTTCAACTTTCCCCCCAGGAGCAGCGGCTCAGATATTTCGCATACCAGATTCTTTATGTTATGACATCATACGCCTTCCCTAATACCGTAACATATGTCAAAAGTTGAAAGAACCATCCGACCTTCCCAAGAATTAAACAGACCAAGCTTGAAGTCTATCCGACTTTTCGTTCTCGAGATATCTTGCACACAACATCTTGTTCACAACAGACTGACACAGACTCTCAAACGCACACACATACACTTACACAGGACGTTGAAACACTACAAGACCCTCCTTGGTCGGGGAGACATAATAAATATGTAATGCTATATTTCGCCTTTGACAAAAAAAAAAAAACAAAACAAAAAAAACCGCCCTTGGAGCAACTCCACATTTTGATAACTACAGAGAATCTCCCTCTCCATTTTCGCTCTGAGAAAATTCCCCCTAGCTATTTACGAAATGGATGTAGGAGTGGTAACTGAGGAGTGGGTTTAACAAGTGCTTTAGTGTTCGGTGAGGAGTTCAGAAAACAGAACTGTGCTTTGGGTGATTACCTGAGGGATAGGTCACAAAACAGCTCTGTGCTTTGAGTGATTACCTTGGGGGATAGGTCACAAAACAGCACTGTGTTTTGGGGAATTACCTTGGGGATAGGTCACAAAACAGCAATGTGCTTTGAGTGATTACCTTGGGGATAGGTCACAAAACAGCACTGTGCTTTGGGTGATTACCTTGGGGATAGGTCACAAAACAGCACTGTGCTTTGGGTGATTACCTTGGGGATAGGTCACAAAACAGCACTGTGCTTTGGGTGATTACCTGGGGGATAGTTCACAAAACAGCACGGTGCTTTGAGTGATTAACTGGGGGATAGGTCACAAAACAGCACTGTGCTTTGGGTGATTACCTTGGGGATAGGTCACAAAACAGCACTGTGCTTTGAGTGATTACCTGGGGGATAGGTCACAAAACAGCACTGTGGTTTGAGATATTACCAGAGGGATCGGTCACAAAACAGCACTGTGCTTTGAGTGATTACTTGGGGGATAAATAATGGGCAGAGTTGGTTGATTAACAAAACTTAGAAGCATTTGGAATACATTTAAAACATATCCCCTTAAGTACTCAAGTGGGTGACAAGTTGAGTAACAGGAGCACTTAACTGCATTCTCCTAACAGATTGTATGTACATACGCAGAGTATGACAAAAATCTGTTCTTTTTATGTGTGTTTTTTTTTATTAATTTACTTTCCGGAGGGGGGGGGGGGGGGCAAAAATGAGGGGCGGATGTGGGGTTCTCCAGGGCGTTTCTGCCCACCCAAAAACACAATCAAACTGGAATGGCCAGTACACACAAAAGACAAAAGTGAAGGCGTATATCACACACTTTCAATCGACGCCTATCAATTGTTTTTGTTTTGTTTTTGTAAACAAAAACAATGTCCCCCCGATTAAACCCGCAATTCAACACCAGTAACCATTTTCCATTTTTCTTCCCCCCCCCCCCCCGAGAGCCCTTACACAAAGTCTTTTTTTAACAAGTATGTACTATTTTCAGAATAATAACACCTTTTACCTTACATAAATGTATCCCATGTGCCCCATGGTCGGGTTGTGTATCACCTTTTTCCAATTTTTTGACATGGTGGAGAGGGTACGTAACTTGGCTTGTGGGTATTTCAATCCTCTTTTCATACAAGTTTAGGCTTAGGTGTTTTATTTGGGTTTAGAAGGTGGTCACTAAAGAGGTTTTACTGTACGTCTTTTTCTCCGGTTCCAGATGGTGGTAGCTAAAGCAGGTTTTACTGTACATCCGGTTTTGAAGTTGGTCGTTACAGGCAGGTTTTACCTTGCATCTTGTTATTCGAAACTGGAAGCTGGTCACTACAAACAGGTTTTACTTTATGTCCTCTAATCCGGATCTTGAAAATGGCAGTTACAAATAGGTTCACCGAAATAGGTTTTTTGTTTGCTAACTTTAACCACCTCCATCCCCCTCACCTTCTCAGCTATCTAATTTAAGTACGACTTTAAAGGCAACCCTACCCAAAGTCGATCCGTTTATCGAGCTATTTTTACCCAATGGCGCCCCATACCGTTTTCCTTCGTTCTACCTCGGGCGTATTTGACAGAATCTTTATAAACCTAAGAAGCATCATTCCCACCAAGTTTCAAATTTCTCCGATATTCAGCGGCTGAGAAATGTACACATATAAGAGTTTTACGTAATGACGTCATACGTCTTTCTTAATGTCGCTACATCCGTCAAAATTGAAAGACCCGTTCGATTGATCCAAGGAACACCCATATAAAATTTGAAATAGATGCGACTTTCCGTTATCGAGAAATTTTGCACACAAGATCTCGTCCAAATTATATGTATATTTACGTGATGACGTCATACGCCGCACTCGTTCGTTTTGCTCGTGAAAAAATTTGACAGAATATCACGGACTTACAAGCAAGAACCTAACCAAGTTTGAACTTTCTCCGATGTTCAGTGGCTGAGAAACCTTATGTGCAAACTTTTAACAAAATGATGTCTTAGGTCTTTCTTGATTTCGCTACATCCGTCAAAAGTTGAAAAAAAAAACAGTCCGACTGACAAAAGGAATATACAGATAAAATTTGAAGTCGATACAACTTTCCCTAAACAAGATATTTTGCACACAAGATCTTATTTACAATACATTTCACGTGATGACGTCATACACCGCACCCGTTCGTTTTACTCGCGACCAAATTTAATAGAATTTTTCGGACCTACCAAGCAACAATCACTGCAAGAAGTTAATGACTTCAAGCTCTACACGTGTGCATGTACTGTAAACGTGTATTTTGAGCCTAAGTTCGGGAGACCCTCATAGACGGACGGACGGACCTACGCGGACTAAAGGAGAGGTACCCATAAGCTTTCAATCCATATAGGTTTCAGGTTGACTTAAGCAAAACCCTAGGACAAGTTCAGTCCACAAAACTTAAAAACTGCGCTGATAGCCGTTCTGCGCCTAAGTCCACGCATGTACGAAGTCACAGCGGAACCCAAAAATTTTTTCACCAAATTAGGCTTATTTTAGCATGGAAACACGTTTCTCGCCTTAAATGAAATTTTTGTCTTGGGTCACGCACGCACGCACGGACAAGTCAAAAACATAATGGCCCTTCCGACTATCGTCGGGCGGGCTACAAAAACAAAATTGGAACATGGGCATCAGAGATGCAAAGCCCTCAGCCAGCCGGAACATTCGAAACAAGGAAAATGGTAGGTTTGAGGCCGGTCACAGGCTCATTTCAGTCCTTAACACCGAAGAGAAAAAAGAGTGGCATGAGAAAGTCCAAAAAGTCAAAGTTCACTTTCTTATGAAGGTCGTTATTTCACAGTTTAAGTCTTGTGTTTTTTTAACTTTTGGGGCCACTAGGACAAAGAAATAATAAAATTAGAAAACGCTAAAATTTGCACAAAACCATTTTTCACTGCAGGTTGTATATAGAGAACAAAGTAAACGTAACTGCAATTAAATACTTGTGGTAAATATGTATCTTTGAATGTTACTAAAAGGGTTAATGTCTTTTTTTAAATTTTCTATTTATTCTCTTTGAAACAGGGTTGGGTTTCTCCCAGGGAGAATGGTATTTCTCCCCTCCCCATGGGAGAAATAGGGGAAAAACCCGGGATTTAGGGTTTCTCCCGGGGAGAAATGTTTCTCCCGGGGATAAATGGGGGAGAATCAGGGGAAAAACGTCCGGGCATAAAAATTCTTTCAACGTTGATTTGCATTTTATTCCAAATTATTTAATAAACTGTCGTGTCATCGACATTTGGCACATTTCTCTCACGTTTAGTGCATTTAGATAGGGATACTTTTGCAAGATGAGCTTTTTCCAACTGCTCGTTCCCGCAGTAAATGCATTAACATGATTTTTCATCCTTCACAGACAAACTGAAGTGCTCCCAAACTTTATCTTTAGGTCTTCCTCCTTTAAACATTTTGAGTTGATAATTTAAAGGCAGCACAAAGACAACAATCGTAATTTGTTTGTAATGATAATGCCGTAAATTTTTACAACCCTTCTGTAGTTGTTGAGGATTACACACACCCTTAATCTCTACATTTCCTCAGATATAAGGATTAAGACGTTTTGTTAAGGCGTAGCTCGGAGAGTAACTGAAAGATAGAGCAGGTCAGTACTTTGACACAGGCTGACAGAGAACGGATTTTTTTCTTTGATCATGAGTAGAATAGCAAGGCATTTGCCTTGTAGTAAAAGAAAGAGAGTGAAAGCCTGAATAACAAATGTCGACCATACATTTGTGTATTCTTGCGGACAGCTTCATGCAATGCATTGTGGGTAACTGAGGGCATAATTAGCCATATTTGGAGTTTATCGCACTGTTTTATACCAATACAAATTCTTCGATATTCAAGTTAAGTAATAAAAGTTTTCTAAACGGTAAGAACTATTTAAAGAACTAACTTCCTGGCATGTAGACAAGTAGGCCAAAATGTATTCAATCGGCCCAGAATAAAAAAAATACCCTGTTATATTTGGTATAAAACAGTGAGAAAATATGCGTTTTGCCCCGACGCAAGCACTGGTACTTTTTGATCACGTGATGAAAATGGTAGTTCTCATTGGTGGATATGAGGTTGTGACGTGCACTTGTCCACAAGAATTCTAACGTCTACGTTAAGCAAGACAAAACAAAAGGATAAAAAAGAGGGGAGAAACTACGGGAGAAACTGCGGGAGAAACGTATTTCTCTCCTGGGGTAAAAACCCGGTTTAAACCCAGGGTAAAAACCATAATGGGAGAAACCTGCCAACCCTGCTTTGAAAGCTATAAGTAGGGGTGCTACGGCTCGTACCGTAACTGAAAACCGACCGCGGTTCTTCGGTTCGGTTAAAAAAACGAAAGAGAAAAACCGCGGTTTTTTATTTTTGGCAGTTTAATCTTTTCACTGATAGTAGAAGCTATAAAATAAAGTTCCGCTTCGCGCTTTTTAAAGAAAAATATTTAAATTTTTAGAACTTATCACTCAACATTTTAATGTGAACTGTTCGTTCTGCGACATTAACGTTATGTTTCCGTATGATTCAAGATGTAAAGCTTCTTATAATATGTGAGCGTTTTGTTTATGGCGTTATAGTTAAGAAACTCTGTAAATGTTCTTAAGTTAGAAGAAAACTGAATGAATGCTATGTGATATACTGAAACTTAAGTTGGGAGAAAACTGTAATGATTGTTACAGGCAATACATTAAACGGGTGTCAGACAACTCACCCAAAAACCAACTCACCCAATTTTGGACAACTCACCCAAAAAGCTTGGACAACTCACCCAAAAACTTTGGACAACTCACCCAATTTTTTTAACTATTTTGATATTTATGTTACTGACTTGGAAAATGTTACATACAGTCCTCTTGCATAGATAAACTTTAGACGTTGCTAAAAGAAGGGTTGGGGGAGGGTGGAGGTATATTCCCAATTAGAGCTGAAACGGATCCCGAGAACAGTACACGTGTACACGAGGGCTTAGGATCCGTGTACACGGAACTACACGGACAATATAACACATAAAACTACGGTTACTAAACAAAGGCCGTGTATGCAGTAAAACGTTTATGCTGAATCACTAATGGCTGTTTTTTTTTGTCAGTTATCTGCACTCAGATCGACCCAGCAAACAATCGACGCCTTTTTTGTTGAAAAGAGGTTGGCTTTTGGCCGCAACGGCTTCACAACCATATTCTGAATAAAATAAGGTTGTAAAATGGGTAGAATTACGTCACGACCTATTTCCCCAAAACCCGACTTTATTCCGACATCGAGGCGACGTCGGTTTTCTGACGTCATTTCGACGTTGCAAAAACTACCAAAAATGCGATGAACATTCATTATCGCTCACCGGAAATGGAAGTCATTTTGAAAAAGAGGAAGAAAAAAACGTAATTTTTACATGAAAATTTTAGAATTTTGATGGCCAGTAGGTATTTTTCTTCCTAGATTGTAAAAATTTACATTAAAAATGCTTCCGTATGTATTTCACAACAGCAGCTGAATGATTAATTATATATTAATTATATAACTATAGACTCTATTTTTGTAAGACGCGTCTAAGACTGGTCGTTTCAAGGTCGTTTCAGGTCTGAATCCGACGTCGGTTCCAATTTCACATACAACCTGAAGCCGACTTAATTCCGACGTCGGATTTAGGTCAGAACCCGACGTCATTCTGACGTTGAAAACTCGACGTCGGTTCTATTTGATATACAACCAAAACCGACACGTCAGTCCGACGTCGGAAACGTCAGGTCACGACGTCGACCCGACATCATTCTGACGTCTTAATGTTTGCTGGGGAGGTATTTGTTCAAAAATATGCAAAGTTGCACAAAGTTTGCATTTGCATTTTCCCTTCCTTTTCAAAGAATTAATGCAATGCTAAATGCACGAGTATAGTGAAGATACCGTGTCCATAGTGTGTACCGTGTAATTACTATACACGCTGTGAAAGACAGTGCGTCGGATCAATAACCACACGGGGAGGGGCGTGCTGTTACGATACAGCGCCACAGCTACAGAGCATAACGTTGGTTTCGTTTCGCTTAGAGCTCACGAAGCAGTTCGTGTATCGTGTAATGGGTTTTGGATCCGTGTAATGGCAAGACACAACACGGTACCGTGTACACGAGGATCCGCTTTCAGCTCTATTCTCAATACATTAATATGTTTGCCGGGTGGCCTCGCTCATCAATACTTTTTAATTGCAATTAACGCTACACATTTTACACTGCGTCAAATGCTAAATGTTACACTGATCCCGGAGCCAATTTGAACATTTTAGCCGGTGCTGTATGAGACAAAACAGTGTACCGACACGGCCCTCTAGTGTTAGAATTTTGTGCGAAACTTCTGCTTCTTGTTACATTTTCGAGCAGTTTTCACACAATTTTCATGTGTTTTTGTGCGAAACGTCTGCTTTTAACCATGCTATGTCATTATTTTAGAGTAAACACAGCATTATTTAAAATAAGAATTCTGAAGCAAATAAGAAACCAGATAGTTTTTGGTGGGCTATTCCGAAACAGACTACCGATAATTCAAATACAACAGAAATCGAAATTGTTTCACTGTTTCATCACTTTATGTTGCAGACTATATGAACACCTTATTTTCTTGCCTTATAAATAGCAAAATATGAAAAAAAATACAAATAAATTTTTAACAATTTTAAATTTCAATAGGTTGTTCAATACTGAACTACCGACATTTTAATAAACAGCCAAATGCAAATGCAATTTTACAATAGTTTTACCTTCTTTTCACCAAAAGATAAGAATTTACATAGTTCAACTTATTTTCCCCCTTTGCTGTACGAAAAACAAAGCAATATTGATTTCTGTGACTTTTGGACTGTTGGTAGTCTGTTTCCGAATAGCCTGCCAAAAAATATCTGGTTTCTTATTTGCTTCAGAATTCTTGTTTTAAATAATAGTGTTAGTAGTTTTCGCATAGTTTGCAATAACGAGATCGGTTTTAATGTGTTTTCTTTACAAACCGTTAGCAATAGTTTTCGCAGATTTTGCAATAAAGACATCGATTTTAATGTGTTTTTTCTTTACAAACCGATAGCACAATTGTTTGAAACTATTTCTAGAACTATCAGCCACATTGGGTCATTCAATAAAAAACTGGGTGAGTTGTCCAAAATTTTGGGTGAGGTGTCCAAAAAATTGGGTGAGTCATCCAAAATTTTTGGGTGAGTTGTCCAAGAAATTTTGGGTGAGTTGGTTTTTGGGTGAGTTGTCCTCCCACATTAAACATCGTATTATTTAAAATAAGAATCTTTAAGCAAATAAGAAACCAGAATTTTCTGGTAGGCTTTTCCGGAAAAGACATTTCGCTCCTGCCCATTTAACATCTTTTATATAATTTGGCTAAAAACAATTTTCATTTGTTAAGTATCGCAAAATAACGAATATTTGAATAGAAAGAATTGCCAAATTTGCATTTGACTCATTTAGGAGTGGGAATGCTACATTTTGTTGTCACCAATTTGGATCTACCTACCAGTTAGAAACAACAGAGGCCCCAAAGCCTCATTCGGGGCTCGGTCATAAAAATCTCAATTAAGAAGGTGCGTTATTGGAAAAGGACCATAGGGTCATCAAAATGCAATGCAGCTGAACCGAAAACAATCAAAAGTATTACGAGGGGTGCTATATATGGGGCCCGGCGATGTGGAAATAAAATGCCTTTTTTAAATGGTCATTTCATATATAACCTTCTTTCCAAAGTCGAATGTACCTCATTTTCATATCGCTGTGACATCCCCATATCCTGATCCTCGTACAAAACAATGTACGAACGTTTACAAAAAAATGCCTGAATGACAGGCCCGTTACTAGACACGCATCGCTTTCAGGCACGTCGAAATTGGTGGAAAATTTATATTTTCAAATCTGTCTAATTTTGAGGCGCGAAGCGATCAATGATCCACCTAGGGGTTTTGGGGATGCTGAAAGCACCCCCCCCCCCCTCCTCTCGGGTTTTAGGCGTCCAGAGAGGCGATCTTGATGATTTTAGCACACATTTGCCACCTTCGTTGGCTACACAATCGTATATGAAAAATCTTACCTTTGGCTACGGCACTACATAAATTTACAAAAAAAAAAAAAAAAAACAACAAAAGAAAAGAAAAAAAGAATGCTAACTTTTTCGAAGTGGCATGAAATATGTAAAAGCACGTAGAAATATGAATAAAAAAAAATAAAAGAATACCACATACGATATAAACATAAGGTGCCTTGTGACTGCGACCACCTGCGATTCAGCTGCAAGTAGCGACTCGCTACTGGATTTAGGCGTGCGCTCCAATTCCTCGCTATATGTAAGTATGCAGGTCAAGTGCGCTCGCTTTGAGGCACCTTTGTTTTCTATTTTGTGATTCGCCGACTAATAAGCCTTTGTTATGTATTTGTTAAAGGCCATCGAAGTGCAAAGTCAATCTTCGAAAGAACAGAACATAGGCGAAATCTATCATTTCTTTTATTTTCACCTAGTTACTTTGCAATCAAAACATAATATTTTTGCAAATTTTATTCAGAAGACCCAAAGTGTGATTTGCCTTATTCAAAACGTCCAAAGTGTGATTGCAAGGGAGGGGGGGGGGGGGGGGAGAAAAAAATGGTTACAGTGGATGGAACCAAATTGGTGAAATGAAACCTTCAAAACAAATTTATTTTTCAAATGTCACATCATTATGTATATTTTTTCTTCGATAGGGCTGTAAAATTTTCAGCTGGCTTATTTAGTGGAGAAGTTAGCATTTTGTTGGCACCAATTACGATCCACTCTCAATTCAGTCTCCTCTCCCTCGTACGCGTGTGTCAGACAAATCACACTTTGGGGTGTTTCGAATAAAATGCGCAAGGATTTCGAATTTCGACTGCAAGGGAACCCGGTAAAAACGAAAGAAATGATAGGTAGAGAAATATGGAGGAAATATCGCAAAAACAGCTTATACTCAGAAAATAAAAGAAATTGAAAACTGAAAATATTTCTTAAAGTTTTACTAAAGTTTTAAAATAGCAAAGATGTTATTAAAAATACGTGTGCACTTTGGTGCAAGAGAAATTTGACATTTACGAGTAGCTGAAACCTCTGTATCATTTCTTTCATTTTTTCACCCGGTTATTTTTATTCGAAGCGCAATTTTTGCGCATTTTTATTTGGAACGCCCAAATTGAAAAAAAAACGATACCTGAATATCTCGTAGATTTTTTTATGATAAGGCCATAATGTAACATAACTGGTTACCAATTTAATCTCCTCTCGCTCGTCGTCGTCGGGATACGCTTTCAGAGCAAAGCTCTATACGTTTCTATACAGAGTCTCTCCACCTAGTATGGTTTTGTGCTAATATTTTGGCTTGTGAGATTGAGTAGATTCCTTTATTTTGTAGATCGCGTTTTATTGTTGTTCCTCTCACTCGTACGGTAATAAATGTATATCCCATCCCTCGTAACATCAAGAAAACAAAAGCGGAAGTTCTTTGAAAAAATATTTAAACTTACCCGTTTTATATCAGTGCTTTCTTTTGAAATCCTTTTTAGGGCCATCTTTAAAATTACTTTGTACAATATTTTCACCCTTATCCTCTATCACTATAAAGGTCTTAAAGGAGGGTCTTTTGTCTTTCAAGTGACTAACAACCTTTTTCCCTGTGGAAACTAATAACAGTAATTATCGAAAAGTCGAAAAAACTAATCGGCCATAATTGTTAAGAAATTGTTCCTGTTGCGGTCAAGATACACATTTCATCTTTTTGGTGAAGACAAAGATGTTTTCTTATAATCGTGTCTCGACCGTGCGAAAATGATACATAGTATGACATTGCAAAACAATTGGAACTACTCCCTTTCATCTAAGTTCCGCGTTTTACGTGCAGGTGGACATAGCATTGAGTGTACCAGGACATCACGTACCCGACACAGAACGTACCCCGAAGAGTATGGCTCCAGGTCGGAACGCACCCTAACAAAATATACCCAGGTCAAAACATATCTGTCTTGATAATTGAATCGAACTCTTTAGTTAAAAGAAAGGGCAGTCTTTCTTCAATAGGAAATTTTTATAACATTGCGATTGCCCTTTTGGAATACAATGTTATTCCATTCGAATCAATGCCCGAGCCGTGTTGGCCTGCTGTACTTGACATCAATGACAATACCTTGCTAACCATGCTGGTGTAACGTCTCTGCTGGATATCCTGTTGGACGAGCAAATTTGGAAAAAAAATTAGACAATCATTACGAGACACTCCGATTTCGTTTATATCAGGCTTTGTTACTCGCAAACAATTATAATAGTTTTGACTGTGAATTACACGTTATAATTTGAAGTTAAAAGTCTAGTAATGACCTTAGTGAACGTTCAGTATCATCAAAATATAAAAATTTTGAGAGGTCATTCAATGAAATACTAATACCAAATCTTTTGTAAAGTCGTCGTCAGAAATACGCAACATTGTAAAAAAAAAAAAAAAAAAAAAATGAAAATACCACCACTGACCTAGAATTATCTCTCAAAGATAAAGTTTAGTGCGCTTGAGGTTATACATCTACGTGCAGTTTATTTTAGCAAAGATTGTCGATTTTGCTGAATTACAGGCACTGGCACGAAAGTGATACTTTTAGGTCCATTGATGATAATGTAACAGATATGAGAGGTCATCGATATTAAAACTCGCATCAAGTTTCATTTACATCTCCTCACATAATTGCTATACAGATTTTGCCGGAATCCTGTTCACATGAAAAGTGTGACGCACGGACAGACGGAGAGCCGATCAAGTCGAAAACATAATGACCTAACCAGGCTGGAGCATAAACCAATACAATCATAAAAAGATAAGCAAATTGTTATTTCTCAATTCAGAAATATCGGATTGTAAATACGAACCATCACTATTGGTTTTCCAACGTGTTTCCTTAAATGTGTCACTTTGATAGTATATGTTACAATCGATCTTATTGACCTGAAGTTTTATTTTTCATTCGATTTCTTAATACTCATTCTTATGAGTAAAATGTCTTGTAGATGAAGAAGCCATCACTGTGGGTTTTCCACTCCTTAAGCATTGGTTATCGCGATCCTAAATAAAAAAATTTACGGGATAAGTAGTATGAAAAGGAGAGTTTCAGCACACTTGATGACGTCATACTGTCTGGACCGGAAGTGACGTCATAGCGGAAGTGCCGTCTGGAGTGTCTGGACCTTAAGTGACGTCATAGGCGTTGCCATGGCAACGAAGTGTTGTGATGGCAACGCAGTGGTGTAGTCATGGAAACGAAATGACGTCATAACAGGCGTTGTCATGGTGATAATGACGTCATCAGTCACGTGACCAATGAAAAGCCAATGAAATCAATGAAGACAATGAAGCCCCGCCCACTTCTGTCTATCATCTGTCAATCATCGTGACGTCATGAATCACATGACCAATGAAAAGCCATTGAAATCAATGAAGACAATGAAGCCTCGCCCACTTTCTGGTTTTGTTATTAAGTGGTCACAGGCTATTTACGCATGTGGCTGTATGCATAATTGTAACATGCCGCCATTTTAACTTTGTAAAAAGTGAAAAAATGAGATAACTTTCGCTATACTTGGTTGATTTACATGAAAATTTCACTGTTTAATTCATTTTTGTATAACGTTTTACCATAAAGTGGTCACAGGCTATTTGCGCAGCTGGCTGTATGCATAATTGTAACATGCCGCCATTTTAACTTTGTAAAAAGTGAAAAAATGAGATAACTTTCGCTATACTTGGTCGATTTACATGAAACTTTCACTGTTTGGTTCAGTTTTATATCTAGTTTTGTTATAAAGTGGTCACAGGCTATTTGCGCAGCTGGCTGTATTCATTTTTGTAACATACCGCCATTTTAACTTTGTAAAAAGTGAAAAATTGGGATAACTTCCGTTATAGTTGACCGATTTGCATGAAAATTTCACTGTTTGATTCAGTTTTATGTAAAGTTTTAACATTAAGTGGTTATAGGCTATTTACACTGGTGGTTGTATGCGTATTTGTAACATGCCGCCATTTTAACTTTGTAAAAAGTGAAAAAGTGTGATAACTTCCGCTATAGTTGACCAATTTGCATGAAAATTTCACTGTTCGATTCAGTTTTATGTTAAGTTTTAACATAAAGTAGTCATAGGCTATTTTCACCGGTGGCTGTATGCATGATGTGACATGCCGCCATTTTAACTTTGTAAAAAGTGAAAAAGTGGCATAACTTTCGTTATGGTTGACCGATTTGAATGAAAATTTCACCATTGAATTCAGTGTGATGTCTTAGTTTTACAGTAGTTTGACATAGGTGGGTTATTGGAATGGCGCGCGCCCCCACCATTCAAACATGTGTTTGAATTATTTTTTTAAGGAACATATTACGTCAAACTATTGTTCAACAAGTTGTTTAACAAGCTGTTGTTCAACATGTTCAACAAGTTGAACATATTCAACATGTTGTTGAACAAGTTCAACATGTTCAACATGTTGTTGAACAAGTTCAGCATGTTCAACATGTTTAACATGTTGTTCAACATGTTGTTTAACAAGTTGTTGTTCAACACGTTGTAGTTCAAGCAATTGATGGGACAATAGCTGTCAGTTCAGAAAAAAAGCAAGACATTTGTTGAATAGTTTTATTAATACACTTAAATACACACAGCTTAAATCTATAACAATATTATAACATTTGTTGATTTGCAAAGTCTTTATTATAAAGTTTAGTCAAATAAGTCTATTTTTCTTCGTCTGCTTCACTCTGTTCACTGGCATCCATATCACTTTCTTCGTCGCTGCTTTCATCTTCCTCCTTCTCATCTAGAAGCTCTTCAAAGAATGCATCGTTTCTTATAGCCGCCTTTAGTGCCTTTGAATACTCGTAATGTTTTTCAAAGTAATTAAAGTCTTCTAGAATGGTTTGATAATGTTCGTTTTGTTCTAGACGTTGGGTATATTTGAATAGTCTCATAAACAGTTGTTTAAGTCGACGCTTATAAATGGGTCGAAAGTCATCACTTGCTATGTCACGCGCATCTTCAAGCCCTTGTTCTTCGTATTCTGAAACCTTTTCTTGAAATTTGGTATCATATTCAGCGTAGACTTCTTGAACCATATCATACCAAACAGAATCTGTTTCTGACTCACTTTCAGAGCTGCTGTCATCACCACCCTCACCACAATGTTCCATGTGTTTGAACAAAGCTTCTTGACTGTTGTATAACGCACCACATTCTATACAAGCATGTGCATTCTTGTCAGTCATGTTGACGCTTTGACTTTCCATAGAAGACTCATCGAAAGTTTCAGTGATAGGTGGTTTTACAGGGTTTTCCATATCTATGTCCAATTCTTCTTACTCTGAAGTGTGAGCATCCTTTAAGTGCCTTTTCAGACTTTGTGGCCAATTGTAAGATTTCAAACAAATGTTGCATTTATACATCCTTTCGGTTCAACATACACTTTTCAAATGATGAAAAAGCCTTTAAACATAGCCTTATATACAACTTGTTGAACAACATGTTGAACATGTTCAACTTGTTGAACAACGTGCTGAAGAACATGCTGAACAACATGTTCAACAAGTTCAACATGTTCAACATGTTGTTGAACATGTTGTCTACGCCCAGGGTTATGGTTATGGCGCTTAGGGGAGTCTAACGTCATGACGTCTTTATGACGTCATCATGACGCCATTATGACGTCATCACGTCATCATTATGACGTCATAATAACGTCATTCGAACAGGCGCGCGCTTCACCAAAAAAAACTGACTCAGCAGAATTTGTTTCTGTTTGATATGCATAAAATGCATGTCTCACTCTTCCTTTTTATGTTACTTCGATGTAATCAAAATATGGTGTGCAACTTGCTCAAAAATGCCAAACTTGTTAAAATTGCTAAAATTGCTGATTCAGTAATTTCAGAATATGAAGAACAAGGGCTTGAAGATGCGTGTGACATAGCAATGATGACTTTCGACCCATTTATAAGCGTCGACTTAAACAACTGTTTATGAGACTATTCAAATATACCCAACGTCTAGAACAAAACGAACATTATCAAACCATTTTAGAAGACTTTAATTACTTTGAAAAACATTACGATATTCAAAGGCACTAAAGGCGGCTATAAGAAGAAACGATGCATTCTTTGAAGAGCTTCTAGATGAGAAGGAGGAAGATGAAAGCAGCGACGAAGAAAGTGATATGGATGCCAGTGAACAGAGTGAAGCAGACGAAGAAAAATAGACTTATTTGACTAAACTTTATAATAAAGACTTTGCAAATCAACAAATGTTATAATATTGTTATAGATTTAAGCTGTGTGTATTTAAGTGTATTAATAAAACTATTCAACAAATGTCCTGTTTTTTTTCTGAACTGACAGCTATTGTCCCATCAATTGCTTGAACTACAACGTGTTGAACAACAACTTGTTAAACAACATGTTGAACAACATGTTAAACATGTTGAACATGCTGAACTTATTCAACAACACGTTGAACATGTTGAACATGTTGAACTTGTTAAACAACATGTTGAACATGTTCAACTTGTTGAACATGTTGAACAACAGCTTGTTAAACAACTTGTTGAACAATAGTTTGACGTAATATGTTCCTTAAAAAAAATAATTCAAACACATGTTTGAATGGTGGTGGCGCGCGCCATTCCAGTAACCCACCTATGTCAAACTACTGTAAAACTAAGACATCACACTGAATTCAATGGTGAAATTTTCATTCAAATCGGTCAACCATAACGAAAGTTATGCCACTTTTTCACTTTTTACAAAGTTAAAATGGCGGCATGTCACATTATGCATACAGCCACCGGTGAAAATAGCCTATGACTACTTTATGTTAAAACTTAACATAAAACTGAATCGAACAGTGAAATTTTTATGCAAATTGGTCAACTATAGCGGAAGTTATCACACTTTTTCACTTTTTACAAAGTTAAAATGGCGGCATGTTACAAATATGCATACAACCACCAGTGTAAATAGCCTATAACTACTCAATGTTAAAACTTAACATAGAACTGAATCAAACAGTGAAATTTTCATGCAAATCGGTCAACTGTAACGGAAGTTATCCAAATTTTTCACTTTTTACAAAGTTAAAATGGCGGTATGTTACAAAAATGAATACAGCCAGCTGCGCAAATAGCCTGTGACCACTTTATAACAAAACTAGATATAAAACTGAACCAAACAGTGAAAGTTTCATGTAAATCGACCAAGTATAGCGAAAGTTATCTCATTTTTTCACTTTTTACAAAGTTAAAATGGCGGCATGTTACAATTATGCATACAGCCAGCTGCGCAAATAGCCTGTGACCACTTTATGGTAAAACGTTATACAAAAATGAATTAAACAGTGAAATTTTCATGTAAATCAACCAAGTATAGCGAAAGTTATCTCATTTTTTCACTTTTTACAAAGTTAAAATGGCGGCATGTTACAATTATGCATACAGCCACATGCGTAAATAGCCTGTGACCACTTTATAACAAAACCAGAAAATGGGCGAGGCTTCATTGTCTTCATTGATTTCAATGGCTTTTCATTGGTCATGTGATTCATGACGTCACGATGATTGACAGATGATAGACAGAAGTAGGCCGGGTTTCATTGTCTTCATTGATTTCATTGGCTTTTCATTGGTCACGTGACTGATGACGTCATTATCACCATGACAACGCCTGTTATGACGTCATTTCGTTTCCATGACTACACCACTGCGTTGCCATCACAACACTTCGTTGCCATGGCAACGCCTATGACGTCACTTAAGGTCCAGACACTCCAGACGGCACTTCCGCTATGACGTCACCTCCGGTCCAGACAGTATGACGTCATCAAGTGTGCTGAAACTCTCCTTTTCTTCCAATGGGATAGTACGACAAATGTAAATTTTGAACGGGTTTCAACTGTTGCTGTGTTTAAAATGCATTGTCGAATACGACTCGGTTCATCACCAGTCATGTGACCGAACCATTACCAACTTATCGTGATCATATACACAAAATTTTTTAAAATTATGATAGGATGGATGGTTATCGAGTCTTCTTTCCTATCTAGAAATTCCGCTCCCTCCTCTTTCGGGTGATAAAATTGCTGTTTTATGCTTCTTGGGAATATTTTTCTTTATTTCATAACCAATATATCAACAGTCATACATCATCAGTCATCACAGATTTTGTGCTTATTTCATATGAGCTGGTACTTCTGAAAAGGACCAGGGTGACGAAACAGGCGCATGACGTACACAACATATGGTTGCACTGTGTGCTCATGCACCTGTCCTCGTTCAGCCTCTGTGTGCTCATGCACCTATCCTCTTTCAGCCAACGCACGGAATGCTATACACTACAATAGTACACTGGAGTGTATACTGGTATTCTTCCTGCCTTGAAGGCTGACCCCGCCACAGGCATAAACTGTAGCGATGTCATCGTCTTCAATTTCCTATAACCGCCATCCTTTAACAACTATGGAATTGAAGGTGATTTTAATACACCGGAGCTCGCCTCTCCTGGAATCTGGGTAGAGTTCATACAGAAAGAGCCTGCAGGGAAACGACTTTAAATTTATGCCTGGAACAACCTTTTTATCTTCAACGGAGGTGATGTCAGACCCCCCCCCCCCCTCAGCCGAGAAACAGATTTCTGTAGTTTTACGTTTCAGACAATTCAGATCATCTTTCATTTCTGGACCCCCGACAGAGATTATTGCATAGTTTTACGTTTATTAAATTTATGCCTGGAACAACAGCTTCACATTCAACGGAGACGTGTCAGCAAGTTGTGCATCTTGAATTAAGGGTTCAACGCGCTTGATAGTCAGGGGTTCGTGAATCTCCCATTCTGTACTAACAATGGTGAAATTGTGAGAGAGAAGACACCCTCTCTCTCTCTCTCTCTCTCTCTCTCTCTCTCTCTCTCTCTCTCCATATATATATATATGGAAATTGAACAACCACTGACTGACTCTAACCCCCTAACTGACCCTTTCATTTCTGGATCCCTCCAATTGCAGAAATTAAGTTTTTTGCGTAATTTTACGTTTCGGAAATTTTGAACAAGTTTCATTTTTTGGACCATCCTGGGAGAGAATTGCATATTTGTACGTTTAAGACAATTCTGAACATTTTTAGTTTTTGGGCACTCCTCCAGGAGCAGAAATCATATTTTCACGCAGTTTCACGTTTCAGACCATGCTGATCGTTTCTCATTGTCAACCCCCACCCCCTTAAGAATTGACAAATTGCTGTATAAGATATTGCAAACCAGTCAGAACATCACTGTTAGTCAGTAAATCAATGTGATAACTCTCATTGTCTATACATGGAGATTCCAAACAATTTGGCGATTTATTTCCACTGCTTCAGCTGCAGATATCTTCGCCAAGCCTCGTACTTAGCTTATTATAGGCAAAGTTTTTCATACTCTCCATGTTTGTTGGGTGTGATGTTATTATAGGTTATTGCCCGACGTCTTATCAGAGCTACAAGTGTCCGAAGATACCGCATAGCAGCAACCAATACTTGGACGCAATAAGATGTTGCTGCAGTAACCCGAATTAACTATATTGTGAGTGATTAAGATGGAGGGGCAGGACTTACATTCTGACACAATAGCAGCATTAACCTAGGACAACACTCCTGATACAGAAAATGAACAATTCATTTTTGGTTAGCCGCACAATTCTTTAAAAATAATGCTATTATGGCAGATGTAACTACTACGAGCTCAATTGTAGCTACTACTTCGGTTATGACACCAAACCTGCCAGTTGCAACTGTGAATGCGACAACTGAAGCAGTTAATAATGCAAGTGTGGCTGATACAGAAGTGAAAAAGAAGAGAAAGAGAAGTTTAAGAATACCATCGAATGCAGAGCTTAGTGCTAAGTTGAAAGCACATCATGCGCATTATAACGAGAAGCAGAAGAGGCTGAATGCAGAACCACAGCAGATACCACAACGTACACCACGAGATGTATCCATTGTGATAATAGCGGTTAAAGGTATCACGAAACATTATAATGTGAAGACACATTATGCATATATGTATATATGTATGTATATATGTATATATTGTAAGATACAAATACACTGAAAATTTGACATCCCTGGTTGTTTGGTGATTTTTCATTGTTTTGTTCGGGTAACCACCTGGTTCCGGATTTTTAGGTTTATGTCAATACATCGGCAGCAGTCTAAAGATGTCCGGTGCTTGGTAGCGTCACTTTAAAGGGACAAATTATGGGAACAAATTTAAGACTTTAGAAGCCATATCGTCATTAATTTTTGGTATCAATTGTTCATAAAAGTCTTTGTGATCCATTTCATTTGCGTAAATGTAAATGTCACCGTATTAGTTATTGTAATTTTAGACTTTAACTTTGGTGCAACCGCTGAGTTGCTTTATCAACAAAGTGTATGTGCCCTAGAAACCTTTGGGCGGTATTTTTAGCAGTAGTTATTTATAGTGTACCACTACTTGTGATATTCGTGCTTTAGTTTATCGTATAGTTTATGCTGCCCAATTTCCCTTCTTTAGTAATCTTTTATGTAGATTTAGTTTAACAATTTACCCGTAGATTGCTTCGTATTTATGTTGCTTTTGTTTGTGGTGTTTTTCAGTTAATGTACTACTACTACGTGCTATTGTTACGTCTCTACTGCTTCTGATACGTCCTATGTTCTGCTACTACATCTACTACTATATTCCAGTACTGCTATATTCTACTTCTTCTATCGTTGTTTACATCTGCTCCAACCGCTACCTGCTCATCCCGCTATCTACCCCTACTACTTTTCTGCTTCCTTCATTCTGTATTAGTTGCCATATGTTATCTGTTGAAAGAACACAATAAAGAAATCAAAATGGATTCAAAATGGTCAATATAATGTATATATGTAGGACCTATAATTTCCATTATTTGCACCAAGACAGTGAAGTAACAGCACATGGATATTCCAAATGAAGAAGTGAAATGTTGATGGTATCATGCAGCACTGCCAAACTTAAATGAATATGAAAGACATTTATGTGAAAAACTGATTGCCTATCGTAAAGAAAGAGGACTTATTACTTGCCGCGTTTGCGTCCATTTCTTCAACAATACAGAACAATATTCGGATCATATGTGTGATGATTCTCGTGCAAAATCAATGCGGAACATACGTATAAAAGGATCAGCTGATGAGTGAGATTTGCCTCCTGCAAAAAGAGGAGAAATAAATACAGAAGGATGTAATGCAAGTGGGTAAAGGTAGAAGAATAAGCCTTGGTGAACATGCATATCAAGTAGTGTTTTAACCTGAAAATGAATTGGACTTACCACTAGAAATGTGACAGAAAGAAAATGGCATTTGAAAGATGGATTTCTTCAGAGAAGATTGTGAAGGTTGGTCTATCACCATTTGATGACAAGCGCTATGTGCTGGATGGTTACACCACATTAGCTCATGGGCATTACACAGCTCATAGTTCAGCTTAAAGAGCATGAGAACATGACATAAAAGGCGCACACGCTCAAACATAACAATCATTCTGCATCAAACTATTGAAGAGTGAACATGTCTGCAGTGAGTGAACAGCAGCTAACATCTACAGATTATGATACCCATCAATAGAGAAAAATATATTAAATTTGTGAAATACCAACAGTAAGTGATGGTTAACATTCGTGAATATATCACGGATCATGCCTCTGGGAGGCTATATCCCACTAAGAAGGGAATTTTGTTTTTTGAATTTTGTCATTGAAAGAATGGCAAACTTGAAGAAGCAAATGACGTCAGTGGATCACGTGCTACAGCAGACTGATGCGCATAAATGCTGCAACATTCAGGAGATGGTTCAGTTTCCTGTACCTGGAGTTCTTCTAAAAGTTTCAGAAATTTTTAAAGCGAGAGTCATTGGACATGACAGTGAACGTTTCATACGGTTTCTACAGTATGATGAGCTTGATGAAGGTCCATAACCCTTAGTGCAGAAGAATAGGACCACTCTTATCTTACATGGCAAGAACTTGAGTCTGAACTTTAAGCAAGATGGATATGTAAAATTGATACGTGGACCAAAGAAAATTGACTTTTGCGCCTCATATGTGAACTCGTGTGGTCAGTATGGCAGCCAGTATGAATATGATAAAGAACAATGTCAATAATATTGAAATGACATTATCACATCATGTAAATGTAAAAGTGATTGGATTAGATCAATGTTATGTCAGTTTTCATAGCAATTACAAACGCGGTGATAACATTTATGATACTTATGTCAATTTAAGTTGTTGTGAGTGGACTAATATGTTACATGTATTAGCATAATATGTATTTTAAATATTTTTGTTCTCAATATTTGATTGTAATTTTTCTCATTCTCAATAATTGTAAATTTTTGTGATTTGTTAAATTGTTATTGAATCAATTGTAAATATTTGTGATTTGTTATGTTAAATAAAAACACACACACATGATGCTTTTCAACTTTTTATTTTTTCTTTCTGAGACAATACTTGATTATAATGCATAAGGATATATTATATATGGTTTGCGGGTGAGTTAACACCTCACCAGGGACCCCCCATTTGAATGAAAATGGATTTACGGGTGAATTAACACCACACCAGTGACTCATTAGAAAGACATGGCCATTAGTATGGCAGTGTAGCAGTAATCATTTAAAAAAAGGCCATTTAGAAAAATAGATCACTAAAAACTTAACTATAAATTTAAAAAAAATTAAACAAGTTATATAGAACAATGGTTTATGATGTCTGTATACAAAGCCTTTGACTAAAAAATCTCCATCACTTCTTTTTAACACATCTATAATGTCAAACATACTATGGTTTCGAGCTCTATGCAATATATAATACACATAATAAAGACCACAGGTATTGCAAATGATCTGATGCAATGGTTTGACATTATATGTCAAAACATTCCACAACTTTGACAAAGTACACGACAACCCAGTGTTCACTAGGTCCCTCATGATTGTCTTTGTTGATGACATCATGTCTGTGTTTGTCATGACATCATGGATCAATATGACATCTATCTGCTTCGTGTTCACGGTTGATAATCAAACTGAATACTGTGATTTGCGATAATTTCAATTGATGTAGTCAAATCAGCATTAACTCTGACATTGATTGTATTGGCAAGGCTTTAACAGGTTTCCATGCTTGATAAGGGCGTAATGGTCATCATCGTCATAACCAGGCGTTGTTGCATAAATTTAGCGCTGCCGTAGGATGGGCCCATCCTATAGGCGCAAGGTATAGATTTACCCCCATCTTCGTTGTTTTGCGCGTCTATAGTTTCAGCCCATATTTGGTTATAGGAATAACACCCTATTTTTCTTCCTCCTTAAAAATGGGAACAAACTGCCTTGTGTTGTGAACAAGTTTTAATGGGGCACATATAGAATTAGTATGTGCCAAATCTACAGACAGAGGCATAGAAATACCCCATCCATAGAAACAACACATCTGATTAAGAATATTGTCCAAATCTACAGAGAGTTGCATGGGAATACACCAACCATAGAAACAACACATCTGATTAAGAATATGGGCCAAATCTACAGACAGTTGCATAGGAATACCACATCCATAGAAAAACACATGTGATTAAAAATATGGGCAAAACCCACAGACAGTTGCGTAGGAATACCGCATCCATAGAAACAGCACATCTGATTAAGAATATGGGCCAAATCTACAGACAGTTGCATAGAAATACCTCGTCCTTGGAACAGCACATACAAGGTCGGCAGAATTGTACATAATACAAAGTGAAACGCTATATACCACTCTAACCCCCCTCCCCAGCGAAGGGTTGGGTGCACTTGTATCAAATATGGCAACAATGCGCGTACAAAATAACGCGGAAAAGAGCAAAACAAAAAATAGGGAGTCAAGGCAAATACGATTATGCAAACCATTATTTCCTGCTTCAATTATTTTGCCTTCCTCATTATTTACATGAAAACCTGTTATATAGTTTCCAAGATTGCCACATGAGAATTCATTGATCTAGCAGTATCCTTATAGATGAGACGCAACGAACGTTCAGAATTAAGACTGTCTTCCGAATCGTGAACGAAGTGAGAAATGATACTGGTATAAACATAGGAATTGTCACTATGTGAAATCAATCGATCATTGAGAAATAATTCAACATTGAATCATAAACCATTGAGCTAATCATTGATGAAGTTACGCTATCATCTACACTACAAACTATACCATCTCTCAACAATGGTGCATACAATGTGAAGTCTGCTACTCTTTAAAACTAAATATTCTTCTGTACTAGCAGGAACATAAAATTCTAATGGAGCACCATCTCTAATGAGATTGGTTGAAAGTCTACACCACAGCTTTTTTCTACAGCAGTTTGTGTTTATAGTATACGAAACCACCGATGGAGAAAGACTACATTCATAAGAATAATTATAAATGGTTGACATTTTTTCTTTTTCTGAAATATATCTTTTTTGATGTTGCTCCTTTCGCTTTCTTTCGCTTTTTAACAACTCTCTTTGGTGTACTTCGCTTATCAATACCAAAATGAACTTCTTGAGCTACACAGTCAGTCACCTCTTTAACTACATTCTTTGCAGCCCTCTTAAAACGTGGTGCACCAATTTAGCCCCTGCATTTATGAGTGGACATAGCATATACTAGTGGAAGAATATATTAGTACAAATGTATTAGCTTTGATTTAGACTTCAGTTTACCTTAATATGTGTTTTTTTTTCTATGCCAAATAATAAATCGACACAAAATGTGTCGACTTATTGCATAGCATTGTAAAAAGCTGCAATATGTCACCAAATGTTGCCATGTTGATGCTTCAATACACACACACACATACACACACACACACACACACACACACATATATATATATATATATATATATATATATATATATATATATATATATATATATATATATATATATATATATAGCTTTACCAGTCGATGCTCCCACGACTGAACCAATACCATCTGCATATTGCACGCGCGCACCTTTAAATCCTGGCAACTGTGCACCCACCTGACGAAGAAAACGGTTGTGGTATGCAGACGGATCGCGTCTACGTGGTTTCCTAATCCCTTCATAATACCTTTTCTCGAAAATAAAGCGCACAGGTTACTTTTTCAGTTTAAAATGTTTCCTGATGCCTTCATAATACCTTTTCTCGAAAATAAAGCGCACAGGTCACTTTTTTAGTTTAAAATGTTACATTATGATTTGTGTCATCCTTAATATTGATTTCTATCGTGTCAAATTTTGATGTGTTAACAGGTACCTAATGAGGTTCTTTATAAATTAACTGCAGTACACATAAAGCGTTTAAAATCCCTGTTTCACATCTATTTTATGTCCAGCAGGACCAGTTTGTTTATACCATGAATCTTAAAATCTCAGCTAATCCAGTAGAACAGACAATTTTATAATCATTTTTCAAAGTAAGAAAAACTCTTCATTTAATTTTATCATACTTTAATCAAGTAGAGCTTGCATTAATATATATTGCTAATTCTTCATTTACTGCATCACACATTTCACGCATGAATCTATTGTAACCATATGGAATACCAACTTCATTAAACGTATCATCTAATGATAACTGATAATGAATGTAATTGTTCGTTCCTTGTCTCAATGTAGTACATGTATGTGGGCGTTCAATTTCAGCTAAGGCCACTTCATATTTTCCTTTAGAATATAATGTACGAGGCAAACGAATTTGATTATTAGAGGCTTTATTAGTAGGATAATACTTCATGCTAGCATTACTAGGTAAAGTAATGTAAAAACTTGTGGACTCCATGATCACTAAATCGTGTATGTATACTGAAAGACAAAAGAAAGTTCGCATATGATAAAAAAATTTATTGCTACTCACTTAATTGCTCAATTGCCTTCCAATCTGTATCAAAGATACCTCTAAGATAGTGCCACAATATGATAAAAAATGGAAGTTCTAAAGAAATTTTAGTGAAACTTCACAAAGCGACAAAGTCAGAGTAAATTTCGTTTTGAGTTTTCTTTGATTTATAATGTTTATTACCTTTAGAGCTCAGAAAGGCCTTGATTCGACTATGCATTGGAGTTATCAACCTGTTAATTTTGTATTGAAGATATCTGTGCCGCTATTCAAACACCAGCTTCAAGCACGCCAATAGCCTGGTCACGACAGTTTTGCGGCATTCGCGGCATCTCAGTTTTCCGTTGTTTTCATCGATTTACTGTGCTTACATTTGCGGTTATATTGGATGACCACGTTTGGAATTCCATAATTTTTCAATATTGAACCGGTACTTACTTACGTGGATTAATGTGGTACCGTGTTTGAATGACTACAAACCCCTAGTAAATAACCATGAAAAAATAACGATGGTTGCAACTTGGTACTACAATGTGATGCTAAAAAAAATGAAAAATATTGATTAGTTTTGGAGGTATTTTGGTTTTTATATGCGAACTTTCTTTTGTCCTTCAGTATACGTTGATGGACTGGATGTCTATATACATTACTTCATGCATGGCGCACCATTCACACTGCGTGCCTTGCATACGTTGCGTGCATGACCCACATTGTTGCTGTGTGTTACTTCTCCTTGACAACAAGCATTTGGACACCTTATTTTTGCAGGAATATGAGTTGTATTTTACTTTTCTTCAACTACATAACTCTTTAAACCATGGTAAAAATTTCCTCATCCTTATCGAACCCATCTTTGTTGACGCTGTTTCATTTCTTTTGTCATATCTTCACGTGTTGTCTTTTTATCAAAAAGAGTTTTTGAAATATTAGCATCTACAATTTCCTGAATAAACTGCTTCCAACCTCGAGGTGGTACTAGTCCTGGTGTAATTTATCTTAAATTTGCTGTACTGCCTGGTAGTGTAATTACTGTTCGAACCGCCTAATTAAAAAAAAAAACGATTGCAGATTACATGGCAGAGATTCGTGCCATGCTTTAAACATAATAGTAGCAATTTTAAACTCTACAAGATCATGGAATTTGAAAATACCACTGACATCAAACGTGTCACATGCCCGTATGTGAAAACTTGTCTGCGTTAAAAATAATTCTAATAGCTTTTTTTTGCAACATAACAATATTATTTAATTTCGTTTTACATGCATTTCCCCATATTTCACAGCAGTAGCTCATGTAGGAGAGAAACAGACAGTTGTACATTACCAATAACGCTTGAGAATTTAAAACATTCTTTGCTTTGTACATAATACCAATACATTTCGAAAGTTTATTTACTGTTTTATTTAGTTGCTCACGCCAGTTCAACTTATCGTCTATTATTACCCCAAGGAACTTTGTGCCATTTACTTGTTCGATACTATTATTCTTTATGTGTACTCTGATATCCTGACCAACAGGTTTCCTGCTGAATATCATGAAATTTGTTTTCACTACATTTAATGACAGTTTATTTACAACAAACCAGACGCGTAATTTGCTTAACTCATTGCTTATTTCATCACATAGTACCTTAAGATCGGCACCACTTCTGAAAAGGTTGGTGTCGTCTGCAAACAGAATAAATTTCAGGATATCAGATACATTACAAATATCATTGATGTACAGAGTAAAAAGTTTCGGAACTAGGACGGAGCCTTGGGGGACACCACATATTATTCTTAAGAGTTCGGAGGAGTACTCATCGATCTGAACATATTGTTATCTGTTTGTTAAATAGCTTCTGAGCCAATCGTTTGTAGTACCCCTCACACCATAGTGCTCAAGTTTCTGCAATAATATAGTGTGGTCAATGGTGTCAAAGGCTTTTTTAGATCAATGAATACTCCAACCATATACTGTTTTTTATCTAACGCCGAACATATTTCTTCAATGAGTTCCATTAAAGCTAGGAAAGTACTGTGATTTGATCGGAAACCATACTGACAATTACTTAACAAGTTATTTTTATCGACAAAATTTTGCAAGCGCGAATCGAATAATTTTTCGAGAATTTTTGACAGCTGAGATAATAAGGACACTGGCCTGTAATTATTAAACGAAGATTTGTCTCCGGATTTATACAGGGGTACTACCTTTGCAACCTTCATTTTCTCTGGGAATACACCGCTTCGGAACGACAGATTACATATGTGACAAAAGGGTTTGGCTATATAAGAGAATATAACTTTTACAAATTCCATAGATATATCGTTACAGTCTCTCGAAGTTTTACTTTTACAGCTTTGGACAGTACTTAGAAGTTCTTTTTCGTCAACTGCGTTCAAAAACATAGTATTCAAATTTGCGCTTTTCATGTAATGGTATACACTTACGTCATGCTTGGGTATTGCTTTGGCAAAATTTGGCCCAACATTGACAAAGAAGTTGTTAAAACTGTTTGCAATGTTTTCTTTACCTTTTATTGTGTTATTTTTCGAATCTGTGAATTCACCCGGGAGACTATTGACTGGATTAGATTTTTTAATTACTGTATTTAAAATATTCCATATCGACTTCACATTTTTCCTGTTCTTTTCGAGTAACGTGCTGTAGTAATTTTTCTCACATAAACGCAAAACAGATGTTAGTTTGTTTTTATACGCTTTATACCTAACCCCGTTTTCTGTAGTTCTTGACTTCACAAATTTCATATACAGAAGTTTCTTCTTTTTACATGCGTTCAATAAACTTTTAGTCATCCAAGGTTTATTAACCTGTTTCGAGTTGACCATAACTTTTATACTGGGCAAATTTTTATCATATAATCATTCTGAATCGAAAACATTATCCCAGCTTTGGCAGTCAAGATCACGTTTTAAAGCAGATACATTTCCGTCAGTGAATTTACGAACAAACCTGAACCTTTTTTGCACGTTTTTGGAAATCCCTTTGTGTGGACATATACAAAACACTGGTAAGTGATCTGAGATGTCGTTACACAGTATCCCACTTAGACTATTGTGTGACAATTCATTTGTGAAAATATTATCTATTAACGTAGCAGATACCGAGCTTATCCATGTTCGTTTTGTGATCATGGGAAACAAGCCGTAACTATACATTATATCAACACAGTTTTGTGTGCCTCTATAACTACTGTACCTCAGCAAATCAAGATTTAGGTCACCACAGAAATACAGCGTTTTGTTCTTAACATTTTTCAAAAGCATTTCAACATATTCTAGAAAAGTTTCTACTCTTGACCCTGGTGTTCTGTAGATACATGACACCACCACATTTCTGCCGTTTTCGACTAATATCTCAAGTGTTAGGCTTTCCAGGACATCATCATAAGCACACGAATAATCATCATGCTTTCTTACTTTCAAGTCATTACGTCTATATAGTGTTACACCACCTCCTCTTTTATTGCTACGAAAGGTATTAAACATATTGTAGTTTTCGATGTTAAAACAATTGATATCAGAGTTTGTGTCTAACCAGCTTTCAGAAATTGCTTTAACATGAAAGCTTTTGCTAAGATAAGTAATATATTCCTTAATGTGATTGAAGTTCGTGTTTAAACTTCTTGAGTTAAAGTGGATTAACGAAAGACCATTCACATGCTTTGTTTTAACATTAAATTGACAATCTGTAAAGTAATGACATTCAGAATTAAAGGCACTAAAATAATTGCAGTCGGGATCCCCCTCTAACTCCCACTCATCAAGGGTGTTCTCGAATTGGACAAACGAATTCACGGTAATTTCAGCGCATTTGTTATACACCTGAAAAACATGTTCTTCAATATCTAGTTTGGAATTTATGTACAAAAATTCATCATCGGTCAAACACATAAAAAGAAATACATTTGAACATGGAGGACAACAATAATGATAACACTCATTACTTAAAAGACACAAGTCACGTTTCTTTAGCTTTGAGCACACTCGATGCACCTAAAGATCGCAAATGTCGCATTGAATAGCGTCTTGCCGAACGCCTTTCGCACAAACACTACAAGGAAAACTATCCATAACTGACAATGTTTCTATGAAAAATAAGCTATTTTAACGTCCATAATAACATTCATTTTTGCCACACAATGAATTTTATACACACACAAATATGCTATGACAAATGAAATAAATATGCTATGATGTCCCATAATCATGTCTATTAGTTTCTTGCATTGGTCAAATGATGTAAGAACGCGAGGTCGTCTATGTGTTTCACTGTGTCGTCGTTTAATCTCACAAAAACCCTGCAATTCTTAGTCCAAGTGTTTTTGATCGCATTGTTTTTTCGTAGATTTCTGGCTGCTTTGAATATTTCTGAGTTCCTGTTGGTAAGATGTTCGTTTATGTAAACCTGGGTTCCCTTTAAATTTCTCCGTGCTTGAATAAATTTGTCCCTCGCGTTTCTGTTGTTGAAGCGCACAATACAGGTTCCCGGTGTGTTTGGGGTTTTACTTGGCAGTGCGTGCACATCCTGGATATCACCAGGACCAATGTCAATTTTCAGCTTGTTTTTTGCGAACGTCGTTATGTTTTGCGCCATTATCTTGCGATCTCTTTCCGAGTAGGCTTCATCTTCGGTTGAGCGAGCGTCAGGCGTATCATTATTTGCGGCTGCTGAGCTAAAAGGCTTCACAATTTTCAGGCCTGATATGATCAGGTTGTCCCGTTTTGTGTATTGTTCTTGTTCGTCAAGTTTCTTTTTCAGAACATTCACTGTCGCTTGCAGCTCTACAATATCCTTTTTTTGTCCAGCATTTTCTGTTTCCAAGACTTGTATTCTTTCTAGAAGTCTTTGATTCTGCTGCGAGATGCCTGAGAGTTGTGTTTTTATGGTATCCAGGTCGTCTAGTTTTGATAATCGATTCATGATAGAAACCAGGTCTATATCATTTGTGAGCGTTTTCGTTGGTATCTCCTCCGGCTGTTTCGTAACACGGTCCATGGTATTTTCTTTCGTAAATGCTCCTTTATGGGGACCGGTCAATCGACCAAACCGCTCAAGATCACAGCTTTCGCACAGTACTAGATCACCTTGGCAAAGGACAGCACCCCCTCGCTTACATTTACGAGTACTACAACGCATGCTGGGTTTGTAATCTAAGCATGGGCGATAATGTAACCGAAATGTTTTTTCCTTATATTTAATCAGTTTCGCGCATTTTTTCTTCAGATCACTTTTAAATTGTATTTAGTGTTTACTATTTCTGCTTATATTACTATTTATTTAGTGATAATAGTACTTAATATCACACATTTCACACTTTAACTTCGAATTTTAAATCAGCTCTTTTGTTTACACCGGAATGATATTGATAATAATTTTTACATCCTGATTCAGGAATAAGGACCATTTTCAATGCATGCTTCATTTTTAATAACAATTGAGCTGATAATGAAAGTTCTATTCCTATATTTCGTTAAAATAATTCCAAATTCCAAATTTCTGATTAATAAACTTCTTACGCACATGAGAAATTTTCTTATCAGTCAGTTGTCGAATGGTTTGTTATTCACGCTTTAATTTTTGCTATATATGTGACTCCATTTGTAAGTGCCCATGTAATATATTCAAGCATATTCAAGCATATTTCATAAACTAGCAAATTCATCTTTTGTGGTTTGCTTCAATAAGGATTTACGACGTTTAGCACTGCTACGTGCTATAAAATAATGAAATGGTTGATTTGCTCGAGTGCGTCTGGACATCTTGACGTTCCATACCACACTGTTGTAATTCTTCATAATACACTCTTTTGCTCACATAAACATAATATGTATCACTTCGCAGAATTCCTGTGCGAAAATTAATTAATAAATAAATAACCACGAGGTTTGCTTGTAGCATCTTGATATACCTCAATGAGAAACTGAAATTTCCCCGGATACATTTGTCGCGCCCATGTACTTATCTGTTGACTATCCCTTGGATTTTAAAGAGAATAATGTACTGTGCATTTAAACTAATATTATGCAGATTGTGTACGATAAAATGATGCTTTGATTTTTATGACGACTCCCAATACTAAACAATCTGGTTATGTGTTCGTCATCATGGCATTTAGTCATGAGATCATCAGTAATGAGTAAATTATTCTGTTTTGGATTGAAACGCTTTTCAATATTCTCTGGAATATATTGAAGAAATGTCACTCCTTTCATGTCTTTGCATAAGGGCTTAACCGCAGCATAGAACCATAAAATATTTTTAGGAAATGGTTGCATGACTGTTTGTTCAATGAGTGCTTCCACAAGAGACGTTTTTTCACTACCTGTTGGTGCAGAAACCGGGCATGTAAACGGATGCTTCATAGCGCTTGAATATCAGATTCCTTTACACGTTGACCAATGTTAAACTTATAAGGTTTTGAATTTTTCGTTGATTTTAATTTCAATTTATCATTATTTTTACTTCCACACTTTAGATTCAATGTTCTTTGTAATGTCTACCGGTGGTAATGCATTTGATAAGGATCCATGTCTATGATTATAATTGTAGACCAATTCTTGTAAAATATCTGAAAACCGATATGTTTGCTTACGTAGAAAATAGCGTACGCTATTCTTTTACGCATAATTCTTTCATCTCATTCTTGGTAGTATCTGCACAAAGGCCTTTTTTATTTAGAAATTGCTTTACCCATCTGTTCTTAAATTCTGTTCCATTATCTTACCTCAATGCTCTAGATCTTCTTGTTAGTTCTTGAAAAATCTTTTCTTTTGGAATGCTTGAATGGCACTCATAGGAGTTTTGTTTGGAATAGGTTGTACCCATAAGTGTTTGGAAAAGTCATCAATGACAATTAGTAGAAAGTGATTGCCTTTATTAAGTTATGAAATGTTGGTCATATCTGCGAAGTCCACATCACACATATCAATGCCACGGGCATCTTGGTCTTGTAACCAATTTTTCACTTTGGAATATGTCACAGGATCTTTGATTTGTTTCCATAGTTTTTACAACTTATTACGTTCTGAAAATGCTCCAGAGATTCCAGGTTTAAAGTAATTATTGCTTAAGTAGTCTTACCAGTTTGCCATATTAACTTGAAATGAAACCAATCATTCACACAACAAAACTTTTATGACATACAAATACGAATAACTTCACTAATATTTTAACAATTCAAAGAAAAAACCAGTTAAAAGATTATGCCTTGTATTACAGTTCATATATATATATAAATTTCAATGTTCTTTAAACATTTTGCAAATGTAGATATTCACTTCAACTCGACCATTATCCTGATGTCAAGCCTGATGTATCCGTTCATAGTGAAACATTATGGTCATAATTTAAAACAATTTAGCAGCCTGAGCTAGCATGAGGTCAGGTGCCCAAATCGTATTGGCGTTGATAAATCCTGAATCAATATCATAGGTATTCCCTGATAAATTCAGTTCTTCACATTCACTCAGAAAAGATTGGATGAAACGATTTCTTGGAACTGTTCTTCACTTCCACTCGAATAAAAATAAATACGCTTTGAAAACACAAAGTCAATAGAGTTCACTTTGAAGAGATCATCCAATGTCTCTATACGTCTGTAAAGAAGGAGCTGAGATGTTGGCCTGTTTCACTTTTCTTCTTCCACAAATCAATCCGTCAAATGATTCTCCAAGCGAAAGTAAATCCCTACATCAGTACGAACAAAGTGAAATGCAGAATCAAAATTATTCCCGTTTCATGAGCGAGTCAGTTCATCAATCATAAAGTCTACATAAATCCGTTTGAAAATAACATCCATGTTCGCAACACAAAATAATTATTTACAGAATCATGTCTTTACTGCTGGTTCTCTGCAGAATATATGATTGTGTACTTTATCAATTTATCTAGAGAGTTCTTTTATAGTGTCATTCTTCTCAATACTTCGGCTCTTCCTCTATATGCATCGCATCTCGCTAACTTTTAAAGCTTCACATTCACGACAAAAGTTTTAGATTCCCATAATTAACAATCAAACCTGTGGCAGTGGCAATCATCATCTTCTATATATCCTTCAGCATTGCAATATGTACATGTAAGTCCAAGCTGGTTCTGTACATTTGCATTATATAACTCCACCTCAGCTAGTTTTCCTTGGTCAGATTGTTGTTTTTATTTGTTTATCCTCAGTTAATTGGACTGCTATCACCCAACCATGACATTCCGCACACGCCTCATCAATCAAAAGACTTGACGTTGATGATGCTGCCAACTCGTCAAATAGCACACTGTTTATTCACGGCATTGTCTGAGCAGCATTGTCCATTCCTCATCATTCAAGTTGATGAAGTAGGTATGGTCTTTTTCTTGAAAGTGAGAGCCATGTACAAAGCTGACATATTGCATGCTGTGGCATGTAATCACTTCTAAGCGCTTTCATTGTGTTAAGTACAGTTTTAAGTCAATGTTGCGCAGTTTCTCCAAGTTGTCATTCACTTTCTTCCAGAGGGAAGAAGATAAGCCAGTTCACTTGTCATTCGGTCTGTTTTTGATGAATTGATCAAACTGTCCATATTCAACCTGCACGGTTAAGATAGCACTCATCTTGCATTGATTATCTGTTTGTTGTGCTTTGTTCAGAATTGTCTGAAGCGTACAAATATGCAAAAACCTCAATTTCCCGCCGGGTGGGGTAAAAAGCCCAAAAATGTTCAGAATTATCTGCGGTTTAAAATATGAAAAAAATCTCAATTTTCCGTCTGGGTTGGAGCAGGAAAAGATAAAAAATATATTTAGAATTGTCTGAAGCATACAAATATGTAAAAATCTCTATTTTCCTGGGGTTTCTTCAAAAACCAAAAATGTTCCGAATTGTCTGACATGTACAAATATGCAAAATCTCAATTTCCCGCCTTAGGGGCGGGGGGGGGGGGGGGGGGTGGGAGAGAGTCAAGAACAAAATGTGTTCAGAATTGTCTGAAACGTAAATATATGTTAAAATCTCACTTTTCCTAACAAGAGTCTTTTTGTCAAAATGGTCATCTCGAAGTCTCATTAGACTTTGAGATGATTCATCCTGAAGTCTCCTTTGCTATCTACTATGAATTGCATACTTTTTGAATATTATTTATCTTAAGTAGTATGTAGACTGTAAATTACGTTTTGGTTTTTTGCGGATTACGGATTTGCTGATTACTGCACATCCTTCCTTGAGGACTTTCCTCATACTCAGCATGAAGTTTGCATCGAGCCTGCATGGATTCTGCAATTAGCAGAGTTTCAACTCTCTACCGTCCTCCTTCCCTTCTTCCAGCAACAGGACATTGTAGGATTGTTAGACATGCAGATGAATTAAACTCGGTGAGCTCTCTTTTACCATGTGGGCGACACTGCAGCTATTTTTCCCTTGTGGAATGATTGCACTTTTATTTCATTTCTGGATCAGTCATGTAAGCGTTGGTTGTTTTGTGATGACTTGAAACAGTGGAGTGCATCTGGAGCGACCAACGAGGCCTCTTCGTCGTTGCAAAAGCGGCAACGCACCTGTAGCCGTTGTGTTATCTTGACAATTGTTGGGCTGTTGCATCAACCACGCCGTAAATGCGTCGTCCCTGTATCATTGTACGGGGTGCTTTTCCCTATGCTTTGCCTCTGGCAAATAGCTTCAATACGTTCACTGATGTAAAGTTTTAAAATTCTTTTTTTTATACGGTCATGATCACGTGATGGAGCGTGTGTCGTTGTTGCCACAACAGCGACCCTTAACAGTGATGGGTGTGGTGTTTTCTTTGCCACAGTTGCGATTCCCACACTGTCAATTGCTATGCTAACGGGTAGAAATTGTATCTATTCTTGCATGTCATATTCTCGTATGTGTCGGTCATTGGTGTGTCGGATAGAGCACGTCTCGAGTCGAGGCCTCCAAAAATCGATGCAGTGACTCGCACATGTCACGAGTCTAGCAGGCAACGTGTTTGTCAGGGTCGTGAATGACACTATTCGTGATTGTAACGGGTCGACCATATCATGGGTTGTTTCTGTCACGAGTTGATCATTAATGGGTCATAACTATCACGGTTTGTGACTGAAGGGTCAACCATGTGACAGGATTCATCTATCACAGGGATAGCATACAGCAGGTCTTGACTGTCACGGTTGAGTGTGTAGCGTCTCGATCATGTGCCATACTGTAATGCGTCGGGTAACAGTGCCTCGATCACGTGTTATGTCTGCTGCATTGACTTTTTCACTGATGTCAATGTTTTAGTGTCATCCACTTTTTTCAGTGGTTAAGCCATATTTGAACGTGTAATTATGAGTTTACGTGACAATATCTTGTTTTATTACGTAATTATGTTCTTAATGGCAGAACAACAGCATATTTCAGACTCCTGAAAGGTGGCGACGCGCACTTGAGATATCCCGCATGTCTACGTCGCTGGGGCGTAGAAATGTGCACTTTGGACAACCGATGCGAGCAGTACATACAACCTGACGAGTTAGTGTTGTCCTTTTTGTTGCAGGAAAGATAACTAGCGCGAAGGGCAGGATGTGTATGATCGGGTATGCACAAAGAGCAAGAAGTCGACGAAGTCTCAATAACCTCCGTTATCCACTAACTTAAAGAGAGTCGCTAAATTAGACACTGATACCTGAACAAAGTATAGGAAACGCGATATAAGATTGTGCTGCGCCGCGATCAGACTCTGCCTCACTCCAGCATTAGCGCCGTAAACGTAAACAACTTGCTTTTTTTACCCGTAGTCGGGCAGTCTAAGCTGTTTTCCCCTGTGTTGAAGGAAGCTATTGACACAGTACGGGTCATCATAGCATGCACTTATGAGGAACTAGTTGACAGAGCCGGCCCAAACAGAGCCAGCAGATAAGCCGACGATCTTAGGTGCCAAAACCGGCCCACATTGTCAACGGTCTCCACTCCAAATTCAAGAAACCCACATTGCTTCGTATATTGATCCCATTCAGATAACTTTAATTTCTTTGGTATATTTAGTTTCTTGGTCCAGCAAATTAAAGCCAATTGTGCCCATAGGAGAAAGGCCAGATAATTATTGACAAGCACTATGTGCTCCAAAAGGTAGTCCGGTGGTTGGTGGGGGATCCTTCTCTAGTTACTTCATACAAGCATCAGCCAGACAGATAACTGCCGTTAAGAATGATGATTGAAGAAGTGCTCAACAAAAAAGCCAAAGAAAGGGCACCTCCAGGCATCCACGGATTTTACAGTCACGTCTTTCTAGTACCACAAAATATCGAGCAGTTCGCCATTAGTCATAGACCTATTACAACTCAGCTTTTACATCTGGAGTCGCTCCAAATAGACACTTCTCTTCTCCTCAAATCCATCCTAGATCAAGGCAGGTGAGCCGTCTCGGTAGATCTTTCAGATGCTTACCTTCATATTCCCAT
Source organism: Protula sp. h YS-2021 (assembly GCA_949752745.1). Classification (NCBI taxonomy): domain Eukaryota; kingdom Metazoa; phylum Annelida; class Polychaeta; order Sabellida; family Serpulidae; genus Protula; species Protula sp. h YS-2021. Next base: position 27,561,487 of record OX457028.1, read on the forward strand.
GCAACAATCCTCCCATCGCTATTTGTGCTCCAAAAATATGAGACGTGTGTTATTGACTTCTCCCCCTCCCATTCTATTCGTCGCTGGGGAAGACAGGTCAGGTTACACATATTCCAATACCTCGGCGATTGCTGATCAACGGGGACAAAGATGTTTTTTATCTCAGTTACTCAAAAGTGTTACTCTCTCGCTCAGACTCTGGCTTGTTGACGTTGAGGGATCTCGAAAAGTGGCCACCCCAATTCAGTTACCTAAAATATGTGCCACTCTTTCAGGTCAATTGGATGAGTCCTGCCTGCAACGGTCGGGGCTTCGTCTTCCATGGTATCACATTGAAGATGCAGTGGTCTTGTAAGGATATGTTACATCATATCAACGTGTTGGTGATGAAGACTGTTCTAATTGCATGTCAGTTTCTCTAAATCTTCCTCCCATGCGGTCACGTGGATCAATTGTCTGCAGATAATCAGAGAGCGGTCTCTTATTTGCCTAAGTGGGGCTGCACGCGTTCGCCGGCGTTGTGTCATCTCACCAGGTTCGATTTGTTTTGTGCTTGCGACCATGGCTTTTTCACTCAAGCACCTCACATCACAGGTAGGCTAAATGTTCTGGTGTGATATGGTGAAATTGTAACATGGCCTTGGTGGCGTTCACATTTCGTTGAATTGTTGGCCAGTCAGTCTCCTTGGGGTGCCTATCATATCGAAGCCTGTGCGAACCGCCTCAACAATCGTCTTCAGCCGTGTGGCAGACAAGACTATAGCAGATGCTAACTTCTTCTTTGAGGCCAGGCGGTTTGATCATGGCATATCGTTCAGTCCTTGCGTTTTTTCGCAAAAGCTCTTCTGGCTATGTTTATCTGCATGCGACAAAGTTACTTAGATCTCTTCAATCCGAGGATTTGGATTTATCATCAGTGTTTAAATATTTCACTTCTCCACTATTACGTCACTCAGTTATTACCGACAAACTACTTACACCGAGTAGTGTTTTTTCTTGGCACTAGCTTCGGGTATGCACAGAGGTATAATACATGCTTTTCAAAACTCAAAATCGAACAATTTCAAAATTCATGAGTGAACGCAAAACCGCTACCGTCAATTCTGGGCTGGACGCAAATTACGACTAAAGGCTTGAGTACGTTTAAGTAAACTGTGATATCAGCCTTGCTGGTTGTTAAAGTGTGTGCCAATGTCAACAAAACGTCTCTGTGTTGCGGCCCCCTGCTGCAGGCGTATGCACAGTAATGAAGCACTTATCATAACACGTTGCGATGCCTACTTTTATATGATTCATACGCAATATTACAGTAGATTTGTCTAAAGCATATGCATCTAACTTTGTAAAGAAGTACATTCTATTTTATTAAGGTTTTTAAAGAACCTGATGATGTAATACAAAAGAAATTGTCAATTAAAGGAAATAAGCTCAGGCATGTAGCGCAGTCTTTTCCAATTAACAATGGGGTGTCAAGGTGTAATTTGTTGGGCATCACTTAACAGCACGTTTATTAACACTGCTTGTAAGAATATACTACTCATCCGTCAAGAAAATCTTCAAGAAGAAGAGGGCACCGGAATAGACTGTTCTCCCGCTGCTGTACGGTTCGTTGCTACGTCGAATTAAATATAACTGTTTTCGCAATGCGATCGATGCTGTATCGACCAGACACAGTCTTGTCATTGTACTTTGGTCGCGCTCTGGCACTGCCGTCTTGCACAACACCGCGCTGTGACAGCTTGTGTGGCTTGCAGTGTTTGTATTGTTTCTCCCTCTCGTTAAAGAAGAGGGAATTTAGGCTCGTACTACTCAGACTGGTAGCTGTCCATACACTAAGGCTTATCAGTGGGTATTTCGTAGTCAGATCCCACCTAAGTAATTTGTTACTTAGGTGGGATCTGACTACGAAATCTTTGTTAAAAGATCTTGTTGAATTCACTTCTGTTATTTCTGTCTTTCGGACACAATTTCGACCAGTTAGGATGCGTTTGGTGTTCAGTTCTAATTTCCCATGGTGATGGTTTCGTAGTTCACAATCCGATATTTTCGAAACTAAAACTGAAGTATTAAATTGCTCAATAATTATCCTTATGAGTAAAATATCTTGTAGACGTAAAAGGCATCACTCAAGTAATACCCTTCTACTTCCGCATCTATTGGAATTGTGGCGCTCGAAAAGGTGATTGTATCGGTCAGATCATTGACAATGCGAAGACGCTGATTGGTCGGATGGTTGACAACGCACTGTAAATACAGCAACTGTTGAACTTGTTCAACATTTACATTTGCGATCCTCTCCCAATTTTTTTGTTGATCGTTAAAACCAATGCTAAAACATTGGAAAACCTGAAAATATGGCTTCTACGTTTACGCGATATTTTACACATAAAATGAGTATTGGGAAATTAAATAAAAAATGAAATACGTCAGATAAATAGGATCAACTATAACATTTATTATTAAAGAAACACATTTAAGGAAAACGTTTTTTCACAGGAATACAAATGTGTATAATGTCACCGTACCCATATTTCAGAAGGTTGTAAATCTCAAGTAATCGTGTCAGATAAACATCTCCTATAGTAGAATACAGAATACAGACAAATAGATGTTTTCATCCCATCACGATGTAATAAAATTAAACTTTAGTTCTCTGGTGGAAGAAAAGCCTGAAAGTCTGAAAAATTTCACAAAGAACGTATTGACTTTAATTGAAACATGGTAGAGCTTATTTTTAAATCAGTTTTTAGATTTATGAAGAGGAAACTTGAAGCAACAATAACGAAATAATCACAGATCGCGTGCATACTCTTAATTGTATTGGAGGATTCTGCAAAACATTGATCACGATGCTTTATTACATTTTGAAACAAAAATATTTAGATGATAATGTCAGTTGAAAGAGACTTTGAAAGACAAATAGATTTTAGCTTATTTTAGATTTTTAAAATTTAGAAAACAAAAGAATAATACAAAATGTATTTTAATTTGATATTTGATAAATTGATATAGAAAAGAAAGATATTTGAAAAAGTATTCATTCTGTAGAACACATCTTCAATAAAAGCAATTCTAGGTGTTACAATTACAATTTAAATGCGGCATCTTATGGTTTTCTATGGTAGACTATCAATCTGTTTTAGAAGTTTCCGACTTGGAAAGCTTGAATAATACATACAGCTGCAACAAAGAAATAGCGCATGATAGGACTTGAGACAGCTCATGTTGGACCGGGGACACTTCACAAGAAAACATTTACTTTTGTAGGACTTCAAATATAATAAAACGCGTACCATTTCTAGTTGAGGATCTAGCTGGTTCAGGTAAAAAGTGCTCTTCTAAAGAGCTCAAAAGAAAATTAACCGATAAAAATTCATTATTTATGTTTTAAGTAAGAAAAAGCGGCTAATAGCAAAAGTACCATATTTATCTTCTATACTGGACAGTTGCGTCGGAAACATTTGGTACTCAGGCTACATAACTATAGTTGATGTGAACTGATTGACATGATCTATGTCATAGCTAACAGTATTGTAAAGTTTGATACCTTCCTCTGTTCTATATGTTTTTTAATATTTATTAATTTTGGGGCTACTCTTAGCGCGATTGACAAAAACGTTTTTGTAGATTTTTAGCATAAACTTGGGTATAACTCCTTGCACTATTAAAAGCGTAGCCTTTCAGTATTTTGACATAAGTTAAGTGTATTTTTCCCCTCTTTATTAATGTGCAAATCTGTAAGCTTGTCTGAATGAATGCAAATAGAGACCGATTGCGACGAGAAATGGGAAACCAGGGTTTTCCCGCTAACTTCAGGTTTCTTTACCCAGAATTCCATACACGGTATTTCTGGTACCTTCAGAAATATATAATCAAAGGAAGGAGTCGAACACTGTCTTCATAATTTGAGAATACTGCGTGCTATGTATTTATTACCATAACGTACATGATTTGTCCTAACTACCCGCAAACGCGTAATTTGAATCATACCCCATTCTAATCAAACACGGACATCATTCACTCTCAAACTAGAACTTTCAATTTTATTTACAAAAATACCCTTACTAATCCAATAAAACATTTAAGAGTTCAGATGCAGCTGAAATGCTTGTCATTTAAGAATTTTTGGGTCTCATTTTTTACTGGACTCGGATTGAAGTTCGGAAACATCTCCGGGAGTACAAATTCCACTTCTTCTCCTCCATTTTGGACAAGCATGGTAACACAAACGATATCCACTTCCAGTTTCCATATCAAATAACAGCCAGACCCTTCTCACCGGTGACTGATCACCTCATTTTTGATTTGGACTTATCTCCTGTGATTCTCAACTAAAGTGTCGTAGAATCATGAGAAGGGGACACTTAGAAACATATTTCTTGTCAAGTGTGTAAACAACGCAGAAAAAAGGCCAGACGCGTTAAAATGGATGTAATTTGTTCATTACTCCGCTTATTCCAGAGGGATTCTCTCGGAACTGCAATGGGCGTCCAGTAAAAAGTGAGACCAAAAAAAACTGTCCACGTACGTTTAATCAGTCCTGAAGATGAACATATTTTTCAATGTTTTTATCGAGCAAAAATTCGATCTTTACTGTTCCGCTAACTTAATTCATTGCATTTTGTTCATATTGCCCCAAACAAAAAGAATTGCTAAATATATATAGTTTGACTGAATGGGGTGTTTTTCTATTCTAGCCCCACAGCTTTGGGGTAGAGTTTATAATTAGTTAACAAGAATATCCGTGAACATTGCACAGAGCCGTAAAAGCGAAGACATTACAAAGGTAAAAGGAGAAACCTGTCAATTTTGGCAAAAATGATGTTTGATAGAAACTTCTTTGGCAACATTGCTATCAAAAGCAATCGGACTGGTCAGCTGGTTTCTCTTAAAGCTAATAAGATTCATAGTATCACATTTTTCTTTATCTTTGTGCTTAACTTTCTCCTTAACTGGTAGCACTTCGTTACTTCTGGTCTGTCGTTCTGCTTATTTTCTAAAGATCTACAGCACATCCACCCACCCACGGAGCTCAATCCTCATTCAGTGTGTAAAGTATAAGCGGTAATCGCTAGGATGTATTTCGAGGTCTAATTCTTGTTCTGACGGTCCATGGTTGCTATGATCCGTCCTGCCCTGCCCGTACACGACTTTCCTTGATGGGAAGTTACGAAAATGTACAGGTATTTTGCTCTAAATTATCGACTATTCTCCTACAATTGATAAAAATCGTTAAATTTGAGGGGAAAATGCAATTGCACTCGCTTATTGTTTTGAGAGCTATGCTAAGAGAATAAGTAACTCAACTGATTTAGCTTTACTCAACTGATTGGTTTCTTGTTATCACTTGCAGTGGTCAAATGGATATAGCGCGGTCAGTTTGCGCTTCTGCCATACTCTACCCAGGCAGTATGATATTATTTAGGCGCAGATTTTTAGTATTCTTATATTTTGAAATAGCAAAGATGCCTTGGAAGGGCTTTCTGGGACTGTGGCGAAACATTAATGCCTTCCAGGTCGACACTATGGTATTGTGGCCCAGGGTCTCTAATGGTCCATGGTCAGTCGGGACGGGATTTTCGGTCTAAATCACTTCTATTCTCAAAATTGGCCAACAATTGATAATCTAGTCCAGTTATTGCTTGCAGGCAGCTAATTTGATTCAGTTGGTGAGATATGTTATTGATTTAAGTGGTATCACTTGTGAGCTATGTCATGGTTCGTCCAATTCAATGTTGATTGCTTACTGCTGATCCCTTACGGAACTCTACAGGCGTGGATCCTTAGTATTCGCATTTTAGACAAAGAAGGATACCTTCTCGGGCGCTCCTTGGGCTGTTTTCTACCTGCGCCACAGTTCCACCCTGTGGTCTGTGATCTGTCATGGCTCATAGACCCGCCAAATCCCATCTCGTTCCTGCTGACCATACGAGATTGGAATTTCGGTCTCAGTAACCTACTCTCCGTCAAAATTTGCCACAAATGAACAACCCACTGACCAATTGAAGACAGCTTAATCGAGATAGTTATTCTTAAATTGTTGACCTTTAAGATACCAGCTGAATCGAGACAGTTTTTAAATGGTTGATGTGCTTGTTTACGGTTGCAACGTGCGGTTATATGATGGCTTCTTTTTTTCTATCTGCTGTTTTTAAGCATGACAGAGACTGGTCTGCAGCTGATACATTAACATCAACCGTGCATCATCCACCGTCGGCTCTTAACTCCCACACAGTTTGTAGCCGCTGCAAGAGACGATTGTGTGACGACGAGGCTGGACTGGATTCGCAAATGACAAACGAAATTTGCAAGTGGGAAATATCAGGTGCACAAAAAGAAACCGGGACATTACGCCCCCGCCCATATCACCCTGGACACTTGGACCTCGCCCATAACGCCCCTCCCATATCGCCCCCACCCATTACGCTCCCAGATAGAAAAGTGGACATTTCGCCCCCGAGATTTTAATACGCTATTTCAACTAAAAATTGTCTGAGATCTATCATAAACTATTTTGCGGGAACGAAGCCACGTCTTTGTAAGGCGGATTATGGGTATTTAATTTAATCCTACTGTAATTGCGTGTCGTATGGGAAATGGGTAGTTGTCGAAGGTGCGGTGTTATTACGTTTTAATACGAATTGGGTTTAGGGATTACCTTTTGCCTGTTAATGCAATTTAATCGTTCATTAAGATTATTGTTTCTTTTAAGTCGTATGTATTTCGATTCGATTTAATATTAAAAAAAATGTCGGAGATCAGTTTAGTCCCATGTTTCACACACCAAAATTTATTGGAGAAAATTTTGAATTCACTGCAGTGAATCCACATCTTGGTTTAAGCATAAAAGGTAAGTCCGATGAGGCCAAAATTCATACAGCATTTCAATATCAATGTGATATCATGGGATTTATAGAAAGTAACCGTGGAAAGCTAAAATTATGCCTGGGACTTCCTCCATACAAATAACAAGACACTTATATCCGGTAGGATTTCTTTGAGATGTGTTCGTCGCCTTACCAATTGTACAGTGACGATCACAACCTCTGGGGATCTGTTGATTTCACAGCCTTCTCCGGAGCACAATCATGACCCACGACTTGATGAAGCAGAAGGCGCAAAAGCAAAATGTGCCCTCAAAGCTCTAGCCACACAGACCCACGACAAACGGCAAGTATCTGGTTCATGGACGGTAAATTTTCAATGGCGTGTCGGGGGTTTACCCAATTATACGTGATTCGTGTTCCGTTGGACAATACGACTGTCACTACCGTACCGTCTACGGACGACTCCAAGGGAAATTGCAGGCAGTGTAGGAAGAGTTTTTTTAAGCCATCGTTGATTACTTTGTTACCAGTTACCATCCTTGCGATTTTGAGTTATCGGTCCTGTGGGCTCTGGAAACTGTCCTAGAGCCAGAGCTTGATACCAGGGCGTGCTTTTATCACCTCACGCAGGCAACTTGGCGCAAAATCCAGGAATAAGGACATGTACCACAATATCGCAACGACGAAGACATCAAACTGTTTTGTAGAAAGTTGGATGGCCTGGCTTTCCTGCCTCCGGACGACGTTAACAGCGGACTTCAACATCTCCGCGAAACTTCACCGGAAGGAGCAGAGCCGCTGTTGAGTTATTTTGCGTCAACTTTCGTAGAAGGCACATACCGGAGGGCTCGAATCCCAAACCGCCGACGACGGCAACGGGATTCGTGGTACCCTCCAAAAGTCTGGAATGTCCTCGAGACAATCCTCAACGACGAGCCAAAGACCAACAACCAGTGCACGGGATGGATCAACCGCTTCTCCCACTTGGTGGGTTACAAACAGCTCTCAATTTGGGCTCTTATCACCGCTGTCAAGCAGGAGGAGACAACAGTTCGAACCCGGATTGACCAAGACATGCAGGGAGCTCCGCCTCGAAAACGAGTCCGCAAGGAATACAGTCCTCTGCAGAGGCGCCTAAAGACCCTGAACGAACGTGCAGCTGGACGAAAATTGGTAGAAGATTTCTTGAGAGGGGTTGGTTACAACATCAGATGGCGTAGTGTCTATAGGGAAAGCCAAGAAGATTAAGATGTGTGAGCACGTTTCACTGGCTAGATAGAACATTAGTACTGAGATCGAACGTTAGTAGTTGCTAGATTTGTTGTTTTGTTTCACTGACTGAGATAGAAGATTAGTTCTGAGATAAACCATTAGCAGCTGCTAGATTTGTGTTTTTTTTTTACTTTTCAATAAATACTGATATTTAATTGCCTGTTTTAATTTTATAAAGAGGTCGGGGGCGGAATGTCCACTTTTTCATCTGGGGGCGTAATGGGCGGGACGATATGAGCGGTGGCGTAATGGGTGGGGGCGAAGTGTCCTGTTCGTAATGGGTGGGAGCGCAATGAGCGAATACCGCGATAAAACATAAGAATGTCTCATTATCAAGCGGTGTATCAGAGTGTCTTTGAAAAGTCGGGAAATGGAGGGACACATATGTTCTTTTATATGTTTGAAACGATGCTTTGCTTTCTTTCTTGCATACATCAAAAGAATGTTTAAACAATTTAATTTTGCTTTCAATAATATGGCTTCATAAACGTTTATTGTGGACCTCCAAATAAGAGCGCGTTTTCACTCATGTTAGATCAGATGTGGGAGAAGGTTTCGGCGCTCATCACAAGGTGCGGCCACAAAACAGGATTCTTCACTAGAAATTACATTCGAAATTTCTGCACTTGTCAGTTAGTTTTCAGCTTTGAACTGGAATATCACATAAATATTTCAACTTATCTAGGAATATTCTTCAATATATAATAGGTGCATATTATTCTTAAAGGGAAATAATGCGGGTATCTCTGCGCCAACTAGCGACCGAAATGCGCATTACACTGAATATCGCTGAGTTTGAATCCATGTTTACACGGTATAAATAACTACTAAATCCGTCTAGATCGAAAACTTATTATCAAAGACAAATAGGGTCGTGTCCAGATATGGTCTGTATTGATATTTTGTTCCTAGAAGGGCCTGTGTTGATGTATTGTCCATTTAAATCATATTACACTGTTTTCACAATTTACACATTGAGTCAATGGGATTTTTCAAAAAGATTGTATAATTCTCTTATTGATACGGTGACATAAATTTTATTATATGCTTTAAACATTTCGTATGACATGTTCTTCAAACAAGGAAAAAATGAGGCAATAGTCAATTGTGATTATGTGTGATTTTTGCATTTTGATTGAAATTTTTGGGTTTTCCCAATGGTTTCTGAAGTAAAAGTACGCGACCTTTCAGTGTCTTTATTTCTCTTATAACATCGGTGACCCCCCTTTTTCTTTTCATTTTTGAATGTATACGCTCAAAGCTTTAAACTGTGAAAGTATGAAGGAAATATCAATTGTAGGTGAGATACCCGCATTTCCCTTTAAACAGTGGTTATATTTCAGTAGTACTTTGCATGTTGAAATTTGTGTGAGGGTACGCATTACTGTTCACAGCACTTTCGAAAATTTGACACTCTTTCTGTCACTTTCCAATTGTGCTCCGGTATATTTTTCGGTAATTTGTGGAGACTATAAAGGTGTACGCTATTGTTGTGTTAGGTTCTGATCTTCTATGTCTGCAAATATCTGTTCATATCAACGGAAATGAAAGATGTGCATTTGGTGTAAGTGGAACTTGCCTTTGATTGACCCATTTTGATTTGCTGCTGTCGGGTTAAGATCAGGAAAGCAAAAATATCCAGACGAGATTTTAAAAATCGTCTCAAGGTGGTGAAATCTTCACAGTATAACATTAATAAGGAAATAATCATTTTAAATTAAAATAACAGTTTGACTTAAGTTAATCTAAGTGAGATTTTGTTCTCTTGAAAATCTGAGATTTTATTCTCCTGAAAAAGCTCTTGCTGTTTCTTACCTCGACCTTTGCATTTCACTGGATACTGCATACACACGGATAAATTATTGTTCCTTGACGCAGATGATGTGAAACCGCACTTAATTTGATAATATACGTTTTCATTGCTGCATAAGTACGTATCCAGACATTTTGTTGAAAGACACTTTTTCGAAAGATAGTTTGTCGAAAGACATTTTTGTCGAAATTTATGTATTACTGTGAGAAGCACTATGTGCAGATCCGCGTGATCTGTCGCTTTTCGACGTCTCTGTTCACATACAAAAACACGTCGTATAGTAGTTTTTGTTTTCCTTTGCTTGATGTAATTATCTCCATTGCAAAATTTGAATCAAACATGAAGCATTTTTCTCCATTTTCACACTGACTACCTCCGGACACCAAAGCAGACTGATGCTCAAAATTAATCCATCATCTAACTCCGGAATATATTCCAGTTATTCTCACACGTTACTGGAATCAACATTTGCATTTTTCGTTGTATTGAAACAGCCCATCCGTAGGATGGTCCCATCCAATAACAGGTATTGGACGAAGGTATTGATTTAACCCATATTCCTTGTTTTGTTCAGCTGTAGTTTCATATCTGGCTATAGGAATAGCACATATTTTTCTTCTTCCCTTAAAATGGGAACAAACTGCCTTGTGTTGTGAACATGATGGGCTGTTTTAATGGATGATGGGTGTAGGATGGGCCCATCCTATAGCTGTAAGCCATAGAAACAGCACATATAGAATTTGTATGTGCCAAATCTACAGACAGATGCATAGGAATACTTCATCCATAGAAACAACACATCTGATTAAGAATATGGACCAAATCTACAGAAAATTGCGTGGGAATACCCCATCCATAGAAACAACACATCTGATTAAGAATATGGGCCAAATCTACAGACAGTTGCATAGGAATACCTCATCCGTGGAAACAGCACATGCAAGACCGGCAGAATTGTACCTAATATTTTGAAACGCTATATATCACCCCAGCCCCCCCCCCTTCCCCCCGGAGGGTTGGAGGGGCACTTGTATCAAATATGGCAACAAAGCACGTACAAAATAACGCGGAAACGCTTAAAACAAAAAATTGGGAGTGGGTAAAATTATTGAATTTTTCGCGTTTTTCCTAAAATAGAGGGTGGATCAGTTGAAAACAAAAATTACATATTATGTATTATTGCAGATGAGAAATTCACCGTGCTTAAATACCGAGAACAGTCAATTTCGTTCCCAGTACAGAAAAAACTGTGAAAATCCCCTAAGCTAGGGGGTGGTTGGATCACTTGGCGGCGTTTTGATCAATTAATAATAAAAGCGCAAAAATACCAAAACGAAAAAGAACAAAAAAATATGCGCAATCCAACTTGACCTTACCACCTGCCCTGCAAAAGGACACTGAGCTGGATTCAGTAAGGAATTTTTGTCGAGCCTCCATACTGTACTCGAAAAAATATTTAAATATGCCTCCTGCATCATGACAAGCAAAATGTGAAGCATGTCTGATATGTACTTTAAAATTCAACAGCAAAAACCCAGCAAAAAATACGCACTTAGTCACTGAGAGCTCACGGGGATAAGTGCGATTTTCACAGGCACGAAAAGGAAACATGCAGCGCGCTGAAATATGGAAGGAAGTGCCATAATGCAACAGGGTGAGGGGAGAGAATCTGTGCTGAGATTATAGCAGACTTTTTCATAATGATAAGTATGGATGTTAAAAGTAAAATGGTAAGTGGATAATTAAATGTGATAAATGTTCTTCTCGGATTTTTATTTACATTATTTTCTACATTTTTGCTCAAAGAAATATAACGGCCCGCCCCATCACACCATCCCAATACACCTGTTGTATTAAGTTATATCAGCAGTATAGTCGTATTTTATGGGGAGAAACTGTATGTGCTGTTTCGATAGCCTCTATATTGATTTAGCCCAGCCATTGAATGGGCCCATACAATGATGTGGTGTTTCAATGCTGGGGTGTTTCAATGCTACAGCAGTTTCAAACATTAGATGCAAGAATAACTCTGGTCAGTGATGGTATCAAACCTAATTTCTGGTAAGGGGGTATTAATTAAGAATAATTAATATTCTGCAATTAAGAATTAAGAACTGCAAATTAAAAGACAGTTATAGGAATTACTCTGGGTTGCTGTGATATTGATGGATAACTCTTTCACCTCTTTAATTGCAGTTTCCTGATGAAAAAAGTGGATTGCAATTGGAGTTTCAATTTTATGCATCATTTCAAGTTTGAGTGACAAAATGTATTTATTTTCAGGAAATAACAAAAGTAGCCCCACCTTTTAATAAAATAAAACCAACTATTTAGAAATCATGAAATTCGACAAAATGTCTCGAAGTTCACTTTCGACAGAATGTCTTTCGGCAAACTGTCTTTCGACAAAATGTCCTTCGACTAAATGTCGTGGATTCCAAATGTAAACATTTAATATCTGGAGTTAAAGTTTGGGGTTGCTACAAACCCGAATGAACCTATTTGGTGTGTTTTTCCTCCAAACAGGTGCTTTAGAACCGATCGATGCCCCCTGGGGGGCCACTCACGTACCAACTGCGTGTTCATGACTTATTAAAACGGCCCTTAAAACGCCTAATTTTGAAATCGCACCCCTTTTTAACCAAATCGCTGAGTGAAATTCTGAAAGTAACACGGACTACTGAAGGAAATTATTCCCTTTCTCCACCTTTTTTATGGACACGCATGGTAACACATTGCATACCCCCGGGTCGGTTATTTTATAGAATCTATAATTAGTTAGGTTTGGTATGGGCGCCTTAACAAGCACAATAACTGAACAATCCTTCAGTATCACATATCACCCGTCATATACAAAGCAAACCATTGACCAATGCTATGCATTTGCTGTTTACGGGGCGGGGGTGGTTGTCATATCTAGCTTGGGTGGATGCAGCGAAAAATATCCCCTCTGTCGCCCGCAATCCGAGATCTCCTCGAATTAAAAAAAAAACTGTGAGCAAATTAGAAACAGATTGTTTCTGGTGCGACGTTTTCACACCTATGACTTTCCAAATACCTCCCTACCCCAAAATATAAATACCCAAAGCATTCTGCTTTTGAGAAAAGACATAAAGTTATCAAAGACACACAAAGAAAGGCCACATATAAGACGTCTTTGTGTGTTTTCCCAATACGCAAGTTGATCTGGGTGTGAAGGGCTGTTTAATGGGTCTGCTCTCTCCTGAAAACAAGAATTAATTTGAAAATTTCAAATATTAATAAAAATATATGCTTCAAAATTTAAAGTTTCGCTCTATCTTTTCGTGAGGTGGGGGTGTCAACTGCAGCCCGAAAATATTGCTGAAGTCAAATGTCAAAACATCATTTATTTCTATGGAATTCTTTTTTCGAATTAGACCTCGGATTAATTATTGATCAGTTCCAAAGGATCCCCCACATCTTGCATGGCAAGGGTCACTTGATCGGTTTCTATGTGAGGGATAATGTGGGATACTTTGAGGGATTGTTCAAATTTTGTGTACCAAACCTATTTGATGCATAACTATATACATATAGATTCTATAAAACTATCATCTGGTTTTTTAAAACCACAGTATGGAGGGATAACATAGAAAATAGGCTCAGGTGGTATTTCTTGAGCCCTCTCAAAATCTAATACCCGATACAAAATATCACCATAGCAAATTTACATTTGTAGTCATGAAAACATATATCATAGTAGTGTAGATAGATACATCTATATTCTGACAAAAACTCGTAATTTTTAGTCATCTAAAAGTGAGTGAAAACCGCGACAAAATTCAAAATTCCCCTTTTCCCAAATATTGCAGTAGAGTTTTGGTTCATGTATCTAAATTTAGTTCTTTTCCCTGCGGAGTGTATTGATTTGAATCAGAAAAGCATTTATTTTGCATTTGAATTGTGGTGAAATCTATGTAACTTGCATTTGATAAGTCAATTAATTTGTATCTCTAGCACTGGTTAATGTACTTATTGACGTTACAAGAAATCCTGCAATTCTTGGTATTCTGAATTAAAGTATTAATTTTTGATATTTATTATATTTCATACATCTGTCTGTCTGTTCGTATGTATGTCAAGAGAGTTGGTTGGACGTACCTTCTGTAGGAGGTGATGGTAGAAAGGCATAGGAGTGCTTTTGTTAAAGGCGTTAGTTTTGCACTTTTGAGTCGAGTTAATTCAGTATGTCTGTGCGTTTGTGGGTATCGGAGTTCTTATCGAGGCTCTCGTCTATCCCTCTTCTTGGAAATGGGTGGATGGGGAGCAGCCATGTAGGCAAATAGGTGGAGCTACTTCAAGTGATGGGTCTTCCCACATAGCTATACCCTTTAGCAATTTGGGCTTACATGGGTAGAGCCACTCCAGTATTTGGCTCCACCCACATGGTCGGAGGCATGTGGATATGGGAAGAGCCTATTAGTGTGGCGCTACTCAAACATGTTGCACTCTGTTGTTCTTTCTTAATATTAACTTTTACTTTAAGTATAAGAGTATTGTACATCGAGATTGTTATTTGCTGAAGTGTCATTCAAAACCGCAAAGTTACTTTGATATATGTTATTTATTCTCGTTTAATACATGTGTCGGTAAAAGTGTAATTCGTAATGAAAGAATTTTTTCTACACGAGGCGTGCCTAGCAGCTATTACTCCAACGCCTATTTTTTTATCCCGTTTAAAGGCGGAGATAAGTGAACGTTAGCTTTTGCGAAGTAAAGCTCTTGTTTTTTTTCGTAAAAGGCCTTTTCACGAGTAAAGGAGAATTTCGCGTTTTCCAGCTTCAGACCTTTCTTACACCCTCCCTATTCCATCCCCATTCTTAACTCGCATAGGCGGAGTATCGAGATAAAAAAGGAACGTGTGTGGTGTGTTGTCCTCGGTCGTTCAGGCTTGGACTATCCGGTATTACCTAATAACGCAATTTTGGCAGTGTTTATTTACAATGTACCATTTATTAAGTAAAATCCCGTGTACAAGTGGAGAACACGAACTACGCTTTTACTCATAAAAAGGCCTTTTATAAAATAAAATGACAGTTTTCTTCCTGAGTTAATGCTATTTTTAATAGGCGGTATTTCCTAAAACTAACGTCTTGGTTAACTTAAACACATGGAAAGAAAATTTTTTATGAATAGTTTGAGAAAAATACCAAATTTCTTTTATACAGGAAATCCATATTTCGAGTTTAACGTAACATGCTATAAAGGGTGATGCCCAAAAAATATACAAGAGAAACGGAATATAAACAAACTTCTTGGTTACGGTAATGTCTAACTAATTTTGCAAGTGATACAAGCAGAAAATAATGCGTTGTTGACTCCGCCTGTGAAAAATTACAAAGTCGCTAAGTGAACCAGTTACTTTATTAAGTCGCCGAAATTTTCAACGGCTTTCCAAAGTCACTGATTTGACAGATCCGCTGTAACAAATATATCGTGACAAAATATCATTACAATCTTACACTACATACAGAACAGATAAGACGTGTCACGATTTCTACACATCACAGTTTATCAGCCCTACACTGCACCAGAAATTTCCATTGCTGTAACCACTATCCCCCCCACACCTTCCTGTAATGTAGCTGGTACTGGATACCAGCGAACGGGGTATGCAGGGAACCAGTGAATTTGATATGTACATCCGGGTTGTATTGAGCTGCAAGAATGGCACATGTTTTTAAGGGCTAAACAAAACACAAATTTGTCACAAGCTGATAAACTTGCGTTTCCCCCGCGCCTGTTACGTCTGTTGGAAATCAGGCAAAGAAGTCTTCGATCACCCTGCACGCGAGCACTCGCAATACATGGCCAAAACAGCTCGTAGCACAAAAAAACTAATTTACCAGGTGTCACAATTTCAAAATCCTTGGACTGGTGAGTTAAATCTCAGTGTGGAAACATTTTGTGATATTTACGAAAGATTTACTTCTATGCCTTCCGAAAATTATTGTGGCGCCAGGGTACCCGTTCCAACACATTTGAATTTAGAACAGTGGAAATATTTGTTACAAAATTATCATGATTTTGAAGTTGTAGAGTTTTTAGAATTTGGATGGCCTCTCGGTATTGATTTATCACTGCCTACACCAACTGGTGTAAGTTTTAATTATAATCATCGCTCTGCCCTACTTTTCAAGACAGAAGTTGATCACACTTTAAGATCTGATATTAGTGTTAACGCCTTGCTAGGACCGTTTTCCTCCCAACCTTTCAATATGCCACTTGTTCTGTCGCCTTTACAAACCGTCCCCAAAAATGACGGGCGCCTCATTGTAGATTTATCCTTCGCCTCCCCATCCGGTGTTTCTGTTAATAGCGCGATCCCTCAAAAAGAGTTTTTAGGAAAGGAATCGCATTTGCATTATCCGTCAGTCGAGACTCTTACTGATATTATTCGAAGAAAAGGCAAAGGTTGCTTGATGTTCAAAACCGACCTCAAGATGGCGTATAAACAAATCACCATTTCCCCAAACGCGTGGAATTTCACTGGAATATCTTGGAACGGGAAAATGTACTTTTATATTAGAGAAATCTTTGGTCTTCGTACTAGTGCCCTAGCCTGTCAGAGAACCACAAACTGCGTTACTTTTTTAATCCAGAAACAAGGTTTCGATATTTGCAATTATTTAGATGATTTTGCGGGGGCAGAGACGCCAGTTAAGGCTCGCTTACCGTTTAATACGTTAAGGCTTTTATTGAATCGTTTAAATCTTAAAGAAAGGACCAGCCCTCCATCAACTAAAATGGTTTTTCTAGAGAATTTTATTGAATTCCGATGTTTTTACCATGACAATACCTGAAGAAAAAATGAAGGCTACTTTGGATCTTTTATCGAATTGGCAATGTAAAAATTATGCTTCAAAACGGGAATTGCAGTCACTCATAGGAAAGCTTCAACATCTCATTCCTTGTATTCGTGGAGGTTGCATTTTTATAAATCGTTTGCTTAATACTTTGCGCACTTTGGAAGATACAAATTTAGACGCTCCCGCCATACTGGATCGGGAATTTTACAAAGATGTGAACTGGTTTTACTACTGTATGAAAGATTTTTCAGGTGTTTCAATTATGAGATTGGAGTAAACCCGACACTGTCATTTCTTCTGAAAGTTCTCTCAAAGGAGCTGGTGGGGTTAACTGGCAACAGAAATTATTCTTTCATCTTCAGTACACCCCTCCATACGACTCTTATAAAATACACATTTTGGAAATTTTAGCTTTGATTGCATGTTGCAAAACCTGGGGAGTTCATTTTGGTGGTAAAAGAATTCAAGCACTATGTGACAATCAAAGCGTCTGTATCGCAGTTAATACTGGGAAAAGCAAAGATAAACAATTGCAAGAATGTTTAAGAGAACTGTTCTTTTTATGCACAATATATTCATTCGAAATATAATGTGTTTTCATCGGTACGAAACAAAATCTTTTGGCCGATTATTTATTTTGATTTTATAAACGCAGATGGAGGACTATAGCTCTTAAATTGACAGAAGAATTGAAGCTAAATCAAGTATTAGTGGACAGTTCTGTGTTACATTTTTCCAATTCATGGTAACGCATATGGTATTTGTAAATGATTCTGGTATTTTGACATGTTCTGTGTGTACATGCTCTGTTCTTTTTTCGTTCTTTGCAGAATCATTTATCGAAAATCTGGATCAGCGGGAACTAGATGTTAGACGGCTTGCGTATGCTCAGGGTACTTGTCAAAATCGAAAAAAGCAATTGAGAGCTATTTATTGTTCTCACTGCACGCAGGCCTGAAGCCATTTCCCGTTACAATACAGAATTTACAGCGTTATATAGTTTTCTTGTCCAAATCATTCAAAGGCTTTCAGTCTGTCAGAAAATATGTAGACGGTTTACGTTTTGCATGCTTAGCATTCAATTTGGATATAATTTCAGTTTTAGATGATTTTTCTGTCAAAATCACATTGCGAGGTCTCAAACATATTTTAACCAATAAGCCTAGAAGAAAACTTCGTATTACTAAGGAAATTCTAGAAAAATTGCGTTCAGTTATCAACATAAAGGACGCATTGCACATTGCCTTATGGGCTGCAATTTTGGCCGTTTTTTTTCGGTTGTCTTAGAAAAAGTAATTTAGTGCCCCCTTCCGCTGAGGCCTTTAGCAGAATTAAACATCTAAGTCGTGATTCATTTGTATTCCAAGAAGACAGGATTATTATGCATTTGACGTGATCGAAAACTATCCAATTTCAAGAAAAAGTAGTCGAAATTTCATTGCTTGCTATACCAAACTCCGTACTTTGTCCTGTGACAGCCCTTAGAAACATGTTTATTAAAGTTCCAGCAGACGCTGGATCCCCTGCCTTTGTAGTTCCGTTTTATGGGATGCTGTTTACACTGACACACAGCACTTTTGTTAGTCACCTGAGGGAAATGCTATCAAAATGTGGCCTAGATAGTTCTCAATATAGTGGTCATTCATTAAGGAGATCATTCGCTCAATGTGGACTAAGTGTTAATTTAGATTTATATTCTCTTAAAATTTATGGTTGTTGGAAATCAAACGCTGTTCATAACTATTTAGATAATGAGTATGAAATTCATGAGCGTTGCATGTGTGTAATTCGGGACAATTTTATGTCTAATTCAAAGTCATTTACTGATGACCAGATAAGATAAAGGGTATTCCTTACAGCTGGGAAGAGATTTCTAATAAATTTCCTCTCACTTACCCACTGTTGTTATCTAATAAACAGACGTCTTATTAAGATCGGTATCACATAAGGTGAATCTCTCGCCGTGTAAATCTATCTGGATGGTGTCTGATCCGGTGGTGAGATAATGAAAGAGTTTGTTCCCTCATGCCAAATTAAAAGGTCAAAGATGGTCGGTTTAAATCTCCCATTGCGTAATCTCTTTCATGAATAGTCCAAATGATGTTTAATGTTAAACTCTTATGACTTCACACTAAACGCACGTGGTTGACACTCTGCAGGCGGTCCTCTTGGTAATGTATTCATTGTATGTTGTAAATACTCTGATTACCCGTAAGTCCGTTTTATGCTAATTCTCAGTTCAAGTTCAAAAGAATTTTAAAATCACTGTTGTTTTTCATGAACAGTTATATTGATTTTCAACTCCTTTGTTCGGCGGGCTGATCTTTGTTGGAATTTATATGTACAATGCTATTTAAAATGTGAATTTTCAATAAAAAATATTCCGCCAAACGAAGGAGCAGTTGTATTCTCTTTTCTATAGTCTGTCGCATTGTTTAAAAACGTCATCTTCCAGCGAAAAAGTAATTACGTCAGTTTTTGCTCTGCTAAAAATGAGTAATTGCTCCTGTCGCAATTATTGCACGCAGCGAAATGTTATTGATTTACCGGTTCATGGATAGCTCAGGATTGGCAAACGCCTCAGCCAATCCATCGCTTTCTTTGTTATCTGCATTGTCTGGAACCGCATTTCCCCTCTCATTATGGTAAAAGTTTTGGTAAAAAAAGGGACGTGCTCACAGTGAAAAATAAAAAAGTTATAGTCGTTTGTTCTTAATGTATGTACAGTAAAATAAATTTTATTAAAATAACGGTTATCTTTAATTTCCCACCACACCATAAATCTGTGCTTGTATGTTCAGGTGGAATGGTGGAATTTATATGTATAATACTATTTAAAATGTGAATTTTCAATAAAAAAATACTCCGCCAAACGAAGGAGCAGTTGTATTCTCTTTTCTATAGTCTGTCGCATTGTTTTTAAAACAGCGCACAGACGTTTCAACATAAACGTCATCTTCCAGCGAAAAAGTAATTACTGCATTTGTTAACGAATATTTTCTTGAAACAGGTTTCAAATTGAGCCCACTCGACCTCGTAGCTATGGATACTTGATCAAAAAGGTAAAAGCTGTTATTATTGTTGTTGTTTTTTATTCGAGGCCAAAACGGATATTTTTGTTCCTGCTGCTCATATGCGAGAAGGATTATGGAGGTTAAATTTGGTTAAAACTTCACATTTGTTTCAAACACAGCATACTGGCACGGATTTTCCGAAAATGCCAGTTATTTCTCCGATTCTTAAAAAACACTAGAAGTGTTGCCATGAACAAAGCTTTCATTAACAGGACGACTTGTCAGAAACAGAATAGATGCCGTGGTGTTCAGCTGTTGAAGGGCATCTTTCTATGTCATTGAAGGTTTTAAAGTTAACCACAAAATTTAAATGCAAGTTTTTGGCCATTTCGAAAACTTACGGATGAAATTCATAACTAGAGCCTCAGTAAGGCAGGATCCCCCGTGAAGCAATTAAAGTAAAATGCATGAAAAAGTTACAGGTAAAAATTATAAGGATTTTGTTGGTAAATAAAATCCCCTAATTACAGCAAGGGGCAGTCCTTGTGTGTTATTCGGGAACGTTGATTGGCTGATAAATAATGTGAGTGGCGCATTGTGTGGATCTGCAGGCTTTCTCCTGAATGAGAACTCACTTTTCGTGTAGCGCGCCAGTGTTAAGACGGAGATAGTTAAAACGTTATAATCTGAATTGCTGCATTTATATAGCTGTTGGTTAGAAGGCTTATGGGTTAAAAATCAGGATTTAGAGTTATTCGGATTTATAAAGCGTCCCACCCTCCCGCCCCTTTTTCGCGGTATGTAGCACTATGTCAAGGGCGGAGTTTTGTATTTTAATTAGGGGCATCAGTGTTAAATCATGTCTCTTTGTATTGTGTATATTAATCAGGAAAAGCGTTGTGAATAAAAACCAGCCAAAATCAAGACAAAGTTTATTTAATGGTTCCCAGTTTCCAATACCCTTGAGGTAATTAACGAATTTTGACAGCTTTCCTCACGTGCATTCTTGGCAGAATTTCAAAATAACAACTTCAATTTATATATTTTTCATAATCCAGTGTTTAGTGTCCCCTGATTTAAGCTTAAAGTAGTAGTTGACCGGTTAAACCACGACGTCAATGTATATATATTCACCATGCAAGGTTTCAGGTCCCTACGACAATCTCTTCTATGAGAAGTCGGCCGGACAAAACATCGTCTCACTGATAAGTTCAAGCCAAAAATTCATTATTTTTGACAATTTCCCACGACGTCACTTTTTGGCAGATTTTTGACAATAAGGCCACCTTGCACATCTTCAAAATATATATTTTCAACATGCAAGGTTTCAGGTTCCTATGACATACCCTACTATGAGAAGTCGGCCGGACAAAACTTAGTACTTTTTCGGGCGGACAGACGGACCAGTTCATAACTATATCCCTCCGTTTCACGGGGGATAAAAAGGAACTATATAGCGACTGTTTAGAATAGTCATAAACCACTTTACATTGACAAATTCGTTCAAACTTTTTAGCGTTTTATTAGCCCTATCTGATGCTGTCAAGATCCTAGCTAATAACATTGGTTCAGGACTATACCCTCCTGTAAAATACCTTTACAGTGGTGTATTGTCCGGTGGGGTATTTTCGCGTCGGGTATTGTCCTGCTTCCTAATAATACACACTGGTGCGGGATTCGAACCCACGACCTTCACAGCCACAAGATTTGACCGCAGTGGTTTTTTAACCAACTGTGCCACAAGGTTCACAATAGATACTGCTAAGCACACAACACCTGACATGAGTACTCTGGCAGTATAGGCTGGGAAGAAAAATAGTGTTGTTTCTCACCCCAAAATAACTTAAGACATATTTCTACTCTGAACTATTCTTTTTAGCTTTGAAACTGGCCATACCGAACCGACCGGTCGCTTTTATACTCGATTGTTTTAGACCAGGTTTGTTTCATTATGATTCTAGTGACTAGGCCGGAGAAACAAGGTTATTTTTCCCTCGCCTTGACGAAGAAATTAATATTAACAAATACTTGGCTCTAAATAGTTAAAGATTAACATGTTTGAAATACAAATAGAAACTAGGTGCTGTCAGAGAGCAGCAGGATTCCCCGTGAAACTTATGGTCACAATAAATTAATAACTATTCGCCATTTTATGAAGTTTGCTTGGCAGATTCGAAACCACCATCTATAAAGAAGTTTTAATGCTGTAATTTTGACAATTTTTTATCGATCAAACTGAAACCTTGACGTTGCATATACATACACTAAAGATTGCATATATGAAAGAATAACAGCTCTTACGTGATTCCTTAATAGAGAAGTGGACTCCACAAGGTACCCTCGAAAGCATCAATTTAGGCAATTTTCAGGGGGCTGTAATTTTGACAATTTTTGATCGATCAAACTGAACCCTTGACGTTGCACATATACATACACTAATGATTGCATATATGAAAGAATAATAGCTCTTACACGATTCCTTAATAGAGAAGTGGACTCCACAAGGCACCCTCGAAAGCATCAATTTAGGCAATTTTCAAGGGGCTGTAATTTTGAAAAAATTTTAATCGATCAAACTTAAACCTTAACGGTGCACATATACATACACTAAAGATTGCATATAAAAGAATAATAGTTCTAAACTGATTCCTTAATAGAGAAGTGGACTCCACAAGGTACCCTCGAAAGCATCAATTTAGGCAATTTTCAGAGGGCTGTAGTTCTGACAATGTTTGATGGATCAAACTGAAACCTTGCACACCTACATTCCTTCGTTATTAGCTATATGAATGACAGAAGGCTCTAACTACTTTGGCTAATAGAGAAGTGGACTCCACAAGTACTTACCATCAAGTGGGACAGACGGACAGACGGACAAGGTCAACCCCATATCCCTCCGTTTCACGGGGGATAATAAGACCACACTTGCGTTTGGACTCATCCGGAAACTATTCCTCAGTCTTGCACACTGTTCGCATTCGCTTTTCAGGTTCATGTTACCAATGCTACAAGCTGTTGGAGGCTTTTTTTGGATAAGTCCACTCGCTTGTGTGATTCTATCATTTTATTTCATGATTGCCAATGCGCATGCAAAGGAACAGTGGTATTCGTGCAGTTTATATGACAAGCAGATATCAACAGCTCCCGGGGGACTACTCATGTACCCAATGGTTATCATGCGTGCCCATGACTTTTTAAAACGACCCCTAAACGCGGAGTGCTAATTTTGTAATAATGTCTTGTTCACCAAATGCCCACTGTAGTTTTTAAATAATCCCCTTTTGTGGGAAATGCGGGCAATTAAATGAAAATTATCCACCCACCAACCTTTTTAACGACATTGGCATTCCACGCTTACCATGTCTGACCTAAAAATTTCCACTCTTTTTCCGGGTTATTTTAACACAGATGGTAACACATATGATACCAACTTCCGCGCATTCCTACGCAGATCACATTCAAACTTCTATCTAGTGTGGCTTATTATTTGTTTCTCGACACCATGGTTGTAGAAGACCGACATATTGCGTTAATTAAACACTATTGTTTACTTAAGAAACTGACATTATACAGTCCGTCTTTTTTCCAACAAGTGGAATTTTTAAAATGCGAAGACCCTGAAAATTGGGATATCGACATCAGAACCACCTGTTAAAATGTGGATATGTTGGCATGAAAACCATGTTAGCTTGCGGCTGCATCATTCCTTGTAATATCTGGTGCTGCTGCATTGCTTGGCGCATGTGTCCTGTTATTTCTTCTTCTTCTTCTTCTTCTTCTTCTTCTTCTCTTTCCCTGTTCCTTTCTCTTGCTTGTTCTTGTTCCTCTTCTAGCTGTTGCATTTCTAGTTGGTGCTGTCGCTCACGAGCTTCCTGCTGTTTCATTAATCTTTTTCGTGCTGAAAATATAGCATTGATCACATTTCTTATGATAAGTGTGTGTCACAAATATCAAGGACACCTCACATTTGTATACCTTGCACCTGGACACCTCGCATCTGGACATCTCGCGCCTCGACATATCGTATCCAAATGAGAGAGTGGACATCTTGCATCCATGCATTTTAACTATGTTTATGTTACAGGAACAAATACTTACGTATGTAACGAGACACTTTAACAGCAACAGTCATTCACAAGCACATTGCAATGACCATTAAAAATCAGTAATTTGAATTCCAAGTTGTGTTCCTAGTTAGGGTCAGGATCGAACATAAGATCACTCTTATCACCTACAAGACCCTCAAGGCTATGTCAATGTCTCGGAACCGGCTCAAATCTCTACGATCAAATGATCAAGAGTTGCCAGCACTGCCATAATCACGCGACGGTGGTAACCGTTCATTTCTTATTGCCGCTCCAAAAATATGGAACTCCTTGCAGTCTAAGTTAAAAACTAAAGAACTGCCAAATTTTAAAAGAGATCTTAAAAAGTTCTTGTTTAAAAAGACGTACAGTTGTGAATACCATTAGATTTTTTATCCAGCATACTAAACGGTATTATCTTCCATTTTCGTGTTTTTGAAACTGGAATTGATAGAACTGAAACTGTTGAGAAGTTAGATACTGTGAAGCGTTTTGAGCAAACATTTGGAAAAGCGCTATATAAAAACTCAAATGATGATGATGATGATGATGATGATGATGATGATGATGATGATGATGATGATGATGGTGGTGGTGGTGGTGGTGGTGGTGGTGGTGGTGGTGGTGGTGGTGGTGGTGGTGGTGGTGGTGGTGGTGATGATGATGGAGGAATGTTATTTTTGAACTGAATGGTTCAATTAAACTTATATATTTTTGAGACTGACAGATGTGGATTCAGTTCTTTTAACCAATCTGTTATCCTTTCGATTCAGAAGCGTTTTAGCGAAATGCGAAGAATTCTACACAAAAGGCTGCAAGGTGTTTGATTTGTGTGGATTCGTTCCGTCAGTTTATCTACCGCATTTTACAACGTTCTAAATACAGACCAGTAATTCTACGTAAAAGTCTGCGAGATCTTTGCTATATGTAGCATCGCAGTCCCTCAATCCCAGATAGCAGTCCCACATGGGGACTATGCATAATATATGTGGGTATTCCCACGTACCCACGTATAAATAATGTGTATTTTGTTGGGGAATTCCCATGTAGTTACGTGAGATTTAGGAGATTTTGAGACTCTTTCCGATGTGTATTATGCGCATGTGAACCCATGCATTTTATACGCATATATTTCCATGCATTTTTATGTGGGAATTACCGCGCATATTAAGCATGGAATTTTAAAGGGACGACCCACCCTGGGCATACCCGATAACTCCATCGAATGCACAGACATGAACCTTTATAACTATAATGCAGTTATAAAGTATTCCTTAAAAGAATTTAAATCATAAAAATTTTAGTGAAATTGGTATTTCCATGTCTAACTTTCTATTATACTTAGAAAAAAGGCAGCCCTCCACGAAAATATGCAGAATTTAGCAAAATTTAAATATATTATCGCTCAATGGCGGCTGTTTCCGGTCTGCGATAATAAGCCCACATAGCCAGACTGCGCATAATATGCGTATATTATCCCATGCATTTACTAAGTGGAAATTTTCACGTATTATATACGTGTATTTTACATGGGAATGCCCATATGGGAAATCCCACGTAAAATATACGTGTAATATACAAATGACTTCTAATGAAATTTTACGTGGGAATTCAGAAGTATAATATACATATAATATGCGTTAATTACCAATGCATTATAGAAGTGGGGAATTCTACGTATATTATACAGGGGAATGCCCACGGTGGGCATTACACGGGATAAACCATGCAGTTTACGCGTGTATCTACCCGTGCATTTTATACGTGGGAAAGCCTATGTATATTATAAGTAGAGTTTATACGGAAATCACACCGTGGGAATGTCCACATACATAACACATGTTTTCTATGTGGCCATGCCAACGTCCCACGTTCCCACATAACTCCCATCTAAAAACAACGCCTTTTATACTTGGGACGAAAAGTTATGCTAACTGGGATATTGCTTCGCAATGGTACACTGTTACCAAAAGGACACCACTAACATGTCGAACTGGCCATTGGAAGTTACTTAGTGCAATAATAGAATAGTAAAAAAGTTGATAAAATTTAACGAATGCGAGATGTCCACTTTTCTATTTGGATGCTAGACCTCCAGATGTGAGATGTCAGATTGCAAAGTGTCTAAATGTCAGTGGCCCTATTCAGAAAAGTTAACTGTACAGCTGACAGATTCCGTTAACTGCTTCGTTGCCAACCAGAACAACCGAACACAGATTAATAAAGAACGGGGTGGTATTTTCTTCGTGGGCGTTTTGTCCGGGTGGCGGGTCTCCAGGTTCCAACTTCTCCACCATCATTTGTTAAACAGAACCATCACTTAGATAAGTTGTGCAACCGTGCCATTAGTGATGTTTTACTATGCTGGTTACCATGTGTGATCAGCATGGTAATCCTGTTGTAAATTATAGCCAAAATTATAATAAAACATATGGTCATTAAACATTTAGCATATACCCACGCCTTCTGCGAAGCATGGTGTCTTTCTGTGTTTGTGAAGAGTTTATACCACAAAGAAAAACAACAAATGAGATCTGAGTTACCCTCTATATCCCTCTTCTTAGAATCTCGGCTTTCTTGAATCATTGCTTGCCTTTCTCTTTCATATTCCCTTTCTTTTTCCCTCTGTCTCTTTTGTAGCTCTTTTATCTCTCTTGAATATTGCTCCATTTGCTTCCTTTGCTCTTTTCCCTCGCGCTGTCTTTGTTTGCTGACACAAAATCGAAAGCAAACAAAATTTGCACTATTTGTACCTCTTGCTATAGTACTTGCAGCTTAGATAACATAAGCTGATTTGTATTTCGGTTTACGGGGTCCCTAACCTGTCTTTTGACCTTTCGCTTGACGCAGCCTTGGCAGTTTACTCATTTAAACGATTCACTTATCCAGAATTTTCTAAAGGGGGGGGGGGGAGGTTAAAGTTGTAATAGTAATGAAATTTAATTCTAAATACGCGGAAAAAAACGAATCCCGGACAAAACGGCGACGGCCAAAACGGCGACGGCCAAAACGGAGAAGACCAAAACGGCGACGGCCAAAACGGCGATGGCCAAAACGGCGACACGTGCAACCCTGGACAAAACGGCGACGAAGATTGATAATTTAATGTTAATAAAATCAAAATACAAAGAATAGTGTTGCCAGATAAATCAATTCATTTCTACTTGAAGATAAGTATAATTTGAACCAATTTTAAATTTTAAGGGCAAAATAAAAGGGACAATTTAACACTTATTTTCCCATATATTCCTAATTGTCCTAATTGCAATTATACGATAATCCTTCGTGTGGGGGGGGGGGGGGGGTGGGGTAAATAAGTACATTTTGAAAGACAATTGTATTTAGTGACTGTGCCCACTAATCCGTTATTGCACGTGAATCCACACCAATAAAAGGCAAAATAAAAATGCCTTTAAAAGGACTTCGGATTATCAGCAATAAAAGACTGATGAAATTTAATCGCCTCAATGAGCTAATCCTTGTTTGTATCGGTTATGTGAAATGCTGTTATTATATACGAATCCACACCATTGAAAGAGAAGATTAAATTTTATTTTACTTAAGAAAATAATTTTCAGTTTTACCTGAGAAAAGGTAAGTGAGTACATCATTCCTTGAGCAGATTACTGAGACAGTGACTAGTGACAGAAAGGAGGTGGTTATGGAGGGCAGGAAGGGCGAGTTGGGAGAAATGCAGCACTGTGTTCAAATTTGTTTAAATAAACTGTGTTGGCAACATTGTTACTTTTTGTTTTGTTTTTAATAAGCGTTTTAAAGCATAAACTTAAAAAAACTCCGTCGCCGTTTTGTCCGGGGTTGCACTTGTCGCCGTTTTGGCCATCGCCGTTTTGGCCGTCGCCGTTTTGGTCTTCTCCGTTATGGCCGTCGCCGTTTTGGCCGTCGCCGTTATGTCCGGATACCAAAAAAAAAACACTAGGTAACAACAGCAAAAAATCCTATTAAATAACTGTAGAAGGAAAAGAAACTAACTGTACTAGAGTTATATCTGAATGAAATAAAGGGAAAAAAGGGGGGTTGAGGATGACAGCGACACATACCCCTTCCAAATTGATCATTTTCGAGTTATTTACAAAAAAAATAATATTCACAGTTTCGTAAAATGCATGATTATTAAAGCTGCTTTGCAAACTGGTCTTTTTTGACAGTTTGTCTGAATCACTTATTCCAGAAACCCAGATCTAAATTGCTTTTCCTCTCCAGTGATAAATTTAAGGGTCTTTCTACAGCTTCACACATACTTACATTCAAAATAAAACCAGGTTTTATTGTTGTTTCGCTGCTGTCATAACACTACCTGAATGCCGGAACACATACTACCCGGAATAAATACCACACTTAAGAAACTTATTCTTTTACTTGAAACCAAACAATTTATAATATTAAAATTGGGGTGAGGTTTGAGTGGGGAGAGGGGAGTGGCTCAATTCATTAAATGTAGCATCCATTCCAGGTGGCCCTTTTGCCAGGTGGCATTTGAGCCTACAATGCAAAAAGGGGTGGTAACTAGACCGATTTCGCCACCGAGTGACGAAATTAACGCTTGGAAGCAGTCAATTAGAATGTTAAGGATATAATTTATCATTAATATGCTTTTGTATGGGAAGTTTTCAATATTGTGCGATTTATCGAGCTTCATTCCCATTGTTAGGCATAACCTGTTCACTAATTACTGCCTCCCTTTTGTTTTATGTTCACACTTGCTCAGCTGTGACAAACCTCGAAGTCACGCAGTACCCCTTCTTTATCGCTGCTTTGATCCAATCTCCTTTTTTTGGCCTTGACCGTGACCAAGGTCAAGGAAACCGAGGTAAATCGTTTGTAACGTTCTTTAGGTCCATAGGGTCGAAAATGAGCTCAAAATCGCTCTGTCTCTAACCGTTTTTGAGATAATAGTCAACTTCCGGTTTTTTACCTTGACCGTGACCCAGAAGGTCAAGGAAACCGAGGTACCTCTTATGTAACGTTCTTTAGGCCAAAAGGGTCGAAAATGAGCTCCAAATCACTCTATCTCTAACCGTTATGGAGATAATAGTCAACTTCCCGTTTTTGACCTTGATCATGACGGAGGAGGTTAAAGTCACCGAGGTACCTCTTATGTAACGTCTTGTAGGCCCAAACGCTCGAAAATAAGCTCAAAATCGCTTTATCTCTAACCGTTTTCGAGATAATGGTCAACTTCCGGTTTTTGACCTTGACAATGACGGTGGAGTCAAGGTCACTGAGGTACCTCTTATATAACGTCTTTTAGACCCAAAGGGTCGAAAATAAGCTCAAAATCGCTCTATCTCCAACAGTTTTCGAGATAATAGTCAACTTCCGGTTTTTGACCTTGACCATGACGGAGGAGGTCAAGGTCACCGAGGTACCTCTTATATAACGTCTTTTAGGCCCAAGAGTCGAAAATAAGCTCAAAATCGCTCTATCTCTAACCGTTTTCGAGATAATAGTCAACTTCCGGTTTTTGACCTTGACCATGACGGAGGAGGTCAAGGTCACCGAGGTACCTCTCATGTGAGGTTGTTTAGGCCCAAAGGGTCGAAAATGACCTTAAAATCGCTCTATCTCTAACCGTTTTCGAGATAATAGTCAACTTCCGGTTTTTGACCTTGATCGTGACCCAGAAGGTCAAGGTCACCGGGGTACCTCTTATGTGACGTTGTTTAAGCCCAAAGGCTAGAAAATGAGCTTAAAATCGTTCTATCTTTAACCGTTTTCCAGATAAAAAAAATATTCAACTTCCGGTTTTTAACCTTTACCGTGACCCAAAAGGTCATGTTCACCGAGGTACCTCTTATGTGACGTTGGTTAGGCCCAAAGGGTCGAAAATGAGCTTAAAATCGTTCTATCTCTAACCGTTTTCCAGATAATAGTCAACTTCCTTTTTTTTTACCTTGACCGTGAACCAGAAGGTCAAGGTCACCGAGATACATCTTATGTAACGTTGCTTAGGCCCAAAGGGTCGAAAATGAGTCCAAAATCGCTCTATCTCTAACCGTTTTCGAGATAATATTCAACTTCCGGTTTTTGACCTTGACCGTGACCCAGAAGGTAAGGAAACCGCGGTACCTCTTATGTAACGTTGTTTAGGCCAAAAGGGTCGAAAATGAGCTCCAAATCACTCTATCTCTAACCGTTATGGAGATAATAGTCAACTTCCCGTTTTTGACCTTGATCATGACGGAGGAGGTTAAAGTCACCGAGGTACCTCTTATGTAACGTCTTGTAGGCCCAAACGCTCGAAAATAAGCTCAAAATCGCTTTATCTCTAACCGTTTTCGAGATAATGGTCAACTTCCGGTTTTTGACCTTGACAATGACGGTGGAGTCAAGGTCACTGAGGTACCTCTTATATAACGTCTTTTAGACCCAAAGGGTCGAAAATAAGCTCAAAATCGCTCTATCTCCAACAGTTTTCGAGATAATAGTCAACTTCCGGTTTTTGACCTTGACCATGACGGAGGAGGTCAAGGTCACCGAGGTACCTCTTATATAACGTCTTTTAGGCCCAAGAGTCGAAAATAAGCTCAAAATCGCTCTATCTCTAACCGTTTTCGAGATAATAGTCAACTTCCGGTTTTTGACCTTGACCATGACGGAGGAGGTCAAGGTCACCGAGGTACCTCTCATGTGAGGTTGTTTAGGCCCAAAGGGTCGAAAATGACCTTAAAATCGCTCTATCTCTAACCGTTTTCGAGATAATAGTCAACTTCCGGTTTTTGACCTTGATCGTGACCCAGAAGGTCAAGGTCACCGGGGTACCTCTTATGTGACGTTGTTTAAGCCCAAAGGCTAGAAAATGAGCTTAAAATCGTTCTATCTTTAACCGTTTTCCAGATAAAAAAAATATTCAACTTCCGGTTTTTAACCTTTACCGTGACCCAAAAGGTCATGTTCACCGAGGTACCTCTTATGTGACGTTGGTTAGGCCCAAAGGGTCGAAAATGAGCTTAAAATCGTTCTATCTCTAACCGTTTTCCAGATAATAGTCAACTTCCTTTTTTTTTACCTTGACCGTGAACCAGAAGGTCAAGGTCACCGAGATACATCTTATGTAACGTTGCTTAGGCCCAAAGGGTCGAAAATGAGTCCAAAATCGCTCTATCTCTAACCGTTTTCGAGATAATATTCAACTTCCGGTTTTTGACCTTGACCGTGACCCAGAAGGTAAGGAAACCGCGGTACCTCTTATGTAACGTTGTTTAGGCCAAAAGGGTCGAAAATGAGCTCAAATCGCTCTATCTCTAACCGTTTTCGAGATAATAGTCAACTCCCGTTTTTGACCTTGACCGTGACCCAGAAAGTCATATTTTGAACAACCCCGTAGAACATTCAACCCTTTAATTGAACACTAACTACTCCCTTCGCCCCCCCCCCCACACACACTCACTGTAAACAGATTCCTGTTTCAATGGCATTTTAAACTTTTTATTAAGTCAACGAATACCTACTTTTCGAGTGGCTCTTCCTTATCCTGCACAGAACTTTGTGAAACACAGGGACAAACAGCTTTTATAATCAGCTTTGTCAAATAAATAACTTGCAAAAGACTATGAAATTTAAGAAGCAACTTGTTCTCTTTGTAATCAAAAACGCAGTCGGCTGCTTTATGAAAAAAAAACACTTAAGTACACTCCAGTATGAGTGCCATGAAGGCAGCATTGCATGCGCACAGTGATGGGAGCCTTTCTGTATCAGCCAGTTACAGCAACATTGCTTATTTATGCTTATCCTTATTTGGCACACATAACGCAAATAGCTACTGCGAGTACTACAGTATCTGTTTACTTGCTGACCTTGTGATGGCAGTATTTTGTTTACGTATTTTGGGGGTGGGGTGGGGCGTTTTACAGGGCGTTTGGCAGTTAAAAGTTACTTTTAACCGTCAATTCGTATACAACTAAGCTTCCTGTATACTGTGCGCAAAAATCCCGCTTTAAAACCGACCAGGAACAGAAAACGTAGAAATGACGTCAGAATTACGCAATACGTAAAAAATAGTGCTATCACGGTGTTCTTTGTCAAAAAGTAGTCTCATGACGTATTTAGCTCCAAACCTCTAGATCCAGCGGTTTTGGAGATATTAAGCTATGAAATCTGCGTGACGTCACAAGACGCAGATGATGACGTCATAGGTCAATAAAAAATTCATTTAGCACCACTTCGCAAAGTCCACTTCAAGTGTGCTAAATTTCATTCTTCTAGCTTCAGCCGTTTCGGAGGAGATGTCTGGAAACCGACGGGGACTTTGCGTGAAAAAAAATGAAAAAGAAAAAAAACAAAAACTAGACCGATTTCGCCACCTAGTGACGAAATTAACGCTTGGAAGCAGTCAGTTAGAATGTTAAACATATAATTTATCGTTAATACACTTTTGTATGGAGAGTTTTCAATATTGTGCGATTTATCGAGCTTCATTCCCATGGTTAGGCATAACCTGTTCACTAATTACTGCGTCCCTTTTGTTTTATGTCCACACTCGCTCAGCTGTGACAAACCTCGAAGTCACACAATACCCCTTCGTTATCGCTGCTTTGATCCAATCTCCTTTTTTTGACCTTGACCATGACAAAGGTCAAGGAAACCGAGTTACCTCTTATGTATCTTTGGTTAGGTCCAAAGGATCGAAAATGAGTTTAAAATCGTTCTATCTCTAACCGTTTTCGAGATAATAGTCAACTTCCGGTTTTTGACCTTGACCGTGACCCAGA
The DNA here is from genome assembly GCA_949752745.1 of Protula sp. h YS-2021. NCBI lineage: Eukaryota > Metazoa > Annelida > Polychaeta > Sabellida > Serpulidae > Protula > Protula sp. h YS-2021. The sequence continues at coordinate 27,594,057 of OX457028.1, forward strand.
AGGTCATGTTCACCGAGTTACCTCTTATATGACGTTGTTTAAGCCCAAAGGGTCGAAAATGAGCTTAAAATCGTTCTTTCTCTAACCGTTTTCGAGATAATAGTCAACTTCCGGTTTTTGACCTTGACCGTGACCCAGAAGGTCAAGGAAACCGAGGCACCTCTTATGTGACGTTGGTTAGGCCCAAAGGGTCGAAAATGAGCTTAAAATCGTTCTATCTCTAACCGTTTTCCAGATAATAGTCAACTTCCTTTTTTTACCTTGACCGTGAACCAGAAGGTCAAGGTCACCGAGATACGTCTTATGTAACGTTGGTTAATCCCAAAGGATCGAAAATGAGTCCAAAATCGCTCTATCTCTAACCGTTTTCGAGATAATAGTCAACTCCCGTTTTTGAATAACCCCGTAGAACATTCAACCCTTTAATTGAACACTAACTACTCCCTGCCCCCCCCCCCCACACACACACACTCACTGTAAACAAATTCCTTTTTCAATGGCATTTTAAGCTTATTATTCAGTCAACGAATACCTACTTTTCGAGTGGCTCTTCCTTATCCTGCACAGAACTTTGTAAAACACAAGGACAAACAGCTTTTATAATCAACTTTGTAAAATAAATAACTTTCAAAAGACTATAAAATTTAAGAAGCAACTTGTTCTCTTTGTAATCAAAAACGCAGTCGGCTGCTTTATGAAAAAAAACACTTAAGTACACTCCAGTGATAAGCGAAGCGAAAAAGAGTACCATGAAGGCAGCATTGCATTCACGAGGCCAGACAAAATGAGCACAGTGATGGGAGCCTTTCTGTATCAGCCAGTTACAGCAAGCATTGCTTATTTATGCTTATCCTTATTTGGCACACATACCGCAGATAGCTATTGCGAGTATTGCAGTATCTGTTTACTTGCTGACCTTGTGATGGCAGTATTTTGTTTACGTATTTTGGGGGTGGGTGGGGCGTTTTACAGGGCGTTGGGTAGTTTAAAGTTATTTTTAACTGCCAGTTCGTATACAACTAAGCTTTCTGTATACTGTGTCCAAAAATCCCGCTTTAAAACCGACGAGGAACAGAAAACGTAGAAATGACGTCAGAATTACACAGTACGTACAAAATAGTGCTATCACGGTGTTCTTTGTCAAAAAGTAGTCTCATGACATATTTAGCTCCAAACCTCTAGATCCAGCGATTTTAGAGATATTAAGCTATGAAATCTGCGTGACGTCACAAGATGCAGATGATGACGTCATAGGTCAATAAAAAATCATTTAGCACCACTTCGCATAGTCGACTTCAAGTGTGCCAAATTTCATTCTTCTAGCTTCAGCCGTTTCGGAGGAGATGTCTGGAAACCGACGGGGACTTTGCGTGAAAAAAAATAAAGAAGAAAAATACAGAAAAAAAACAAAAAACTAACAAAAACTAGACCGATTTCGCCACCGAGTGACGAAATTAACGCTTGGAAGCAGTCAGTTAGAATGTTAAACATATAATTTATCGTTAATACACTTTCGTATGGAGAGTTTTCAATATTGTGCGATTTATCGAGCTTCATTCCCATGGTTAGGCATAACCTGTTCACTAATTACTGCGTCCCTTTTGTTTTATGTCCACACTCGCTCAGCTGTGACAAACCTCGAAGTCACACAGTACCCCTTCGTTATCGTTGCTTTGATCCAATCTCCTTTTTTTGAACTTGACCATGGCAAAGGTCAAGGAAACCGAGTTACCTCTTATGTATCGTTGTTTAGGTCCAAAGGATCGAAAATGAGCTTAAAATCGTTCTATCTCTAACCGTTTTCGAGATAATAGACAACTTCCGGTTTTTTACCTTGACTGTGACCCAGAAGGTCAAGGTCACCGAGGTACCTCTTATGTGACGTTGTTTAGGCCCAAAGGGTAGAAAATGAGCTTAAAATCGTTCTCTCTTTAACCGTTTTCCAGATAATAGTCAACTTCCGGTTTTTGACCTTGACCATGACGGAGGAGGTCAAGGTCACCGAGGTACCTCTTATATAACGTCTTTTAGGCCCAAGAGTCGAAAATAAGCTCAAAATCGCTCTATCTCTAACCGTTTTCGAGATAATAGTCAACTTCCGGTTTTTGACCTTGACCATGACGGAGGAGGTCAAGGTCACCGAGGTACCTCTCATGTGAGGTTGTTTAGGCCCAAAGGGTCGAAAATGACCTTGAAATCGCTCTATCTCTAACCGTTTTCGAGATAATAGTCAACTTCCGGTTTTTGACCTTGATCGTGACCCAGAAGGTCAAGGTCACCGGGGTACCTCTTATGTGACGTTGTTTAAGCCCAAAGGCTAGAAAATGAGCTTAAAATCGTTCTATCTTTAACCGTTTTCCAGATAAAAAATATATTCAACTTCCGGTTTTTAACCTTTACCGTGACCCAAAAGGTCATGTTCACCGAGGTACCTCTTATGTGACGTTGGTTAGGCCCAAAGGGTCGAAAATGAGCTTAAAATCGTTCTATCTCTAACCGTTTTCCAGATAATAGTCAACTTCCTTTTTTTTTACCTTGACCGTGAACCAGAAGGTCAAGGTCACCGAGATACATCTTATGTAACGTTGCTTAGGCCCAAAGGGTCGAAAATGAGTCCAAAATCGCTCTATCTCTAACCGTTTTCGAGATAATATTCAACTTCCGGTTTTTGACCTTGACCGTGACCCAGAAGGTAAGGAAACCGCGGTACCTCTTATGTAACGTTGTTTAGGCCAAAAGGGTCGAAAATGAGCTCAAATCGCTCTATCTCTAACCGTTTTCGAGATAATAGTCAACTCCCGTTTTTGACCTTGACCGTGACCCAGAAAGTCATATTTTGAACAACCCCGTAGAACATTCAACCCTTTAATTGAACACTAACTACTCCCTTCGCCCCCCCCCCCCCACACACACACTCACTGTAAACAGATTCCTGTTTCAATGGCATTTTAAACTTTTTATTAAGTCAACGAATACCTACTTTTCGAGTGGCTCTTCCTTATCCTGCACAGAACTTTGTGAAACACAGGGACAAACAGCTTTTATAATCAGCTTTGTCAAATAAATAACTTGCAAAAGACTATGAAATTTAAGAAGCAACTTGTTCTCTTTGTAATCAAAAACGCAGTCGGCTGCTTTATGAAAAAAAAAACACTTAAGTACACTCCAGTATGAGTGCCATGAAGGCAGCATTGCATGCGCACAGTGATGGGAGCCTTTCTGTATCAGCCAGTTACAGCAACATTGCTTATTTATGCTTATCCTTATTTGGCACACATAACGCAAATAGCTACTGCGAGTACTACAGTATCTGTTTACTTGCTGACCTTGTGATGGCAGTATTTTGTTTACGTATTTTGGGGGTGGGGTGGGGCGTTTTACAGGGCGTTTGGCAGTTAAAAGTTACTTTTAACCGTCAATTCGTATACAACTAAGCTTCCTGTATACTGTGCGCAAAAATCCCGCTTTAAAACCGACCAGGAACAGAAAACGTAGAAATGACGTCAGAATTACGCAATACGTAAAAAATAGTGCTATCACGGTGTTCTTTGTCAAAAAGTAGTCTCATGACGTATTTAGCTCCAAACCTCTAGATCCAGCGGTTTTGGAGATATTAAGCTATGAAATCTGCGTGACGTCACAAGACGCAGATGATGACGTCATAGGTCAATAAAAAATTCATTTAGCACCACTTCGCAAAGTCCACTTCAAGTGTGCTAAATTTCATTCTTCTAGCTTCAGCCGTTTCGGAGGAGATGTCTGGAAACCGACGGGGACTTTGCGTGAAAAAAAATGAAAAAGAAAAAAAACAAAAACTAGACCGATTTCGCCACCTAGTGACGAAATTAACGCTTGGAAGCAGTCAGTTAGAATGTTAAACATATAATTTATCGTTAATGCACTTTTGTATGGAGAGTTTTCAATATTGTGCGATTTATCGAGCTTCATTCCCATGGTTAGGCATAACCTGTTCACTAATTACTGCGTCCCTTTTGTTTTATGTCCACACTCGCTCAGCTGTGACAAACCTCGAAGTCACACAATACCCCTTCGTTATCGCTGCTTTGATCCAATCTCCTTTTTTTGACCTTGACCATGACAAAGGTCAAGGAAACCGAGTTACCTCTTATGTATCTTTGGTTAGGTCCAAAGGATCGAAAATGAGTTTAAAATCGTTCTATCTCTAACCGTTTTCGAGATAATAGTCAACTTCCGGTTTTTGACCTTGACCGTGACCCAGAAGGTCATGTTCACCGAGTTACCTCTTATATGACGTTGTTTAAGCCCAAAGGGTCGAAAATGAGCTTAAAATCGTTCTTTCTCTAACCGTTTTCGAGATAATAGTCAACTTCCGGTTTTTGACCTTGACCGTGACCCAGAAGGTCAAGGAAACCGAGGCACCTCTTATGTGACGTTGGTTAGGCCCAAAGGGTCGAAAATGAGCTTAAAATCGTTCTATCTCTAACCGTTTTCCAGATAATAGTCAACTTCCTTTTTTTACCTTGACCGTGAACCAGAAGGTCAAGGTCACCGAGATACGTCTTATGTAACGTTGGTTAATCCCAAAGGATCGAAAATGAGTCCAAAATCGCTCTATCTCTAACCGTTTTCGAGATAATAGTCAACTCCCGTTTTTGAATAACCCCGTAGAACATTCAACCCTTTAATTGAACACTAACTACTCCCTGCCCCCCCCCCCCCCACACACACACTCACTGTAAACAAATTCCTTTTTCAATGGCATTTTAAGCTTATTATTCAGTCAACGAATACCTACTTTTCGAGTGGCTCTTCCTTATCCTGCACAGAACTTTGTAAAACACAAGGACAAACAGCTTTTATAATCAACTTTGTAAAATAAATAACTTTCAAAAGACTATAAAATTTAAGAAGCAACTTGTTCTCTTTGTAATCAAAAACGCAGTCGGCTGCTTTATGAAAAAAACACTTAAGTACACTCCAGTGATAAGCGAAGCGAAAAAGAGTACCATGAAGGCAGCATTGCATTCACGAGGCCAGACAAAATGAGCACAGTGATGGGAGCCTTTCTGTATCAGCCAGTTACAGCAAGCATTGCTTATTTATGCTTATCCTTATTTGGCACACATACCGCAGATAGCTATTGCGAGTATTGCAGTATCTGTTTACTTGCTGACCTTGTGATGGCAGTATTTTGTTTACGTATTTTGGGGGTGGGTGGGGCGTTTTACAGGGCGTTGGGTAGTTTAAAGTTATTTTTAACTGCCAGTTCGTATACAACTAAGCTTTCTGTATACTGTGTCCAAAAATCCCGCTTTAAAACCGACGAGGAACAGAAAACGTAGAAATGACGTCAGAATTACACAGTACGTACAAAATAGTGCTATCACGGTGTTCTTTGTCAAAAAGTAGTCTCATGACATATTTAGCTCCAAACCTCTAGATCCAGCGATTTTAGAGATATTAAGCTATGAAATCTGCGTGACGTCACAAGATGCAGATGATGACGTCATAGGTCAATAAAAAATCATTTAGCACCACTTCGCATAGTCGACTTCAAGTGTGCCAAATTTCATTCTTCTAGCTTCAGCCGTTTCGGAGGAGATGTCTGGAAACCGACGGGGACTTTGCGTGAAAAAAAATAAAGAAGAAAAATACAGAAAAAAAACCCAAAAAACTAACAAAAACTAGACCGATTTCGCCACCGAGTGACGAAATTAACGCTTGGAAGCAGTCAGTTAGAATGTTAAACATATAATTTATCGTTAATACACTTTCGTATGGAGAGTTTTCAATATTGTGCGATTTATCGAGCTTCATTCCCATGGTTAGGCATAACCTGTTCACTAATTACTGCGTCCCTTTTGTTTTATGTCCACACTCGCTCAGCTGTGACAAACCTCGAAGTCACACAGTACCCCTTCGTTATCGTTGCTTTGATCCAATCTCCTTTTTTTGAACTTGACCATGGCAAAGGTCAAGGAAACCGAGTTACCTCTTATGTATCGTTGTTTAGGTCCAAAGGATCGAAAATGAGCTTAAAATCGTTCTATCTCTAACCGTTTTCGAGATAATAGACAACTTCCGGTTTTTTACCTTGACTGTGACCCAGAAGGTCAAGGTCACCGAGGTACCTCTTATGTGACGTTGTTTAGGCCCAAAGGGTAGAAAATGAGCTTAAAATCGTTCTCTCTTTAACCGTTTTCCAGATAATAGTCAACTTCCGGTTTTTGACCTTGACCGTGACCCAGAAGGTCATGTTCACCGAGGTACCTCCTATGTGACGTTGGTTAGGCCCAAAGGGTCGAAAATGAGCTTAAAATCGTTCTATCTCTAACCGTATTCGAGATAATGGACAATTTGTCTCTAAGGGATTTCAATATACAAAAGTCACATGACCCTGACCTTGACACTGAGTGTGGAGATTCCATCAATGATGTTACTGCCTACTGACACTGTACACGTGTTGATACAAGGATTTGAGCGCTATTTCCAGCAAGTTTTCGTGACGGAAGAGGTTTTTGAAAAATATTTTGAAGGTCAATGTCAAAAAAAATTGCGGATTTGACGAAAACTCATTACCCTCTATGTTTCTGTCAAATGCCGTCTTTCTACTACAAACCGTGTAGGAGGAGTTTTCTGGAAACCAGTTTGTGGTAAAAAAAACTTTGACCTAAATTTGACCTTGACTTTGAAAGTCAAGGTAAAAAGAAATTGAGGATTTCACGACGTCTCATCACCCTCTATCTCTGTGCCAAATTTCATCGTTCTATGTCAAATAGCGTAGGAGGAGTTTTCTGAAAACCTCCGCACGAAAAAAAAAGAAAAAAAGGAAGGAATAAACGGCCAGAATTCTTTGCAAAGCATACCCATTTGCAAACTATGTTTGCAAGTGGGAATAACCCCGTAGAACATTCAACCCTTTAATTTAACACTAACTACTCCCTGCCCCCCCCCCCCCCACACACACACACACACTCACTGTAAACAGATTCCTGTTTCAATGGCATTTTAAACTTTTTATTAAGTCAACGAATACCTCCTTTTCGAGTGGCTATTCCTTATCCTGCACAGAACTTTGTAAAACACAAGGACAAACAGCTTTAATAATCAGCTTTGTCAAATAAATAACTTGCAAAAGACTATGAAATTTAAGAAGCAACTTGTTCTCTTTGTAATAAAAAACGCAGTCGGCTGCTTTATAAAAAAAAACACTTAAGTGCACTCGCGAAAATGAGTACCATGAAGGCAGCATTGCATGCGCACAGTAATGGGAGCCTTTCTGTATCACCCAGTTACAGGAAGCATTTCTTATTTATGCTTATCCTTATTTGGCACACATACCGCAGATAGCTATTGCGAGTATTGCAGTATCCTTTTACTTGCTGACCTTGTGATGGCAGTATTTTGTTTACGTATTTTGGGGGTGGGTGGGGCGTTTTACAGGGCGTTGGGTAGTTTAAAGTTATTTTTAACTGCCAATTCGCATACAACTAAGCTTTCTGTATACTGTGCGCAAAAATCTCGCTTTGAAACCGACCAGGAACAGAAAACGTAGAAATGACGTCAGAATTACGCAATACGTAAAAAATAGTGCTATCACGGTGTTCTTTGTCAAAAAGTAGTCTCATGACGTATTTAGCTCCAAACCTCTAGATCCAGCGGTTTTGGAGATATTAAGCTATGAAATCTGCGTGACGTCACAAGACGCAGATGATGACGTCATAGGTCAATAAAAAATTCATTTAGCACCACTTCGCATAGTCGACTTCAAGTGTGCCAAATTTCATTCTTCTAGCTTCAGCCGTTTCGGAGGAGATGTCTGGAAACCGACGGGGACTTTGCGTGAAAAAAAAATAAAGAAGAAAAAAAAAAACAAAAAACTAACAAAAAAAGGAAAAAAAAGAGGTACTTTAACCCCCAAAATTCGAGGAAAACCAATAACTTCTTGGAACGAAGTTCCAAGCGTTAAAAAACAAAAAACTAACAAAAAAAGGAAAAAAAGAGGTACTTTCACCTCCACAATTCGAGGAAAAACAATAACTTCTTGGAACGAAGTTCCAAGCGTTAAAAAGGAAAAAAAGAGGTACTTTAACCCCCACAATTCGAGGAAAAACAATAACTTCTTGGAACGAAGTTCCAAGCGTTAATTATTCCAGGTGGCATTTCATCCGAAATGCAAACTACCTCTCTCGCTCCATGCGGCTGATCATTCTCTCGTGTTCCCTGGCCTGCTGCTCGAGTTTGTCTTCCACCAGCTCTTCGTATTCTTGTCGCCGAATGCGCATAGCGTTCTCATGCTCCTAAAAACAGATCAACTAATCTACACTACAACACGCCCCTCCCCCTCTCCCTCCCTCGACGGCCTCTAATTTCTTGTGCGTCAATCAATGCTAATCTCACAGCATTTAATTTTATCCTGTCTTGTATTGGTGAATAATTGCACTGCTTTAAAAATGAAAACTTACCTTTATAAGCTCTTCTTGCTTGTTGTGATAGTCGTTTATTAAGCTCTCCACAAAGTCGGTATGTTGTTTTTGTTGTCGGAGATTCTGAAATAAGTATTGGCCAACACTACACAGTTCAGTAAACATTCAAGGGGTCAAGGTCATGGGGGGTCCAGGTCAAAAGCCTCGGACATCAAGTTTATTATAATCTTGAAAATCATTAAAGATAAAACAATTCTGAGCTCATTTCCGAACCTTTGGACACGAAGGACGTTAATAAGACATATCTAGATGACCTTGACCTTGAGAGTCAAGGTCGATACCCCCGAATCAGAAGCTGGCATTAAACGAAAACGGTTAGAGATAAAGCGAGCATTTGGGCCTAAAACATATTGCATAAGATTTGTCTCAATGACTTTGACGTTGGAGGTCAAGTTCAAAACTAAAACTATAAGTTGGCCGTTATCATGAAAACCTTAAGATCGATTTTAGGTAATTGTCTATCCTTTGGGCACAAAAGATACCACACAAAAGATCACACTTGGCGTTGGAGGTCAAGGACAAGATTCCAGTAGTAGGAAAGTGGGGGTACTGGAACAGGAAGTGCGTCATAATGACGTCATGAGGTGTTTTAGAACCCATCGGGGTTCTGGAAAAGTTGTTTTACAATCCCCATGGGGTTCTGGAACAGGTAATTGATAGAGCGCGCGCCCTTGTCAATGACGTCATCATGACGTTATAATGACGTCATCATAACATCATCATCATAACGTTATCATGACGTTATCATGACGTTATCAGGACGTCATAATGACGCTATGACGTCATGACATCATACTAAGCAGCATAACCCTAAGTCACCTGTCAATCATCATGACGTCATCAGTCACGTGACCTGTCAATTATCGGTCATGTGACCCTAACCCTAACAAGACTTCCAGACCACTTTTTGACGTCATAATGACGTCAGACCCTTAGGAGACGACCCTTCTACCATCTGTCTATCATGAGGAAACGAGAGTTCCATGCCACTTTTTTCTAGAACGTTCTCTTGATCAAGAACCCCCATGGGTTTTCCAAGCCACTTGTGACGTCATAATGACGTCAGACACCTAGGAGACGTCCCTTCTACCATCTGTCTATCATATCTTTATAATACACATTCATAATGCACTCTATGGTTTAGGGTTAGGCTGCCCATACCCGGGCTCGAACCACCAACCTTCCGAGCATGGGTCCGACCAGGAGTAACACGCTCTAACAACTGAGCTATTCCGGACTGAACCAGAATGTTTTGTGAAAACATGCAAAAGAAGGCTCGGAAAATTGGTGGTTCGAGCCTGGGTATGGGCAGCCTAACCCTAAACCATAGAGTGCATTATGAATGTGTATTATAAAGGTATGATAGACAGATGGTAGAAGGGACGTCTCCTAGGTGTCTGACGTCATTATGACGTCACAAGTGGCTTGGAAAACCCATGGGGGTTCTTGACCAATAGAATGTTCTAGAAAAAAGTGGCGTGGAACTCTCGTTTCCTCATGATAGACAGATGGTAGAAGGGTCGTCTCCTAAGGGTCTGACGTCCAGGTCAAAAGCCTCGGACATCAAGTTTATTATAATCTTGAAAATCATTAAAGATAAAACAATTCTGAGCTCATTTCCGAACCTTTGGACACGAAGGACGTTAATAAGACATATCTAGATGACCTTGACCTTGAGAGTCAAGGTCGATACCCCCGAATCAGAAGCTGGCATTAAACGAAAACGGTTAGAGATAAAGCGAGCATTTGGGCCTAAAACATATTGCATAAGATTTGTCTCAATGACTTTGACGTTGGAGGTCAAGTTCAAAACTAAAACTATAAGTTGGCCGTTATCATGAAAACCTTAAGATCGATTTTAGGTAATTGTCTATCCTTTGGGCACAAAAGATACCACACAAAAGATCACACTTGGCGTTGGAGGTCAAGGACAAGATTCCAGTAGTAGGAAAGTGGGGGTACTGGAACAGGAAGTGCGTCATAATGACGTCATGAGGTGTTTTAGAACCCATCGGGGTTCTGGAAAAGTTGTTTTACAATCCCCATGGGGTTCTGGAACAGGTAATTGATAGAGCGCGCGCCCTTGTCAATGACGTCATCATGACGTTATAATGACGTCATCATAACATCATCATCATAACGTTATCATGACGTTATCATGACGTTATCAGGACGTCATAATGACGCTATGACGTCATGACATCATACTAAGCAGCATAACCCTAAGTCACCTGTCAATCATCATGACGTCATCAGTCACGTGACCTGTCAATTATCGGTCATGTGACCCTAACCCTAACAAGACTTCCAGACCACTTTTTGACGTCATAATGACGTCAGACCCTTAGGAGACGACCCTTCTACCATCTGTCTATCATGAGGAAACGAGAGTTCCATACCACTTTTTTCTAGAACGTTCTCTTGATCAAGAACCCAGATGGGTTTTCCAAGCCACTTGTGACGTCATAATGACGTCAGACACCTAGGAGATGTCCCTTCTACCATCTGTCTATCATATCTTTATAATACACATTCATAATGCACTCTATGGTTTAGGGTTAGGCTGCCCATACCCGGGCTCGAACCACCAACCTTCCGAGCATGGGTCCGACCAGGAGTAACACGCTCTAACAACTGAGCTATTCCGGACTGAACCAGAATGTTTTGTGAAAACATGCAAAAGAAGGCTCGGAAAATTGGTGGTTCGAGCCTGGGTATGGGCAGCCTAACCCTAAACCATAGAGTGCATTATGAATGTGTATTATAAAGGTATGATAGACAGATGGTAGAAGGGACGTCTCCTAGGTGTCTGACGTCATTATGACGTCACAAGTGGCTTGGAAAACCCATGGGGGTTCTTGACCAATAGAATGTTCTAGAAAAAAGTGGCGTGGAACTCTCGTTTCCTCATGATAGACAGATGGTAGAAGGGTCGTCTCCTAAGGGTCTGACGTCCAGGTCAAAAGCCTCGGACATCAAGTTTATTATAATCTTGAAAATCATTAAAGATAAAACAATTCTGAGCTCATTTCCGAACCTTTGGACACGAAGGACGTTAATAAGACATATCTAGATGACCTTGACCTTGAGAGTCAAGGTCGATACCCCCGAATCAGAAGCTGGCATTAAACGAAAACGGTTAGAGATAAAGCGAGCATTTGGGCCTAAAACATATTGCATAAGATTTGTCTCAATGACTTTGACGTTGGAGGCCAAGTTCAAAACTAAAACTATAAGTTGGCCGTTATCATGAAAACCTTAAGATCGATTTTAGGTAATTGTCTATCCTTTGGGCACAAAAGATACCACACAAAAGATCACACTTGGCGTTGGAGGTCAAGGACAAGATTCCAGTAGTAGGAAAGTGGGGGTACTGGAACAGGAAGTGCGTCATAATGACGTCATGAGGTGTTTTAGAACCCATCGGGGTTCTGGAAAAGTTGTTTTACAATCCCCATGGGGTTCTGGAACAGGTAATTGATAGAGCGCGCGCCCTTGTCAATGACGTCATCATGACGTTATAATGACGTCATCATAACATCATCATCATAACGTTATCATGACGTTATCATGACGTTATCAGGACGTCATAATGACGCTATGACGTCATGACATCATACTAAGCAGCATAACCCTAAGTCACCTGTCAATCATCATGACGTCATCAGTCACGTGACCTGTCAATTATCGGTCATGTGACCCTAACCCTAACAAGACTTCCAGACCACTTTTTGACGTCATAATGACGTCAGACCCTTAGGAGACGACCCTTCTACCATCTGTCTATCATGAGGAAACGAGAGTTCCATGCCACTTTTTTCTAGAACGTTCTCTTGATCAAGAACCCCCATGGGTTTTCCAAGCCACTTGTGACGTCATAATGACGTCAGACACCTAGGAGACGTCCCTTCTACCATCTGTCTATCATATCTTTATAATACACATTCATAATGCACTCTATGGTTTAGGGTTAGGCTGCCCATACCCGGGCTCGAACCACCAACCTTCCGAGCATGGGTCCGACCAGGAGTAACACGCTCTAACAACTGAGCTATTCCGGACTGAACCAGAATGTTTTGTGAAAACATGCAAAAGAAGGCTCGGAAAATTGGTGGTTCGAGCCTGGGTATGGGCAGCCTAACCCTAAACCATAGAGTGCATTATGAATGTGTATTATAAAGGTATGATAGACAGATGGTAGAAGGGACGTCTCCTAGGTGTCTGACGTCATTATGACGTCACAAGTGGCTTGGAAAACCCATGGGGGTTCTTGACCAATAGAATGTTCTAGAAAAAAGTGGCGTGGAACTCTCGTTTCCTCATGATAGACAGATGGTAGAAGGGTCGTCTCCTAAGGGTCTGACGTCCAGGTCAAAGGCCTCGGACATCAAGTTTATTATAATCTTGAAAATCATTAAAGATAAAACAATTCTGAGCTCATTTCCGAACCTTTGGACACGAAGGACGTTAATAAGACATATCTAGATGACCTTGACCTTGAGAGTCAAGGTCGATACCCCCGAATCAGAAGCTGGCATTAAACGAAAACGGTTAGAGATAAAGCGAGCATTTGGGCCTAAAACATATTGCATAAGATTTGTCTCAATGACTTTGACGTTGGAGGTCAAGTTCAAAACTAAAACTATAAGTTGGCCGTTATCATGAAAACCTTAAGATCGATTTTAGGTAATTGTCTATCCTTTGGGCACAAAAGATACCACACAAAAGATCACACTTGGCGTTGGAGGTCAAGGACAAGATTCCAGTAGTAGGAAAGTGGGGGTACTGGAACAGGAAGTGCGTCATAATGACGTCATGAGGTGTTTTAGAACCCATCGGGGTTCTGGAAAAGTTGTTTTACAATCCCCATGGGGTTCTGGAACAGGTAATTGATAGAGCGCGCGCCCTTGTCAATGACGTCATCATGACGTTATAATGACGTCATCATAACATCATCATCATAACGTTATCATGACGTTATCATGACGTTATCAGGACGTCATAATGACGCTATGACGTCATGACATCATACTAAGCAGCATAACCCTAAGTCACCTGTCAATCATCATGACGTCATCAGTCACGTGACCTGTCAATTATCGGTCATGTGACCCTAACCCTAACAAGACTTCCAGACCACTTTTTGACGTCATAATGACGTCAGACCCTTAGGAGACGACCCTTCTACCATCTGTCTATCATGAGGAAACGAGAGTTCCATACCACTTTTTTCTAGAACGTTCTCTTGATCAAGAACCCAGATGGGTTTTCCAAGCCACTTGTGACGTCATAATGACGTCAGACACCTAGGAGATGTCCCTTCTACCATCTGTCTATCATATCTTTATAATACACATTCATAATGCACTCTATGGTTTAGGGTTAGGCTGCCCATACCCGGGCTCGAACCACCAACCTTCCGAGCATGGGTCCGACCAGGAGTAACACGCTCTAACAACTGAGCTATTCCGGACTGAACCAGAATGTTTTGTGAAAACATGCAAAAGAAGGCTCGGAAAATTGGTGGTTCGAGCCTGGGTATGGGCAGCCTAACCCTAAACCATAGAGTGCATTATGAATGTGTATTATAAAGGTATGATAGACAGATGGTAGAAGGGACGTCTCCTAGGTGTCTGACGTCATTATGACGTCACAAGTGGCTTGGAAAACCCATGGGGGTTCTTGACCAATAGAATGTTCTAGAAAAAAGTGGCGTGGAACTCTCGTTTCCTCATGATAGACAGATGGTAGAAGGGTCGTCTCCTAAGGGTCTGACGTCCAGGTCAAAAGCCTCGGACATCAAGTTTATTATAATCTTGAAAATCATTAAAGATAAAACAATTCTGAGCTCATTTCCGAACCTTTGGACACGAAGGACGTTAATAAGACATATCTAGATGACCTTGACCTTGAGAGTCAAGGTCGATACCCCCGAATCAGAAGCTGGCATTAAACGAAAACGGTTAGAGATAAAGCGAGCATTTGGGCCTAAAACATATTGCATAAGATTTGTCTCAATGACTTTGACGTTGGAGGCCAAGTTCAAAACTAAAACTATAAGTTGGCCGTTATCATGAAAACCTTAAGATCGATTTTAGGTAATTGTCTATCCTTTGGGCACAAAAGATACCACACAAAAGATCACACTTGGCGTTGGAGGTCAAGGACAAGATTCCAGTAGTAGGAAAGTGGGGGTACTGGAACAGGAAGTGCGTCATAATGACGTCATGAGGTGTTTTAGAACCCATCGGGGTTCTGGAAAAGTTGTTTTACAATCCCCATGGGGTTCTGGAACAGGTAATTGATAGAGCGCGCGCCCTTGTCAATGACGTCATCATGACGTTATAATGACGTCATCATAACATCATCATCATAACGTTATCATGACGTTATCATGACGTTATCAGGACGTCATAATGACGCTATGACGTCATGACATCATACTAAGCAGCATAACCCTAAGTCACCTGTCAATCATCATGACGTCATCAGTCACGTGACCTGTCAATTATCGGTCATGTGACCCTAACCCTAACAAGACTTCCAGACCACTTTTTGACGTCATAATGACGTCAGACCCTTAGGAGACGACCCTTCTACCATCTGTCTATCATGAGGAAACGAGAGTTCCATGCCACTTTTTTCTAGAACGTTCTCTTGATCAAGAACCCCCATGGGTTTTCCAAGCCACTTGTGACGTCATAATGACGTCAGACACCTAGGAGACGTCCCTTCTACCATCTGTCTATCATATCTTTATAATACACATTCATAATGCACTCTATGGTTTAGGGTTAGGCTGCCCATACCCGGGCTCGAACCACCAACCTTCCGAGCATGGGTCCGACCAGGAGTAACACGCTCTAACAACTGAGCTATTCCGGACTGAACCAGAATGTTTTGTGAAAACATGCAAAAGAAGGCTCGGAAAATTGGTGGTTCGAGCCTGGGTATGGGCAGCCTAACCCTAAACCATAGAGTGCATTATGAATGTGTATTATAAAGGTATGATAGACAGATGGTAGAAGGGACGTCTCCTAGGTGTCTGACGTCATTATGACGTCACAAGTGGCTTGGAAAACCCATGGGGGTTCTTGACCAATAGAATGTTCTAGAAAAAAGTGGCGTGGAACTCTCGTTTCCTCATGATAGACAGATGGTAGAAGGGACGTCTCGTAGGTGTCTGACGTCATTATGACGTCACAAGTGGCTTGGAAAACCCATGGGGGTTCTTGACCAATAGAATGTTCTAGAAAAAAGTGGCGTGGAACTCTCGTTTCCTCATGATAGACAGATGGTAGAAGGGACGTCTCCTAGGGGGTCTGACGTCATTATGACGTCAAAAACTGGTCTGGAAGTCTTGTTAGGGTTAGGGTCACATGACTGATAATTGACAGATCACGTGACTGATGACGTCATGATGATTGACAGGTGACTTAGGGTCATGCTGCTAAGTATGGTGTTATGACGGCATAGCGTCATTATGACGTCATGATAACGTCATGATGACGTCATTATAAAGTCATGATGATGATGTCATGATGACGTCATTATAACGTCATGATGACGTCATTGACAAGGGCGCGCGCTCTATCAATTACCTGTTCCAGAATCCCCATGGGGATTCTAAAACATCTGTTCCAGAACCCCCATGGGGATTCTAAAACACCTCATGACGTCATTATGACGTCACTTCCTGTTTTAGAACCCCCACTTTTCCCCTACTATTAGTTTAAAATTTGGCACATTTTCGCTCAAAAACAGAACCATTTAAATATCAATAGGCTGTGTGTGTTTCTTTGTTGTTTTTTTTTCGTTCAATTTCAACTTTTGGCAAAGATTTCATCCATTAAGCGGTACAACATTATGGTAAAATAAGTCTTAAAAATATGGTTTCATTGACTCATTTGGAAACTGCCATATACTTTTACGCTCTGAACAAGCGAAAAGCAGTTGCGCTGTTGCGACGTCACTTGTATGCGAAAGTGATTTAAAGGGTACCTCTTTGCGCATGCGCTCTCGTTCAGCCTGCTCCAACTTCCACTGTTCTTCCTTCTCACGCAAACTCCGCCTTAGCTCTGCCTCTTTTCGCTCATTCTCTGTTAACACCTGCAAAGGGCACGAATCCACCAATCAATATCCAGCAACAACCAGTGATATCGCTTTTAATGACAGAAAAAAAATTAAAGTTAAAAAAAGCTGTAAGTGATTGAAACGCAGTCTCCTCTCTTGATATTTACACTTATCTGAGGAAAAACGCAGAAAATTGCTGCCACTGAATATAGGATGTGAAGGGGCTGTATTAGGTATAGGGAGGGCACATCTCTATTGCGGAGCTTTTTAATTCGTATTTTAATCCAAAACGTTAAGTAGAAAGAAAAAACGCCAACCTGATCAGTGGCGATTATGCTTTCCTCTCTTCTGCTGTTTTCCTTTAGATACTTCTGAAGCACTTCCTCTTTCATAGGTCCGAGCCCTGTGGCGGACATATAGTCCGCCTTAGCTGTTCTCTGGCACATGAGGAATTTTGCATGACCACCTACCAAAAATAAAATGTTAGTGTAATTTTTAACACATGATACTCCGGTTGGCAAACCCGATGAGTTATTTTTAACATGTCTTTATGTTGTTTGATTATTCCCAGTCATCAAGACGGTGCCAGTTTCCCTCCTTGCAGTTTTCGAAGCTGTTTTTGGAACACTGCCGTTATGTCCTGTGTCGTATACGCGGTATTCGGACTTGGTCCAAATGGAAATTAGCGAAAGAACGGTCTTATTGAAGTACGTAAAAATATAGTAAGGTTGCTCACCTGTCAGTTTTATTAAACAGTTGTTTAAATACTGTTTAATAAAACCCTAGCACTGAGTTAAAACTTACCCGATGAACTGAATAGACCCTTGGAATAATTTTCCTCCAGTTCGGAAAAACAGATTTGAATTGCCTCATTGCATTTCGTAAAGGAAACATCTTTATTTTCTTTGACAAATAGTTGCAGCTGTTTCTCGATATCCTCCTAAGACGTGTATATAAACATAACATATACATATGCACTGTTTTAAATTCTAAATCCTCCAACATATTACAAAAAACTGGCGATGACTATTTACGATTTAAAAAAAATATATGTTCCAGTTGTTGATCCAACCACGGATAAACAATGACTATAATTTGGACCTTATTTTTTTTTTTACAAGAAAACATACATCTGGGACTTGGATTCAATAATAAGCAAAATTAGAAACTAACAGAACTCAAGCAACAAAACAGCACATGTTGCAAATGTTTGATAATATATGTCAAAGGAGGTTTCGAATGGCTTACTTCAAATTTCTTCGAGAAGGCACCTTCCGTATCAAAGACTGAGAACCTCCGATAGGCCGCAAAGGCGTTCATTTGTGACCCATAATGCAGCTGGTTCAGTCTGGATGTCGCCATGGGAAGTTTATTGCTCAATAAGCCCCCCATTTCCTAGTATGGAAAATAAACAAACAGATAGGTGACAAAATAAACACGCAAAAATAAAGATACACGCAATATACTATACAGTCATATGTCCTTTGTTTCTACTTAACACTTCGTTAAGGTCTAAAGAAATAAAATAACAAGACTGTAGACATGACCAATCTAACCGACGGCGATACTTCCACAAATACAATTGACGAAAAGAAGAAAGACCATTGACAGATTCACTGACAGTGCAGACTTAGAAACCCATCCAACCTTGCGTCTCGCTTTCTATTTAACCAATGCAAAAAAAAAAAAAATGCTCTCAAACACCTCTTCCTTGAGAAAGTCTTGATTCTACTATGAACCTTTTTATTCCTGCCACTGCTACGGGTTATGCGGTATGCTGCGTGTATCAACTACGGACAATACGGGGCACTTACACGTATAATTACGGGTAATGCAGCAAACCTGCGTGTGTAGCTGCAGGTAGTGCGGCATGCTGTGTGTGCAGACTACAGGAAATACGGCATACCTGCATGTATAGCTACGGGTTATGCGACATACTCTGTGTAAACACTAGGGGCAATGCGGTACACACGCACGTATAACTACGGGATATGCAGCATAACTGCGTGTGTTACTGCGGGTAACACGACACACCTGCGTGCACAGCTATGGGTAATGTGGCATGCTGCGTATATAAACCACGGGTAACGCAGAATACCTATGTGTGTACCGGCGTGCATAGTTATGAGTACTGATACATGCTGCGTATATAAACTACGGGTAATGCAGCATACCTATGTGTGTAGCTGGGGGTAATAGGGCATGTCCGTATGCATAACTACGGGTAATTCGGCATACCTGCGTCTATAACAGATGGCAATGCGCTTTTTCTGTTGGTATAGCTGGTGGTAATACGGCATACCTGTGTATATAATTGCAATGCTTGATCGCAGGCTCGGCGGCATTCACTCTGCTTCATCACATCAAGGGCAGACTGTATACACGGCACTCGGTTCTCGTTGAAGGCTCGAGTGTATTCCTGTGTTAGTTCCAGAAAGCCTGCACAACCAATCAGCCGCTCGTTTTAATGCAAAAGAAGAAATTCTGGATGAAGGGGGTGTATAGGTATAGAAATTATGTAGGCTGTTTTGGAATAGGTTGTGCTGATTACACTTTCGCGGATTCTCGGGCATACATGCGAAGCATACAAGCTGAAGGAAAAACACAATCAATTAAACGAGTTCGCTTAGATCTAGATGGGGGAAGGGTGAGGGAAATCAAGTACAAATCGGTAACCATGCGTGCCCATGACATTTTAAACGTTACTCCTAAATGTAGACTGTCAAGTTTTATAAAATAGCCCCTTTTTTACCAAACGTAGATACCCCTGCCAATGTCAGACCTCAAACACGGAGTGTCAAATTTATTTTCAACTAGACCGTTTTCGCTATCGAGTAGCGAAAATTACCCTTGGAGGCCACAAAAAATACGATTCTAAACTCTTAAAATTCAGAATTAACCAAGAACGAGGTGAAGGTCACCAAGGTACTTCTTCCCTTACATCTTCTCTTTTAAGCCAAAAGGGTCGAAAATAAGCTTAAAACCGCACTACCTCTAACCGTTTTTGGAACTTCTAGATTTCAACATTCACCATGACCAAAGTGGTTAAAGGTAATCGAGATACCCCTTACATAACACATTTTAGGTTCAAAGGGTCGAAATAAGCTCAAAATCGATTTTCTCTAACCGTTTTCGAGATAATGCACCACTTCTGGTTTTTGACATTGACCATGACCGAGGAGGTCAAAGCCACCGAGGTACCCCTTACATATTGTCTTGCAGGCCCAAAGGGTCGAAAATAAGCTCAAAATCGCTCTATCTCTAACCGTTTTCGAGATAATGGCCCACTTCCGGTTCTGACTTCGACCATGGCCGAGGAGGTCAAGATCTCCGAGATACCTCTTACATCTTCCTAGCCCTAGCCGTCTCAGAGGAGTTCGCGTGACAAGGTTTTGGCGGAAAGATGGAAACATGGGGAAACACTTTTTCGAATCGTACGAAAGCAATAAACTGGGGATTGAAATCCCCAAGTGTAAAAACCATCCCTTTTCACCAAATAGTATGTTTATGAGTACATGCGCAGGTACAACGCACGTTACTGCAATGAAAGCGAAAACTAGAATCACACTTAGATGGCGTGCACAATTTTTTGGGTCACCCTTTCTCTTGGGCTTAGAGCGCAGTTCCAAAAGAACCAAACTTTTCACGGGATACGCGGAGCACTGAGTGAGATTTAATCTTCATTTTAACGAAATGGGTACTTCCCACGGATCGCATCTGACACAAAACTTTACTTCCTTTCTCCGCGTTGTTTAGACACGAATGGTAACACATATGGTTCCTGCGAAGGCTCACCTGGCCCATATATGGAGTTGCCGTCGATGGACATCGGTCGAAGCTCATCGAGAATCCCGACAACGGCTTCACGGCATTTGTCTATAAACTCAGGGACCAGTTCGCTATCTGTGTGTGAATCGAGATCCCTACAAAAGTGTTAATTTTCCTTTGTACGATTTTTCTGCTTGAAAACTTGTAAACATGCGAACATAGGGAGAGCTCGTAAATGAACATAGGTGCTTTTTTACTTCACAAGAACTAACGTTCGATTATCTCTACCTTTAGACGGGATTTCCCTTTCATTTACGGTAATCTATGCATAAATTATGAATGAAACTTTTCTACACGTGTAGGCGGACAATGTAAATAAACATTGTCAACATTACCTTATATGGCAATATCAGAAGCCCGTAAGTCAGAAAGACGTATCGATACCATGTGGCTTACATTCGTTTTTTATGTGCGGACCAGTTGTTATGTTGTTTTTAAGAAAACATTTGAAGATAGATTTTTTCAGCTTTTCCAGGATCAGAGTAAATCGGTTCGCACAGCCGCTCTAGAGTAGATACTTTAAAGAATACAGTCGTATTTTGCCATTGTGCGGGATAATCGGCATAATTCGAATTCAGGAGTACTTACTTATTTTTCGGATATTCTCTATTGGTCAGCAAGATTTATCTTTACCTGTTTTATCTGACTCTCTGACTATCTGACTGTCTTGTGGTTTTTTTGACTGTCTTAGTTGGTCTGAGACTGGGTAAAAAGGCAGTCGGGGACGCGGATAAGTTCTTTCTTTCACCACTGCTCCAAGTAAACACTGGCGGCGTTTGTGTGAATTAGCAGGGCGTTGCAGTGGTCTATACGTTTCTAGCTAGATTTTCGGGGTTATCGCCAGTTTTTCGTTCCTCTGTGGGCTTTTCCGGGAATCAGGTGATTCTATCCACCCGAGTAGATCATAGAGGAAGAGAAGCGCCACTTCCCGACCCCCTTGGGTAGCGGGTGACAGGGTTGGCTCTTCCTCTTCCAATGAGGCAAGACTACCTGGATATACATACACGGGTATCCCCACTTGGGCATTCCCACACGGGTATCGTCACTAGGCTATCCTCCCCTGGATAAACACTGCCTCTTCCCTACCCTAACACATGCATGAATGGGAAAGATTGGTTTTTATTAATAAGTGAGGTATGAGTGTTTCGTGCGTTTACCTAGTCACTTGCCAAACTTCTCTGTCTGAAGACTCAGAAACAGAAGGCTCGGAACAGAAGGATCTACTCATAAGGCAACGAACGGACACTCAACATTCGCTGGCAATCCACATTAACTGTGCCATAAGTGTAGGATAGCAGAGTACTTACTGCTGTATGAGGAAAATAACTTCTACATGCGAACACTTCACGGAGTGTTAACCTGGCTGTGTCTAGAACCAGATTCAGAAAGACTCAGAAAGCGTTATCAGAGTTAAGTCTCCGAGCCCCACTCCTGTTGCCGTATCTTTTCCACCCCATTAGCATCGGAGAGGAGCCAGAAGACCGGGTCTAAGGCAAGCAAGAGTAGAAAAAGGGTCAAACTAAACAGACTCCGAAATCATTACACAATTGGACCCTGAAGAAAAGAAGGCATTAAGGGAAGCACGGTGACTCTTCCGCAAGCCCCTGTCCAAGAGTGGGACAATGACAGTACAGTGTTTGAATCCGAACAATCCGGTCTTGGTTGTGTAAAAGAAAGGATAATTCCGTTATCACAGCAGTTGGTGTTGTTACAAACCACACTATCTAGGGCAAGCGCTCTACCAAGTCAGGTTCAGATCTGGGGCTGGAGACTGCGGCAATGAGAGCCATGTAAGAATAAGGGCAGGTACAGCTGGTGTTTATTCAAGGCCTGGTGATGGAAAGGCACAAAACTCTATTGGCGACAGCGACATGTCGGAGACCCAATTGAGAGGCTGTCCAGTCAGTGAGGGCGAGTCTCTAGCCCCTCTATCAGGACAGGCATCTGCCTTGCAGCTTGAATACCCAGTCGCGGTCCAGCTCCTCCCGTAAAACTTCCCCCAATTGCAGAGGCAAGGCAAGATCAGAAGACGAAAGGGCACACTTTCGCGAGACTCACACTTCCAGAGAGCAACTGCCCGGTCATTCGCTGAAACCGCCCCAGCGTTGCCGGAATGCATTCCTTTCAGGGACATTGCGAAATAAATCAGGGGTAGACTGGCAGGGGTAGAAGCAGGGAATTCCTTTGTGGAAAACGAGGAGCTCCATGTCATGTATATCTCGCACCGTGAGACTCCAGAACAGCAAATATCTCAACTGTAGCGACCAGCGTCGTTTAGTCCACACCGTTGGGGTCAGGCAACGGGGTGTCATAAGATGGACATGGAATGGAAAGACGCCCTTACTCGCGATGCACTACCGGGTAGATTCAAGAGATAGAACAGAAGTGACAGGGCAAGTTCACAAGCTCGACACTCTCCATCGGCCAAGAAAGAGAGCCAGAAAGTGGAAAACTCTACCAGCTACTAGGCAGCGCAATAGTATAGGTATCAGTGGACCAAGATACGGCACAGAGAATAGGGATTCCTCTGTGGGCGATGCCGTTCGTTTTGTCATAAAAATAGAAACATTACTAAGCTACGAAGAATCTTGACCCGTAGGAGGAAGTTTAGGAATTTTTGCGATGTTTGGTAACAGATGGGTGCCCGTCGTCGGGTAGTCAAGTGGCTCCGAGATGGACAGTAGGAGAAGGTGCCTCACTATCACCCTTCATCAAAAATTTCAAAAACAATAAGCCACCTTTTTCTAACAGGATCAAACTCTTCAAGAGTCATACGGGAAATGCTTGATTTCGAGCAGGGCTTTTTCAGTCGGTTATTTCTATCAGAGCTGACCCCATTTTTATTCCCCACAACGTTTCAAATGAATACAGCCCGAGTGATAAAGAAATATTACAAAAGGACATTTGGGGGACTTTGATAGACCTGTCAAACGCTTATCTGCACATCCTCAGAGAAGACTTTAGGATGGCCTTCAAATCCTTCTCCTAGTTTGTTTGTTTGTTTGGTGTTTAGCCTTCTGTTCACCAGGATCCATTCGGTAACTAGGAACTAGGATGGGTATATTATGACGCACGTGCTAAAAAAAGAAGTGGGAAAAAAGAAGGAAGAATGAAGAAATAGAACAAGAAGAGCTAGAAAGAAAGAAATTTCGATTAGTCGTCTCCTACGCCATGTACGGAACAGAATACAGTGGGTATATTGTTAAGATTCCCCAAACCACAGGGGCGTTCTTCTGGTAAAACAAGCTTTGTGGGCATTGCTTCCAGTGAATTTTGCATGGAATTGGGCATGGCCAGATCTATAGGAAAATTGTTAAGGTCATGTAATCAATCTCCCTTAAATGAAATGGAGTCTTTACTGGGCTTGTTGGTAGCCACAGAGAAGATCGTTCTTTTGAGCAAGCTCCATTACAGAAAGTTTCAAAGAATAATACTAGCAGCAGTGACAAAGCAAACTAGTGGCTATATCCCCACAAGCCTCCAGTAGTGATTGACCCCAGAATGTTTGACCAAGGGTAACCCCACTCGCATTGTAGATTCAGACAGATGCTTCCTCCAAGGTTCCCCAGTTTGGCGATGAAACAAATAAACTGGTTAGCACTGAAGGTATAACACTCACTCAGCCACTTAGCATTTTAGAGAGCAAGTCGGTAAAAGGTCAAACTTTTAGCGGAAGAGATCATTTGTCTCACATTTGGCTTTTGGCAGGCCACATTGCCAGCAACCTCAATGTGTTTTCAGACCCGGCGTTAAGAGCGGACAGAATGGTACAAACAGAGTTGCATCTAAATCAAGACTCCTTTCAGTGAATACTGGGCTAAATCTCAGTGGGGTCCCCGTTGCATAGATCTGTTAGCAAACTCTTCATCCATCAGTAACGCGGATACCTCTCCGTCTGCCCAGATCAACAAGGATGGGAGACAGAGCACTCAAATACCAGTGCCAAATCAAGCACTTTATGCATTTTCCCTACAAGCAATCCGAAAACATGAACATCTTGTTTCAAGGAAGCAAAATCATGGCTCACCCTGTTGTCACGGTGCAATACAGAGAAGCGTTTTCAGATGTTGCTCTATCAAACCCACTGGGACTACCTCC
The DNA here is from genome assembly GCA_949752745.1 of Protula sp. h YS-2021. Classification (NCBI taxonomy): domain Eukaryota; kingdom Metazoa; phylum Annelida; class Polychaeta; order Sabellida; family Serpulidae; genus Protula; species Protula sp. h YS-2021. Next base: position 27,618,524 of record OX457028.1, read on the forward strand.
AAGTTGCCCACATTTCCGAGACCGGAGGGTGTGTTATCTGTCTTAAGTTTTTTGAAAAATAACATTTTTCTGTGGGAGTAATAAAAATTACCCTTGGACACAAGCCGCCCACTACTAAGGTTGATCGGGCGCAACGGAATAAGTTTTGGGTTGTGCGAGAAATAAAAACGTGATCTATACAAAGCTTTACCAGGTAATTTTCTTTAATATTTACACGAAGAGAGTCGTCGATGGAAGGTCTTTAGTCGGCTTTCGCCGCTATGCTAAGCGGATGGTTTTATACCACGGGAGACGAATGGCAGTGGTCGTGCTTCATCCTTCTCTTTATTCTGGTAACTAGGCGGTGTAAACGAACGGTGCTTATATACAAGTAAAACATAAATTTAGTTTTTTGGTTCTTTTAACTAGTCGGGTTAAACGAATGGTACTTGTATACAAGTAAAGAAAATCGCCTAAACGGAATAGATGGAAATTATCTAGTCGAATTCAGGAGCACAAACGAACGGCAATCAAAGGTCTATTCACATTTCGCAAGCGTAAAATCATAAGGCAAAGTCGTTGTTTGTCTTCAAATAAGTATTTTTAGGAACGTCCTTAAGGAACAAGAAATGTTCTTATCAGATGCCAGTCACTTATTTTTTATTTTGCCATATTATTGTTGTTCCAGTAAAAACACTCCACCTTCGCTACTTAAAACACGCGTTCGTTTGCGTAGCTGTGAACATGTTGATACTACACGGTTATGTAGCAGAAAACTGTTTGTTTGGGACATTTGCTTTATGTCCTAAAAGACAACGCCTTAAGCTTTTCAGTTCAGCAAACACTCGACGTCTTTTGGGGGTTGCAAAATGATTGTTATTTGGTTATCACGCCAATACAACCAAATTTGAACTTTGAAACGTCGTATAAATGTTGCGTTTGGCCACAATGTATATGACTTGAAACCGACGTCATTCCGACGTCCTTTTCCAAGACAAACAATGTTACTATTATAAAGGTTATAACTTTGTCAGTAAGTTCTTTGTCCCTGTCTTTGGAGCTGAGGTGAGGACATTACGTTAGTTAAGCCGTAGTTAAGGGATACTTTTAGCTCAGTCGGTTACAGAGTTGGTCTGGTAATCCCAAGGTCCCGAGTTCGATTTCAGCTAAGCAGGGGATTGGCATTCGCCCCAATTGCCTTAGCTAAGCCGATGTAGTGGGTTAGATCCCCTGACAAGGAATTCAGAAGTAACGCCCACCGAGAGTTTCGCCCATCCCTTCGAAAATGTTTCGATTGGGATAGTGGGAGGTGACGAGCGAGGCGTTCTTGCAGGACGAGAAGATATGGGTACAGGTGATGCGGTACGACGTGGTACGGTGACAACTGTAATATGTAAACGTTTTGGTTTGCAGCTGGGCATACCAATATACGATTGTGATATAGTTAGGAGGGTAAACATAACTGCATGTCACTCTCCTACCTATATCATAATTGTTTTATTATATTTGTGACTGCCACAGGAGCTTAAATTAGCGAATTTGTGCGATGTTGTCAATCATCTCTGTACTTCGCTCTTGTGACGCGAATTACGTCATCGGCTTTCATCATGACCTTGAGTACTCAACGTACTATGACTGGATTTATGGGAAGAGTAGCATTTTTGTGCTTTCTTACGTTTGACTAATATCTTGGCTAATTTTGGCCAAATCACCTATATATAACAAAACAAAGCCACATCTTTGTAAGGTGGATTACGGGTATGTACTTAATTTAATCTTATTGTAATTGCGTGTCTTATGGGGGAGGGGTTAGTTGTAGGAGGTGCTGTGTTATTAATGACTTAATACGATTTGGGTTTAGAGATTATCTTTTGCCTGTTAATGCATTAAATCTCTTACAAAGATTATTGTTTCTTTTAAGTCGTAATGCATTTCGACTCACTTTAATATTGAGGAAATGTCGGAGATCAGTTTAGTCCCACGTTTCACACACCAAATTTTATCGGAGAAAAATTTTGAATTCTGTTGTGAAAAACGAATCCACATCTTGGGTTAAGAATAAAAGGTAAGTCCGATAAGGCCGAAAATCATACAGCATTTCAATATCAATGTGATATCATGTAATTTATAGAAAGTAACCGCGGAAAGCAAAAGTTATGCCTAGATGGCTTCTTCTATACTAATAACAAGACACTTAAATCCGGCAGGATTTCTTGGAGGTCTGTTCATCGTCTTGTAGAGGAACGGTCACAACCTCTGGGGATCTGTTAGATCCATAGCTTTTTCATTAACACAATCATGATCCGCGACTTAATGAAACACAAGCTGCAAAAGCAAAATGTGCCCTCAAAACTACCCACACAGACCCACGACAAACCTGCCACCATGATTTCAACGTGCCACTCAAATCTGTCAGATAACGCACGTGTTCTTCTCGGACCAGAAAAAAGCTATTAGGCTAAAGCGTCAACACAATGCTCCTCCAGTTCCAGACAAGGTAGAGGATGTGGTGGTAGAAGGAGAGTGGTGTGAAACCGTTGATAATGATCCCCAGCCGTTCCTATTTTATGACAACGGGCTGGACTCCGATAGCCGTATGCTGACTTTCGCTTCGCCGGCTTTGCCGGCTTTGCGTTTACTCAGCGCGGCAAGTACCTGGTTCATGGATGGCAATTTTTCAATGGCGTATCGGGGATTTACCCAATTGTACGTGATTCGTGTTGCGTTGGACAATACGACTGTCACTACCGTCTACGGACTCCTCCAAGAAAAATCGCAGGCAGTGTACGAAGAGTTTTTTCAAGCCATCGTTGAATGCTGTGAGTCTCTAATGCTTCCGGTGGGTCCAGTTGCCATCCTTTGCGATTTTGAGTTATCGGTCCTGTGCCCTCTTAAAACTTCTTGGGGCCAGAGCTTGATACTTGGGCGTGTATTAATAACCTCACACCGGCGCAAAATCCGGGAATTAAGACTTGTGCCACGCTATTTCACTTGGTTGGTTACAAACACTTCTCAGTTTGGGCTTTCATTACCGCCATCAAGCAGGAGGAGACAACCCTGATTGATCAAGACATGCAGGGAAATCCGCCGCGAAAACGAGCCCGCAAGGACTTGAGTGCTCTGCAGAGGCGCCTGAAGACTCCGTGCATTGAACGTGGAGCTGGACAAAAATCGGTCGAAGATTTCTTGAGAGGGGTTGGCTCCAACATCAGATGGCTTGGTGTCAATAGGGAAAGCCAAGAAGATTAAGATGTGTGTACACGTTTCACTGACTGAGATAGAACGTTAGTTCTGAGATAGAGCATTAATTGTTGTTAGATTTGTTGTTTTGTTTCAACGACTGAGATAAAAAATTATTTCTGATATAAACTAGTAGCAGCTGCTAGATTTGTGCTTTTTACTTTTCGATAAGTACTGATACTGAATTACCTGTTTCAATTTTTTAAAAAGGTCGGGGCCAAATGTCCACTTTTTTATCTGGGGCGTAATGGGCGGGACGAAGTGTCCGGGGCGTAATGGGCTCATAGACGACCTGCATATTAGGGACTCCTGGGAATTAGGGACAGTTAACACCAAGCTGTTTAGAAATCCCATTCAGGTCCATACTAAGAAAACATGTATAATAAGGACATCTAGTATTAAGGGCTAGGGAAGCATTTTTGCCCGCAAGTGAAGTCAACCTGTATATCATATCAACCTGTCTTGTGTCTCATAAAGTAAATAATAACATAAGCCGTTTGTTTGCCGATACTCTGTGTTTACCCCTTCCTAGGTAATTACAGTTTTTGCTCAGTCTATCGAGTAAACGTTACATCCCTTGTTCTTTCAATTTATGGTGCACCCCAGCCTAAATGTTATCGCCGGGCTTAGCAATATATATAAACGACGAGTTCTTGGCCAAGTCTGTAGCCAAAAATTCATTGCAAATAAAATGAGAGGAAGGGAAAGAAAGAAAAATGAATCGTTACTTCCAGAAAAAGGTGAGAATTATCTAAAACAGTGAAGGACTAAGTGTAAGACAACTAGCGGATAAGTTTAATTCAGTTGTTTATTTCAGTTTTTAGTTTCATTATGTATCTTGTCGTTACTGCATGAAGAGGCGTGAGAAACAAAGAAATAAAGGTTTTATTATGGTTGGTCATTTCTGTTTTTGATCCTTAAACAAACCCTCTACCTGTCTGCTAAGGACACCTCCCCATTGGGAACAAAAGGCTCAGTAAGTTAGGTTCCTTAATGCCCAGGTTTTACTGTGGTACTTACGTACAAACGCATACAAGTGCATATAAAAACGAGCGGTAGATACCAACTCATGGTTATCCAACCCTAATAAGGCGGGTGAAATAAATGAATCACATATGAAACAGCCCTTGACATTCCTCTCTTTTACCAGGGTAAAACTTTAAATTTCAACTGAAATGAAGAAACAAATCAAAGGTGCATTGAAAATGCCTGAGCTTTTCAATGGGACTTGGCATTTTTAATGCCACGGGGTGCACTGTCTTTCATTATTTCGCTCTTCACTCTTATTATGATTCTGCACGATTTAAAAGATAGCGTCAACTGTGATAAAAATGAAGCCAGTCATGCAGTAACATTTTTATACCGCAGAATTGTATAGTGTCTGCCGATTTAAACATGGACTTTTAAGACCACCTTGGAAATAAGACTGCCTCTGTAATAAAACGGCTTTTTGTTAGTGCTCTTCTAAATCATCCTTATGAATGATAACCGCGAAATTCAGATCACTTTTGACTAGTTCCAAAAGCGCACTTATCTCCTGGGATCTTGGGTATATTGCAACGTCACTTTTGTGAACACCAAAAAAAACCGAATCACTGCAGTGAACAAGATGATCTTGAGTGTTAAAAACTTATTTACTACTACTACTACTACTACTACTACTACTACTACTACTACTACTACTACTACTACTACTACTACTACTACTACTATTTCTACTGCTGCTATTTTCTCTCAAGGGACCATAAGACATACACGCAAAAAATCGATGCCCCCCCCCCCTGCTGCGAAAAATTCATGACGCCATGCAATGAGGAAAAAAATCAGCGCGCGCACAAAACTGGACTATTCCCACCCCAAAAATATAGAATGCCCTTTCACATTTATTGTCTAATTTTAGATCCCAGTAACTATTCAAAGATGTCTGAAACTGAATTTTTGATTTCTAAAATGCATTTATGGATACAAGAATTAATTGATGATATATAAAATAATTTTTTTCGACATCCAAAATTGATTTTAAGATCTTCAAAATGTTATTTAGATATTTTTAAATGTAAATAAACATATTATTTTAGATGGAAAAATTGCTTTCTATTATTTACATCTAAAATTTAATTTAAGGCATCAATAATATATTTTACACATCTTAAATCCAAATTTAGAGAGCAAAAATTAATCTTATATATCAACAATTCAAAACCAAGTTTCATATTTGAAATTCACGGACAATATGGACACCTAAAATTATATTGTGAAGAATGAATCCATGCCAAATACCTCGAAAGTATGAAGGTAAAAAATGAAAAAAAAATCGTAGTCCAAAGTCCCAAACCAATATTGTCTCATCAAGCCTTCAAACCTATGATTTTTCTGGCCCTCCAGTAACTGTCGGAGAGATGGGTTTAAACGGCACTCTTCTTAATACATAAGCCATCGAATTGTTTTGAAAATCTCAAAGAATACAGTTCTAAAAATGTTACAGTGGGACTGATATGGTTTAAAAAAAAAAGAAAAGAAAAGTAAGAATTTATATAGTTTATTTAGTAAAAAAAAAAAATGAAACAAAAAAAAAAAAAATGTTGAGAGAATAGATTAGGATCGAACCAGGCATAAATTGTAAATATGAATGGAACAACAAAATTTACCTCAGCATGTGATCTTTTTCTACTGGCTTCGGAAGTGCAAAACATTTTCTTCGGGGAAAGTACTTTCTAATTCCCTCACGTGGGGCGTTGTACTGTTGAAATTTTTTAGACTGTCCCCTTTTGAGCTTCAAGGAGTTTTCTAAATATTCATCTGTTGTTATCTTAAAACGAAAATGTAAAAATAATCATCTGTCTAAAATGGTGGCTTCATTTTTTTTTAATTTAAACTTTTAAAAATAGTTTTATTATATGCATTTAAATGTGACTGTAATTTATACTGTTGTTGCCAATATTTTTGTCTAGACAATGTAATCCAAACAACATCCTTTCTATTTTTCAAAAGTATATATTTACAATATTCACCAGTCTATATTCATGCTGAATTAAGAAATTGTATCCCCCTCCCCCGATCCCGCCACCCCTCCTTGTCAGAAAGACTAACGCCCACCTCTTGTCCGTTGAGTTTGAGCTCGAGGAAGAAATCACGAAGTACAACCAAAAGCGTTGGAAAGTAATATGAAAATCGCGCTCCTTGGTTATCATCATCTTGTCCCTTCCTCACCCTGATCGTCTCTGCCAACTCAGCCACCAAACTACGCAGCAATTAAGGGTCGCTGCTTTTAATTATCATACCACACAAAGAGAATGGATTCTTAATTTTAACCTTTTTTTTCAGAAAAGAAAATTGGTTACAACGCAACTTTATTTCATGACTGCCAGTGCTCGTAAATACGCAGAGCTGTATTTCCCGCTTTTCCAGTGTCGAAAACATCATGCTACGAACTACTGAAAGTGTGCACTTGATATCTCCATAACATGACAGAAAACATCACAGAAGAGTGCAAAATCTATTTAATTTAAAAGAAGATATATTTGCACCAAAAATAAAACCACAAGAGCTGGAAGACTGGACCAGAAAACCCTCCCGCAGTCTGAAAGGCACGTTCGAACAGTGTGCAAGGCGATATTTTCTGTCTTGAAGTTACGCTGTTATTGCGATATCAAGTGTACACTTGCCTACTTACCAGTCAAAACACTACTATTTCCTTTGTGCGAGTACTGGCAATCGAGAAATAATTTTTTTTGTTAATATAGGTTCTGCTGTCCTCTCATGTTGACATCTTACTAGCAACAGGATGGAGACTAAAGTACCAAAGGATACTCCAACTCCCTAATGAAGACATCGTCGAGGGTACCGGTGGCGTTGTATACCAGACAGGTACTGAGAAGTACCGTCAGAGTGAAGATATGTAGGTCATGTGCACGGTCTTCCTTTTCTACGTCATATAAACCCTCTGTATCCAATAGCAACAGGCACTGACTCGGGTCCTTATGACAAGCAAACATTTTGCATCAACGCACAATATACCTCTCCATCACAGCCCCAATCTGTGGAACGCTCAAGGCGAGAAGACATCAAAGAATCGTACTTAAAATGTGACCAACAAGCTCCAGAGCAAATTTATCCCTACAAAGTAGCGAAAATCAGTCTAGCGTACTTATTATTCTTGGAATAAGTGCGACAATGGATGCTATAAAAAGTAAGCACAATTATTTCGTACTTAATTGTTATTTCTTAACTTATTCTTACCCTGGGGTGTGGCTTAGCCCACATCCAGATACCTTTAGTCTCAGGCTGTATGGTGGATCCGAGTCCAAATCCTGAACTGCTCCCCGCTAAACGATTCAGCAAGTAGGACTTGCCAGTGCGGTATTTTCCTGAAAGCAGCAACCAGTCTAATTCTTTGTGTACTACGTGTTTGCTATAGTTTTTCTTTTCTTTTTAGAAAGATCTTAATCTTAAGAATAATAATAATAATAATTATAATAATAATAATTATAATAATAATTTGGTGCTTTTAATTATTGGGGGTGTGACACTCACCTGCAATCGCCACTACAGCTACTGGCGCCGTGATGGTGCGGAGTATCCGCGCTGCCGGCTCGCACAGTTCTAGCTTCCCATTGGACGAGGTGGCTATCAGCTGAATGGGCAGTTCCATGTTTGGTATTTGATTACGCCCCTGTGCATATTGATACAACATATGTACATTTCCCCCGATAGATTTAATTCGAAGATTGTTTTCATTTAGAAGAATATACGTATGTCAATGTTATTATTTCAGAAAGCTTATAGTGAAATCTGTACTTTACCTTTGTAAATGAATGTGAAATTTGTGATGGTGCAGTTTGGGTTTTTGCCATGACTGTTTGATAAGACTGAGCAGTTCTTCGATCTGGTGCAGATGGCCTCGTTACTTCTTTAGGTGAAGCAGATAATGACTGATCTCGCGAGCTGACGTCATGTTTTGACGGAGTATCTGCCAGGGTTGAAGTTTTAGCGAACGTGCCGCAAGGCGGCGCTGGGGTGTTAGTTCGTGCTGCGCTGCTACGCTCTGATATTGCAGGCTTCTATGATAAAAATAATATAATGTCAAAATTATAAGAATGCCTACTTTCAATATAAAAAGTACTGAATGGTTTATTTCACATCATACTGTATCTTTACTACATCTGACCCATGAATAGGCCTATTTTGTAGGGGAGGTACTGTGCACCGAAAACCGATTACGTTACTATTTGAAGTGAGCCGAAGCGAGCCCCAGATTTTTGGGTTCAGTTTGCGTTTCTTTTCAGCCTAGGCGACCAGAGCTCATATAGAGCTATACCATGAGTTTTTTTTTAAATGACATAAATGACAAGTCTCATGTGAGACTTGATTGCCCAGCATGAAGAGCAAATGTCCAGCAAAGAGCAAAATGGTGCTTTTCCGATTGTCCTTTTGTGGTATAATCAAAATATGAATGATAGATTTTTATGGGTTTTTCGTCTGTAGTCTTTTTAATTTTTTTTTTAATTTTTGGCTCTGAGAGTCTCATCTTCAGGCTGAAATATGCTTTTTTTTTTTTAAATTTGACCGGTTTAATTTCAAACAGGGATCGAGCAGGTCCAGTTATTTGTAACAGGAATATTAAACGTTTTAGTGTAATTGATATGCTGGAAAGTGTACGTGGAATTCTGAAAAGTGCAATTCAGTGTGAACGGTACTACTATAGATCTGCACTGGTCGCACTTGCACTTGGTATTTCACCAACCTTTTGAAAAGCAGGCATTGCCCATCGCACATTTTCTTCCAGCAGACTTCCCTTTGCTTCGGTCACCAATTTGTCAAATGTGCAGGGCTGTGTTTTGGGTTTCGAGCCGTGGGATTGTTCGAGTGATCCAGCTGCACCGACAACAGAATGACCCCAGTATTGTGGCATCCTGTTCTGCTCAGGAACGCGCTCCAAAGCAGCCCCCTCATCTGTTCTTCGGTTTACACCCTGGTCTTTCCGAGAGTTTTCAGACTGTTGCTCCACAGACCACGCCAGTTTCGGAGAAGCCGGTTTTGCGCTGAGTAGTGACATTAACTCCTGATTTGTCATGGTTTCCCATGGTTTTGTCATTGCATTGAAATGCCCACTTGTGAAACTGTTGTCAAAGTTGGGACGGTTATCTTCCCCTGGCGCGGAGGTTGGTAGTTTTGTGACAGGTTCCCTTACAAATAAAATGAATGCTCTAAAATCTTAACAGAAAAATCTAAAAGGAATCTAAATTTAGAACGTGATATTGTAATACGAAGGTCAAGAACGACTTAGTAAACTTGATTATTTTTCCATTCGTCTCAGTGCACATGATGCTTTTTGAATGGGTTAATAATTTAAAAGAGCTTACTTATAACTAAAAGAAACTCTCTCAGATTGATCATGAACCTAAATTTAGTGTACAATTTCCGAAATAACAGACGAACACAGCCTAGAACAGAAACCTGTACGGGGCCAGGATTAAGTTAATGACTTAAAACCTATGGTAGTGATAACAACCACAACTGCAAATCACTTTTTAAATTTATGTGATTCCGTAGAGGGGGTTGGAATGCAAAATACAGTCAAAGTCGTAATGGTTTCCGAGATAACTCTTATTTTTTGTATATATATATATGATCTTGAGCCATGGTCGATGTCAGACTTTTATATTTCTATATTATATGTAAACCGAAAACTGCTACCGCAGAGGAAAATAGTCCAAAAAAAAAAAACGAGGCCAAAATCTCAAAATTTATTCTATGCTTTTTTGATAGTGATTTGTGGTACCATGCCGTAATTTGTGATGGCATTCCCATATTATTCTGCAATAGCATGTCACTGAGCAACTTGTGTAAAACTTATTTCTTTTTTTTTTTCCCCAAGTGTGTACTTGACGTTGACAGATGCTGAAATAAAGTGACGCACAAAAACTACAATCTTTCCATCGTCCCGCACATCCTGGTGTCTATGAATGCATGTTGTCTGTATCCGGTTCTAAAAATAAACTTGCACTACTGCGCCTCTCGGATGCCTACAAATATTTTTTTCTTCAAATTTAACCATTGCCCTCTACGACACTTCCAATATTTCATGGCTGTGTAAAGGGGTTTCTTTTACATAGGGGATATGTTTACAATGACATCAAAAGCAACATGTGTATGCACATGATGAATACATATACTGCAGAAGGAGCCTGTTTAAGCATATTATGATGGAAAATTTTAGTAATTTAAAAAGCTAAAACATTGGCACACAGCCAGCATTTATTAGGAAAAGAAAAAAGTCTCACTTGGCACACAAACAAGACTTATATTTTAAAACTAGACCGTTTTCGCTACAAAATAGCCAAAGTTGTACTTGTTACTAGTTAATAGGAGGTCAAAGTCATAGAGGCACCTCTTACAAAACACCTTTTAGGCCCAAAGGATCTAAAATAAGATCAAAATCGCTTTACCACTAACCGTTTTCGACATAATAGTCAACCTCCGGTTTTTATTTACTTTGATCATGACCGAGGGGGTCAAGGTCACCGAGTTACCTCTTATGCCAAAAGGATAAAAAAGCTCAAAAGCGCTCTATCTGTAACGACTCCCGAGAAAACGGTCAGCTTCCGGTTTTTTTTTTTTTTTACTTTAACCATGGCCTAGGAGGTCAAGGCCACCGAGGAGGTCAAGGCCACCGAGATAAAACCGGAAGTTAACAATTTTTCTGGAAAATAAGCTCAAAATCGCTTTATCTCTAACCGTTTTTGAGATAATGGACAGCCTCGGAGTTTTTACTTTCACCATGACCGAGAGTGGTAAGGTCAAAGGGGTATCTCTTACATAGGTTCTTTTAGGGCCAAAGGATAAAGAATAAGCCAAAAATCGCTTTATCTGCAACGGCTTTCGAGATAATGGTCAACTTCCGGTTTTGCCTTTGACCATGACCGAGGAGGTCAAGATCACTCAGATACTTCTTACATGACACATTTTAGGCCCAAAGGGTCGAAAATAAGCTAAAAAAATAATGACCAGCTTCCTGTTTTTGACACTGAACATGACCGCGGAGGTCAAGATCACCGAGGTTGCTCCTACATAACGTCTTTTAGGCCCAATGGGTCGAGAATAAGCACTCAATCGCTCTATCTGTAACTAATTTTGGGAAAATAATCAACTTCAGCTTTTTTACCTTAATCATGATCAAAAAGGTCAAGGTAATCGAAGTACCTCTTACGTAGCGTCTTTTAGAACCTTGAGGCCAAGGAAAAAAGTATTCATTACCCTCTATACTTTTGCCAAACGTTGTCTTCCTACCTCAAACCTTGTAGGAACAGTTTCTGGAAACCACTTTGAGGTAAAAAATACTTTGACCTCAATTTGACCTTGACCATGAAGATCAAGGTAAAAACATTTTGCGGATTTCGCAACGTCTCATCATTGTCTATCCGTGAGCCAAATTTCATCTTCCTACATCAAATAGTGTAAACTAAAAAAAAACATGAAAAATAAAACACCCACACACACACATATATATATAGATCTGTAGAATTTTCTCAGCCCAAAATCAGCGGATCTGTTAGATCCGCTAAAATTTTCAGCGGATCTATAGATTCTCTGGTCGAACCAGCGTATCTACAGATTCGATTATATTTTCAGCGGATCTACAGATTCGCTGATTCTACAGATCCGCTGTAACCCCCCCCCCCCCCCACACACACACACACAAACACACACACACACACATATATATATATATATATAACCCACACTACCATAATCATTATGGACAGTTGACGATCAGAATGACTATGCTGATATCGCACCATGTGCCTTAACTGTCTAATCATACCTTTTGCCTGCCTTACAATGGGCTTCAATATCAAACTTTCAATCTCCATTTTTGCATATAAATTGTTAGTGAAAAACAAATTTGAGACGGACTAACTACATATGCTACACTATATCTCTGCCATATTTGGTCATCCTAGCCATTGGATGGGCCCAAACAATGATGTGGTGTTTCAATGCTGGGGTGTTCCATGCTACACCAGCCCTCGTTGTCGCAGAGGAGTTCGCGTGACAAGGTTATGGCGGAAAAAAAAAGTAATGATACCGAAACACTTTACCGAATCGTACGAATTCAATAAACTAAAGGAATGAAAACCCCCAAGTTTAATAGAAATTCCCTTCTGATGCTTAAGTTTAAAAACAAGTGAATAAATTGACATACCCGTATTGTTCTTGTGGTGTATATACGCTCGTAGGCGTTGGAAGCTCCAGCGCATTTAACCAGAGTTCAAGACACTGGTCGCGGTACCTTTTCCAATTTCCAAAAAACTGTCTCATAAACGCCGAATCTTCTGCTATTCCACTGGTGTAAATTGCCAACAGATCCAAGATAGACATCCACCCCCTCATAAAATACGAATCCGATGATTCCAAACTCACAATTGTCTCAGCTCTCTTCTCAATTTCTTGGTCTGAGATTTGTAATGGGAGTTCTTTCGAAAAAAAATCTGTTAACCCTAACTCAGAAACAAGACTCCATTTTCTCTTAATTTCCCTCCCGTGTGAACACCAACACAGCTGGAGTTTCTCAATAAACTTAGTATTTATTTCGCCGTGAAAAACAGAAAGAATCTGTGCATTTTGAGCGACAATGTCGAGTAGAAGTTCAAAATCCGAACACAGGGTTTGAAAGAAATTTTTAGTTATTGTTTTAGATGCCGTATTTATTGCAGACGGTTCCATTTTCAATCCCTTGTTGTTGCCGTCGTTTTTGTTTTGTTTTTGTTTTTCTTCCTGTTTTTGATGGGATTGATATTTTGTTAGCTAACAATTACAGACTCACTAAAAATATGCAAACGCTGTTCATATTATCACGCTTTACTTTCAGTTTTACTTTCTGTTCTGAAGAAATCTAGGAGATATTCCGTAACCACAATGATGACACAAATAAGTATTTATTCTTTAACGGGGTTTCGCAATGCAAATAGCACAAAGAAGAAAAAAACCCAATTCCTTTTGGCTGCGCCAGTTTTTATGCTGGTTAATCGATACTTAGTTGTTACGTATGCCTGTCTAGCAGGTTCTTTTGAGACCAAGCGCATGCATGCATGTGAGCGACAAATAATTAACTAATTTTTGGATATTAACAACTAATATCAAATTTTGAGAATATATTTGCTTATTTTTTCTGGAACACTGTTCACGAAGCAGGTTAGGATTTTGTTGTATCTTTTAGTGTGTAAATAGGAAGCAAGTATGACTGAAAATGCACTGAATTTCTTATAGCGAAACCTTAATGCTTCACCTGACGGCTTACAGAAAACTGAATGTGGCGGTTCCAGATAATGCGGCAGAATAAAAATCATTATGTAGCTGTAATGTCACTCATTTCTTTATATGGCTGGGGATATATCCATACATTCATACAAGTAGTTGAGAAACGAGAGTTCTGGACCAAAAATTGGCGCCAAAATGACGTCACAGGGTGGTCCAGAACTCTCATGAGAGTTCTGGACCAGATGGTAATTGAAATAGCGCGCGCCTGTATGAATGACGTCATAATGAGGTCATCATGACATCATTAGTCACGTGACATGTCAATCATGTGTCACGTGTCATATGTCACATGACCTGTCAATCATGTATATGAGGAAAATTTTCCCGATCAATAACCTTCTGACCTGAATGGCTCAGTTGGTAGAGCGCAGGGCCCTTAATGCTGAAGCATGATCTGAAGGTCGGTGGTTCGAGCCCGCCCTCCGGCACTACTTTCACTTTCTGTCAATCATATCATTTAGGTTGTCAAAGTGAGTCTTTAGTCACGTGACCTGTCAATCATATGTCACGTGACCTATAAATCATGTTTCATGTGGCTCTAATTGTATATGAGGACTATTTTCCCAATCATTAACCTTCTGGCCGGAATGGCTCAGTCGGTAGAGCATAGGACCCGTAAGCGGACCCATGATCTGAAGGTCAATGGATCGAACCCGCCCTCGGGCACCACTTTCATATCATGGGGACCCCCCCCCCCCCTGGTGAAGAATCATATACCATGGGACCCCCCCCCCCTGGTGAAGAGTCATATACCATGGGGACCCCCCCCCCGGTCAAGAATCATATAGCATAGGGACCCCCCCCCCGGTGAAGAAGTATATCATATCATGGGACCCCCCCCCCCCCTAGGATGTGATTCAACACTCCTATAAGAGCACATTGTCTGTGCACATATACATCATTCAAGCTCTGACTGCCGTTGGATACACAGGGGAAAAAAGTGAAAACAGTTGCTCTTACCTATTGTGTTGTGCTGTGCTGTTCAAGAACAAGTGAAGGATTGACTGGAATACACATAGGAGACGAAGTGAAACATTGACTATTCTTTGGAAAAAGGAAGTGAAACATTAGCTATTCATTGGAAAAGAGAAGTGAAAGATTTGGTTATTCTTTGGAAAAGGGAAGTGCAAGATTGGAAGACAAATTAACCAATGACTTGTGGTAAGTCATCTTTTTTTTTTTTTTTTTTTTTTTTTTTTTTTTTTTTTTTTGAGTTGAAGTGAATTCAAAACTTTGTAAAATGTTTTTTTTTTTTTTTTTTTTTTTTTTTTTTGGTAACATTATGTTACATTATGTAACACAATGTGACACAATGTTACACTATGTTACATCATGTGACACTTTGTTACATCACGTGACTATGTAACATCAAATAGCTATATGACTATTGAATTGCTATATGAACATAATTAGTCAAACGTATGTATGTCATTATCAGATCGTTCAACAGAGAAGTCGTAATGGCTCACTGGTTAGAGCGAACGACTAGCAACCTAAGAGCCCCGGGTTCAATTCCCGGCTGGGACAAAAATAATTTTTTTTGGTTATTTTTAGTTTTTGCTCATTTTTATGACTCTGTGACATTATGTGACAACATGTGACTGTGACATCATGTGACTCTGTGACATTATGTGACTGTGTAACTTTTTTTATTTTTTTTATTATTATTATTATGATAATATTTAATTAGTCATATTTCAATGGTTTCCCCATTACAGTAACCACACACATAGCATAAGTACATGTGTACAGAGTGTGGGGGGAAAACCGACTGAGAAATTTTAGAGTGCACTCGTACAGAGTGTGGGGGGAAAACCGATCGATAATTTCAGAGTGCACTCGTACAGAGTGTGAGGGAAAACCGATCGATAATTTCAGAGTGCACTCGTACAGAGTGTGGGGGGAAAACCGATCGATAATTTCAGAGTGCACTCGTACAGAGTGTGAGGGAAAACCGATCGATAATTTCAGAGTGCACTCGTACAGAGTGTGGGGGGAAAACCGATCGATAATTTCAGAGTGCACTCGTACAGAGTGTGAGGGAAAACCGATCGATAATTTCAGAGTGCGCTCGTACAGAGTGTGAGGGAAAACCGATCGATAATTTCAGAGTGCGCTCGTACAGAGTGTGAGGGAAAACCGATCGATAATTTCAGAGTGCGCTCGAGTGTGGGAACAATCAATAAATTTGAGAAGGAATGGGATTTTCCACAACTCTATGTTTTATGTTATAGTAGTTGGAAAATGACACTTCTAAAGCACATTTAACAAATGTAGGTTTTTATAACATATAATATATAAAATAAGTTTGAACATTTTAGCATGCTACTTATTTAAATGTTCTAAAGTTATAGTAGTGGAAAAATGGTGGTTCTAGACCAACTTTAACAAATTTAGTTTTTAACACCATATGATATATAAAATAAGTTTGAACATTTTAGCATGCTACTTATTTGAATATTCTAAAGTCATAGTAGTGGAAAAATGATGGTTCTAGACCAACTTTAACAAATTTTGTTTTTTGACAAAATATGATGTATAAAATAAGTTTAAACATTATACAATGGTGTAGTAGAGTAAAAATGAGGGTTCTAGACCAACTTTAACAAATTTTGTTTTTTGACAACATATGATGTATAAAATAAGTTTGAACATTTTACCATGGTGTAGTAAGGTAAAAATCAGGGTTCTAAACCAACTTTAACAAATTTAGTTTTTTACACGTTTCAGACGATTCTACCACTTGGTTGATCGGTTGATTGTTGGAAAATGAAAAGTAAAAATGTGGATAGTTATGTAGGAAAACTGCGCCCATTCAAAAGACGTGTTCGAATGGCAAGCCCATTTTAAAGACGTGTTCGAATGGCAAGCCCATTCAAAACACGTGTTCGAATAATTTTTGAAAGATATTACGTCGTGGTATTGTTCAACAAATTGTTCAACATGTTCAACAGGTTCAACATGTTCAACATGTTCAACATGTTCAACATGTTCAACATGTTCAACATGTTCAACATGTTCAACTTGTTCAACATGTTCAACATGTTCAACATGTTCAACATGTTCAACATGTTCAACATGTTCAACTTGTTCAACATGTTCAACATGTTCAACATGTTCAACATGTTCAACATGTTCAACATGTTCAACTTGTTCAACATGTTCAACATGTTCAACATGTTCAACATGTTCAACATGTTCAACTTGTTCAACATGTTCAACATGTTCAACATGTTCAACTTGTTCAACATGTTCAACATGTTCAACATGTTCAACTTGTTCAACATGTTCAACATGTTCAACATGTTCAACATGTTCAACTTGTTCAACATGTTCAACATGTTCAACAAGTTGTTCAACATGTTCAACAAGTTGTATATAAAGCTATGTTGAAAGACTTTCTCATCATTTGAATAGTGTAGGTTGAACCGAAAGGATGTATAAATGCAACATTTGTTCGAAATCTTACAATTAGCTGCAAAGTCGCATATGGTAAAGTTATTTCTAAACATTTTAGGACATAGTGTGTCCAACCTCGAGTGTGACAGCTCCCTATAGAGCATAAAAGGTACCTACCCTCAGACATAACGCACATTCTGTATCAAGATACTGAAGAGTGAACATGTCTGCAGTGAGTGAACAACAACTACCATCTATGGCAATGCCTGCAGAAAATTCTATAGCAAAGCCTGAGACAATACCTACAGCAAAGTCTAAGGCAATGCCCATGGTAAAGTCTAAGGCGAAGTCACGTCAGCAGCGTCAAAAGCGACCACATCTTAGAAAGATAAAAAGAGATGAGTTACCAGCTATGACGCCGCCGTGTAAAATGCGAAAAAATACGACAGAGCCTAATATGAAGCGAGAACCGGAGCGTAAAGCTGATACCACCATGAAGAAGATGCGTGTAGACGATTCACCGGTTATGATACCCATTAATGGAGAAACATATATTAAATTGGTGAATTATCAACAGAAAGTGATGGTTAACATTCGTAAATATATTACGAATCATGCATCTGGGAGGTTATATCCTACCAAGAAGGGAATTTTATTGTCATTGAAAGACTGGCACATGTTGAAGAAGCAAATGACGTCAGTGGATCTCATGCTTCAGAAAATGGATTTGTATAAATGCAGTGACTGTCAGAAGATGGTTGAGTAGACAGGGAGATGACTGTATACAGTTTTAACAGCATGACGAGCTTAATAAATGCTTTGATTTCATCACAGTGCAGAAGATTGGACCGAAGGTTTTGAAGCTTGACAAGAACTTAGCTTTGACTCATATAAACATGTACATTTGATATGTAGTTCAAATTAAATTGTCTTCATATGTAGACTATGAAATTAACATTATCTATGTTCATGTGAAGTCAGTTGTTATAAAATTTTAAGTTAAGTTCTTCTGCACATGTATTAACATAATATGTATTTGAAATAGTTTTATTTTTATCATAATTGTACATAGTTGTAATGTTCAATAAAAACACATATGATGCTTTTCAACTTTTTATTTTTCTCATACAATACTTGGATATAATACATAATAAAACAATACTTGGATATAATACATAATAAAACAATACTTGGATATAATACATAATAAAACAATACTTGAATATAATACATAATAATACAATTCTTGAATATAATACGTAATAATACAAAATTAACTATAATACCCAATATATGATATATGGTTTACGGGTCAATTAAAACCGTGTCAGGAACCTTACGACTTTATATGTTGCAAAGCAAGACATATATTACACAACGCTTAAGTTAATAAAATATTACAACATTTATAAAGTCTTTATTATAAAGTTTAGTCAAATAAGTCTATTTTTCTGCATCTGTTTCACTCTGTTCACTGTCCATGCCACTTTTGTTGTCACTGCTACCATCCTCCTCCTCCTCCATATCTAGTAGCTCTTCAAAGAATGCATTGTTTTTCCTTATAGCCGCCTTTAATGCCTTTGAATACTTATAATGTTTTTCATCAACAAAGTAATTAAAGTCCTCTAAAATCTTTTGATAATGTTTGCTTTGTTGTAGACGCTGGGTATAGTTGAACAGTCTCATAAACAGTTGTTTTAGTCCATGCTTATAAATGGGTCGAAGGTCATAACTTGCTATTTCGCGCGCATCTTCAAGTCCTTGTTCTTCATATTCTGAAACCTTTTCTTGAAATATGTTATCATAGTCATCGTAGACGTCTTGAACCATATCATGCCAAACAGAGTCTATTTCTGACTCACTTTCAGAGTCTGTTTCTGACTCACTTTCAGAACTCCTGTCATCAGCATCCTCACCACACTGCTCCATATGTTTGAGCAAAGCTTCTTCGCTGTTGTACAATGCACCACATTCTGTACAAGCATGTGCATTCTTTTCAGCTATGTTGACGCTTTGACTTTCCATAGAAGACTCATCTAAAGTTTCCGTGAAAGGTAGTTTTACAGGGTTTTCCATATCCAATTCTTCATCCACTTCTGAAGCGTGAGCAACCTTTAAGTGTCTTTTAAGACTTTGCGGCCAATTGTAAGATTTCGAACAAATGTTGCATGTATACATCCTTTCGGTTCAACCTACACTATTCAAATGATGAGAAAGTCTTTATGTACAACTTGTTCAACATGTTCAACAACATGTTGAACAACAACATGTTGAACATGTTGAACATGTTGAACAAGTTGAACATGTTGAACATGTTGAACATGTTGAACATGTTGAACATGTTGAACATGTTGAACATGTTGAACAAGTTGAACATGTTGAACATGTTGAACATGTTGAACATGTTGAACATGTTGAACATGTTGAACATGTTGAACATGTTGAACCTGTTGAACATGTTGAACAATTTGTTGAACAATACCACGACGTAATATCTTTCAAAAATTATTCGAACACGTGTTTTGAATGGGCTTGCCATTCGAACACGTCTTTAAAATGGGCTTGCCATTCGAACACGTCTTTTGAATGGGCGCAGTTTTCCTACATAACTATCCACATTTTTACTTTTCATTTTCCAACAATCAACCGATCAACCAAGTGGTAGAATCGTCTGAAACGTGTAAAAAACTAAATTTGTTAAAGTTGGTTTAGAACCCTGATTTTTACCTTACTACACCATGGTAAAATGTTCAAACTTATTTTATACATCATATGTTGTCAAAAAACAAAATTTGTTAAAGTTGGTCTAGAACCCTCATTTTTACTCTACTACACCATTGTATAATGTTTAAACTTATTTTATACATCATATTTTGTCAAAAAACAAAATTTGTTAAAGTTGGTCTAGAACCATCATTTTTCCACTACTATGACTTTAGAATATTCAAATAAGTAGCATGCTAAAATGTTCAAACTTATTTTATATATCATATGGTGTTAAAAACTAAATTTGTTAAAGTTGGTCTAGAACCACCATTTTTCCACTACTATAACTTTAGAACATTTAAATAAGTAGCATGCTAAAATGTTCAAACTTATTTTATATATTATATGTTATAAAAACCTACATTTGTTAAATGTGCTTTAGAAGTGTCATTTTCCAACTACTATAACATAAAACATAGAGTTGTGGAAAATCCCATTCCTTCTCAAATTTATTGATTGTTCCCACACTCGAGCGCACTCTGAAATTATCGATCGGTTTTCCCTCACACTCTGTACGAGCGCACTCTGAAATTATCGATCGGTTTTCCCTCACACTCTGTACGAGCGCACTCTGAAATTATCGATCGGTTTTCCCTCACACTCTGTACGAGTGCACTCTGAAATTATCGATCGGTTTTCCCCCCACACTCTGTACGAGTGCACTCTGAAATTATCGATCGGTTTTCCCTCACACTCTGTACGAGTGCACTCTGAAATTATCGATCGGTTTTCCCCCCACACTCTGTACGAGTGCACTCTGAAATTATCGATCGGTTTTCCCTCACACTCTGTACGAGTGCACTCTGAAATTATCGATCGGTTTTCCCCCCACACTCTGTACGAGTGCACTCTAAAATTTCTCAGTCGGTTTTCCCCCCACACTCTGTACACATGTACTTATGCTATGTGTGTGGTTACTGTAATGGGGAAACCATTGAAATATGACTAATTAAATATTATCATAATAATAATAATAAAAAAAATAAAAAAAGTTACACAGTCACATAATGTCACGGAGTCACATGATGTCACAGTCACATGTTGTCACATAATGTCACAGAGTCATAAAAATGAGCAAAAACTAAAAATAACCAAAAAAAATTTTTTTTGTCCCAGCCGGGAATTGAACCCGGGGCTCTTAGGTTGCTAGTCGTTCGCTCTAACCAGTGAGCCATTACGACTTCTCTGTTGAACGATCTGATAATGACATACATACGTTTGACTAATTATGTTCATATAGCAATTCAATAGTCATATAGCTATTTGATGTTACATAGTCACGTGATGTAACAAAGTGTCACATGATGTAACATAGTGTAACATTGTGTCACATTGTGTTACATAATGTAACATAATGTTACCAAAAAAAAAAAAAAAAAAAAAAAAAAAAAACATTTTACAAAGTTTTGAATTCACTTCAACTCAAAAAAAAAAATAAAAAAAAAATAAAAAAAAAAAAGATGACTTACCACAAGTCATTGGTTAATTTGTCTTCCAATCTTGCACTTCCCTTTTCCAAAGAATAACCAAATCTTTCACTTCTCTTTTCCAATGAATAGCTAATGTTTCACTTCCTTTTTCCAAAGAATAGTCAATGTTTCACTTCGTCTCCTATGTGTATTCCAGTCAATCCTTCACTTGTTCTTGAACAGCACAGCACAACACAATAGGTAAGAGCAACTGTTTTCACTTTTTTCCCCTGTGTATCCAACGGCAGTCAGAGCTTGAATGATGTATATGTGCACAGACAATGTGCTCTTATAGGAGTGTTGAATCACATCCTAGGGGGGGGGGGGGGTCCCATGATATGATATACTTCTTCACCGGGGGGGGGGGTCCCTATGCTATATGATTCTTGACCGGGGGGGGGGGGGTCCCCATGGTATATGACTCTTCACCAGGGGGGGGGGGTCCCCATGGTATATGATTCTTCACCAGGGGGGGGGGTCCCCATGATATGAAAGTGGTGCCCGAGGGCGGGTTCGATCCATTGACCTTCAGATCATGGGTCCGCTTACGGGTCCTATGCTCTACCGACTGAGCCATTCCGGCCAGAAGGTTAATGATTGGGAAAATAGTCCTCATATACAATTAGAGCCACATGAAACATGATTTATAGGTCACGTGACATATGATTGACAGGTCACGTGACTAAAGACTCACTTTGACAACCTAAATGATATGATTGACAGAAAGTGAAAGTAGTGCCGGAGGGCGGGCTCGAACCACCGACCTTCAGATCATGCTTCAGCATTAAGGGCCCTGCGCTCTACCAACTGAGCCATTCAGGTCAGAAGGTTATTGATCGGGAAAATTTTCCTCATATACATGATTGACAGGTCATGTGACATATGACACGTGACACATGATTGACATGTCACGTGACTAATGATGTCATGATGACCTCATTATGACGTCATTCATACAGGCGCGCGCTATTTCAATTACCATCTGGTCCAGAACTCTCATGAGAGTTCTGGACCACCCTGTGACGTCATTTTGGCGCCAATTTTTGGTCCAGAACTCTCGTTTCTCAACTACTCATACACACGGAAACAGGGAGGGGTTTTAGGAACGCACAGTCTACAATGTTATGGTTAATCCATTTTGTCGCAAGTCATGCATGGGAGAGGGTGCGGTGGGGGAGGGGGGCATTGTTGAGATAAAAAAGTATAAATCTGTGTATGTTAGCATATGTTGAGGAATTCTATGTCCATGTTCTTGTCTAAGATCTTGATATTAAATTTAAAAAAAACAATATTCACAAATTTAAATTTTGGTATCAAAAAGTAATTGTATGACATAAGAAATTATTTTCTAATAAAATAACTTGAATTTTTGAGGTCAGCATACAAATATCTATTTATGACATCTTGGAATTCTTGATATAGGAAATTATTTAATGACGTCACGAAATGAATTCTTGATATTGTAAATTCGAGGTCTATAAATGTTATCAATAAGTGAACTTTTGATATATAAAATCTGTTATTAAAACAATTTCTGACTTCAAAAATTCTATATCACTAACTGAATTAGTAATAACAATAATTCAATATGTGAAAACAAAACTTAGACTGTGAACATTTCCCTATATACGCAAGTTGTTCACAGCTAAATTACTGATATCAGTGCAACGGAATATCAGGACAAGGCCATCCGGCAAATTGGACCACTTGACAAGTATGACCAAGCAGTCCTTGGTGGAGCCAGCTATTTGGAGCTGCTCTATCCATGAGGGAGGAGCCATCACCGGGGTGGTTCTACCCAGTTGTCTACCGGATCCTCCCCCCTTTTTTGGGAGCAGGGATAGACCAGAGTCTTGATGCTTTCAAGTATTCAAGAATGCACTTACAGATGCACTTGAAAATGGCCGGGCTCAGAGAATAGAGTAAGTTTAACGCTACGACCAGAAGCGCTCTTATGTCTTACGACCATACCCCTCCAACCTCCCACTGTTGGTACGCCCAGCCAATGTCGGGTGACATACATACGGACAGACGGATGTATGACAGTCTTAAACATAAAAATAAAGTGATGTCCTTCATTAAAGTTAAATCACACGATCTCTAAAATAAACACTTACTCGTGCTAGAGATAAATGATTGATGAAAGCAAATTGTTATCAATTATTACAAATAAATTATATGTCTTTACTCACTCAAATTACATGCACCGTAGTAAGAAATTTTATTATCTCTACGACAGTAGATGATAAGTGCCTAAGTGGCGAAAATGCCTCTACCCACTTCTGTAAGTTGACCAACGACCTGATCGTACGAAGCCACCTAAAGCAAACTGCAGTCCTAATGTTCTTGAACTGTAACTGCCTTGGGGCTATTCCCCCCCCCCCTCCCCCTCTGATCTTGGACTTAGGGCATTGCCTGAAGTTTAGCCCTCGTTTGCTTGATATGCCTCCGCTCTGGCTCTGGTTGTTGTTCTTGCTGTAACAGACGGAAAACTAGGATTAGAAATGACTTTTTCTGCAGCGATAAAAGGGTCAATTGAATAAAGTCTAGTTAATTTATGTTGGGTGAATTCTTTTAGACAGAACTTGACAGTATTAGGACATAACCAACATCCTGTGCATAATATGTCTTATAGGGCAACAGTATGCCAGGCGCTCAAGGAGTCAGCTTCCTGACTGTCCCAGTTGATGGGCTTTGATTTTACAATCAGCTAGAATACTGGAGTTTTTTTTTTTTTTGGCTTTAGACTATGCCTCTAATATTCTCCGTTTAATGTAATTAGAGAGTGTGTTTGGAAATGTATTTGGTCACTCCAGGCCTGAAAGAAATGATTAGTGTTTTCTGACTTGAGACTCTGTAATCCTTGGAACTCCATGTATTTTCTAAGAGCCCGTACTGGACAGAGCATGGAGAATGGATCTTCCCTTGACGTGGGAATGGGAAGGGATGGGAGCTTCATCTCTTAGAAGGTCAACGCCTTTCTACTGGCTGTGTGGGTCTTACCCATGAACTGTGGCTTGGTTCTTTAGAACCACTTTGTCCAGGGAGCCTTATTTGAATGACCTCTTTTTCCAAAGCATGGAATTCTCCCCATCTTTTACCGGGGCTAATGCCAAAAGAAAGATGAATTTCAGTGTAGCCCATCTAAGCAATACAGTTTTTTCTTCGAAGGTGTTCATCTCAGAGAAAAATCTATGAACCAGTTCTATATCCCATTGTGCCACGTTTGACCTGGATTGGAGTGACACTAGCATAAAATGCCTGATTAGTATGGAGATATAAGAGTCCTCCCCTGGATCGTGGCCTGAAACTAGCCTGAGCATTGCTGTGATCGCTGGCCTATGCTCTTCTCTAGAAGATGGTCTTACGAGTAAGTCTTCATGTAAAAAAATTTAAAAAATCGGCTTCAACCAGCTGGGAAGCTTTGAATGGGTCAAGTTTTTGCTTTTTGCATCAACCCGAAAATTGATTCCATTGTGATCGATAGGATTTTTTACGTTGGTGGCCTATGCATTGTGTTGTTTTCTTTATTATCCCATCTGGGAATCGTTTATCTTTCAAAAGGTAGAGATAGGTACCGCACCCCCAATAGGAGTCACGGATGGCAGGGGATTTGAAGGCACTTCTCTACTCTGTGCCTGATAGCAGAGCGAACCAAGGGGCTTCCGGTACCGTGGTGCTATAACGAGTTTGCTCCCAGGAAACCCCACGACCTTGAGCAACAACTGCATATAGCACCTGCTCGGACTATCAACACTTGAGGGCGTCCATCCCCGGCTTTCCGGTCTGGATAGAGGAGACATGTCTTTGAGTCAGTGGGTAAATAGGTCCTAGTAGGGGGACCCCACGGGGACTGAGCCACTACCCACAGAAAGCATTCCTGGCTTAGGCACCACTCCGTACTACTCTGCCTACTCTGGAGGCTAGATTCGCCATTGCATTTAGACCTCCTGCCATATGGCAGATCTCCTTGCTTGCGAGGATGTCACAGCGGTCAAGTTGTCCAGCATCACATTTACTGACCTGTTTTCCACACTGCGGAGCCAGCCAAACAACTCTCAGTTCTAGCCAGTTTTGTGACTGCTTTCTTAAAGACAAGAAATATCCGACGAAAAAAAGCTGTTCGAAGTCTGGCATTTCCTGTATATTTTTCTTGTCTAATAACTCTTGCACCATATATTGCAGAACCTGATTCTGCCTGGAGACTTGGCTGTAGGAGGTGGCAGTTTTGGAACTTTTGGACTGAAGGGGTACCGTGGACCACCTGCCTCTGTTGTCCCTTTTGAACAGAAGGAATAGCCATGTCGTAGCTATTTGACTACTCGACCCCCATTTCTACCCAGACTTTGTAAAATAGCCTAGACATGCCCCTGTGGGCAAAGACTCTTTGCAGTTCAGTAGCCCCTCTATTGTTTGTAAATAACGAATGACATCGCTTGATGACTCCCTTATCTCCCACGCGGCTCTGTGGTTCGTTGCTACCTTTATTGCTAGGAGGTATGGTGACTAGTGGCGGAGTCATTTTGTTGCCTCTGCCCATTGGGGAGTGGTGGCGCGACTGGGATGCAGTCCTATCCCTCTTGTTGCCTCTTAAACCGACCCTACTGGAAACGGCTCTCCACATAGAGGTGTCTTGGTCGAGCCGCCAACCCCCAAATCCTGGCATAGAGCTCGGTTTTATGAATTAACCCTTTCGACGTTTTGTGACGGGAATAATTCAGACTGGCTTAAGATACTAGAGTGTCTTAATTCACGAGCTTCTTCGACCGAAGACAAGCAGTGCAGCAAGAACGCGTCCCTTCGCAAATGCTAAGTTAGTTTGTTAGTTGATTTGCGTGTGTCTCGAGTGGCCACTTATACACACTTCGGGAGATTTGGAACCACTAGGGCCTCTTTAAATGCCTTGATATTATATTCAGCGTTTGACGAGCTAGCCCTTCCAAAACTTTCGCGCCTTTTTTAACCATGTCCGAATCTGGCTTCACCCTGGGCATCCTCACTGTTCCTTATGAGGGAGAGGTCGTTGCTCCGGCGGCTCCATTGGAATTACGTTGTCGGAGAATCTATACGTTGCCGGTATGATCCCTAGCTGCTTAGATGGGTGAAGTTGCGTCATGACCTTGCCCTCACCCAACTCTACCCGCTGAAATTCCCTCTGTCTTGCCGCCACCGCATTGGTGACTCCGGCACTGGTGTGAAGAGCCAGAAGTGCCTTTGCGAATTCAACATTATGGAGTAAAGGGATGCTGCTTGTCTGTAAACGGAATGTAAAATCCGGATTGTCTCTAACGCCGGTGGGGCAGAGCAAAATCTTAAGAAGGCAGGGCGGGGGAGAAGGGGTGGGGATTGGACGTCGGCGAGTTGTTGCCCGGTCTCTTCAATGTTACGGACCTTTTCTAGGCGATCAAAGTTCATCTAGAAGTCGAATGAGCCGGATAAGTGTGCCTCCACTTTATTTCCTAAAATTCATCATCTCTTCCCACCCCCACCCCCCCCTCCCCCGGCGCTGACTGCAGTAGTTCTTTGTCATTGTCCGTTTCCTGGTCCTCCTCAAGCGGTAAGAACGTTTTGTCCAGTGCCTGGATGGGGCCAGGAAATGGGAGCTGGTTGGAGACTGTGTGTACGTATCTCTGGGTTGCAGAACCGAAATGTGTCGTGCAGAGGGAGGCCCACTCACTCCTCATCACTGGCTTGAATATCCTTTGCTTGTGCTCCTCATGATGCCGCTGCCCAGGGCAGTGTTTTCATTATGATGAATGCCTGTAGCGAAGCCAGCTGGGCTTGCGTCTGCTCCTGCAGGGTACTCATCGCTGATATTTCTTCACATGCTGCTTCAGGAGTCAACTCTTCGGTCGGTTTTGCTACGGCGCTGAGAGGGGAAGTCGCCGCTCTAAGTGCTGTGACAGGGGGATGCCCAGCTTCCCCCTAGGATAACCAACACTGGCGAGTTGCCCAGAGTGATAATTCTAACCGTTACAGTCTCGTTCTGGGCTCCTAGTGAAAAGGCGGCGAAAGCAGGACTGCGACGAGAGTCATGCGTCTCTCAGTGCCAGTCTGCTACGGTCTCTGAAGACACCGAGCGATTAAGTTTGGCCTTCTTACAACCTTTGCCCGATGAGGGCTCGGTCTGCAAGCTATCTTCAGACGCTAGAGCGCGAGAAATGGAGGGGTGTGACTTGGACTCTCATAGCGTTTTCTGACGTCTGCGTTCTTCACGCAGTTCTTTACCCCGATGGTTCTTCATACGGTTTGACTTTATCGCCTTCTACTCCGTTTGAGAGAGGCGCTCGCACTCTATGTATGTGTTCTATTCCTCACAAAGCACTAAGCCTTCCGTGAGGCGGCAATTGTCGCAGAGGGAGTGGGGGTTGCCATGGGTGGCCACAAGCTGCTTTGTGTTCCGAACCTTCTGTCTCAGCCATGTATGCAACAGAAAATTCTGGTAAGTAACCTTGCAGCAAACCCCTTTTTTGTTTACACTGAATCTACCCTCTCTCCTATCCACACCTAGAGAGGAGGGAGGCTCAAACTCAGGGAGGATAACGGGTAAGAGGGGTAACCCAAGTGGGTAGGGCCACAAGGGATACCCCACTCTTGTTTACCCTGCCATCTTAATTGGGTAGAGCCACTTGGCTCCTCCCTTTTAATTCGTCCCCTCAAACCAGATGGGCAGAGCCACTGGGTTCCCCGACGAGCACACAAGGGATGGAAGTGGAGATGACCCCGTAAAAATCTGGCTAGAAACGTATAAGACAAATCGAGCCTCTGCTAATTCAGTCACAGCGGCCCTGGCAAGCCAATGGCGCTGGGTTTATGTTGAGCCAAGGCAACGAGAGAACTAAACAATGTCACTTCCTTCTCCACCATGCCTCTCCAACATCCAATCTAAGACCAACAACCAACAGACAGTCAGACTGACACAGCTCCTAGTATCTCCAGGTATAAAGATGAATCTGCTAACTATAACGTCTTCTAGGCCCAAAGGGTCGAAAATAAGCTCAATATCGCTCTGTCTCTAACCGTTTTCGAGATAATTGTCAACTTCCGGTTTTTTGCCTTGACCCTGAAGGATGAGGTCAAGGTCACCGAGGTACCTCTTACATAACGTCTTTTAGGCCCAAAGGGTCGAAAATACGCTCAAAATCGCTCTGTCTCTAACCGTTTTCGAGATAATTGTCAACTTCCGGTTTTTGACCTTGACCATGACGGAGGAGGTCAAGGTCACCGAGGTACCTCTTATATAAAGTCTTTTAGAATAAGCTCAAAATCGCTCTATCTAACCGTTTTCGAGATACTGGTCAACTTCCGGTGTTTGACCTTGACCATGACGGAGGAGGTCAAGGTCACCGAGGTACCTCTTATATAACGTCTTTTAGGCCCAAAGGGTCGAAAATAAGCTCAAAATCGCTCTATCTCTATCCGTTTTCGAGATAATGGACAATTTTTCTCTAACGGGTTTCAATATACAAAAGTCACATGACCTTTACCTTGACACTGAATGTCGAGATTACATCCATGATGTTACTGTCTACTGACACCGTACATGTGTGGAAACAAGGATTTGAGGGCTATTTCCAGCAATTTTCCGCTATGGAATAGGTTTTGAAAAAGTATTTTGACCTCAATTTGACCTTGACCTTGAAGGTCAAGGTAAAAAAATGTTGCGGATTTCACGACAACTCATTACCCTCTATGTCTCTGCCAAATGCCGTCTTTCTACTACAAACCGTGTAGGAGGAGTTTTCTGGGAACCACTTTGAGGTAAAAAAACTTTGACCTCAATTTGACCTTGCGGATTTCACGACATCTCATCACCCTCTATCTCTGTGCCAAATTTCATCATCCTACGTCAAATAGCGTAGGAGGAGTTTTCTGGAAACCTCCGTGACGGAAAAAGAAAAAAAAGGGAAGGAATAAACGGCCAGATTTCTGTGCAAAGCATACCCATTTGCAAACTATGTTTGCAAGTGGGAATGAATTGAAAAACCAAATAAGCACTTCTTATTCTGGAAACTAGATGAAAAATCTTCAAAGATTCGTCAATAAAAATTCGTCTTCACTGTTCCGCGCATAAATAAGGAATGTGGGTATTGTGTTGTTATTCAGTCTTTCAGACTCGAATGTTTTACCTAACAAAGCAATTTGTTTGTTTACAGTGTACGCTCTACGTAGAAAATTCGTTTCAATTGACAAATCAAAATTTACTCATCAATTACCATAAATAAGGCAAATCCCGTCTCAAGAACTTTTGCTTTTGCAAAGTAATACGCTTTTTTAACGTTCTCCATCTTTAGACAAGATTTTTCTTCATTTAGAGTAATCTATGGACAATATGAAGCGGAACGAATCCAAGGATGGATCAAGAAAAGTTCCGATTACGCTTTTACTTGTAAAAGGGCGTTTTACAAAATAAAAAGACAGCTTTACTTCGCAAGAACTTGCTTATCTTATCTTCATCTTCAGACACAATTTCAATGCACAATTAGCATATGATAACATAAATAGGTGGATGAATCCAATTGAGAATGACCAACTCCAAGAGAGGGTTAGCCTACCTGGGTAGAGCCAAACCGAAAAGCTCTTCCGCATGAGTTAAACCATGATCATGGGTAAGACGATCTTTGTTCTACCCATATGAGAAATAAGGTCAATTGGTATTCCCACTTTGAGTGCGTCTATCCTCCAAGCTTGTGGATCTGGGCAGAGGGAGACATATACCGCGTTAAATGTTGGGACTGGCTAACGCATCTACACAGGGGGAACATAAGAAGATTGAGCCACTACGAGGTGCAAAAAGTTCTGTTTCAGATACCACTAGGTTTGCACCACGCTGCTCATTCTAGCGGTTAGGTCAGCTAACGCATCGGGACTGCCGGCAAAGTGGTCCGCCGAAAGCCTAATGTTGTGTGTCCTCACAAGGCAAGGGTCTCCGACCTTAGCTGGGTCAGTTCGACCGACTGGGTGCCTCCCTGTTTATGTTTTGTTTATGGTCACCGCAGTAGAGTTCTTCTGTTGAATATTCACCGACTTGCTCTGCAGTCTGGTGAGAAGCTGAGTAAGTGCTAACCCATTAGTGAGTTTTATCGCTAGACTGGGGGACCAAGTGGCTTCCTACAGTTTCCCCTGAAGCCCCGCCCTTTGGCGAAAGCACCTGTTAGAATCGACAGTGCAGGGGGCGGGTGATGTTTGAATGAGTTAAACATTCAGGGGCCACCGCCCACTGAAGGTCTTCGCCCCTGCCCCGAGCCACTGCTGCTCGCATTATTCTTTAAAATTTTCTCTAATGGAATTCACAACAGAACCTTCTGTGGCTACTAACAAGTTCAGAAGAGAGTTCATTTCGGAAAGCTTCATTTGAAAATTGTCGGAGGACTGTACGGCCTTGACAATTCTTTCTGCCTTTCTTTGTTTGGATAGACGCTAGCCCGAGCACAAGATCTGATTTGCCAAATTTACTAGAGGTCCTGCCTTCAGCGCTTGTCTTACCAGTAGAAGGTTTTGAAGGTTCTGAGGCCTTACCCTGCCCCATGTGAGCCAAAAACCAATCGTCTAAATAATGAGGGATGAGCATACCATGGCCCACTTTTTAACACTTTTGTCACTTTTGAGAAGATGAAAGGTTGATAGACCTAAAAGAAACACAAGAAACTAATATCTTTTTCCTCTACCTGAAAACCCGGGTATTGTCTACTGTCTGGACCTATGAAGATGTACAGATGAGTGTTTCACAAGTTTATGGAAGCTCTAAAATGCCCTATTGTAACTTTTCTTTTCTCACTTGGCCTTTATCTACAGTAAAACCTGGTTAATCATGGCAAAGTTGGGACTGGTAAATTTTGTCCGGATTTGCCAGGTGTCCGGATCACTCAGGGTCCACTACAACGGCCCGATTTTCTCGATAAATAAAACAACAACTGTTTATTCGTGACACTTGTATTTTTTTCGTTTCACTAGCTATAAATTACAATTTTACACTCACATTTGAACATATTATTTCTTGGTGAAATATTGAGTGATAGAGGTTTGCTTCTCTGCTGACTCTGAATTTATTTGATCTTCAAATAAGGAGTGGTTTTTTAAATCCATATTTGCGTATAATAGGACAGTCACACGATCTTTTGATCATTTTCCACCTGAGCAAGTTTTCCCTTTTACATTCATAGTTTTGTTTGGTAATTCCCTAAAATAAGCCAGTTTCATCTATATTGAAAATGTCTTTCGTGTCATATCCCTCAGTTACATTTCCTAGTCTCTTTTTTCAGTTATTCACAACACTAATTTCAGTGTTTCCTCCCTCACCAGACACAGAATGAAAGCGGATGTTATATCGCTTGCTAAAGTTTTCGAAGCAATCATTTGAAGCCTTAAATTTACTCTGTCCTAGTTGCTTTGCAAAAAATGCTTTCTCTTTAATACGCGGGCCTGAAATCGGCACTTTTTGACTTCTCATCCGGTTAAAACAGACATAAACAGCCTTATTTAATTGCTCATTTGGTGCTCCTACACAAGGCCTTTTTATTGCCGAATTTTAGCACTCATCGTACTCTTTGAGCAAAATCTCTTTATTTTTCAAAATGTCAGAAACAGTACTTTTACCAAGACCGAACTCATCAGCTAATTTTCTGGTAGTTTTTCCTGTGCTTGCTTTGATTAATTTCACTTTCTCACCAACACTCAAATCATTCCTTTTTCTTTTGTCACCACTTTCACGTAGCTCATATTAAGCGATTTTTTTAATTGATAGATACAATATGACCTCATTTGTGGACGTGGCATGCGTTCCGCGATTGAGACGTTTGCAAACAAAAGCAGTCATATTTGTTGTTGCACATTCTTATTGACATTATCTGAGGCAGATGCAACCAAGCCACAGGGAATACGCAATTAACTTGTCCGAATTACACGGGGTACTCAAAAAGTAAAAACCTACAGTTGAGACTACCAAATGTTGTCCGGTGTCCCGAATAGGGAGGTGTCCGTATTTCCCAGGTTTTAATTACATAGAAATCAATGAGAAATTAAAAGTGCCTGATAAAATCTGTCCGAATTATACAGGTTTGTCCAGAGGTAGGTTTTACTGTACGTAGAACGTTGTGGGCAGTAAGAACTGGTTCAAATCTGACAAATTTATCACCATTTTTCAACCCCCTGTTTTGGGTATCAGAAATATACAGCTGAAAAGGCCTGCATTTCCTTAAGGCCTTACTTATTAAGTAATTCTACAATCATCTTTTGCCTGGTGGTGGCTAAGTGTCTGGAGTTTTCTGATGAAGAGCAATAGCGGGCCCATGCACCAACTGCCCTTATTGATGGGGGAGGGGAGTCCATTAGAGCCATTTGACTACTCGACGAGGGGCACCATCTATTCCCAAAAGTTGCAAATATACTACCCCCTATAGGCCAAGATTCTTAGCAGTTCAGTAAATACTCTACTTGTTGTTACAAAAGAAACAACGTCGCCACAAGCTGAGCCTGTGAAACTGTCCTTCACTTCTGTTCTTTTTCTTGAATGTGCCTCGGCTGATGGTGCTTGGCAAGTAAGGGAGATTGGCCGAGCCATTAGAGCCATATCCCGACAGAGGGCCCTGTTTTCTAAGATCACGCTCTCCACTGTCATCAATGGGAGCAGCTCCATCTATCTCAGAATACCAGAATGGCTAAAAGCACCCTTGACAGACGACTAGCAGTGTAGCAAGCTAAGTTGCCATATAGAAGTTAGTTAGTGTACCGCTATCTTTGCTATATCCTTGCTGGCAACCGACACACACTCAAGTAGTTTCAAAATCACAAGGTCTATAAGTTTTTTTTTTGGTTCAGTGCACCTATCAGGACCTTTTTTTTAATGTTAAGTGTTTGGCGAGCTAAGCTCTTCAGCACACCAGCGTCCTTTTCCATTTTGGGAATGTCTGAGTGAGTCTTCGCCCTAGCCATCCACACAGTTCTTTTACATGGCTATCCCAATGGCTTGATGGGGACCAGGTTATCTATTATTCTGCACGGAGCCGACCCAACTGAATTGTTTTAATGGGTGGAGCCGTAACCTCACCCATGTTCATATGAAATTCCCATTCCCTTGCCACAACCGCGTTGGCTTCCCCGCACTGGCCGCTAGGACAAGAATGTTTCCTGTACTGGGCCTTCACTCTGCGAGGTAAGCCTGATGTAGGGCTCCTCTTTTCCGCAAACGGCTTCCTGCCTCTATTCCTGTCAGCCACATGATTTCTTTCACAATATCCCTGAATGAAATGTCTTCCGGTAACATCTCGGCTGATTACGCGTCTCATGGCTTGAGTGCTCTCCCTTGTACGGGGAGGGTAGGGCAAGGAGTGCGACTTGGTTAGCTCACAGCAGCCTCCCCCCATCCGAGTCTGATTCTTCCGCCGCTGACATGGGCGGGAGTCTTCCCCTTTGTCTTCTGACTCCTGGTCATCCCTTTCAGAATAGACAGCCTTGTCTCTGTTCTTATGGGGCAGTAAAAAGAGAAGAGCTGGGTATCCGTATCTTTAACCTGCAAGGCAGATACCTGTCCTGTGGGAGCAGGAAGCTGCCAACAGGGGGTACATACAATTTGACCAACCACAATTTGATCAACCGCAATTTGACCAACAGAAATTTGACCAACAGCAATTTGACCAACCGCTTAATGGAAAAACTGACATTTGACCAACTTTCAGTTTTAGACATATATAACCTTATAAATCTAGGAGTTCGCGGTTTCGTAAGAAAAAGTAATTTCAAAGAAGTGCTCATTCGCATCAAAGAGATGTTGTGCTAATCCCCTCTCTGTCATTGAGCGTCATAAGGTTGAGTTCCACGTACCCTGTTAATCTCCGTAATCCGGCGTTATACAAGGCGTTATACAAACAAACCCACACCTGGTGGAAGCTTTAGTGTCATCTCAGGTAGGTGTTTTATGTGAAGTTTTGAGAGCATATGAGATTACTACCATCCCGGTGTTATAACTGTTTAAATGTTGCTATTGTCGGAACATTTGTGATTGGTAATCTTTTACTGATAAGTGGTACGAAAAACAATAAATTATGAAGTTGGTCAAATGTCCGTTTTTTCATTAAGAGGTTGGTCAAAATGCGGTTGGTCAAATTGCAGTTGGTCAAATTTCGGTTGGTCAAATTTCGGTTGGTCAAATATCCTACACCCGCCAACAGAGAGGTCTTGTGTCTTTCCATCATCAGAGCTTGAATCGAAGTCAGCTGTTATCGGCTTTGTTTTTGAATGGCGGCCTTTTGGCCAACTCTCACCAGGTAGGAAAACCTGACTGGGTGGGGTTGAGTGTGACATCTCCAACTACTGTGATAACGGAATACCGAATGTCCCTTCATTTAACACAAACAGGGCCGGGTTGTTCGGATTCAAACTCTGTACTGTCACTGTCTCACACTTGGATGGGGATTTGCGGAACAGTGACTGAGGAGAGACCCATGCCTCCCTCTGCGCATCCTTTTCTTCAGTGTCCAATTTTATGATACTCTCGGAGAACAACCTCTTTCTACTCTTGCCTGATTAAGCCCCGGTCTTCTGTTTGTAAAGCTTCAACATCCCACCTTCTCCATAATTCACAGTACCAAGAAGTCTCCCGTTGGACACGACCGCAAAGAAAAGGCACACCTCTAGTATGCCATTCAACACACAAAGCAATGGCAATGATATTGTTATTATAAAATATCCGACCTCTGATGAGATCTATTTGCTATGTTAAACACAGAGCGGATGGATATTTTTTTTAAAAAGTTCCGCTTTTTCATAAGTATTATTAGTTTACTCCGCAGTCGGTCTGCGTATTAAAAGGTGTTTTGCACAACAGACCGAGCCCCCGCCGAGTTTGCTGAACAACGACACAGTAATAATGTAAGAAATCAATAGCATTCAGTGCTATGTTACATGGTATTCGGACTTTCACTGCCGTGTTTGCAATAACCCTTACAGTGGTCAAACCATGCAAAATGATTGAATTTATTCCATTATTTTTTGATAACCTTTATTTTCTAAAGAAGTTCAAAACTTCCAGAGGTCCATTGTTACAATATTACTGCGTAATTTAGCAATTCCAGAAAACATAATGTGCCGACGATTGATAGACGCCGCACCACACATAAAATCGAAGTCTAGCTGCCGATGTCAGATAGACGTCGATTATCTGACGTTCAATCAACGTTGCAAATGGAAATCGAAAAAAACGTCCACCTCCTGTCTGTATAGACAATATAATTCCGATTTACTTACGTCTATTCAATACTTCACCAAAAAGGGTTAATAGACGTTGGAGATAGAAGTGATTTGGTTGCGACCAAAAACAACGTCTAAACAACGTTACTTAACCAACGTCCATTCAACGTTGTGCCAGAGACGGTGATTAGACGTTGATTTATGGTTTCGAACAATCCCAAGATGTAATCTTGCAGTCTGGTCGGGTCGACCTCGTTATCTGAAATGTCGGCATTGGAATGTCCAAAGCTGTATTTCGGCCCCGCTTTTAACATATGTCTTTATGGAAGCTGATTCTATAAGTCTTCGGTATCATAACTTTTATTTTCCCAAGTGTAATTCTGGCTACTCGGTAATAAAAACGTGCTTTTGCGAAATAAAAATATATTTACAAGGCCAAGTTTAGTTACATAATATTAACAGAAGGGTATACATTGTGGTTATATTAGCTATCAGTGAAATAGATTCAGAGATATGTTCTCATTTTCTTTGGCATGGCTCCTTGTTTCTTTTATTGCCAGGATAGCATCAGAAAAAATGCGTTTTAGGATATCCGTACACCCAATAAAACCTCGTTTTGTGAACGTTTGATCTAAAAATAAAATATATTCTGGGGAAACTCCAAATATGCTACATGTGAATACTGTGTGATAATTTTAGTGTTTTAAAGGACTGTTTTGTATTCTTACTGAATTATTAAGAAATGAGATCCTAGGCCAGAGGTCATTGCCGACGTTTAATACATCAATATGGCTGCTCTCTGAGAAAATTAAACGTCGGAATGGCCGATCAATGAAAACCATAACCAATTTCGCTAAAAACAAAAAAAAATTCGCTAAAGCGAAATATTTAACACTTGACCAAATAGCTCATCAATTTCTGTCCTCGAGTAGTATTTTTAAACTATTCAGCGGGTTTTCAGCGAGTTCAATTTTCTTTTACAGAAAATTCAACTTTGAAAGGAAATTTTTTCGAGTTTGAAACCTTTCTAGAGAAAAATAACGTGAGTTTTGTAGTAACTTGAAGAAATGACATCGCCCGTCTCCCGACCCCAAATCCTTTAGCTAAATGCCATTGTCTCTTAGCTCCTCGGATCAGGTTTTTAAAAGAAATGCCTTATAACATTTGCGCCCTGAAAATGTCCACTTTATTCGAAAGAACATGTAAGAACCAGCTGGAAACCTTTCTAGAGAGATGAACATAGCCTTGCTACATAACTCTATGAAATGGCATGTCTCAGGCCCCCTTTCCCAGCCAATAATTGTACTTAACCCGTATTTTGTAATTATCGGAGCAGTGAGCATATTTAATATGACCAGGTTATATTCTGCAACCACGCTTCGTTCTTATAAAACCAACACAAGCATATTTCGCATATCCAAATGATACGCACGAATCATGTGTCATTGTTCGAGAAGCTTTGTAGCAATGCTTCTGCAGCGCTAACGCACCGAGTTTTTTAAAATAAAAACTCAGTTTTTTCTTCTTGTTTTGATCATGAAACTGAAGACAAAGGCGAAAACTAACAGCTAGGTGCACCAGTTTACTTCGAGGACTACACATGTGCAAAATATGGTGGCCCTTTGGCCACTTTGTCCAGAGGACAATGTGACGGACCACTGTGGAGAACAAAATTGCAAAAGAATTGCCTGTGCAGTTTCAGTATACTGTTGGCAAGTCTTTGGCTTAAAGTGCAAGAAATTACCCAATTAATTCAAGTAGTTGCTCTGGCAAACGGTAAAATGAATATTAGTTCTGAAATTGCCCTAGAATTCAATATGGTATACCGGTTAGTTCAGTCATTCAGCTCAATTTAAGATGCACTTTTAAAGTGTGTGAGATATACCTGTAGACTGTTACTTTTGTGCACTCGCTGCTTTTGTAGTTTTCTCCCAGACAGTTTGGACTAGGACAGGATCTAGACAAATCAACAATTAAGGTTGACCTTGACTTTTGCAGTCAATGTTAATATTCGTGAATTAAATTCCGAGAAATAATATTTGGGGAAAGTCTGTTTTTTGGGGGGGTTCACTTATGTCTGACAAACCTGTAAAGATTTCACTTTTGAGTTCGGTTTTGACCCTTTGGGACTAAAAGACCACCTGTAAGATGTATCTCAGTGACCACCTTGACACTTCCGTCAAGGTCAGGTTGGAAAACCGAAAGTTGACTATTACCTCAAAAACCGAGCTTTTGAGTTCATTTTTATCATTTGGGACTAAAAGGGCGTTATGTGAGATGTGTCTCGGTGAGCTTGACATTTCCTGCAAGGTCAGCTTTGATCAATAAAATGTCAAAATTTAAAAACAACACAATAATTATGTCATTTTTATAGTAATTTGGAATCTGTTTCTGTTGCTGTGCTCATCATTTACCTCAGGTCATTGAGTTCTCAGAAAACATCTTGGTCTTGTGCAGGTTTCTTACTCTAGTTACGATACTTAGTTTTATCACACCTGTTGACAGGTCTCTGACCCAAGTTTTTGGAAATGGCAGCTAAGGCAGGCTACATGGACACTCCCGTGGAGCTTCTCACAACCAACAAGGATGGAAAGTGGGAGGTGAGCCAGAAAGCTGTAGACATCCTGTCAACGATCGAGCAGCCAATAGCCGTGGTCTCAGTCGTCGGTAAGGCTCAGTTCTCTTCTCGACTTCACGGAGTCAGTGATTGTCTTTTCAATTGGATTATCTCCAATTGTACAGGGGTTTTAAATTTGATTCAATTTAACTAATTAAGTGTTGGATTTTAACACTTCAAGCTTTCATGCTTCTAGATATGAATTAGATATTTGAATGGTATTTAATTGTGTTTTAAGAATGGTTAACTTTTGAGATTTTTATTTTGATACTGTATGTAAAAACACTTTAAATATTATTATGGCAGACTTTATGCGTATTGTTTTATCTAGAATGTTTGAGATTTCCATGCTTTATACATACTGAGATAAAAAATTATTGCAAAAATTATTTACGTTGACTTAAATAGACGTTCATTTGACACAGGTGAGTTTATGACGACCTGGACACCGTCAAAAACGTTTATCTTGAAAATAGGGCTTCACAGCTCATTTTTGACCCGATTTTGGTCCGAGGGATGGAGAGAGGGGGCACTAAAGCATTGCACATTTTTGGTTCTTGCAAGGGTATAGCTTTAGGGGAGGGGGGCCTCATGGCTTGCATAGTGCCCATAGAAGTACTTGTCCCTGACACATGCCATCTTCCAGAATTGCATCAATGCAACTACAAGCGATGTGTGCATGCAGCTGACACTTGTCAGTAAATTTCACTGCGCGCAGGTTCTTTGGGTTCCTACGTTCGATTGACTGTATCTAGTTGGAGCACGAAAGTACTTCTTAAATGCCTGTCACCTATTTCTACCAGGTCGTCTCCTCGGGTCTAAGTGTCCTGGCCCGCAATATTCGAGAAAGCTAGCTTCGAGTTAATTGTTTGTGCAGAAAACACCGTTTCCTTGTTCTGAACCGCCAGGGATGGTCTTGGATGAGGAGTGGTTTATTTCCTCCCGGTGTTTGTCAGTCAGGGATCTTCTTTGGGGCCGGCCTATCCTTCAAGGACTCGAGAAATAGCTCGTGGCAAACTGTTCAACGTCCCGAGGTTCTCCGGTTACTCGTGGTGTGATACTGGTTCCGATTCAGTAAGGCTCCCCTCGCTGCGGCCCTTGTCTTTGGGTTCACTCTTTGCTGCCCAAGGGCTGTTGGTCCAGAGAGAGCCTCAGTGCCTTTAGGACCTTCACGACCTTTACGACCTCGATAAGAGCGAGGCCGTCAACATGAAAGAACTCCTGTCTTATCAATGCCGCTAAGCTTTCCTCTCCGTGATTGTTGCATCCATCTGGTCTTTGTCAATGTTGCAAAATTTGAATCTCTGGAGACTGCTAATCATGGGCCGAGCTAGGGAGATTTTTTAGCCAGTCAGATGCCAAAGAAAAAGGTTGCTCAGTTTCCCCCGAGACAGTGAACGTTAGAAGAAAAGCATGCACTTGCAACCGTTTTAAACTTAAGCAAACTGGCTTTAAATATTTAATTGCAGAAAACTTTTCCAAATTCACGGGGTGTGATTATATTCATATGGCAGGGCATAGTTCTGAGTTAGACCTCTCAGATGAGATGAGCTGCTCTTTATTTATTCCCTGCGTAACGGAGGGATATAGTGTTCAGCTTGTCTGTCCGTCCGTCCGCTGTAGTGTACTACCTTTTGTCCAGGCTGTTACTCGAAAACTATTCATGCTAATTTGTTTTCGTTTTACATGAGGTTAATACATATGTTGAAGGTGTGCAACGTCGTAGTTTTGTTCTATTTGAAAGGAAATTGTCAAATGGACAGTATTTTGAAAGCAGGTAAAAATTTAGTTCGAAGGTACAAAGATGTCATATTTTATCCAGGCCGTAACTCCAAAACTACTCACGCTAATGCTTTTTTGTTTTGCATGCAGTTAATACGTATATTGCAGGTATGCAACGTTGTATTTTCGTTCGATTTGGTGAAAAATTGTCAAAGTATTTTAAAAATAGCCTCACTGAAGCTCTAATTATTATTATTATTATTATTATTATTATTATTATGCTGGAATGAAATATGCTTTCAGGTAAATACAGAACCGGTAAATCTTACCTGATGAACAAACTGGCAGGTTGTAATTCCGGGTTTAATCTGGGTTCTACTATCCAATCAGAAACTAAAGGAATATGGATGTGGGCAAGGCCACATCCCCAGGTATTACGAATGTGATACTGATTTTACTTGGAAATGGAAAGTAAAAAGGACCCGTAAAATCTAATGTGTCTATCTATCTTTTTACAGGGTTCGTCCTAGGGCCTCTTGGCGGCGCGTTTAAAATGCGCACCCTCATTTTTATGCCTTTTTTCTCTCAAGTGCGCGTTTGTATATATGTTTTGCCGTTGTCACACGTAGATGTCAAACTGAGTGTATGCACAGTTTCTTCTCATTCCCTGCGATGCTACGAAGCACGTGTGAAAACAAACAAAACGACATGAATATAAGTTGCAGAAAATACTGTATAAATGCCGCTTTAATTTCTTGCACCATTTTTTTAAAAGTGGAGCGGCCGAATCAATGAGTCAATGGTTCTCTTTAAAATCTGTAAGAAAAAAAATCAAATAAAAAAATGCAAACGCGCGCCCTTGATTTTCCCGCGTTTTCTCTTTCACACGCGCGACCGCGTTTTTCTGATATTCGGTGCGAAAAATAACATGCAAACGCGACCTCGGACGAACCCTGTTTTTATATCCTATTTTATTCTTGCTTGGTTACATTTCACATGGAAACTTTTGTATTTAGCATCAGTTACTGTTTTTACATATAAATAAATAATCAAATCCTTAATCTTTATTAAATTTATTGGGACACCGTCTTTTAAATGTCATGTCTGTATTTGGTCGTTTTAAAGTCGCAGTG
This sequence comes from Protula sp. h YS-2021, assembly GCA_949752745.1. Taxonomy (NCBI): domain Eukaryota; kingdom Metazoa; phylum Annelida; class Polychaeta; order Sabellida; family Serpulidae; genus Protula; species Protula sp. h YS-2021. The sequence continues at coordinate 27,659,353 of OX457028.1, forward strand.
GTGATGTGAAAACCATGTAGCAGTGGCGTTGCTGAAATGCACGTTGAATTTCAAAAAACGACTTCAAAACGACCAAATTGCAGCTATAAGAGTTGCTGCCAAGCGACGCCACAACGACGTTGGAAAGAGAAATCGGACCGTTTGAATGCGTTTCCTGAGAAGGTTTATTTTTTAAGCGTAACACCACCACGCTACAAACTACTGTCGTTTCAAATAAGTCCAGCACTTTTCTTAATATTCACAATCTATGTCTGTTTGTACGGCAATGAATTCTACTTTGTTTTAGAACAGAAACCAATGCCTGTTGATACTCGACACTGAAGGACTCTATGATGTAGAGAAGGGAGACCCAACACACGACATGCACCTTTTCATCTTTGCCGTGTTGCTTAGCAACTGCATGGTATTCAACACTGTGGGCTCCGTTGACAACGTCTTTGTACAGGAACTACAGTATCCTTTGCGTTCTGGATGAGCATTCCTTTAAGGCTAATGAAAGACCGGTGATTATATCTCTCCGACCAAGGTGACCACACAGTGTTTGCCCGTTCTGTTTGTGTGTATGCATGTACGTTTGTGTGTGTTTATATGTGTGTCTATGTTGTGAGCAAGATATCTCGAAAAGGAAAAGTCGGGTCAACTTCAAACGTGATCTGTTTATTCCGTGGATACGTCGAACGGAGAGTCAATATTTGCTGCATGTTACATCATTAGGGAAGACGTATGACGTCATAACGTAAAATCTTGCCTGCAAAAGTTTTCAGGCGCTGAACATCGGAGAAAATTCAGACTTAATGGGATTGTTACTTGGTAGCTCTGAAAAATTCTGTCAGATTTTGTTCCGAATAGAACGAACGATGGGGTCGTATGACGTCATCACGTAAAATATGTATATGTTTTGAATAACATCTTTTTACAAAATATCTCAATAACGGAAAGTCATATTGACTTTAAATATTATATGAGAATTTCTTAAGTCAGTCGTAGTTTTGCTCAACTTGTGACGGATGTAGCGAAACTGAGAGAAGACTTATGGCGTCATTGCGTTAAAATCATACGTAAAATTGCTCAGCGGCTGACCATCGGAGAAAGTTGAAACTCCGTGGAAATGTTGCTTGCTAAGTCCGAAAGATTCTTTCAAATTATGCCTGCAGTAGAATAAATGTTTTGGCCGATGGGAATGTACGAAGACAACGTATAAATTATGGCTTTTACTACATTATACTACAGGCCCCCTGCAGAAACATTGGCGAGAGGGTTAGGATTGCCAGAATCGTACCTACATTTGATGGCGGAGGGGGTTAAGGTTGTCAAAAAACCTATTTTTATAAAATCCGTTTGTAATTACCACATTCAAGAGTAAAAGTAAAAAGACGTACAGTAAAACCTGTTTGTAGGGACCACATTTCAAAATTGGATAAAAAAAAGTATGTACAGTAAAGCTGCTGTAAACAACTTCGAAAACTTGGATGAAGAGGATGTACGTAAAATTTCTTTAGTAACCACCTTCCAGAATCGATTAAAAGGTGTCCCGTAAAGTTGTCTGTGGTGACCACCTTCTAGACACAGATAAAGTTTAAATCTAAACTGGCATAACAAAGAAGATTGGGATACTTTCAAGTAAAGTTTCGTATCTCTGTTCGAAAATTGGATGAAAGTGATACGCAAACCGACTTCTGGGCACATGGGATGCATTTACATAGTAAAAGGTCTTATTATTCTGAAAATAGTACAATGCGTATCGAATGAGAGTGATCCGCTAACTTTGTTGGAGAAAACACCTGTTTTTGTTAACAAAAACAAAAACAAACAAAAAAAAAAACAGCAACTGGCTGATAAAAGTGATTTTACTTGTTCGGATGCACTGTTGTTGGCGAGCATCGGTTGCTCCAGTTTGGTTTTTTTTTTTGTTTTTTTTTTTTGACAGTGAATTGAGATTATGTGTCCAGAAATGATATTTATTTGAGTAAAAAGAAAAATGGAAAGTAGTTATTGGTGAATTATGGGTTTAGTGTGGGAGACATTCGTTTGTATTCAGTCGATGTCGATTGAAGGTGTTTGATATAAACCTGTACATTTATATTTTTGTGCACTGGCCGCTCTTGTTGGCTTCTGCAATTGGAGTTGGTGGCGAATAGATATTTAAGAAGTAGGTAGCAAAGTGTTTGGTGGTATTATCTTCACAAACCGAAAACAATTATAAATAGGTTAATTAGCTTTTTGCTTGTTTTTTTTTTTTGTTTGTTTCTTTTTTTTGTCCTTCATCACAGCACTAGTCTAGTAGCAGAGTTGACAGAGAAAATTCGTGTGAAGAAGATGACGGAGGGTGGTGGGGACGAGGACGAGGAGGACGGCATTCACTTCAGCACTTATTTTCCCGCTCTATTCGTGGTTCTGCGAGATTTCTTCCTTGAACTAAAAATCAATGGCAGACAGGTAAACTTAACATATATAACGTTCTTCTAACGTTCTTCTATTTTTTTTTATTTTTTTATTTTATTTATTTTTTTTTTTTGGGGGGGGGGGGGGTTCTGTTATAGCTATAAACAGATTTTCTCACTGTTGCTCGAATAGACCCGGCCTAGATCTGATCCAGTCAGAATATAGTACCAAGCCGTTTGAGTTTTAGTCCCATGTAACCCACCATACCAAGGTTTATTGTGGTGGCTGTGAGGGAGAACAGGGTAAAAGTGGAGAGCGGGAATTACGCTTTTACTCATAAAAGAGCATTTTTCGAAATAAAAAGTCAGTTTTACTTCGCAAAAGCTCCAAATTCGTCAAAGCCAGAGATTCTGGGCATGGTGAAACATACTTGGTTAGCATGGTCGCCTTTGAGTTCGCAAATAGGTCCAGTGTCGGGCATCCCTACAAGATTGATGTGCCAACCAATTGAACCCACATTGATGTTTAATATGGTCTTCTGCACACGCAAGGTCTGCTAACATATTTAACCGACGTGCTGAGTTACGTGATTGATGAGAACTGGATCTGCTCTTTCTGCGCCAATATCGGACTGCTGATGGCTAAACGGGTGAGTTGAAGAGATCTGGTACCGCTTTCCTTGTTCAGTTAAACTACCGCGGTCGCGTTCTCTAAATGGAATTTCTATTTAGCTGGCTATCAGCTTGGTCAAAGCGATCCAAATTACCTGGAATTCTTCATTCGATTCCACCAAGAGCCTTGCCACATGTTGCCTCGGAAGTATATTCTCCATCCTGACAGAGACGTATCGGTCTGTATCTCTACCCATGGGCTAGACGTCGAGATCGCTCATGATCCATTGGTTGCACTTGCAAGCTAGCGTCTGATACGACTGTTTGGATACACTCATAGCAGCCCTGGAATACCTCTTCCGACGTAGTGCCTGTCTGATTTCCAACTGGAACCGATGGTGATGAAGCTGGCCAAAGGGATTGTCTATTCCGTTGATACCAAGGAACCGAGAATTCCATATTGGCTGGACTTACCTTCGATCCTGGTTTGATGGCTCGAATTGTTAATCGGATTCTTTCTTGGTGCATGGGTAGGATAAATCAGTGCTAGGCTTAAATCCGATCTCTCCCCCAAAACACCATAATCGAATTTGGATCAAACTTGACGAGATTGACCAAAAGACCTACATGGCTTGCTTGACCAGCGCCTCTGTCTGCCGACACATTCGAGGAGAGCTAGAAACCAGTCGTCTAGGTACCGGAAAACCAACATACCTCGACCACGGGCCCACGCCTTATGATCTTTGTGAAGTCAAAAGGTACCAAAGACCAAAGGGGATAGCCAGAGACCAGCATTTCTTCCCCTACATGGACACACATGTAATTCCTCGCTGCAGGATGGAGGAATTGATTTAGGGTTGACATAGCGATAACCACCGCCCCCTGATTTCTTAAGAGCCAGGGAAATATTTGTTGAAGAACAGAACCCTGTTTGGTTTTCGGGCATCTCTCTACGGTTCCCTTGCGTACCAAGTCTTCCATCATGTCCTGAAGTACTTGTTGCTTTTCTGAGCCTTGCTCTTAAGACGTAGCTAGGTTGTATGGGGCTTGTCTGCGAAGATGTATGGGCAGCTTGTGACCTTGAGGTGGTGCGTAGTCTTCTTTCAGTTAACGCACTACTCTCTTTGGAGCACCAATCTCTGGCATCCAGACGAGACCATTTCTGAGGATATTTGATTGGTTGCTGCCTGCGCTGCGGCGGTGTCTTACGGTTATCGGGCAGCTTGGTCTTCGAAGTAAGCCTTCCTTCTACTGCTGGGACTAGATCTGTCCTGGCCTGCCGGCTGTGGGGCTTGTTTTTCTGAGGTCGCGAGAAAGGGTGTGATACTAGGCCCGCCTCTCTTGGTTCACCCTTTCTTCTTCCTCTGGGGGTAACAGTTCTTTTGTTCCAGGATCGACCTTTTATGCTCGACCAACAATGCTGTCAATAACTCTTAACGTGTGGTCCTGGATTCTTGGTTACTCTAGGGGCTCCAGGGGTATGAAATCGTCGGAAGAACGGTACGAGCAGTGTTTTACAGCACAGTCCTTCGATGGGTGAAATCCATACAGCGGACGGGTATCGCATTGGTAACAACCTCAATCGTATTCAAAGCGATGAAGAAGTCAGGTTGTGTGTTTGCGACCTGAGACGTCATCCGTATCGGTGGATCGTGTTTCGCCTATACAGGATACCCACACTGAACTGTTGCTAGTTTGGCGATTTCTTGGATCACGTGCAGGAAAGGTACCTCGGGAGTGACCGACGTAATCGACGGAGACAGCTTATTCTGTTGAGTGGGTGAAAAATCCGGCGGAGACGGTGTGCGTATTGATCGTCTACTTGCTACTGCTGGGTCTTTCTATAGGTGTTGAGATATGCCCAGGAAGATGATAGAGTCGACTACCCGTGGTAGGAACTGCACCGCGTGTCAGAGCTTGTCATCTGAGCTCATCTGTCATCATTCTCTCCATGCGAATGATCTGGTTTTGCTTGCGCTTCCAGAAAACCAGTTGGAGTGAAAATGGCCTTATCGATCGTTTGGATTCAAGGGCAGTATATACGTTTATCGTGACTCCAGCTCTTCCATGCGTTGTGAGACTTGACCCGATGGAGGTGCACCTGGTGACTTACTTCCGCTGACTGCGATCGGCTCTGACGCACACTTGATTATTGATCATTGGCCGGTGAGACCAGGCTTCTGTGTGTAGGGTGGACACACCCATTGGCAATGAGGCACGTGTCTTATCCTGTCGGAGCGAGATGGCCGTCTTGGTTTTCTTCTTTAGCGAGCAAAATCCACTCTGACTAATAAGTCTGTCTCTGGAGATCGGACTGCATAGACACAAATGCTAAGAGATTCGGTGGAGACGCATCAGGTTGAGGGAGGTACCGAACCCATACACGGCTGGTTAAGCATGCTCCAGACTCTGCGTGATCAACTGTCACATCCTCCTCTGCCGAGGAGATGGATACTGGGGACATGAATTCGGCTTCCTCCGAGATTGTTTTCTCCGTGTCATGGTGTGACACTGCCCAGGCCTTCACCACTTGTCGGTAAGTCCAGTCCCGCCACTGTCTCAGACCCTCCGAGGCCCCTGGGAAGAGACCTGACCAAGGATAAGTGGGCTCGCCTTGGACATAATGTGTAAGGAAAGCGACTGTACTTTGCAGAGCACCCATCTCTTAATGTTTCTTGGTTTCAACTTATCCAACGCATCCTAGTCCGAGAATGAGTGCAGGTTGATGACTGAGCACGGATGGTTGAAGGAAGTCTTAGTCTTGTCGTGCCGTAAACTGATAACTGTTATTTCTCAAACAGAACAGAAAAAAGTAATTTGTACAAGTAATTTGTATGTAAAATACGAAACACTCAAGTCATTGGCCTAATTGTATGGACCCTACCGAGCTTTCTGCTTTCTGTTTAACGGTTTGTACAAGCCTGTGAAACTAAGCCTGTGTGAACGTAGAACAGAAATAACCCATACTAAGACACACCAAAGCTTTTTCACTGAACCAAGAGTTGGGTATGTGCTTGGTACTCGATACGTAGACCAGGACCGATGTGGGTATGCAGTCGTAATCCAGCATCGAACCAGGACCAAGACTCAGTTACCTAATGGGTATCTTGAACCAAGATCTAACCAAACCTTGGTGTGTGCGCAGTACTCAGTTCCGAGATAAGACCAAGCCCTGGGCGTGACCTCTGGTACCGGAGGCCATAAAGCTGTAGCGATTTACAATTGGCTGATAAAAATCGCTTCTTCTGCGTCCAGACACTGAGAGATAGAGTAGCATCACCTGACCCACATTCCTTTTTTATCTCAGTACCCCTGCATTCAAGCGGATTTTGAGTGGAAATGGAATAGGGAAAGTATAAGAACGGTCTAAGTTGGGAGAACGCGAACCCCAACTCGTAACAAGCATTTTACAAAATAAACCGACATTTTTACTTTGCAAAAGCTAATCTGGGTAGAGCCATACCAGGAGGTTCCTCCCATGTAGCAACTTATCCATATGGCCCCGACCATGGCGTTGCTGTATCCACATGAGACAGTGAGGCTAAGGGGCATACACGTTTGGGAACAGCCATCGCCTGGGAAGGTTCTGCGCATTTGTCAGAGCCTCGATTGCAAGCTACGTACTCTTCAGACGCACGTACAGATAGCACTAAATTAAACCCACTCTAAATCACAGTGCACGGGATGACTCCTAAAATGCCTGTGCAGTCCAATACCCGATACCACCCCCTCCTGCCTCCCACGAATGATACGTCTCGGGTGACATACACACGCACAGACAAATCTATAAAAATAATGTATTATTTAAATCACAAGAAAAAAAAAACAAGCTCGAACCACAAACCAAACTATCCACCAACATAAAAATGAGAGGTGGTGGATAGCCAGTATTTTGACCTTTCTAAGCTGACCGACAGTTTAAAGAGTGCGTGACCATGCACTGCCCATAACATCTCACAGCCACAAAGTTCTTGAGGACTCGCTGCCTTGGGGCTGCTTCCATCCAATGCCCTTGGCTTTGAAGGACTGTCTGAAGCTTCGTCCTCACTTGCTTGCCGTGGCTCCTCTCTGATTCTGGTTGTAGTTCTTGCTGTAACATATGGTCAACCATTAAATAACTTTTCAACCACAGTGAATGGACTAATTGAATAAAGTCTTGTCAAAATATTCTGAGTAAATTATTTTCATTTAATGAAAGAATTGGGGGAAGACTAATAACCTGAACAAAAATGAGACATTATGCAAGGCATTCATCGAGTTAGCTACCGTCCTCAGTTATTGAAATATGCTTTTATATTTTGACAACAAATTAGGGTCTGACTGAGCTGTATGACAAGCTTCTGAAATTGCTCGTTTAGTATAGTTAGAAACGTTTTACTCAGAAAAATCTTGGCCACGCCAGGTCTAAAAGAGATGATCAACGCCCTTTGATTTGGCGCCCGATACCCTTGTGATACCTCCATATATTTTTTGAGAGTACGTACAGGACAGAGTGTGGCTTGTGAATCTTCCTATAACCCGACGATAGAAAGGGAAGAAAGCCGTATTTCTAAGAAAGTCCCCAAACCCCTTGTGCATAAGAACCACCGTATCTCATTGGCCATTTGCTTTAACACGTCACTTCCGCTCGCGTGGAGTTCCCTCTACGTTTTTCCGGATGTCAAAGCTAGGCAAAAGGAAACAAAATAGGTTTGCCCATGTGTAATAAATGCTCGCTTTTTCAAAGGTGTCCCTGTCTGATAGAAAGCAAAGAACGAACCCCAGGTCTCATTATGCCACGTTTGATCTGGTTGGGGGAGGGCACCAGTTTGAAATGTCTGATCAACTGAGAGACAGAGAAGTCTTTATCTGAATCGTGTAGCTCCTCAAGCGGTAATTCAGAAAATGGCTACAACTCCTGGGAGATGCTTTAAATTGGTCAAGTGTTTTATTCCCGCACCAGCTCCAAAACTTTTTCCACTCAGATCGAAAGACTAAAGTGGGGGATGGTTTATCGACTGAGACATTTTTTGTCCGAAAACGACTTTGCCTTTTATGAATAATGTGACCCTGAGTAAGAACTATTTCAGAATTGCCTTTGAAAACACTGGGTCCGAAAACTGGCAATTGAGGTCGTCTGTCTCCCAGGCTTTTGGATTTGGGCAGGGGAAACATATGGGACGGTTGATAAATCAAGGAGTTGACGAATAACTCTAGAAAAGGAGGACTCTTGGAGAATGAACCACTACCATCTGGAAGAAGCCCCGATTCATGCACCACTCCATCTGGACTACTATGCTCACTCTGGAAGCCAGGACACCAACCACTGAATGTTCTCGATAGCCTGTGGGTAAAATTACTACTTTACTTCGACCTCTTCTCCAAGCCATCGCCTCTTGTTACTCTTCGAAACTTTCTGTTATGAAACTTGCTCACTAAGACTGTCTTTTCTGTGGCTACTAGTTAACCCAAGAAAGAGTCGATTTATGCAAACTGCATGAAATGATTGGGGCGATAAATTGTATGGCTTTGATAATCCTCTCCCATCTTTGCTCGGTAGAATAAGCCCTGGCGAACTCCAACAAATCCCACTTCTGTCCTAGAAATATCATTTGCTGCTCGGGCAGGAGCTCTGATTTGGCTAAATTTCTAAGAGACTTCACACAGAGGTTATGATATTGAGATAAGGGTTTGAAGCCTGGCCTGAGCCTTCCCCATGTGAGCTATTTAGCAGTCGCCTAAATACTGGAACGCAAGCATACCCTAGAGTCTTGCGAAGGTGTTTAGCACTTCCATTACCTTTGAAAACACACACGGGGCGATTGTATATTCGAAAGAAAGTACCATAAACTAATATGTCTTACCCCAACTTGAATCATAGGTGCGACTCTCCTGGTTTATAGGGATATACGGATAGGTATCAGGCAAGTCAGATGTCCCCAACTGCCCTGTTGTAGCATTTTTTATCGGCTCAGCAATGTCCATTTGGAAAGTTGTGGGTCGTAGGAACTCGTTTTAATATGACAAATCTATTACCATTGCCCAGTCCAGGGCCTTTATAGGCACTAGAAATGCTAGACCTGTCCACGGTCTGGCATTTCTAATATAGTCTGGTTTCCTAGTAACTCCTGCATCATATTCTGGAGAGCCTGATCCTGCTCGGAGTCCTGAATGTAGGAGATAGCTAAAAGCCTTGGCGCTTCTGAGTCCCTCATCTCCACGTGGTGCCGTGATTCGATGTTACCAATACTGCTGTAAGGTCTGGTAGCGGGGATGCTGTCCTCATGCTGCCTCGGATTCTTGCCTGGAGGGCATCGGCGCGGCTACGAACTGGCTCTGTCCCCTCTGATCTGCCTTTTGAACCTGCCCCTGCTGAACCTGCTGTCTGAGCTACTCGAGAAGGAGCGTCGAGGACGAGTCATCAGATCCATATCTTGACAGAGAGCTCTGTTCTCTAAGTTCACTCGCACAACCTTTTTTGGTGGGAAAAACTTTTTCCGGCTCAGAATGCCGAATGCGTCAATCCACATGCCCCTTGCCCGGCAGCCAACAGTGCAAAGGAAATGCATATAGTATAAGTTGCATCGTGGTGGCGAGTTGGTGTGCAGCTGTCTTTGCCTTTTCTTTGGTGGCAAACGAAACGCACTTGAGGAGTTTAAGCATCACTGGGTCCAATATTTCTCTCTGGTTTAGAGCCTACTCCAATATCTTGAGCGTGTGGTCCTGCAATAACGTAATGCTAAGTGTCCACCAAGTCAAGCCCTCCAGCACCTTGGCGCCTTTTTCCGCTAAGGAAGGTCCGTCAACTTATTCTCACTAGAAGGATTATCTCCTAACTGAGCCGCCGACGCCGATATGGGGCGGGGTACGCTGTTGCAGTCTTAGCCCTTGAAAGTGGGCTAGGTGGACCTCTGTTTGTTCATTTCCTTCATTGCTGCCATCTCTTGACCCCAGACTTTGTCTGTTTGGCTGGCTAGAGGGCTCGCATTGAGTGGGGAGGAGCGTGTCGCCTCTAGTTGCTCTAGTTGCGAACGGATGCCCAATTCGACAGAGCCACACCTACCTCATTACCTCTTTTTCATCAGTGTCAAGTGCTGCCAGTTTCGGACGACAATGATCGGTTGAGTTGCTAGCTATCCTCTAAGTAAAACCCGGTAATGATTCAGCGTGGGATGGGATGGAATGGGAAATTTAGTTTCCAGCAGCGCTTTTTAGCGCCTACGCTCGTCACGTAACTCCTTTCGGCGCTGATTCTTGGCGCGATTTGTCTCCACTGTGCGTGAGAGAGATACTCACACTCAATCAGGTGTTCTTCCATTCACATAGTACTAATTTCTTCGCAGTCTTGCACTTGTCACACAGCTTGTCAGGGTTACCTGCAAACAGTGGGTGCCCACATACCGCTTTGTGAATAGAGCCTTCTGTTTCCGCCATACATGCAACACAAAAGCCTGATAAATAACTGGGTAACAACACACAGTTACAGTGGCTTGAGTACTTCTCTTCTCTCGTATCGACGCCTACACAAGGAAGGAGTACACTACCAAAGGAGGAGGTAGAATTGTGGGGATACCCACCTAGGGGTATCCACATGGGAATACCAGCACTGGCTGTCACTGGTGGGAGAAATGGAAAGAGCCATCTTTCACTTCCATTCCAGTGCGATGCCTCTACCCAGGTGGGAAGAGCCGCTTGATTCCCAGACAAAAAAAAACAAAGTGACGATAACCCCGCGAATCTAGCTAGAAACGTATAGACAGCAACGACGCTCTGTTAATTCAAACACAAGCAGCCACGGTTAATCAATGACGCTGGGGTTACATGGAGCGGTGAGGAACAGACAAAAAGAGAACGCCACCGACTGTGCTTTTCCAACACCTGAACACGTCCAAAAGGAATGCCGGTCAGATGATGTCACTCTGTCTCTCAGACTCCAGGGCTTCCGGTTTGACCAAATAAGGGAATCCAGGTAATGTTTATTTACATTGTCAGCCAACACGTGTATAAAAATTCATGCACAATTTATGCGTCGATTACCGTAAAAAAGGAAATCTCTTCTAAAGGTGGAGATAAGTAGATGCAAATTCAGAGTTATCAGAAGTGACAAGTACGACAGTGAAATCTCCAAGTAGAGTGAGTCAACTCTCACACTGCATTCCCAAATAAACACATCCAACGAATCGTCAACTGACGTTAACAAGAAAATTGTTTTCTGGCACAAAAAGGCGTGTGATTGTTCCCGCATGCAAAACGAGAATGAGGCTTTGCTACCAAAGTATCGACGATTTTGATTGGCTTAGATTTAGGCCAGTGGTATTCGATGCACAATGAGAAAATGTTATTCTATATTGCGTGATTCTTGTAGACTTGCACGAGAAACCCGTATAAATGTGGAAATAACCGAATTCGGATTTTGCAAAATAAAGCTCCATTTCTTTTAATCCTTTATATTTTGTGTCTTTACTGAGAACAAGAAGAACTTAAAAACGTTCTTCTTGCAAGGAAGTTTACAAAGTACTAAAATTGACCGAATGTGGTTTTTCATTCCAGTCGCAAAATCGATGTTGGGTAGACGTTTAAAAGTCATATAGTTATAACTGTATGGAGGTCGGACTCCAAAAAAAAAAAGTTCTGAAATGGTAGCCATAACAATTCACTTTGAAACAGATCAAACCAGGATGTAAAATATGAGAATTTCAAGAGCGCGCAACTTTTTTCCCAGCCACTTTTGAAACATATTTATGGAAATCGACTTCATAAGTATCTTGCGTTACCGGATACCCCATCGTGGAAGTACTGTGACGGATGGTGACTACACTATGACTGTCGCTATCTTGACGGCAATTCTCTATTAAGGTTTTCCCTTTCTCAACGCCTTTACAGTGTCGGAAGATAGACGTTGGTTTGACTTCCATTTCCAACATTGATTGGACGTCGGATAATCCAAGTCGAAGGGAAAGACTTTGTTTCGAGTTCATAATCAACCACAGCCCGGTGTTGATTCACCGTTGGGTGGGATGTCGATCCAACGTTGGTGCAGCTTCGTAGTGCTCACTGGGGATTTTCTCCAAACAGTAACATTTTTCATGTAAAAATTCTCTGTCGTTAATTATATGCATATTTATTCATACTGATTCTAGGTGACTTCAGATGAATATCTCGAACACTCCTTAACGCCAAAGAAAGGAATGACAAAAAAGAACCAGGAGTACAATGCTCCGAGGGAGTGCATTATGCAGTTTTTTAAGAAGAGGAGATGTTTTGCTCTACCGAAACCAGTCAGAGATGATGGCTTGCTAACGTAAAGTAGCTCACAGTAGTAATCGTTTTAAAACGCAGGCATAATTCCAGATCAAGTTTAAAATAGTAATTTCATGTGATACTTAAAACATTCTGTTTTACAACACCGCGGAAGTACCACGGTGCTACGGTTAAAAGTAGAAGGCAGATTAAAACAACGGTATTAATGTTTTTATTAAACCCCAACCGGGTGAACCGGGAGGCGTCTATAGGCTTAACCTCTATCAGTCCGCTCGTCTGTCCGTCTGTCCGTCTGTCCGTTCTGCCGCATTTTTGTACGGGCTTTATCTCTGGCACCGTTCAACCCATTTCAGTTTCCTATTGCACATGGAGAGACCAAGTAGTGGGGCTCTGCAACGAAGCGTTATTTTTGGATTTCTCGAAAAATAAAAAAATGAGGAAATTTAGACATTTTTTGCGCTTGACTGATTATTGGGTCCGGTTGGGGTCTGCGCCTGCGACGATGGCTTGTTGTTACAGGACTTGGGTAAATGCAGTCTGATTTCTCGATTTCCAAGTCAGTAATTTTCAGTGTTCATCAGAATACAAGTCAACGGTTATTTCAATTATCTACACTCAAACCCTAATTAAGTTTGGTAATAAAGCAGACCAAAGGTCAACGTTTTCCTGCTGGCCAGTGATACTGCTGACAACAATTAGTCAATATCTGCTAAATCTTGCGATTTCCCAGGCAGGTGCCCCGCGAGCACCTAGACAAATATTTTCGAGCTCGCACCGATGATAGTGCGTAGACCGTGAAGCGAAGATCAAAATCACAGGCAAATGGGCCATCGTATTCACGAAAGTTAACTGCACAGTTAACTACAATATGCAGCTGAAACCACTTGTTCTAGCTAATGATTTTTACTTATTTTTTTTTTCAAAAGTGACACTGATTAATTATCTTTCAAAGGTCATGTTATGTTAGCGCAACAGTTAACGGAATGAATACAGTAAAACCTACCTCCGGACAAACCTGTATGATGTGGACAACTCCCTAATTCAGACAAAATATTTCAGTTCCACTTGTTTGTTTTTCTGTATGAATATCCCATGTAATTCGGACAAGCAATGGCGCGCTTTTTCTGCCCTGTTTGTGTGTCCCGGATAATACCAACAAGAATGCGCCTAAGCAAACATGACTGCTTCTATTTACGAACTGTCTAGTTCCTGTAACGCTTGCCTCGTCTAGTCCCAAGTGGGTTAGTTGTTTAAGTATCGAATTTTGTTCACTCAAATTGTCAGAAAAAATAACGGAATGATGTTGTGAATCGAAACTGAAAATGGAAAGAAAAAGGGAAACATAATTGTGTGAAGCTTGTTGAGGGATATTTTAAGAAATTTTGTGGCAATGGGCCCTTTGCTGTATAACAGTTATCTGTCCATCCTTAAATTTCACCACTTTCAGGCGACGGGTGTTTGGGTTGTGTATTATGTGTTTTTTGGGGGAGGGGGCGGGAGGTTACTAAACGACAAATAAAGTCTCCTGTGTCGTTTTTTTTTCATATAGAATCTATTAAACTTTCAATTCAAATAATTTTCAGATACCGGGGTAATTCTCCGTTTCCAGTTAAGTTGATCAGTTTCACTTAATGCAATTGATCATTAAGTTCGATTAAACTTAAAACATTCTGTGACGGAATTTAATGATGACTTCATACAATTGGAAGGAATACAAGCTAGATTTACAGCCCAGAAAGAAACTAATCTTGAGGATACATAACATGGTAAAAGAATTAAAATTCCCGCCAGCAGTCTCGTCATATTAAAAAAAAAGCGCAGTGCAAGTTCATGCCTTGTTACTCTGATGAAACCTGGATGACACCTGGGTGACACCTGGTTGACACCTGGATGACACCTGGACACCGTCACTTGACGATCTGTTTTTTTTTTTTTTTTTTTTTTTTTTTTTTTTTTCTTTTCAGGAAACTAGAAAAGGTAGAGGACAGAGAGCTCATACCGGATTTCGTCAAGAAATGCCAAGAAGCAATCAAAGAAATCATCGCTGAAGCCAAACCTATGACAATGAACGGCAACCAACTATGTGGCACAGGTACACATCGTTCAGACGCTTTTAATGTTTATTATTATTATTATTATTATTATTATTATTATTATTATTATTATTATTACTTCTGCCCGAGAAAAGGGGAGACATACAGTGTTTATACGATCTGTGTGTATATATATGTGTGTGTACGTCTGTGTGTGTCAGTCAGCTGTGAACAAAATATTGTGTGCAAGATGTCTGAAGAAGAAAAGGTCGGATCGACTTCAAACTCAACCTGTTTAATTCTTTGCCTAGGTCGCACGATTCTGTCAACTTTCCACACATGTTACATTATTAGGGCATGGTTATGACGTCATTGTGTGCGAAATTTCTCTGCTGCTGGAGATCTTAGAAAGTTAAAACCTGGTGAAATTGTTGCTTGATAGGTGCGAAAGATTCTGTCAATATTCCTTGGGTCAGTCGGATGGCTCATTTTACTTTTGACGGGTGTGACAAAACTAAGAAAGGCGGATGACGTCATTACCGTAAAATCTTATATGTAAGATTTCTCAGCACTCGACCATCGGAGAAAGTTGAAACTTGGTGGGATTGTTGCTTGGCAGGCCTACAGATTCTGTCAAATGTTTGCCGCTAGTAGAAAGAACGAAAACGGCATAGAATCTCATTGGGCAAAAACAAATATGTCGATAGTAGAAAGTCGGATAGATTTTAAACTTGCAGCAGTTATTCCTTGGATAAGTCGCTCGTTTTTTTTTTTTTTTTGTTTGTTTTTTTTTTTGTTTTTTTTTTGTTTTTTTTTTTTTGTTTTGCTTCTTTTTTTTGTTAAGCATTAATTACTGAAAATTACGAAAGGCACCAATCGAGCAACAGTATCACGTGATATATTTTGAAATCGTTTTTTTTTTTTTTTTTTTTTTTTTTTACAAAAACAGAAAAGGCAAATGTTTTTACTTGTTCAGGTACACTTGTTGGTGAGCATTGGCGGCTCTAGTTTGGTTTATTTCTGAATTTTTAAACATGAGTTATGGCTGTATGCAGAAATGAATATTTTATTTCAATAAAAAGAAAAATGGAAAGTAGTTTTGGTGAATGCTGGTTTTACTCTGGGAGACAGGGAGGTCCTCTATGCATTTCCTCCGCAGGCAATCCTGACCCATGTGTTGCAGAGAATAATACGACTAAAGCCCTTTTACTTGCTGCTGGTAACACCATGTGCTCCAGACACTCCATGGTTCCCGTCCCATCCCGTTTTAAGGTTGTGAAGACCATTCAAATCCTTTGACATTAGGAGATCCTATCCCCAGCTGCCTTTGAGGTACTTTCACCCCTCCCCCATCTCCTTAACTCACAGCTGTGGTGTCTATCCGGGACTTTTTGGAATGCAAGAGTTTCTACAGAGGAGTGGTGGAGAAGATGGTAAGTAACCACAAACATCCACAGCGAAGGTCTTTCGCTCGCAGTGGCAAAAGTTTAGTTCATGCTGTGAGAAGTCTAGAATGGATCCCTTCTAAGCATCCCCGGCAGTGGTAGCAGATTTCTTGGATTATCTATCCTCAGGAGAGCACTTGAAGGTGGACTCTATCGAGCGCGTAGAGCTTCCATAGGCTCTGGGCTAAAACATCCCCAGTATATGACCAGTGGGAAATTTCGGCCCTGTCTCTGCTGTTTAGGCACTTAAAAGGTCCGTGCACCCCCCTCAGAGTCAAACCATCCCAATGGGACCTGTCATTTATACTACACTACCTGCAAAATCCTGAAATGTTTGGGGGGGGGGGATGCGTCCTCCCCTCTTCGGAACAGGTAAGGAAAGATCAGATGCCATTACGTCCCCTGCACTTTGCCAGCCTCTTTCAGTATCAAACCATGATCAGTTTAACGACCAAAAGACCTTGATTATCTCTTTTCATCTTCAATTACATAAGAAAAGGGTCGTATATGTCAAGGCACAGAAGGATGAGGGTCTAAGGCTCGAGTCTAAGGTCAAAGTCTGCTTACTCCAGACTGCTTGCTCCTTTGGGGCTGCCAGAAATGTTAAAACAGGTTGTTGGTCATCTCCAAGCTCCTTCATAAAGTATTCTCTTACAGATTTCTCACAAAATGACCTCTGTAGGGCCTTGTGTGGCAGCGGGAACAGCAGTGTCAGTGTAATTCTTGCTCATCCGTTGTAGGACCCCTCCTCCCCAAGTCTTTTATGACGGGTGGCTATTTCAAGTTCCAGGTCAGTGGTAACAGCAATAGGGAAGACAAGGGCAAGGGAAATAAAACGACAGTTTAAACTTTTTTACAGCATACATCCACATAGTGGAAGAGTATGCAAAGAACATAAATGAAGGTGGAGTTCCGTGCATCGAGTCGGCCATTGACAGCATGATTGAAGGAGAGTGCAGGAAAGCTTACGAAAAGGCCTTACAGTTCTACAAAGAGGTAGATTCTGTTGCATTGTGGGAATTCGGGAAATAGCCAGCAGCTGTCAGTGTCACACAACGATAGATGTAAAACGAGATAGATGTATGTTCATACCGGAAGCTGACAATTTAATTACGAAACACTTGTTTTGCAAGGCTAATTTATTGTTTTTAATTATAAATTTAATATTTTATAACTATAGATGTGAGATAAAGATATTGGCGATTTTTAAATCAACCCTTCTCATTTGATCAGTCCATGTCAGGTGAGACAGACAGAAACATGCCAATGGACACAAGGGCATTAGAGGAGCTGAACGCAAAATACCGCCCTCAAGCGGTGGACGTATTCAGACGGAAGTCAATGTTTGAGGACAAGGGACCATATGCTGAAAAGCTGGAGGCATGGGTGTTCTGTTCTTTCGTTCATTTTTCTTCTTTTTTTTTATTGGATTTATCCTTCAGCTAGCAACTTCATATAAAATGATATTTTGAATACTGTCAAGTGATGAGGAATATTTTGATATTTATAAATTGGTCAATACGCCCGGAGACAATATAATTGGCGAAAAACTGGTCTAACTTTTCACATTGTCCGACAATGCCCCCAGAGACGATTGGCTGGGACTGCAAAGAGCGTTGATTTGCCTGTTTTTTTTTAAAGTCTGGATTGAATGTTTAAGGCGAGGGGGGGGGGGGGGGTACCACTTAACCTTGATTATCGCCTCAATTGCCCATGTTTTAAATACATGGGTGAAGTCCCTCAAAGTGGTTTTGAACAAAACAAAGGTCAAACCTGCAAACACGATCCCAACATACACCATCATCCAATCGTATTGTGCAGGTGAATGGTCGCACTTTCCTATTCGGGCGTATTGTCATTAGACGAATTGCACAAAAATTATATTTGTCTAAGGTAAACTTTTCATTTTAATATTTTATTACGTGAGCTAATTGTAAAATTCTATTTTTTAAGGAACTGAATCAAGCAATAGAAAACGAGTTCAACTTATTCGTAGACGAAAATAACAAGAGGTCTGAGGCCAAAGCAGTGGAAGCTTTGAACACTTGCTTCGCGGAACTTGAAAGGGAGATTCCGAGCTTCTCCTCAATGAAAGGTATTAATTGTTTGAGTTGAGCATTTGCTGTTTAAAGGGGA
Organism: Protula sp. h YS-2021; assembly: GCA_949752745.1. Lineage (NCBI taxonomy): Eukaryota > Metazoa > Annelida > Polychaeta > Sabellida > Serpulidae > Protula > Protula sp. h YS-2021. The sequence continues at coordinate 27,677,200 of OX457028.1, forward strand.
CTTAATAACTGAACTGTATTTCCAAAGCCTCAACCGCCCCCAAGGCACAGTTAATGACACGAAAATTTAGGGGTACAACTTTTCTCACACTCCTTGCGGTCCCTACATTTAAACAAAGCAGTGAGAGAGAGAGAGAGAGAGAGAGAGAGAGAGAGAGAGAGAGAGAGAGAGAGAGAGAGAGAGAGAGAGAAAGAGAGAGAGAGAGAGAATATTGACCGGCAAACTGTTGAATTTTTGGAAAATTATAGCACTGGAAGACATTAAAGTAATAATACTGTTTATTCAGGGGGCCATGCAAAATTCGTGCTGGCAAGAGACTCAGCTATAGCTCGATACCAGGGAATGCGAGAACTGGGTCCAATGGGCGAAAAAGTGCTGCATGAATACCTGTCCAGTAAGCAGGACACCGAGCGTGCTATCATCACTGCTGATAACGTAAGGATGCTGTGCAACATGAACATCAAAAATAAATAAACAGGCGTCCCGTGTATATTGAGAAAGTTTTGGGTGTTCATTATATGCGCCAGTTTGTTCGAGCGTAGTGACAGGACGTGTCTTTACATGTAGCAAATGCTGAGGTGTATCTGAAGACATAAAACCGGCAACAACCGAGTCTGAAAGACCTAGTAACAACACACAAATCACATTTCTTCTTTTTAATCTCAGTACCCCTCCGCCTAAGCGGGTTTGCAGTGGGGATGGAATAGGGTGGGTGTAGTGAAGGCCTAAAGGTGGAGAACGTGAACCATGCCTTTATTCGTAAAAAACGTTTTACGAAACAAAGCGATAGTTTTACTCCGCACCATCTAACGTTCGCTTATCTCCACTTTAAACTTGATTAAAAACCGGCGTTGTGGTTTAACCTGCCAGGCATGCTTCGTGTGGAAAAATTCTTTCGTTACGAGCGCTTTTACCGACATATGTATTGAACAAGAATAAACTAGATTGTTTTCGCTACCAATTACCGAAACTTACACGAAATTATAATGCAGAATCCTTTATAAATCCGTGTTAAAAGTTACATACCTGAAATTGCCTCAAAACTCTATGCAACACAACCTTTGACATTTTATATCCCAGTAAACATTCTGATATCGAGAAAAAGTCGATTTGAGATTGTGTCAGTGACACGACCATAGATCAATGTCTTTGGCTGAGTGGGTGCCTCCCTGCTTGTGGACATGAGTCGGAGTTGTCCTGCAGAACATTACTATTCTCCAGACTAAGGAGTTGAGTGATTGCAAACCAGACTATCTTTAGTTCTAATCGATTTATGTGTTTCGGCACCAAGACCGGATTCAGATGCCCTTCCCTAACTTTCCCCTGAAGTAAAAGTTCCACCTCTTATAGGAAGCATCCGATTTGGATCGGCTTCCTCACTGAGCCGCAACCGCTTTTACTGCGCTTTGAAACCTTCTGTAATGGAGCCTGCCTGAGTGGACTCCATTTTCTGTATTTAGCGGTAAGCCCAGTAAAGACTACATTTCGGCAAGCCTCATGCATTGATAGGGGGTATCATTTGGATTGCTTTGACAATTCTCTCCCCCCATATATGCTCTGTTAGATAAGCCCTGACCAGCTGCAAGTTTCACCTCTCCTCGGTGGCTTGGTGGTTTATCAAACTGACCAAAAGACATGCCTGTAATGCTTGTTTTACTAAGAGGAGGGTTTGAAGTCTTGAGCTTTCTCAATGTGAACCAGACATCAGTCGTCCAAGTACTGGATGGCAAGCATGCCTAACTTTTTAGTACTTTTATCACTTCCGGGAATTGGTACGGGGAGGTAGAAAGCCGATGTGTCCCTGTTGTTCAGTTGCAGGATTTCTGTTATCACCCGGGCAGTGTCCATTTGAAAGGTGGAGGTCGTAAGAACTGATTTAAATCTGACAGAATTGTAACCATTTTGCAACCCCCATGTTTTCTTGGTGACTAGTAATAGCCACCTGAAAAAGCTTTATTCTGAGTCTAGAATTTCCTGCAATACTGTGTTTGTTCTACAACTCCTGAGTCATATCATGAAGAGCCTGACCTTGCTCAAGGTCCTGGCTGTAGCAGGTGGCTAGATGGTCTTTAGCTTTCGGATGTAAGGGAACTGAGGGCAATCTGCTCCTTTTGAATGGCAGATGATGACATTGCCGGGGCCCTTGGCTACTCGGCGGAGTGCTCCCATCTCTTCACAAACATCGAAGATTCTTTGCAATTCAGTAATTTGTTCGTTCTCATCTATACTGCTGCGAGGCTTGGTGGCTGGGAGTTATGCCCTTCTGCTGACTCTGCCTCTTGGCTTGTGGGGAGTTCTGGCGTAGCTGCGAAGTGGCTGTCTCCCCTCTGCGTTACTTCTTAAAACGGATCCGGCTTGATGTGCCGGTCGCGTAGGGCGTCTGGGGCAAGCCATCGGAGCCAAGTCTTGGCAGAGGACACTTTTTTGCAAGTTCGCCAGTTCTGCCTGTTTTAGTGGTGATAACTCGATCTGGCTCAGAATACTTGAATGCCTCATTCACGTGCCTCCTTGACCGATGACTAGCTGTAAACAAAGGTGAGAGGTGAGTTGACTTGCTGCTTGTTGCATTCCATGTTGCCACTGAGACACACTCCAACAGCTTTAAATCACTGGTTCAGATATCTCTTTCTGGGTCAGAACCTTCTTCAACGTATGGCTTTTGTGTCCCTCTCGACTAGGGGACTATCAGAGACCGACGACACCGTAGTCTGCGTCCTCTTGCAGGGTTGTATTTATAGCTCTATGAGGATTAAATTGTTCACGGTTCTGTGAGGTGCAGACCCGACCCCTAGCTTCTGTGATGCGTGGAACCGTGGAGCCGAGGCCTTGCCCTCAACAAACTTCGCCCACTGAAACTCTCTTTTCCTTTCTATCTCTCTCTCTCTCTGTCTGTCTGTCTGTCTCCCTCTCTACCTCGATGACCCGGAACAGGTGATTTTTGCTAGGAAAGCCTCAAATTCCGGAGCTTCGCATGGTAACGTCATTCTAATCGGAGAGTCCTTCAGTGGAATGTGCTCTGGTTCTTCTATAACAGGGTTGCTTCCTCTATGACGGGGTTGGGGGAGCGCCGTGTCACGTAACGGCAAGCAAGGTGGGCAATGCGAATAGGACGTCTGTCTGACGCTGCAGACTCCCCTGTATTATTGTTCCTTCTTCGGCGAGAACACTTCAGCCATAAGTCGGATGGGGTGTGACAGTGCCTGCGCTTCCTCCTCCTGAAATTCGTCCTCAGAGTCTGACTCTTTCCCCTCTGATGCTGGACGAGAAGATTCATTTTCCTCATCTGTCTCCTGGTCAAAGCCTTCCAAAACGAACGCGTTTTCTTTGCCTGTAGCCGAGCTTGTGTTTCTGTGTCCCTGGTTTGCTGTTCTGCAACATGACCAGACAGGGGAAGGTCTACTGAATACTCATCACTTGCTGGGTTACCTGCGCTGCCGACGGTGGCGCTTTGCGTTGCTGGAGTACGTGCAGGGAGGCTAGCTGGGTTTGTGTCTGCTCCTGGATGACTCTCTTTGCTGCCATCTCTTGTGCCCAGGATGGCTCTGGAGTAGTCATCTGACTTGATTTTGATCTCGCACTGAAGGGAAGGACCTCGGTGCTACCAATTGCTGTGATGGAGAAATACTTAACTCATGTCCTGGTACTAATCATCACTGGCGAATAATCCGGACTTAGGTTCGGACAGTTATAGTGTCTCCTTTAGATGTGTTTTTTGTAGACGGACGACAAAATGACTATTGAGAAGAGATCCACACACCTCTCTCCTCCGTATCTAGTTCCGCTACTGTCTCCGAAGACATCGAGCGATTAAGTTTCGTCCTAATGCTACTTTTGCTGGTCATGACCCCAGATTGTTGGCTACTTGCTGAAGATAGGCACCTTGGTTTCTGCCAACGCCTTCTGGTGCTGCGTTTTTCACGCAGCTCCTTCCGACGCTGATTCTTGATGCGATTTGTATATATCGCCTTCCACTTTGTATGGGAGGGGTGTTCACACATCATATAGGTGTTTTTCACCTCACACAAGACTAAGCCTTACCCAATCCCGCACTTGTCGCAGAAGGAATAGGCATTGCCCGTAAATAATGGATGGCCACATGCGGCCTTGTTAAGTGGGTCTTCTGCTTCCTCCATGTCCGTAACAGAAAAGCTCGATAAATAACTGGGCAACAACACAGTTACACTGGCCAAGATATACCCCTAGTTAACCCTACCCTCTCTGCTATCCGTGCCTACGCCAGGAGAGAGGCATGGCACAACCCAAAGAGGGAGATAGCAAGGCCCAGATATACCACTAGTTAACTCGACCCTTTCTGCTATCCGTGCCTACGCCAGGAGAGAGGGAAGGAACAAACCAAAGAGGGGAGATAGCCGGGTGAGGATACAAGTTTGGGAGAAGTACAAGGGTAACCCACACTTGTTAACCCTGGTGGGGAATTGGGTAGAGCCACTTGGCTCTTCTCTTATAGCCACTTGGTTCCCAGACAAACCTACGGGAAGGGATGTTGCTGTGAACCTCTGATTCTAGCTAGAGGTGCAAAGGGAGCAACAACGCTCTGTTAATTCAAACACAGCAACCCTGGTAAGCCAATGGCGCTAGGGTTGTCTTAAGCAGTATGGAAGAAGCAACAGAGACAAGAAAACCTTATCAACGCCTTCACCTGTCTCCGTGTCTTTCCAACACCTAATATGACAACAAAAACTCAATATACGGTCAGACTGACACCGCTGACTGGTGAAGAAAAATCGAGAAACACTGTGCGCGATAAACACCGATATTGCTCACTCGTGGCGAACACTAGCATTCCTGATGTTAAGTGGCTTTGGCATTCAAAACGTATCGATTATTGCGCACTGTTGGACAAAACACTTCGGTAGTATATACAAAAGTGTCCAAAAGCCATACAAGCACCTCTTATCCTGGAAACTTGGTCAAAAAATATCTTCAATGATTTCCTTCCAAAAACATATGACTTCACTGTTCTGCACATAAAAAAGAGGATGTGGGTTGTGTGTTGTCACTTGTGTGTTGTCTTTCAGACTCGGGTTTTTCCGGTTTTACCTAATAAGGCAATTTTTGCAATGCTTGTTTACACTGTAAGCCTAACGTGTAGAAAAGTTCAGTTCATAATTTATGCGTCCATTACCTAATCAATGAAGATCCCATAAGCGAACACAGGCTTTTGTGAAGTAAAAAGGAATTTTATTTTTTCTACATCGGAATAACCCCCTTCTTTTCTCGGGTATGCATGCCTGGATCTCAAAACGATTTTTTTCTTCCATCAGGCTTTAACAGAAAAGGAAAAAGAAGAAGCAATGCTCAAAAAGGAAATCAAAGAGCGAGAAGAGAAAATTATGTTTGAACAGGAACAGAGGCGAATAATGGATGAAAACGTATGTCGCTTTATTCATGCATATTTTTTTGTGATCCCCTCTTAATTTTTAATTTAAATGTGTTATTTTTCATACTCTGTTTCATCGTTAATAGCACGGTTGTTTAGAACTGGATTTCTCTTGATACTGAGCAGACTACCAACCCTAAAAGGGCATTTTTCTATGACTGAAAGAAGAACTACAGCTGCTGGCGTTAGTGCTGTATATTTAATAAATAAAAAGATAAGGATTTTTTAAAAAGAGTCACTTATAAGCACCGATAACCTGCTGTTTTTCAAATTTTCAGTTATTATGTGCAATGACTGAAATTTCCAAACTTACTAAAGATGCCTTAAAAAACTAGACTCAACAAGTGTAATATGTTAAGATTATATATTAATATCCATAAACTGTTTTAAATTATTTGCAATATATTTCGCATTGCTGCATAACTGTTATATTTTGGTCGCGTGAATAGCATCGCAGACAACAGCAGCAGCAAATGGAGGTCATGCAGAAGATGCAGACAGACATGCAAGAGAATATAAACAAGCGCATGAAGGCAAGTGACAGCAGCAGCAGCTATAACAGCTGTCTCAGCAGCCAAAGCAGAAGTCATTTTCGATAGCTGTTTGTTAGAATGCTCGGTGACAATGAAAAGAATAATGACCTTTTTGAGCTACTAACCGAAAGACAAAATTTCCTTCTGATCTTTTCATACAGTGTCATTGATTTACAATTCGAATAATTTTAACGGGCCGTAATTTTCAGATACCGGGATAATTCCCTGTTTCACTTCACGTTGACCAGATTTACTCACTGCAATTGATTAGTCAATTCATTTAACTTAAAACATCGTGTGATAGGATTTAATGATGACTTCATAGAAAGCTGGTAACTGAGAGAATCTTTGCCACCCGTGCGAAATTGACATCCATCATGGAGGGAGGGGGATAGGGAGATTGCCTGCTTTCCAAACTCTGTCAGAATTAACCAGATCTTACTGCAAGTAAAAAGTACCAAAATTTATTGTACATTATAGTAAATATACTGACGCAAAGTAAAAACGCAAAGGCTTCAAGATGGTTTTTATCCTGTTCCTTTTGGGTTATGGAAATGAAACAAACGTCAAATGTTTCACACTATTAGAATAGATTCTATTGTTTTTTCACACCAATGCACTGTATCGATTACGAAAACCAAAATGCCACGATTTGCCGAAAATGAGAGGCGGCAAGCGATCGGTATGTTAGAGTCGGGCCTATCACAGTCAGCAATCGCTTGAAGGTTTCATCACAGTCATCACAGTCAGCGACCATATGCAGACTGCAACAGCGTCACCCACAGACCGGCTCTGTACAGGACCGCCCACGACCTGGTCGACCAAGGTTACGACCCCATCGCAAGATAGATCTATGCGAACGGCGCATCTTTGAGATCGGTTTCGAACCGCAACGGCCACCGCAAATGCGACTCCAGGGAGACAAAACACCCGCATCAGTCGACAGACAGTGTTGAATCAATTGCGCGATCACGGGATACGAGCTCGTAAAGCATACGCTGGACCAGTTTTAAATGAACGTCGACGGTGTATGAGAAGGCGGCCAATTATTCGGGAAACCAATGGTCAAGAGCATTTTGGAGAAGAGTACTGTTCTGTGATGAATCCGGATTTCATGATGGCCGTAATCGAGTGTATCGGCGAACGGCAGAGCCATTTACGAGACCTTGTGTTAGCGAGGTGGATAGATTTGGTGGAAGAAACGTTATTGTATGGGGCGCTATCAGATTTGGCTGGAGATCACCTTTGCTAATTATTTAAGGCAATTTAACCGCCAGACGTTACGCCAACATCATCCTAGAGGGTCAGAGTGTAAAGTAGTGCACGAAAGGCCGACAATCCCTATTCATGCAGGACAACGCGCGTCCGCATGTAGCAGAAATATGCATTAATCTGCTTCGGAATAACAATGGAAGCAATTTTTGAGATAAAAAATTATGTTGTTATTATTGATCTCAATAACTCAAATTTTCATCTCCAAAATTTAATTGCTGATTCATTATATTTTATGTGAATGTGTGTCTCCCGTAACATTTTTTAGGTTTGTAAAATTGATTTTTTGATCTCAAAAATAAATTTTTGCCATCTAAAATTCAATTATTGATAGCAAAATATAAATTAATGAGATCTAAATTGATTTATTGATATCTCTAAATATATTTTGATATCAGAAATAAGGATTAAATGTTAAAATGGCATTCCATATACCTTTGCGTTTTTACTTTGCGTCAGTATATATATATATATATATATATATATATATGCTTAGATGCTGCACACATATATATCACGTGTTTACCATATGCTCACCACATACTTATTTTAAGCTATAGTAAGCACATGGTGAAGTCGGATTACTGCGTTTTCAGGAAGAGGCGGAGGCAAGGAAACAGATGGAGCGCGACCACCAGGCAATGCTTGACAAACAACTTGACAGACAAGCCAGGCAATTCAAGGAAACCATGGAGGCCCGCGAAAAGGACAGGTATACTCATGAGGAGCATGTCGAGCCCATAACTTAGCCCGAATCCGGGAATATCACGATCTTACGTATGCTACTGAACACCACAAAAAAGTAAATATTAATACTTAAAATTAAATATAAATTTTAAAATTCATTCAGTCAGTATAAAGTCTGGTAGTCTCTAGTACTTGAAACTGCATAATTAAGTAATAAGTCCGTGATTACTTCATTCTTCCTTCCTTTCTGTCCCTCCCAATAAACACTCCGACGTCAATCCAACGTCGATTTACGGTTCCGACGTCGACCAAACTAAACGATTCATCTGGTTATAATTGCTGCATAGGTTTTCCCTGCGCGTGCAAACGGCCTGTTTCTACGCAGAAAAGGTCTTTTCTAAGCCAGTAGAATGTACTTGTCAACGCATTACCTGTAAAATTTCCATGTCCACAGAAAATGACTTTTCTGTGCACTACTATGCGGGGAAAACTTACGATTAAAGAACGTAAGTTTTCCGTTCGTCGCTAAAATTCTCTTTTTGACATTATGTCTCGAAAGAGGAACAACTGATAAAGAAACAGCCAACGGGCAAGAAAATTACAGAAATGGTGCGTTCATAGGTACATTCTACGGGCTTTGCCATAGAAAAGCCTTTTCTAAAGTAGAAACAGCCTGTTATTTCAGCAACAAAACTAGACATGGGTGTCTTACGCACAGGACTTTTCTGCGCCACCATCCGTAGTAAATCCTCTTTTGTCTTTCAACTATCATCCCCTAAAGTAATATACATGTCATTTCAACAATAAAATTAGACATAGATTTCTTACGCACAGGACTTTTCCACGTCACTAGAAAAGTAGAAAAGCCATTTCGGACACGCATGGCCTCAAGTCGAGTTTCGGCCATTTCCGCTTGCACTTCTTCCTGGGGAATTCCCTGGGCTTTCTCCTTTCGTTTCCACCTGGTGCGTTTTCCCTTGGCTTTTCCCGCCTCCCACCCTTCCCTTGGTCCTTTTCCCAGGTTCTTTTCTTCCTGCACCCCTAGAAGTATTCAAAATCTTATGTAATCAATAAATATTCAACTTTGCATAGACGTCGCACCCGACATCGGAACAACGTCAGATTTTGTTTGTTTATGGAAGTTGAAACAGCTTTGAAACAGAGTGCATCTGTATGGCGATATAACTGTGCAAAATTGTCACAATTTTGCGTTCCAACAGGTTTTTTTGTATGGCTGTATATTTGTACAAAAATTTCACGGGGTGCTAGATTAATATTTCCACGGCGACTACACAACATCGCTTGTCCTCCGACGTCTGAACGAAGTCGGAATACATTGTTTCGACTTCCATTTACAACCTATTTGTAAACTTGATTAGACATCGGTTAATCAACGCCTAACCAACGTCGACAGGTTAACTTCTTTCAACCTCCAAAATGAACCAAAACCCAACATTGGTCCGAAACAGGGTGCGACGTCTAACCAACGGTGAAGCAGTGTTACATTGTTACTCCTGTCTCTGCCTCTCTCTCTCTCTCTCTCTCTCTCTCTCTCTCTCTCTCTCTCTCTCTCTCTCTCTCTCTCTCTCTCTCTCTCTCTCTCTCTCTCTCTATCTCTCTCTCTCACACACACACACACACACACAACACACACACTCGCTTGCTCTCTCGCTCCCCCCCCCCCCCGTTCCTCTCTAAGTATTATTTTCATTCTTTCTTCGACAGCAAAGCACGAGAAGAGGAGGCTCGGCGACGGGACGAGTCGATGACCACCATGCTGAATGAGTTCAAGGAGATGAACATGCGGATGCAGGAGCGAGACGAACAGTACAGGCGGGAAATGGTGGAAATGCGCCAAGAGATGCAGGAAAAGGAGGAGCGCGAAAGTCAGTGCATTAAAAACCTGAAATAGGACTGAGAAAAGTGGTCTTGTTTTTAAGGAAATTAAACTGGAAAGGGGTACAGAAACTGACCCCCTTTTTAGATGGTTAAATTAGTGGGATGATCCCACTAGTATACTCAAACTTCACAGCCACGTTAAGATATATTGTGCGAAAAAAATACCCGAAAGTCGGTCAATAAATGGCCCGCAAAAGTGGATATGATGTCCCCGACAGTGGCGATGATATAAGGTGTTACCGTCAAAGGTTGCTATTTATCCCGAAGATATGAGGCCAACATCATAAAATATTATGTCTGTTTGAGAATATAAGCAACATCAGCATTCCCCAATGCTGAAGGTGTATTATAATATTGTGTAAAGCACTCACATACACGTGTTTCAACCCTAGGGGGGCCACTCACGAACCAACTGGTTACCATGCGTGTCCATGACTTTTGAAGACCCCTAAACACGGGGTGCTAATCTCGAATTTGTGAAGTTCCGCAAAAAATCCTCCATGCGTTTTGTGGGTAACGCGGAGTACTGGATGAAAATTACCCCCTTTTTAACGAAATTGGCATTCCGCGCGGACCACATCTGACCTCGAAAGTGTCCCCCCTTTCTCCGCGTTTGTGTGGCCCCACATGGTAACACAAATGATATGAAGTGGCCCCCTGGGGTTTCACATATGAAACGAAGTGACCCCTTAGGGTTTTAATGTGTTCAGGTCTCAGAATATTTCAAGTTTTAGTGACACAGAACTCAAATTTTCAGAGGACCGCATACTTGCTGAAATGGAAGAGAAACAAAGGCAACATGAGCTTGAGAAAGAGCGCCTGAAAGCCGAGGTCGAGAAAGCCAAGCTTGAGAAAGGTAAAAGTTGTTACTAAAACAGGGAAACTTCAAGTACAGGTGGTTTCCTTCCTGAGAAACCACGAGTGAGTACGCCACAAATTTGTATCTCGCCAGGAAACCATCTGTGTGAGGAGTTCGTCAGTTTTAAACCATAGTTCCACTGAATATTAAATGTGTGTATAATAGGCGCAATTTTGCAGACTGCAATGATGCACCTCAGTGACCAGCTATACAGATTCTTTTTAGTTTTAAAATTCAGTACAAAAGATAATTGTGATATTGGTCAAACCTTAGAGAAATCAGTTCGAGATCCCGATCTTGATGTCACCAGGATAAAATATCGGAATTTGTATATAGTAACGGATAGCAATTGGATCACGTTGAAATTTCGGGATTTGCACCATATCTGAAAGAAATCTCTATAACTTTGAGATCATGCCCTACAAATTTCGGTATCGAGGAAGCGATTAATTTTTTTACCAGATTCTCATCCTCTCTTTTCCTGTGGAGATACCGTATAAAGTGGCTAAGAATCTTTTCCAGAATGCTGAAGCAGAATGTTAGAACAGTTTTCAAGATGATTTTAATGATGAATTTATTTTTATAGGATATAGGCTTTGGAAAATTCAGTATAGGAAAAAGCTAGCTACAGCAGACGACAATGGATAATTCTATATAGAATGAACAGAGTAAAAAAAAAAAAGCCGTGATGGTTGACCTGTCTGATAAACGAAGCTTAGCCATATATGTTGATGTCCAGAATTAAAGTCGCTGAGTGAACCAGCAACTTTAGAAAGTCGCTGAAATTTTCAGCAGCTTTGTAAAGCTGCTGATTTGACAGATCCGCTGTAACATATACATAATTGCAAATAGTACGCACATTTTCATTTTTGGCATTAAAGGGTTTTTCGAGCTTATGAACACCCAAACTGGACACACAATCGGACGAACAGAGAAACTTTTCAGAGTCCTTGAGATGTTGCTTATGCAAATTAAAAATTGACGTCATCAGGAGGGGTTTCGTAGCTGAAAATTTTCATGCAAAGAAAATGGGTGACGTCACAAAAGAGACTAATGCAGAAAGTCATTTACTGGCCCTTGAAGTATGAGCCGAAAGGCCAACAAATGACTTAGTGCATTGCTCGATTATAACAACATACTATTGCGCTATAACAGGGTCAAAACTTCGCACATCAAACGGTTCAGCCAGTTTGCTTGTGATGCGAGTCATGTTTATATGTGGTGTGCAATTTTGAACGCTTTGCTGTCAATAACTGCAACCATGTTCAAAAACGAGATCGAATGCAGTTTCGTTGTCGGTCACTTGGTTTAGCCACTAATTAGTGTGCTCTTGCCTTCACACGCACCTGCCAAATGATTTCATGTGGTTTCCATGTTGTGGATCGCATCGCGTTTGCTGGAAATACATAAATGAAGAAATCTAGAGCCCTTGTGGGGAAGGGGAACGAACCACTGGGGGGAGGGGAGTGATGGGGCGACGTAGATGAAGAATTCGAGTAATGGCTTTGGGGATTGGGGAGGGGGGGGGGGGGGGCTGTTGTGCTGTTTTAGCATAACTTGTTTTATTTCTGGATCACTTCATGCAAACAGTGTATCTTTGTTTTAAAAATCATCGTCTAGGGAGCGACAATCATAGTGTGGTCGCCCCTCCGTCACAGTACCCACGCCCCGGAGATGTGCTACCTTATTGCGCGTCCAAAAAAAAGGGGCTAATTTTGAGGCCAGACGCGGGCAAAATGATAATTTCGTTAAAAGAGGGAAGGGAGTCATTTTCATTCAGTACTCCCCGTTTTTCACAAAACAGACTGGGGAGTTATTTCGAAATTTCTTTCCGCATTTGGTGAAAAATGGGGTATTATTTCAAAGTTAGTACTCCGTGTTTAGGGGTCGTTTTAAAAGGTCATGTACATGGTAACCAGTTGGTACGCGAGTGCCCCCGGGCCTCACGCACGATCTGTTTGAAGTTGAGTTCCCTGAATATTTTCAAAAGTAGGTGGGGAAAAACTGTCTCATACTTTACCTCCTCGCTTTGGTCTATTTCGCAGTGACCTGTCATGGCTACCGTTTCCGGTGAGCGATAACATCAGGAGGTTGTGTTTAGGTGCTGAGTCCGGCCTCCATACAATAATAACTATATGATATTTCGACGTCTACCCAACGTCGATTTGCGACCTTTATTCAACGTTGCACCAAAGACTCGGAGAAAGTTGCGTTTTGGCAACGTGTAAACAACGCCGCAACCCCCTCGATGTTGGATTGACGTTGGAATGTTTATTGGGTCATGCGGTAACACAGGATATGACTGAAGATAATTTTCATAGATTTTTTTAAAAGTAAACCGGGAAACAACTATTTTCGAAAATATATTCGTGAAAATTTCCTTCATTCATATCCTGAGTTACCGGATGTCCTAAGGCTGAGGGTACTTTGACAGAAGTTGACCACGACACCTCATGATTGTCACTATCTAGACTGGAAGTCTGGATTATTGCTTTACCGACGTCTGAACAACGTTGGAAGATAGATTAGGTAGACAAACACAATCAGCCGACGTTGATGGAACGTCATAATGTTCACTGGGATGAATAAATTATTATAGCGTCATAAGCAGTAATGTGATATTATAGCGAAAAAATCACGTAGCAGAGGGACGGTTCACTCTTCGCATGTGGAACCGTTTGCATTTTTAACGAGTTCTTATGCCACTGAGTAGAAACCCAAAAATGGCAAAACAAAAAGAAAGAAACAAAAACCAAAGTAACTTTTTAAAGGAAAAGTATTCCGGAGTTCTATCACTTCTTATTAATAAATAGCCGGGTCTATGCGGTCTCCCCCCCCCCCGGCGGTCTCCCCCCCCCCCCCGCGGACTCCCCCTACCAACTCCACCCTGGCGATCTCCCCCCGTAGGCTGACTCCCCCCGTCCTTCTCCCCCCATGGCAGATTTTTTAAATCAGCAAAACTTGTACATTTCATTCCTTTTTTAATTTTCAACCTCGCCTTTCATCTACTTTTACATAATTATCACTAGGAAATTAATCTGCTTTAAAATCCAATTACGAGGTGCTCATTTGTATGTTTAACAATCTCGCCATTTAGCACTTGAATTTTGGCTTTGCAATGACCAGCCAAATCTCGCTTTCCCTGACTCCTTCTTTTTTCGCATTCATATGAAATTGCACCACTTGCCAATTGCTTCTGCTTTACATACAAGAACCCATTGTAAGACAATTTCTGCTTTCCTCGCAAAGTCGTAATGAATTCCATCTTGATGTGATAATTTGGCTACTTTTTGGTGAGCTTTTATACAACCATTTACGTTCTCCGGACGCAAATCTGATATCCATAAATAAACCAAACTACTCCGGAAAACACCATCATCAGTAGCCTACTCTGGCGGTGATGGCTGAGAATAATGAATAAATAGCCATGAGGTTTGCTGGTAGCATCTTCAAAGGCTTCTACGAGAAATTGAGATTTTCCAGGATACATTTGCCGCGCTAATGTACTTACTTGTTGGCTGTCTCTAGGACTTTAAAAACAGAATGATGCAATGCGTATTCAAACTAATATTTCGCATTTCTATACCATGATGGAATAAATTATGCACAATAAAGATGATGCTCAGATTTTGATGACTGCTGCCAACACTAAAGAGACGTGAAATGCACTCATCAGTATGGCATTTGGTTATTAAGTCGTCAATGATGAATACGTTTGGCTTTTTCGGGTTAAAGCACTCTTCAATGTAGTCTGAAATGCCTGGGTAAAATTTCACACCTTTCATTCCCTTGTACAAAGGCTGATCTGCCGCATATAGCCATAAAATGATTTTTGGAGAGGGTTTAATTAACTTTTGTTTTAGAATTTCCTTGACTAGAGAAGTTTTACCTCTGCCTGTAGATCCAGAGACCAAACATGTGAATGGATGTTTCATTTTTGAATGTCTGTTTCTTTCACCCAACTGTTCAACTTCTTTGGCCAACCTAACCACTTGAGAAATTCTTCTTTAACACCTCGTCGTTTTTCGTTTTTTTCAAGACCTTTTCAATTCTGTAGATGGATTCAATATCTTTTGTCACTTTCTGCAGTTCTTCCTCATAGAAATATCTATAAATATCTTCATCCAAAAAGTCTTTCACACGATACAAGTGTATTCCTTACTTCTTGCGACGATGTGTGACAAGGAGGACTTCTTGCATTCACTTTATATGATAATCCCGTTGAAACACGTATTTCATTTTGGGAAATACGAACATGTTCCCCAAATTTTATATTTGTAGGGTTTTTTCTTCTTCTTTGGTCGCAATTTCAATTTGTCCACATACATATACTTCCACACTTTAGATTCATTTTCCTTTCGAATATCTGCAGGAGCATACTTATTAGGAAGGGAGCCATGATTTCTATGGTTATAATTGAACATCACGCCTGGAAGGATGTCCACATAGCGATAAGTTTGGTTATGTAGGAAATATCGATACATCAGTTCCTTTAGAGTACGAATGACTCTCAGCAAAGTTGACTTTGGTTTCATTCTTTGTTGTATAGGCATGAATTCCCTCCTTCTTCAAAAATGCTTTTACCTATCTGTTTTTAAATTCAGTTCTTTTATCTGGCCTTAGAGTTCGTGGTCTTTAATGTGTTTCATGAAAAATCTTTTGGAAGGCTTTTATGTGATTTGTTGGGTATTGGCTGCACCCACAAATATTTGGAAAACACATCAATGACAACCAGTAAAAAGCGAGTGTCATCATTGTAGGAGGCTATTCTCCCATATCAGCCAAATCAATACTCCACATGTCATCAATACCACGTGTAATGACACGTTGCCTTTCAAATCTGTATTTTACAGGTTGTAGTAAACTGAATGCATCTTGATCCTGCAGCCATTTCTTCACTTTGCAATGAGTGACTGGTTCATTATGTTTTAATATGTATTAAAGTTTGTAAGGATCAGCAAATGCCCCGGGTTGACCTAGTTTAAAGCAAATATTGGTTAAGTAGTCTTTCCACGTCCACATGTTAGCACTAAATGATCACCACTTGTCAACATATCTTACATTTTATTTCGCCTCATAACTCAATCAACATGTCTTACAGCTTATTCCTTTTTTACAAATCAAGTATAGACACAATGGTGTGAATAACTGGAGTCCATTGATCTTCAATGTGCACTAACCACCTACTTAATTCATCAAATGTTATAGCATCTACACCATATCTCTCACAACGTTAATTTGCATTGTCCAACACTTTATCTAGAAGAATAGAATCTCTAGCTTCATTCCAATATGTACAGACACATGTGAAATGACAAGTATGTTCTTGACACTCTTAATTTTGACAAGTCTGAACTTTACGGTCTGCATTTTGACAAGCAGGACATACTAAACATTCAAATTTTTTACAGCTAATAACATTTCTTCGCAATATGCTTTTTGCATAATATATTGTCTCAATGTAATTTCTGCCATTATACTGCAATATAGCTTAACCACTTTCTCACTTCATCAAACAGTCTTGGAAAAATCGAGCAAAGTGATATGCTGCTTTCACATCAAACTCCTCAGCTCCGTCAATGCTTGAAAGCACACACTCAAATCCTCACGTAGGTTTGGCAAATTCAGCGTTGAGTGAGCAAGTTCCCAAAAGATGCTGATTGCAGTTGTTGTTGAACAGACCCAAAACGTGCCAGTTCACTTATCATGTAGTCCACGTGCTTCTCCTTGAAACACGTTTCTACACCCATCCTTACTTCACATCTCCGTAGTGGTTGAATAATATTTGTTAAAAAAACACGTCTGTACACTATGACGGCTGGCGAGCAAATGAGCCTTACTCTCCAGATACTGTTAGCTACTGTTAGCCACACTTGTTGCAGAAGTTATCTGGTTCACACATCTTGCAATTGTACTTGTGGCAGTGAAAATTATAATCATCAACATATCCGTGAGCACCACAATATTCACAGGTAAGTCCAAGTTGATTTTACACGTTCATATTCTCTAATTGAACTTCATAAGTCTTTTCTTGGGTAGTTTTGACACCTTCATCCGATTGTCCTTTTGCAATTTGATGACAGTTTTTAGACTGAGTTGATGTTATCCATCTCTTGAAGCATTGTCTCCCATTCACCATCATTTATGTTTATGTAAAACTTACTGTCCCTTCAAACAGTGATGTGCGCGCAAAACTCACATAGCGCATGTTTTAGTATGAAATGACTTCAAGCCAATTCGTTTGCGTTAAGTACAGTTTAAAGCCAATGTTGCGTAAATTTCTCAAGTTCTGACACACAATCTTCCACAAGGATGGTGCTAAAGCAAACAGTTCTCTCCACGTTTGATTCGAAGAAATGGCCCAAATTCTCCATGCTGTTCTCCGTAATGTTTAAGTTTCAAACTAATTTTAAAGCTACTTGTCTTCTCCATGGCTACACATTGAATGCTTACTTGGTCCTCTTCACCTGCTCCTTTTATACGGCATTACATGTATGTTTTCACGAGATGGTTGTAAAATCGTGGAGTCAGCTCCTTGAAAGTATTTAGAAAGGCTGTTGGCAGACCGTCTGTTAGAAATTGTCTCATGAAAATTACTAAAAAGTCTCCTCGTTTTGCCACTGCTCATTTGCCATGCAAAGAGGACCTTGTCATTCGAACACATCTTTGAATGGGCAGAGCTTGTCATTCGAACACGTCTTTGAATGGTGTGCTCTTTCCCACCAAATAACCAACCAAAGAAAATAATAAAGAATTTCACCTACCTCTAATCTTCACTTCTTCCCATCTGTCTCCAATAACAACAACAATAACACTGTCACTTCCTCTTGCACACACAATGCCCCTGTAAAGGCTGATGAACCATGTCCTAGGGAGGTCCTCACATAGTATATCCTAGGGGGTCCGCATATAGTATGGTCCAATGATTGACAGCAGTAGAACTGCCGCTGCCTGGGGGTCGGACGTCACGTGATTGAGGACGTCACGTGATTAACTGTTGTAGAACTCTTGTTTTCCTACTACTCAGACTTATTAGATGGACAATCTGGAGGCAGACAAAAAGAATCAGACCAAAACACGTTGTCACGTCACATAATTCTAAACTATGGCGATTGAGAATCCCCAAGTGTAAAGAAGTTAACCCTTTCCTAGTTACTTATTTACACTCAAAGAATGTAAAAAAATTACCGACAGCGCGAACACAGCTGGATGTGGTTGCAGTGCAATATCTAAAACCAGTCAATTTTCGTCCCGAATGCACAAGGTGGTTGCAAAGCTCGAACAATTGATTTATTAGCCTTTCGGCTCACGATTCAAAGCCAAATAAATGACTCACTGCATTGTTTTCTTGTAACAACCAAACCAAAGTCGTCGTTATGTAACAACCATTTATATTTTGCTCCACAGAAAAAGAACCAAAGAAGGGGACCTTCTCCCTGATCAGAATATTTCCATTCTTCCGGCCATTATTCAACAACTAAGAAAAGAAATCGTTGGCTTCGTCATGCTTTAGATTTTAATCCAGCAGAATGGGCCGCAGTCTGGAGCTATGAGCATCACTACAAGAAACGTTTATATCTTTGTAAATATGTGTGTAATTTGCAGAAAAGTAGCCATTATTTTTAAAACTCCCTTCAGTGCACAGACAATTTAACAGCGCGAATTATATAAAGTCATGTCTTTATGTAGCTATGCCAACGTTAGATCCAAACCCTATAAGTCTTGAAGTTTAATGTGATTGCTTAACAAGGTCCGTCAAAGTTCTGCGTTTCCCCTTTTCACAACAGAATGGATTTTAAACAATATTTACGTAATTACTGAAGAATATGGGTCAAATTTCCGCTTCATAGCTGTTTAGTTCTCATTCTTTTTGTTGGTTACTCGGGTTTTGATAGACCACGTGATGTATATGTAATGCCGTTTTCACAGTTATTGCCAAATATTGAATATCAATCATTATTTAAAGATGTCTAAAATTCAATTAGATTTGATAGATATATAAATGGAATGTAATTTTTGAAATTTCAATTAGAGTTATCTAAAATTCTATCAAAAATTGACAAATCTTTTAAAATTGTATTTAAACGATTGCAAAAAATTGTGGAACCAGCTCCTTCCATTGACAATGACAATAGAAACCGATGAAAACAAAGCAATTTGTTTTGTGGTAGGCTGCGGCAACATTACGCAAGTGAACGGCCATCACTTATAGAATTGATAGAATTATTGATATTTTATACTTAAATTTACATTTATATATAAGCTTTTATGTGTACAATTACATTTTATATGAAAATCTATTTTTGATCTTTAAAAGTAATTTTAGATATCATTGACTTAAAGTACTGTTTGCTTGCATTCTGACCTTAGAGTTAGTGTACAAGTAATACGTATAATAAACTGAAGTAGTTTCATAGATTTATAAACGTTTTTCTTCGAAATCTTGTCATAACCTGTTTAGCCTATTGGATAACGTGAAGAATGTGTTAATAGTAACAAAAGTTCCTAATTTTGCTGGTAAAGTAGTGAAGATAATAACATGGAATGGTTTGAAACCCACGCCACTCAAATAATAATGCAAAATTAACCAATTGCTCCTATAAAGTCTGTTTAAATTCATATTGCAGAGAAATGTTATTTTAAACGCGTAGAAGTAAGGAAATCTTAATGCTAAACCTCTTTATTAATCTTGTACCCAGGTGCTTCATCGGTTTAGTTTATTCAAGTATTGCATTTTATGACACTAGTGTTCGAAACATGACCACTGACAGATTGCTGTTGGGGTGAAATTGTGAAAATAAATTTCACGGCATTCGAGCTCCAACAGGTTTTTTCTTGCATCGCGGTGGTTGTTATGTAAAATTAATATTCCATTTAATATAATTAATATAACATTTTTAATTACTTATCGAACCACAATTGGTGTTATTCAGGTCACTACGTTGTTTTCTGATTCTGTAAATAAATTACAGAATTTGAGTTGACATGCCTTAATTTTATGTGACCCGCAATTAATTTTTTTACATTCCAAAATTAAGAAATCTGTTCGAAAAGATGTGATATTCAACAGTCAAACTCGCGTGTTTACGGACGTTCTTAAAAGGCACAATTTACGTTTAATTTTAAAAAAGTATGGCGTGATGTGATTAAGCTTTCAACTGAAATTCGTTTAGTCTTGCATTGTTTTGTGGAAATACTATTTTATTTAAGGGTTTTATGCCTTCCACGTATGTCACATTGCTTAGAAAATATGCGTGGACTTAGCTTTTGGTTCGTTTCTGTGTTTTGTGAAAGTCCAAGTATTTACGCAATTCAAACTTTTTTAAATAAGCGTGTGCATGTATAATTTTCATATTTTATATCTTTAGTTCATGAGCAAGATTTTAAATATAACTCTGAAGCTAAACTTTCACGCAATAAATAAATTTGTGTGTATCAACTAAAACTTGTAATTTTAACGAAATTGTAAGAATAGTAGTTGTGAAAAAAATAACTGTTGAAAAATAAAATGTTGCATTTCATTCTTTCTTCTAACGGTTTTGATACTGACTTTAAGTCTGTGTTTAAACTTCGAGCGCTGTCCAAATAGGATACTCAAATAAGGATTACTATTTAGTCTTTAAAACACCATACAAAGGTCATAACGACTGATTGTCGACCAGAACACACATTAAGGTAATAGCGCCATTTCGTGTTAAGAATTCAATATATAAACTTTTATTTGTTCGAATTCCAGTATAATAATAACAACAATAAATTCCAAAAATATGTACTTAGACTATTTTGTGTTATTTTTCGTTATTGGCTATCGACTTGGTTATCGATTTAGATATGACTTGTTTTTTACACTGGCATAAAGAATAGACGTTTTAATAGAATTCTTTCATGCTCCAATCCATGCAGTTTGGGTATGGACTCAGCTTTTTGCGTCAAGAAGATACCGCAAAAGAGATTTGTCCGACAGAAAATATTTGGTTTCTTAACGTATGCTGATATATGTATCCGTATGCTGCCATGGGCTGTCTCTGAAAAACGTAGGGTCTCAGGTTACATTTAACATAAGTAAAACGATTTGATTACTATTATTATCAATACGTCAGACACCCAGTTTTATCGGAATGAGAAGTCCCATCGCCTGCAAAGCTTTGCTGATCTCATTATCGCCATCCGCAAAAGATTAATTTTCTGTAACAGTGGGACCCACCTTCTGCTAAAAGTGTAATTTTGAGTTTTTTCATTAATACATATTTCTATCAATTCTTTTAAGATTTTATGACTTTATATAGTTAAAATGCCGTGTTTAATTTTTTGCTTTTTAGTTTTGGCAAAAATCCGAAAACACCGGAAATCGTTGCCTAAATGCTTAGTGCGTAGCTTGACACACTTGGACAATGTTTACTCTGTGCCGATGCCGTGTCATTTATATACAGGTCAAAACTTACCCCTTTTCTGTGTTTCTTGATCGAGCATATTTCCTTTGGCTGAACTCTACCTTGAAATAGTACTTACATCAATGACTGGTATAAATCATGGATAGACTGGCTTTCTTTGAAATCGCTTGAATCACATTTGCAAGCTTGATTGTCAAATTCTTTGTTGGGTTGTGAAATAACACCGGAATGTGTGGGTGTCTCCTCAAAATGAACAACTGAAATGTTTCAACAACTGTGCCATCCTATAATCGGAGCTCCGATCTTGATCAGCCGTTCTGTTTGTGCTTTGGTTTCGGATTTTCCCTTGCTGAATAAATCTTTTACTGGGCCAAAAATACACGTTTGGCATAGAAAAATTGCACACCTTCGAAAATGATCATACTTCTCATATTTTATTTTTTACTTCTTTTTACTACTTTCTAACAATTCCGACAAATCTTCTGGGGATATTATCTTAAAATCAATTGAGACATTTCTCTTATTTAGCTATCTTTCAAATCCCCTTGCTCCGTCAGTGCTTTTTCCGGTTGATTGCGACATAGCTCTAAGAAGCGGTTTGCTACTAGTATCCGGCGCACGGCTTCAGTTCCTCATTACATAAAGATATACAAGTCAACTGAGCTAGCGTTGAGGCACACCTCAACGTACAATGGCAATATACAACGTCTGTGTCATACTTTCTTTAAAACAAAAGAACATGAAAATAATCACAAATCAGCCGCATTAACTGATTTAGTTTACTTTCAGGGGATCTGGTTTATTACGTCAAAAAATGGACACTAAATCTTAATCGTCCACCAAAAACTTTTGAATTGATATTTCAAAGAGCATGGAAGAAATTAAAGTTAAATAACGTGAGTGTGAAGAATAAATTTATGCCTAATTCTACAGCTATGAATTATGTGAGTATGTGTTTTGCATATTATCAAACACCCTTTATTTACATTTTTGGTCACTTGATTTGATTCCATGACATTTAAAGCAAAGAAAGTACGCAAACATATCACTGTGGAACAGTGTGGGGGCTACCTTTTCTGCACCTTAACGAAAAAAATAAAAGATATGTCACCCATTAAAAATTGTGCTTGTTTTGCAAAAAACTTATACCGTGCATGAACTTTCAGTTACTGTTTCAGTTACTTTCAGTTACTGTTGTGCAGGATTCGTGCATTAGAACATATGAAGTTGGCCCGCATTAGCAGAACAATTGAAGGCTAAGTAGCTCAGATCGAGAGATATACGAAGTTATTCAAGGAAAAGCTGACTAAGAGTTAATTGTGGTATGGTCTCATGGCGTTTCTATTTCGCTATCACTTATTAGTCAGCCGCCGCGTAGCGCGGGGCGTGGGTCCTATTCGGGTCTGTCCGTCCGTCCGTCTGTCTGGCGACACTTGGAAGCACAAATTTGTGCACGCGATATCTCAGCCGCTATTCAACCCTGGCTTTTGATTTTTGCTGCAGTGAAAAAATTTATATTGAAGTTGTGCAACGTTGCATTACTTTTCAATTCGACCAAAAAATGACGAAATGGCGACTTGTTAAAAATAGGCAATGTTTTAGTATTTCTGTTGCCTACAGTGCAACTTTGTGCACGCGATATCTCAGCCGCTATTTAACTCTGACTTTGATTGTTGCTACAGTGAAAATATATATATGGAAGTTGTGCAACGTTTTCGATTCGACTAAAAAGTGACGAAATGGCGACTTGTTGAAAATAGGCGGTTTTTCTGTATTTCTGTTGCCTACAATGCAATTTTGTGCACGCGATATTTCGGCCGCTATTCAGCCCTGGCTTTTGATTGTTGTCTGTATTTGTGTCATCTTTCATAACCTATTCATTCATTTACTTCTCATCTTCAATGATTACATGATTGTTCGACAACTACTTATTTTAACATATTGCTAATAATTTAGGATGGTTTTGCACACAGTATATCATTTGTATAATTGCACAATTGTATATCATTTGTGCATGTCTTATATCGTTTTCTTTCGCATGACGTATGTCATAAGCAAAGTGTAATGTACAGTGGTTATAACAGGGATTGTTTGCAACATCCGCGAAGTAAATATCGCTTGCAATATAGCTCGCTATGGGTTCCACCATTTTTTGCTCCTAATACATGACAAAAAAGATACATTTTGCAGTGCATATCTTCTTATATAACACTTTTTAATCTAAGAATCTAGTAATGAATAATGCTATTGTACATGTGTATTGACCCCTAGTATCTATTGCATAATTTATTGTAGACTTCAAATTTTAATTCAAATGCTATTGAGGTATTACTGAAAAATTCTAAAAAAAAATTCTCCATAATTTTTCTGCGTCGGTAAAGTTGTGCGTTTTGAAGGTGCAGACAGTAATAAAGCTTCTTTACAATAATGGTCAATGCCACTTTAGTTGATGTGGATTTTAGCGTGATACATATTTTATGTAATGGTTCCTATGCCTGTTGGCGTTATCACGGTATGCATGTGTGCACGCCTCCTTTGCTTTCCAACTTCTCTATCGTGTCAGATAACATAAATAAAAAGCACCAAATAAAAATTAGTGTTAAAAATCACAATCACTAATTGATAAGTAAATTCACAAAAAAAACTTCTAAACTAGATTTAAACTACACCGTGCTTGCTGTTTACAGCATATCAAAATTATACTGTGTTATCAAAATAATACTTATTTAAGCACAAACTAAAATAAAATTCGCAGAAGAACCATGTAAATGCAGTGTAAAGAGCTGAAAGGTGCGATTTTGCAATGTTAGTAAATAATGTAAATAAAAGGAATATGGCAAATAAACTGAACATGGCAAATTGTCTTTATCAACCCTAATCATGTGATAAACCCAAGGGGTCATCATTGTTATTTACTTTATAACTTCAAATAATTCCATGGAAATTTTCGTCGGTAAGTTTACTACTAATAAGCGAGTCCACGGTAATGGAAGGACATCTATTTTTGGATGTATTTATGCGTTTCATTAAATATGAACCTCAAACTGAACCGTTGTTGCAGACATTGTCACATACTATTTTCACAAATACCACAGAGGCATGTCAAAAGTTGTTTCTGTATGAAATATATAACTGAAGTCGGTTAATAACCGCGATGAAGGCAAGTGTTTGAGGAGATTCAGTCACGACTGGCTGTATTCTGTCACACTTACGTGACTTAATACAACAGTTGCTTGGAATCGTTTACTGATCCCTTCAACCATCGATAGACATTGATAGAACTCACTACTTTCTCTTTACCTGCTTTTCATATCATGCAGTTATTAGAGTTTACCGAGTATGTTTTAATTATCTATTTAGCAAAAATTATCCCAAAAACATTCCTAGACATATGCATGTTGTTGTAAGGGATATGAATATAGATGTTATGGACAGTTTTTTTACAGATTGAACAGTGGCGGCTATGCAAAAAATTCCAGTTCAAGAAAACAGACAGATGAAAGAATGTGTTAGGCGAAAAGAAATCGCCCGTTTAAAACTGACAGGTTGAATTTATCAACTAGAGCGGCTTTTTGCTTCTATGTGATGCACTTGAAAACATGATGTACTATAAAACTTTCTACATTGTTACCATTTGCATAAAACAACACTTGTCACTGATTAATGTCAGTTATAATTCAGCGCAATGAATTATAACCGGGTAAACGCTCTTCAAAGGATCTTCTTAGACTTCTAAGTGATACTGACGTTCCGCTGACTACCGCACAGAATATAGGTCCCCAAACAAACTCCTTTATTCAGAAATATCGCTCATAAAAAGACGATTTATTAGGAATAATGTTAAGAGAAATAAAAGCCACTTGAAAGATCTCTTAAGTTTGGCCATTTGAAAAGTTCACTGTTTGTTTTATCTACAAAAAGGGATTTGAGGGTGAATATATTCAAGCATTCCGAATCTAGCCCAAAAAGAGGAAGGAGGGTTGGGGATGAGAATCGGTGAGAAAATGTAAAACAGTAGACTGGGAGAGTTATAGTGGGGTTTTATAACGGCTTGAGAAACTAATCAACCATCTATATATATTCTCGATAACGCTACATTTAAAATGACATTAAAGTACATATTCACCAGTACACATAACCTGCTTCTTTGTGTGTTCCTGTCTCGTTGTACCAATAGTACCTGCACTGATCCTCACGCAGCATGCCACAAAACAAACAGTGGATATTTACCCAACTGTTCACTGTACAACTTGCTATAGCTAAAAGGCTAATGATGCTTTATTATCGTTTATGTGCGGTATAAATTCATTATCGATAAAACATCTAACCCACACAACCGCATATCAACGGCGGTTTCTATCTAAACACCTAACGTCATAGAAGTGAAACGTCCTTTTACCCTTTTTTCTCCTCAGTAAGCGATTTAATCGGCGCCAAAAGTCTCCGATACAAAGTAAACACTGGGATACCAGGGTTTACCTGTTGTCAGGGTGACTAAAATGAGGGCGAAGGAGGAGATTTTTTACGTAAGTGCAGGCTTAAAGATGGTTTCGGTCTTGCTCAAGAAAGCAGCACATAGTTCACAACGAAATCAACTGTCAGTTCGTTAGCTGTGATAGTCAGGGATTACAGAATAGCTCAAATCTTTAAATACGCTATTTCTATTGTAGACAGGTACATGTCAATAGAAAAGGGGAAAATGATTTCAATTTTCATTTTGCAGGTTGCAATTTCCATCGCATAAATTAAAAATCGATTCGTTTTTCCATTTTCCAATTTGAATGCGAAATTGTAAAATTCAAAGTACGAAATGTACACCGACCCGAGGGTCAACGCCGCGTTGTGTAAGTGAAGGAACAAGGTGGAGACACTTTCACAAACGCGCTGAGGTCATCAATTAAAATGCGGGGTGAGGAGGCATGCGTGTCCAAAATAACTCGCAGTGTGACCCTTTGTTCAAAAAGAGATTTTTTCATTCAGTACCATGTATTTACTTAACAAAAACCGGATTCTCTTTGGAACAATAAGAAGAAAAGCTTTCGGAAAATTGGGCACATTCCGGTATCCGTCCACTGTCTATTATTACACAGACGCCTGTATATAAGCTGTAGCTGTACACGCCAATACATAAAACGTTCAACGGAGAAACAAGGTTTTCAAACTGAACAGTCCATTTAAGGATGCTAACATGAAGAGGTTGTTCGCATTGTACCAGGGAAATTGCTAGCTCTAAAATAAACTCTTAAATATTTTAACCAGCTAATAATTTCCAAAATTATTCAGGCTAATAATTAACGTACATTAAAACTTTGTTGAGCCATACAGCGTTGGGGTTAACAAATTTTGTCCGCATAGGAAAATGTCTGCTTACTCAAATTATTCAATAATGGCTTGAATTGTTTACTAAATAAACCATCGTTTTTGAAATCAACTGAACTATACAACTTATTTCATCGGTTGAATTATCCCGGTGTCCGGGCATCTCTACCCTTATATTCATATCAAGTAGGTGATTAATAGACTCAGTATGATAAACAGTTGATTATTACCATCCCTCCTAAAACTCCGAACCAAAAGTGAGGAAATTAAGAAGAACAAATAAGTGGTAGTCAAAATATAGGTAGGTAAGGTCTCTATGCCACTTAATTTCCTAATAGCACTATTTGAACACTTATGCTCTTCTTTCAATTCTTTCAATTCCGATTAGAAATATTATTCAGTTAATGTGACTGGAAATTTGAATGAGCAACCTTAGATACAGATAGTCCACTTCGGACTTGAGAAGCATTACGGAATTAAACAGAATCAGAAGTAGTCATATTGGTAGCACACATAGCACATTCTTCTTGACATTATCTAGGCGATAAACAGCACTCAAGGATAGCGACATTACCTTATCCGAATTATACGGGTTATTCATACAGTGAAACCTACAACTGGGTCTGAAAAATTGTATCCGATGTCCGAACTAGGGAGATTTCAGAATTATTTAAGTTCTTATTATACAGAAACCAATGGGAAATTAAAAATGACTGAACTATTTTGATTATTGAATTGTCAACAATGTTTAGGCATTCTTTAACTTTTCGTTGGGACACCGTTCGGTAGAGTGATAGAGTTGAGACCAGTTTCACACAATCAGACCAACTCATTCACTTAGCACTCTTCAACAATGTTTTCTTGTACAGAGGAACATTTGTCACATACATACCATTTTCACGGCATTGCGAAAACACTTGACAACGCATATCTTTCACCCGTTTCAACCACGTTAGTCCCCCCTCCCCTCCCTCCTTTTGAATCTGTTGGTGCGAGATTGCTATACACAGCATCAACAACGGCGTACGTGGGTTGTATCGTATGTTATAATCAGTTGATATAAGAAAGACATTATAATAAAAACAGAAATCTGAAATAATTTTAAGATTGTCAAAAACAGGGAAGTGGTAAAACATTGGCCTCATACTCCAGGGTTTCAGTGTCGTGGGTTCGAATCCAGCACGAAGGAAAATTATGTATTTGCCCTAAAACCAACTTACGAAACAGAAATAGAATGGTTCATTCCATCCCGAATTCAAAAATAACCGCCCATGTTCACTGAAGTTCGAGTACAAATTTCTAGCATCAATACGATCACCACCATCTTTCAATATTTATTATTTCAAGAAAAAAGGTTTTCTACGTCTTCAAGAATAACTGCAATGTCAGTTTACTTTTTATTAATTTCAGGCAGGTCGATTTCAAAGCTCATGGAACTTCTGAATATGAATACGCCAATGGATCTTATGAATACCCGCCCAATGAGAACTATGTAGGAAAATTAGAGCCTTCATACAGCTACTCCTATGCAGTCGTGGAAAAGACAGACAGCGCAGTAGCTTCTTACGAGGAGCTTCCTATAGACAAATAAAATTGTTAAAATGCTCTACTTGTTAGCAGGTTTTATATTACTTACACCGTGCATTTTAGACTTTCTTGTTTTTTTTTTTCTTTTTCACTTAAAAACATCTTCCTTGATATTCGTACATTTTTGTGAGTTTTGTGAATTGTGAATTGAGCTAAAACAGCAACATAAACCCTCCAACAGTATACTAAGACAGCTTCCCTGATGATATTCGTAAAATAGGTTCGGGTGTTATGTTAAACCCATTGTATTCCCTGGCGTTAGTGTTTACAAATTCTTCAGAGGATTAAGCAATATTCGGGGGTTTTTTCTTGCATTTCTTTATAATTTTAATGTCCTACATTTCATATATCTTTTTTACTTGAACTTTCAAAGATAATAGGTGATAACTGTCAATACCAAATTAATCGCTTTCCAGTTTTTTAAAATTAATTATTAATGACATAGTTAAATTAATATCCATAATACGAAATATTTTGAAAATAATTAAAACTCCTGTTTTTGGTTGCACTGATTTTATATTTTGAATACACTAACCTCATTTATATTGTGATAAAACACCTTCATAGAAAAAATTCCTCACTGATGGCACTTCCACGAGATTTACAAATAAGAATCCAAGCGAACGCAAACCAATTGGGAAGCACACAATATGAAATCAAATGGAATAAATACATTTATATTTTAGAGCTTTATCAACATATTATCGAAATCTAAGCATATTGAGCTTTGACGAAAGAGCAAAAGTTTAATTCCAAGTGTTGGGATGTTGTAAGCAAAGCTGTGTGCTTGAGAACTATTTGGATTTTTTTACGTTGATTGAAAAATTAATAGCAAAATTCAAAAGTAGTGATGACGTTCTTAGTATTTGGCAAACATTCTAAGGATGTCGATTATATGGAATAACCTTATTTTGGATTCATTGAACAATAAATTACATTTTCATCTAACGAACAAACTTCGACTCATCTTTTCCTAAAAAATAACTTATGTTGCTCCAATTAATGCAGCAGAGAGCTTTGTCAATGATGCTAAATATAAGTCAGATTTTCAAATCTTTTGGAAAAACTAGAAAGGAGCTTTTGATTTGCAAACACAACAACTGTAACACTTTGATATTTAGTGCAAAATTGCTTATCAACTGGCCAAAAGCTCTATTTTCTTTCCGACTGAGATATTTTTTGGGATGGAGACAGCCAAATTTAAGAGCTTCAGGAGATATATGACAGATATGATCCCCGAATCATTGAAACTCGATCATTGTTGAATATCTCGAAAACGGTCCTGGTAATTATTTATTATTTAAAACATTTTTCTAATAAAGATATGTCTCAGCTTTATTCCTATTTGTTGATCATTTCCTCGCTTCTAATATCTGAAGATTAATTTGAGATGCCCTTTAATGCTGCAGATATCTCGCAAATCCTTTACTGAGGCATGTTAAAATTTCTCTCAAATATCTTGGTTGAAGTCAGTAACCGAATCCCAGTTTTTCTGAAGGTTTTACTTTGTTGAGAAATATTACAGTTTTTCAAGGGAGATTGCCAACATATCTTTAATAATTTTGCCTGAAATGTATGGTACTGGTAGCCTACAGTCTAAAAAATTTCGTGCTTGAAAGCTCTAAAATTTCCACCATCGTGTCAATTTTTGTGCAAACGTGAAATTTTTATAGGACACTGTCTAGGAAAGACTCGCATTCAAATTTCAAGTAATTTAGATCACCAACAATAGGATGGTAGAGAGCTGCCAAAATCGTTCATAACAATTTTAACACAATTTTACAAATGGCCGTTGAATCTTTTCACTTTTAAAAGGTGTTCAGAATTCTGTCATTCTGCTGAATTTTTGGCAGAACTCCAAGAATTGTAACAGCCCAGAAAAGAATACTGCAAGAACCAATCATAAGAGACTTCTTAATTTGACAAGTCCCATATTTTACCAATTATTTGCTTAAAAGCAAAAGAGTATCACCATAATAGCTGATAAACAATACACCACTTCTGTGTAAAATGCATATCCTGAGGTTGATCAACAGTGTGAAAAGCTTTCTTACTCGCATAGTTACATATATACAGAAGGCGGATCAACCCGAGCATCTTCTGTGTGTTATCGACCTGGCAAAGTCGGTTTATCTAAACATTCCGGCATGAGCATGTAAGAGCAATTACAAGAAACTTATTAATTTTCCAAGTCCCATCATTTAACCATTTTTTCATGAATCGCGAAAGAGTATCAGCATGATAACCCATAATCAATACATCACTTCTGTGTAACATGCATATTCCGAGGCTGATCAGCTCTGTGAAAGGCTTTCTAACGCACACAGTTACATATAAACAGACAGCGGATCACCACTAGCATTGGCCTGGCAAAGCCGGTTTATCTAAACATTCCAGGATGAGCATGTAAGAACTGAAATTCTTGACTTTTGGAAATGAATATATTAACAAAACTACACATGGTAGTTCTTCAGCAAACAGACAGCAATAGCCTCTTTGTGAGATTACTTTCCCAATTTCTAACCAAGCGTTAGTTTTCAAAATACATCCAAAAAGAGATTTTTCAATGTTCGATTTTTGACAAGCAACCGAATCCTAACGTCTATCCTACGTCTATACAATAAGTGTGGTGGATTGCACAGATACAGAGATTACACAAGAAATTCAATTACTTGACGCATGGCGAAGAACTTGATATATTACATTTATACCGCGCCGGCATCCACTTACTAAAATGGTTTCCCGATATTCCGATAAATGCCAGAACAAGTATTATTTTATTCAATTTCAATAGCACTAACGTCTTAATAAGCAATGGAAAACCTCTGTTAGATGCTTAGCTAAGTTGTTGTTTGAACTTATAAATGATACACTTCTTTTGTCTTGCAAATATCAAAATGAAGAAGGGTTTCGCTTGATAAAAAATTCTTGTAGCCCACTAAGAGTTCATTAATCGCTATTTCCGACAACTTTTAAACGTCATGCTCTGTGAACCTTTCACGCTTCAATTAGCTACAATGGCAACTTCATTCTAGACACGCTTATTTATGTTTTTGTTTATGTTATTGGATTATTTGCACTTATTGTAACATTTGTTTTCAATATACCCGAGATGCAATTGTAAACATTAAATTTATGCAGGTGTATAAATGACATATTTGCCAATTAAAAAATCAGCTTAAAGTTGTGGAAATGAGCTAGTTCGGGTTATCTTAATACTTTTTTTTTTTGCAAATATTGACACAAACTCAAATGTAACCTATCCCTATCTATCAAGTGTTTAATGACAAAGTATAAGATATTGAAGAAAGACTTACGTGGTAATAATAGTTATATTCCCTTAATACTGAACTGAATTAAACGGTATTAGTTTTAACCAATTCAGTATAAATGTTCAGAATATTTCTGCAAACAGTATACTTACCAATTACACATTGTCTGTTTGCCTTTGTATGCAAGTGTATTCTCTGCAACTGAATGATGTGTTATTTTAGAAGACCAATATATATCATATTCATATTACCCAACTTCGAAAGTATTACAGCAGGAAAAAATTTTCTTGCAAGTCGGTTGGTGAATGTGTAGTTGTATGCATTAATTTCTCATGCACAGTGCCACTTTTCTTGTCATACTATTTAGTTCTTTTACATACAGGAATACTGATGTGTAGATGTTTGTGCCAACTAGAATGCCTAAAGTCGCTGTTGCCGGAAAGGCATATAAGTCAGAAGGCCGTCGGGGTTAAAGTAAAAATCGGCATCTAGCAATTTTTGCAACTGAAAGTTTTTTTTTTGTTTTGTTTTTTTTTTTTGTTTTTTTTTTTGTTTTTTACAAAACTGCGGTCATACTATTACCTCAAAAGCGTGCAAAACATATTTTGATTATTGATCTAACTAATCTACTTATATATCTTTGAGCCTAGCTTTAATTTTAAGTAGATACTTCTATAAAACGAAAGAAATCTCATTTTATCTCCTTCTTATATTGATCATCATAACATATTTTACAAAAAGATACAATTAAAAACCTAATACTTGATCAATGTATGGTGGCATGTTCAATCCAAGTTTTAAGACTGTGATAAGGGTCTCGTTCCCAAAGAACATTGTAATCTAATAATATAAGCAAATACGTTATCCGATGTATAATTTTAATACATTGGCAACCGTGGCGAGTGGGACCAATTTGCACTGTTAACACCGAAACCGACAGATCGATTACATTGACTTGCCTTTTCAGCATCTTTTATATCAGCTCTGCATATTACTACTTTACTTCGATAAGATGGTTCAAATATCAATATAGTCACTTTATGACGGTGCAAGATGTATCCAGTGATGTAAATTTATTACATAATGGGCTGCTAAACTAATTCAAAAATAAAAAGTAAATTGGTTAAGAGGCAAGTCGTTGTAGCAACGGACAAGATGGCGATCGACAAGCCGAAGGAGGTATGATATTTATACAACAAATATTAAATTGTACCACACTGGCTTACATGGAAGTACAAAGCAGAGACTTCTCTTATTCTGCTAAAAGCTATGTAAACACACGAAAACTGTTTACATTTATTCTAGCGTCTTGAAAGGTGACTACAAAAGTCATCGATCCTTTACTTTGTACTCGTACCTGACTGAACCTGGCAGACAATAAGCCAGCAGACAATAAGGCCAGCAGACAATAAGAAGTCCTTTGTTTTGTTCGCGGAAGGCATGAATTTTACAAGAAATGTCGCAAAATGCAAATGTAAACATTGACTATTAGTTAATGAGTAAAGTTAAATGATGTGTACAGTCTATATGTTGTGATTTCATTGCAGGTGGAGACAACAAAGAAAAATGCTGTAAAAGGTGTTTACAAGAAATGTCGCAAAATGCAAATGTAAACATTGACTATTAATTAATGAGTAAAGTTAAATAATGTGTAGAGTTTGATCTGTATGTTGTGAGTTCATTGAAGGTGGAGACAAACAAAGTTGTTTTATTTCTAATAAAAGATTACTTTTAAATAGAAGAGTTGTTTTATTTCAAATAAAAGAATACTTTAAAATGGAAGGTTGTTTTATTCTCATAACCTTCTTTAATTCAATAAAGTAACAAAAGGTGAAAAAATGGAAAAAGAACGAACAAATAACAAAGCGTTCTAAATAATAAACGGTTACAAAACAGATTACCAAGCCCAACTAAAAAACCTGAGTATAAATATTTATATAAAATAATCGCATTTTAAAACGCAAACAATTTGGTATTCACTATCTTACCATGAAATAATTCCCATGCAATCGTTTCTCTGGCAAGGCGCGGGTCAAATTTCATTCGCATATTATAAATTAAACACTTTGCCATGAAACAAACGAAAGGACCACAGCTCACTGAATCTGTCTGTGGCAAAAAATCTTTTCTTTCACTGAAATACCGAACTTTCCAAACATTTATATCTTCACACATTTGTTTTTGAATTAAACTTGCCTGACAAATGAATTGAAGTAGCGAGCCGACGATATTATCATGGCAAGAACCACTCGAATCACAAACTGTTATAATTTTATCCTTCATATGGACAACTGCCAATACCCAATGCATGTTAGCTATGTTAATAGGTAACAGCAAAACGTCATGTCTGAAAATCGATTCTGGTGCAAATAAATGAAACTTGTACATTTTTGGTTGGTTTGGGTTGCTATTTACAAAGTAGTATTGATTAAACCAACCTGCTGGTGCTGCGATGGTCTTCCTTGGTGACGATCTTGATAACAAATCAAAATAAATGCTTAAGGCGTCTGAGGAAAACCACTTTTCGTATGTCAGAATATCTTTTAAAATTCTTTCAGTTACATGGTACGCCCCAATTTTTCCACTAAATCCATCAATTTTGTTGCAAAAACTTTTAAGAGGGGTTTCAGACAGATTATTTTTTATGGAAAATCCTTCTTTGGAAAGCTGAAACCGTAAGGAGTAATGCTTGCGATCTAAAACAACAATAGCTGTATCACAACCTGTTGTGTAATTTTCTACTGTTTTATTACCTGCACTTTTGATCTCACCGGAAATCAATATTTCTTCAAATTGGTTATCCGATTTCGGTTCCCTAAGACGCCTAAAAATTTTCCACGGGTTGTTATCAAAAAATAACAAAATAGTACTTACCTCAAACGTGTCTGCTGTTAATGGATAGGCATCTTTGATTATGCTATTAATGTCGATTGTTTTGGAAAGCGATTTTAAGTTCAATTTTTTTAAGCATACCAATAAACTACTATGTACCAGTCTAATATACGGATAATTTGTACCCATATCCATCTGACATTTACCACATTGAAGAGGTGCCTTACTACTGTTTAATTCTTTGTCAACGGACAGTTTTAAGGCCGATGGATCCAGACTGTCTAATTCTAAAACATGAATCATTTTACCCCATTCCAAAGCGTTTTTGCAAATGCATTCCAGACCGTTCCAAGAATGAAATCCAAATAAGGCGTTTTGAGGTAAATCTTGATCAATCCCGGTGTTGCATGCTAAGAATTCTAGTACTTGTCGTAAGTAGGTAAACGGATGATTTTCAACTAACGAGCCAATTTTTCCAGTAAGCGCCTTGTGAACCAGTTCAGCTAGTAACTCAAACTCGTATTCAGTTTTGGCAGTTTTCAGTAATATTTCAATTTCTTGAATTTCAATATTAGATGACTCCTGTTCGAAATTGCCCAATAAATCTAACTTACTTTTTAGTTTCAAATTTTGCACCGATTTGCTGACTGATAATATTTTAAGTAGCGGAGCTACAAATCGTGGAATAGAAACTGTGTGATCACAACGCTCATAGATTAACAGATAGGCACCTTTTTGGACCGAGGTATTGAAAGCTCCATTAACTAGTTCACACTGTGGCTCACTCATATCACTGAGATAGGTCAATGCCACTTCGCCACTTGCTCTGTTTATAATGGAGGCAGTGTAGTGACCAGTAGATATTGATTTTCCATGATGAGACACAATAGATTTTAAGGCAAACATCGACGTTTCGAAACCGTGTTTGTCGTTGAAATATATGTATTCGTTTAATTCTATTGGTCTCGAATCCTTAACAATCATGTTGTTCATTTTAACAGTTCTATTAATTGTTACCAAAACAGTGTTTTGTATTTGAGTGAAGCGGGTTTTGAACGTTGCATCGGTATTCCGCCTGCAGATATGACAATGTGCTTTCCCCTTTTCCTCACCAAAGTTTGCATCGAGCAGTTTTTGAACCGTCGCTGTATTATCAAGAGCCGAAATCTGAACAAAATGTTCAGAAATTTTGGTTAGGTCTGTGTGGCCGCACGAATCACAAGTTCTAATTCTTTCCGCAGTGGTGGAATAACCAATATTATGTAGAAGTTGTGTAATTACAGAACAAAAAAAATCATGGGGATCATTTTCTGTCTCATTGGTGAACCTTTCTGGTAAAGTTTCCCAAGAATTTGATGGTTTAGCAAACACTTCAACAAGGAAATCTTTGGGCACCGAAGAATCAACATTGGTTCGCAAAAAATACCATATTCTCAGGAGATATTTCAAGGGTCTTCTCAAACTGGAAAAATTTGTTTTACATAAAATTTTTGTTACCATATCAGTAGGAGCCAACGCTTGCATAAGAGCATTCAACCAGCAGTTATTTTGAATATTAGGCAATTTGCAAAATTTATTTAATATCGAAGTTTCAAAACTTGGTTTCCTAAGTGAATTTTGCTCAGCTTGCGCCTTTGATTTGAAAATAGTATCCTCTTTCGATTTCTTTGTTTTCTTTAGAACTTCAAAAACAGGTAATGGTTGCTTTGGAGGCTGCTGGAATTTTCCTTTTCCTTTGTTTTGCTTAAGTTGATTGGGTTCAGGCTTGCGTTTGTTCCATTCCTCCCTCAATTCTGCCTTGGGCTTTGAGTCTTTTTCAATAGTATCTTTGCGCAGTTTATCAGTTTTTAGAGCTGACTCACCCACAGTTTTATGTATTGCCTGCCAACTTTCAAACATTACACCAATAAAATCATCTAGTCGTAGTTGAGACTGCCCGTTTAGATCGACACGTTTCACAACATTGAACCTGGCTTCAGCTATTGACGTTAGTTTTGAGGGGATATGAGCGGAACGATAAAGATCGTGATATGGTACAGAATCTAAAGGAAGATTCATCTCGCTGTAATTTTTTGAATGCCGTTTAAGATCACCAAGAAGCAAATCGCCCCAAATTGGAAGACAAGAAAGGTATTGCTTACTCAAAATATTCATAAATTCCGGTTTATATCGATTGTTCAGAGCCAGTGTATTTAAATCTTTCCCCCATGCTTCGTCATTTTGCATAATACTTTTTTCAACTGACACCATAACTGATTTTGCCCAACTGCTAAATTTTGAACTAGGAAGCCTTGCCATTACTTCTGCTTCATCGTAAAAGCCAAAGGGTATTTTCCTTGGTGAGTGTGCAACGTCGTCGGCGTATTCCTCAAGTTCTTCTACATTTAGCACATTAGTGGAGTAGCTATTTATTTTTTCAATTAAACGTGTGCTTGCTTGTTCACAGAGGTTCGTTACGTACTTACTACACATGACAACGCCTGCGTCAAAAACTATTTCGGACGCCTCGCTAAGTTTTTTGCAATTAGCTAGCAACGCTACAGTTCTCATGCCGAATTGGGAATTTCTTTTACCGTAAATTTCAAGACATTTTTTAGAAATTCTGTGCATGAAATGGCTTAAACACACTCTTATGACAGTTTTTTTAAAATCGCTCTCTACTGCATCACCTGTCACTATTTTCCAAGCTCGATTTACATACTCCAAAAGATCCTCCTTATTCAAACTGTGTAAAATTGCCTTAATGCTCGCCATTGCCCAATCTATGTTTATTTGAATTGGTAAAGATAAGTTGTTGTAGCCAAAAACTTTTTGCTCGGATGCCCTAAAAGCGGTTAAAAAATGTGCTATTGTTGTCCAGGATTGTGAATCACTAATCATTGCGGCAATTGGTATTGAACTTTTTTTAGGAATTGGATTTCGAAATGATATCTCATAATAAAGAAATTGTTTTCCGTTTTCAGTTCGTCTCACAACACTGCCTGTTGCATCTAAAAATGCAGCATCACGACGACAAAGCTCATGCCAAATTATTACACTTGAGTATGACCACATGAAAACAAAACGTGGATCAAGGCTTATACCGTGAATGAAACCTGGCAAAGCCTTTTTACTTGAAAGTTTTTGTTCGTATTCAGCTTTTAGAGCAATTAAGCTTTGAAAAGTGTCAGGCAAGACCCTGTGTTTTTGTCTACTTTCACTAGAAATTTTTTGCAAAGTATTTAGTGATCCACCTATTCCGTCCATATTACCAGCAACTATTTCTGCCCCAGTTTTTTCGTTCATTTTTTCATGGAAATGCTTCAGTGGCTTTTTACCAGCTGCAAAAAGTTCCTTTAAATTCCTTCTTTCAGAACCAACGATATGTCTTGCATGTCTTTCTCCGATGTCGTGCTTAATGTTGTTATCTTTATGCACTACCTGTACTTCTTGATGATTAAACATTTTAAGAATAACAGCTAGAGGGCAGTCTTTAAATAAACAACTAGCTTTTGCAGTAAATAGAGGTGCCTTTGTTTTTCTTTCATTAGATATAGATACTTTATGATATTCAAACTTGAAAACACATGTTTTATTGTGCAATTTCAATCCCCCAAGAAAAAGCTGCTGCCATTCGTTTTTAGGCAGAGTCCGACCCTTACGCTGGTCATAAATTGAAATCCAGCTTTTTGTTTCTATTTTGAATTCGTAGGTTTCTGGTTCAACCTTACCTAATACAAATTTTTCTGGTATTTTTGTATCGAGAATCTCTTCTAACAGTGTATTTGAAAAAGGCAATTTTTTTTCATTTTCATTGGGGGTTTCAGTGGCATTCTTTGAAATATCCAACAATTCATTACATCCATGATTTAAAAGCTCTGAAGGAATTTCATGCTTTTTCGAAGCAGACACATTACAATGTTCTTTTAAAATATTACTATGGGAAATTTCATTCAGGTTATCTTCAGTCAGCGTATTGCACTTCGGGTTTTGGTTAATTCCATCACGAGTGACATTTTCACGAGAAGTTTCATGCATACTCGAGGCCGATACATCACAATGTTCCTTAGAAATATTACAGTGTAAAACTTCTTTCAGTTTGCGTTCAGTTAAAGGACTGCCCTCTTGATTATGGCTAATTTCATTTCTTTCTTGATCAGTTTTTCCAGTTACAGTTTGTGTGCTTGCAACTGGTTGTGGCGGCTTTTTGTAAAGCCAGGTGTTTTGTTTTAAAACATCTGGTCTTCGGTCACCATAATCGTACCTTAGTTCTGTGTTTGGCTCTATATCTCTAGCTGCTATCATTGCAACGCGGGGTGAAGACCCGTCCCTTACTACTTTTAATAAAACATTTTCCCCCTGTTTATCTCCACGCCCGTGATTTATGTACTTACCGAAACATTCCGTTCGTGTAGCATCAATTGCACAGTCTGGAAGAAACATTACTCGAGTAGTATCTTCTATGGCGTTTGCTAAGTGCAATGGGACAACATTTCCTTTGTACTCTAACAATACCTCCCCTTTTATAATATTAGTTGTCGTTCTGACGCCCTTTCCAATGACTGGATCGATATCAAAAATTTCAAGTTTTTTGTTTTCACATAAACCATTTAACTGTTCAAGTAAAGTCAGAGGTTTTCTACGGGCTCTCCTGGGCTTTGGACTTTCCTTGGTGATAGCGTTATTCGAAATCTGTTGTGGTTCTTCATGACTTTTTGGCTCTTTGGGGGTTTGGTCAGCTTTGTTTTGAATTGATTGAACAGTTGTCTCGTCAGGAACGCCATTTGAAGGCATATGTAATTGGGACTTATCAGAATCGTTTTCTGAGCTTAATTCGCGATAAGGCTTGTAGTCTTGAAGTGGTGTCTCATTAAAAGACGTTTCTGGACTTCTAGGCAAAAAATCAGGGTCGCAAAAATTACTTACAACTGACGGAATTTCATTTCGTTTGCTAGAAATGTTAAATTCTAAAACAGTATTATCCCTAATCTTTAAGTAGCCAACGCCAGAGTTACAATTGGCAAATCCACAACGAAAGGATGAGTCCGAAGCTTTCCGAGGAATGTAAAGATTTTTAGGGATATTAACACACTCCCAATGGTACCACTCGTCACATGAATCGCACTGAATCATGGGTTCTCTGGATCGGCCTTGGCATATGCAGTAAGTTGGAAGATTTGGTTGAGATTTTTTTTTACGATGTAAATCTTGATTATTGACATTTGATTCTGTTTTAAATGACTCAAACTGCCAGATTGAGGACTGTTTTTTCTTCCGTTTGCGCTTTGGTCTTACATTTGAAGCCGGATTTAAATTTACTTCTTCGGTCTCAGAATTGCTGAAATTTTCAGTAGAATGTTCTTTAGAGGTTTCTGGCCTAGCTACCAATCCATCAGAGAAAAGTTTTCTTTTTTTACTTTGTTGATTGTCAATGCAACTTTGTGTAACAGTAACAGACTTTTCAACACCGTTTACTTCGGACGACTCTATTGGTGATACACTTGGTAAAAATTTTGGTGTTTCATTCATTTTATAGGGTGTTGATGTTTGAAGCTGCTTAATATTTTGCTGAATAGTTTTGCCAGAATCAGATACGTTTGATGGAAGTGCGTTGCTTTGCCCATTCTCTTCCTTTGACCCACTCTTTGCCTGCATACGTTTATAAGCTGTGTAGAGTTTTTTCTTATTTGTTTCGTTGTTTGACCAACCTAATTCGCGAAGAATGATTCCCCACGGGCTTTCACTGCTGCGCCAAGATAGAGATTCCCAAGTTTTTGATTCTACTACCTCCAATACTTTACCCAAAACAAAATCACTTACCTCGTTAACAACGGGCTTTGAGCGCTTGTATCGGGGACCACCACCACAAGAAACCTGTACTTCGTTCTTATGCTGAAATCCTATATTCTGACCAATAAAATGATTTATCTCGGTATCAACCGGCTTTGAGTGCTTGTCTTGGGGAGCATACCCACTAGAAACCTGCACTGTATTCTTATAAAACTCTACATTCTTACCAGTTGAAACCTTTGAACTACTATTTTTACTACCTGGCCAGTGAGCACTTTCTTTTGAAATAACGGCTGCACGAAAATCCTCAAGCAACCTACAGAACATATTTTTGCCGTTTTTGTGAATACTCCCCCAAAAGAAATCTGGTACTGGATTACTCAAACGATACCCTATACTGTCTATTAAACTCTTTCTGAAAGGCATACATTGTTCCCATTTTAACCGAAATATTTCTTTCATAACAACTACTTTCTGCCTGTTCCAACTAAAACTGTACCTAGGAACATTGCTATTTGCTACAACTTTTGCATCATACGCACTATTACAATACCAAATCTGTTCTGCAACCGTGTAACGGTGGAAATGCAACGCTTTCTCGTATTGATACAGGTGCTCTGAGCTCGAAAATGACCTCCCTTTATATTGAATAATCGAAGGGAAAAAGTTACTCAGGGGATCAAAACGCCCCTTAATTACACGGAGCTGATTTGAATTCGGTACGGTGACGGAGACCACGGTCGGGACGACCACGGTATCCGGTGGCGCGGATACGACGGAGTCAGACGGCGCGGGGACGACGGAGTCGGACGGCGCGGGGACGACGGAGTCGGACGGCGCGGGGACGACGGAGTCGGACGGCACGGCTACGGCGGTGTCGGACGGCACGGCTACGGCGGTGTCCGTATCCGGTGGCGCGGATACGACGGAGTCAGACGGCGCGGGGACGACGGAGTCGGACGGCGCGGGGACGACGGAGTCGGACGACGCGGGGACGACGGAGTCGGACGACGCGGGGACGACGGAGTCGGACGACGCGGGGACGACGGAGTCGGACGGCACGGCTACGGCGGTGTCGGACGGCACGGCTACGGCGGTGTCCCTTGGCGCGGCTACGGCGGTGTCCGTTGGCGCGGCTGCGGCGGAGTCGGACGGCGCGGGGACGACGGAGTCGGACGGCGCGGGGACGACGGAGTCGGACGACGCGGGGACGACGGAGTCGGACGGCACGGCTACGGCGGTGTCGACGGAGTCGGACGGCGCGGGGACGACGGAGTCGGACGACGCGGGGACGACGGAGTCGGACGACGCGGGGACGACGGAGTAGGACGGCACGGCTACGGCGGTGTCCGTTGGCGCGGCTACGGCGGTGTCCGGTGGCGCGGCTACGGCGGTGTCCGGTGGCGCGGCTACGGCGGTGTCCGGTGGCGCGGCTACGGCGGTGTCCGGTGGCGCGGCTACGGCGGTGTCCGGTGGCGTGGCTACGGCGGTGTCCGGTCAAATAAAAAAATTGGAGCGATTTTTCTGAAGAATTTCTTAAAAAATTTAGTTTTGCCCGGGGGGCCGGGCACCCGTCCCCACCCCCGGGCCTTGTGCCGCAAAAAATTTTATACCATCGGAAGCGTACATGTACCCTTCAACTTTCTCCCAAGTATCATCTCGCAAATCGGTCATATGAGTGTTTGACAGCGAAAAATAACCCCACCTTCCTTATTGTCTGCTGGCTAAAAAAAAATTTCAAAATGGCCGCCCACCCCGGTCTGACCTTGTGCCGCATTTTTGACCTCACCATCTTGTTTGTATACTAGAGGTGCATAACTGAGCCAAGTTTGGTTGAGGAAATCGGTCAAATAAAAAAATTGGAGCGATTTTTCTGAAGAATTTCTTAAAAAATTAGTTTTGCCCGGGGGGCCGGGCACCCGTCCCCACCCCCGGGCCTTGTGCCGCAAAAATTTTTATACCATCGGAAGCGTACATGTACCCTTCAACTTTCTGCCAAGTATCATCTCGTAAATCGGTCATATGAGTGTTTGACAGCGAAAAATAAACTCCCCTCCCTTACTGTCTGCTGGCTAAAAAAAACTTTCA
This sequence comes from Protula sp. h YS-2021, assembly GCA_949752745.1. Classification (NCBI taxonomy): domain Eukaryota; kingdom Metazoa; phylum Annelida; class Polychaeta; order Sabellida; family Serpulidae; genus Protula; species Protula sp. h YS-2021. The sequence continues at coordinate 27,719,109 of OX457028.1, forward strand.
AAATGGCCGCCCGAACCGGTCTGACCTTGTGCCGCATTTTTGCCCTCACCATCTTGTTTATATCCTAGAGGTGCATAAGTGAGCCAAGTTTGGTTGAGGAAATCGGTCAAATAAAAAAATTGGAGCGATTTTTCTGAAGAATTTCTTAAAAAATTTAGTTTTGCCCGGGGGGGCGGGCACCCGTCCCCACCCCCGGTCCTTGTGCCGCAAAAATTTTTATACCATCGGAAGCGTACATGTACCCTTCAACTTTCTGCCAAGTATCATCTCGCAAAACGGTCATATGAGTGTTTGACAGCGAAAAATAAACTCCCCTCCCTTACTATCTGCTTGCTAAAAAAAAATTTCAAAATGGCCGCCCACCCCGGTCTGACCTTGTGCCGCATTTTTGACCTCACCATCTTGTTTGTATACTAGAGGTGCATAACTGAGCCAAGTTTGGTTGAGGAAATCGGTCAAATAAAAAAATTGGAGCGATTTTTCTGAAGAATTTCTTAAAAAATTTAGTTTTGCCCGGGGGGCCGGGCACCCGTCCCCACCCCCGGGCCTTGTGCCGCAAAAATTTTTATACCATCGGAAGCGTACATGTACCCTTCAACTTTCTGCCAAGCATCATCTCGCAAATCGGTCATATGAGTGTTTGACAGCGAAAAATAAACTCCCCTCCCTTACTGTCTGCTGGCTAAAAAAAACTTTCAAAATGGCCGCCCGACCCGGTCTGACCTTGTGCCGCATTTTTGCCCTCACCATCTTGTTTATATCCTAGAGGTGCATAAGTGAGCCAAGTTTGGTTGAGGAAATCGGTCAAATAAAAAAATTGGAGCGATTTTTCTGAAGAATTTCTTAAAAAATTTAGTTTTGCCCGGGGGGCCGGGCACCCGTCCCCACCCCCGGTCCTTGTGCCGCAAAAATTTTTATTCCATCGGAAGCGTACATGTACCCTTCAACTTTCTGCCAAGCATCATCTCGCAAATCGGTCATATGAGTGTTTGACAGCGAAAAATAAACCCTCCTTCCTTACTGTCTGCTGGCTAAAAAAAAAAATCAAAATGGCCGCCCACCCCGGTCTGACCTTGTGCCGCATTTTTGACCTCACCATCTCGTTTGTATCCTAGAGGTGCATAAGTGAGCCAAGTTTGGTTGAGGAAATCGGTCAAATAAAAAAATTGGAGCGATTTTTCTGAAGAATTTCTTAAAAAATTTTGTTTTGCCCGGGGGGCCGGGCACCCGTCCCCACCCCCGGGCCTTGTGCCGCAAAAATTTTTATACCATCGGAAGCGTACATGTACCCTTCAACTTTCTGCCAAGTATCATCTCGCAAATCGGTCATATGAGTGTTTGACAGCGAAAAATAAACCCTCCTTCCTTACTGTCTGCTGGCTAAAAAAAAAAATCAAAATGGCCGCCCACCCCGGTCTGACCTTGTGCCGCATTTTTGACCTCACCATCTCGTTTGTATACTAGAGGTGCATAAGTGAGCCAAGTTTGGTTGAGGAAATCGGTCAAATAAAAAAATTGGAGCGATTTTTCTGAAGAATTTCTTAAAAAATTTTGTTTTGCCCGGGGGGCCGGGCACCCGTCCCCACCCCCGGGCCTTGTGCCGCAAAAATTTTTATACCATCGGAAGCGTACATGTACCCTTCAACTTTCTGCCAAGTATCATCTCGCAAATCGGTCATATGAGTGTTTGACAGCGAAAAATAAACCCTCCTTCCTTACTGTCTGCTGGCTAAAAAAAAAATTCAAAATGGCCGCCCACCCCGGTCTGACCTTGTGCCGCATTTTTGACCTCACCATCTTGTTTGTATACTAGAGGTGCATAAGTGAGCCAAGTTTGGTTGAGGAAATCGGTCAAATAAAAAAATTGGAGCGATTTTTCTGAAGAATTTCTTAAAAAATTTAGTTTTGCCCGGGGGGCCGGGCACCCGTCCCCACCCCCGGGCCTTGTGCCGCAAAAAATTTTATACCATCGGAAGCGTACATGTACCCTTCAACTTTCTCCCAAGTATCATCTCGCAAATCGGTCATATGAGTGTTTGACAGCGAAAAATAACCCCACCTTCCTTATTGTCTGCTGGCTAAAAAAAAATTTCAAAATGGCCGCCCACCCCGGTCTGACCTTGTGCCGCATTTTTGACCTCACCATCTTGTTTGTATACTAGAGGTGCATAACTGAGCCAAGTTTGGTTGAGGAAATCGGTCAAATAAAAAAATTGGAGCGATTTTTCTGAAGAATTTCTTAAAAAATTTAGTTTTGCCCGGGGGGCCGGGCACCCGTCCCTACCCCCGGGCCTTGTGCCGCAAAAATTTTTATACCATCGAAAGCGTACTTGTACCTTTCAACTGTCTGCCAAGTATCATCTCGCAAATCGGTCATATGAGTGTTTGACAGCGAAAAATAACCCCACCTTCCTTATTGTCTGCTGGCTAAAAAAAATTTCAAAATGGTCGCCCACCCCGGTCTGACCTGGTGCCTCATTTTTGACCTCACCATCTTGTTTGTATACTAGAGGTGCATAAGTGAGCCAAGTTTGGTTGAGGAAATCGGTCAAATAAAAAAATTGGAGCGATTTTTCTGAAGAATTTCTTAAAAAATTTAGTTTTGCCCGGGGGGTCGGGCACCCGTCCCCACCCCCGGGCCTTGTGCCGCAAAAATTTTTATACCATCGGAAGCGTACATGTACCCTTCAACTTTCTGCCAAGTATCATCTCGCAAAACGGTCATATGAGTGTTTGACAGCGAAAAATAAACTCCCCTCCCTTACTGTCTGCTTGCTAAAAAAAAATTTCAAAATGGCCGCCCAACCCGGTCTGACCTTGTGCCGCATTTTTGACCTCACCATCTTGTTTGTATACTAGAGGTGCATAACTGAGCCAAGTTTGGTTGAGGAAATCGGTCAAATAAAAAAATTGGAGCGATTTTTCTGAAGAATTTCTTAAAAAATTTAGTTTTGCCCGGGGGGCCGGGCACCCGTCCCCACCCGCGGTCCTTGTGCCGCAAAAATTTTTATACCATCGGAAGCGTACATGTACCCTTCAACTTTCTGCCAAGTATCATCTCGCAAAACGGTCATATGAGTGTTTGACAGCGAAAAATAAACTCCCCTCCATTACTGTCTGCTTGCTAAAAAAAAATTTCAAAATGGCCGCCCACCCCGGTCTGACCTTGTGCCGCATTTTTGACCTCACCATCTTGTTTATATCCTAGAGGTGCATAAGTGAGCCAAGTTTGGTTGAGGAAATCGGTCAAATAAAAAAATTGGAGCGATTTTTCTGAAGAATTTCTTAAAAAATTTAGTTTTGCCCGGGGGGCCGGGCACCCGTCCCCACCCCCGGTCCTTGTGCCGCAAAAATTTTTATTCCATCGGAAGCGTACATGTACCCTTCAACTTTCTGCCAAGTATCATCTCGCAAATCGGTCATATGAGTGTTTGACAGCGAAAAATAAACTCCCCTCCCTTACTGTCTGCTGGCTAAAAAAAATTTTCAAAATTGCCGCCCACCCCGTCCTGACCTTGTGCCGCATTTTTGGCCTCACCATCTTGTTTGTATACTAGAGGTGCATAAGTGAGCCAAGTTTGGTTGAGGAAATCGGTCAAATAAAAAAATTGGAGCGATTTTTCTGAAGAATTTCTTAAAAAATTTAGTTTTGCCCGGGGGGCCGGGCACCCGTCCCCACCCCCGGGCCTTGTGCCGCAACAATTTTTATACCATCGAAAGCGTACATGTACCCTTCAACTGTCTGCCAAGTATCATCTCGCAAATCGGTCATATGAGTGTTTGACAGCGAAAAATAAACCCTCCTTCCTTACTGTCTGCTTGCTAAAAAAAAATCAAAATGGCCGCCCACCCCGGTCTGACCTTGTGCCGCATTTTTGACCTCACCATCTTGTTTATATACTAGAGGTGCATAAGTGAGCCAAGTTTGGTTGAGGAAATCGGTCAAATAAAAAAATTGGAGCGATTTTTCTGAAGAATTTCTTAAAAAATTAGTTTTGCCCGGGGGGCCGGGCACCCGTCCCCACCCCCGGGCCTTGTGCCGCAAAAATTTTTATACCATCGGAAGCGTACATGTACCCTTCAACTTTCTGCCAAGTATCATCTCGCAAATCGGTCATATGAGTGCTTGACAGCGAAAAATAACCCCACCTTCCTTATTGTCTGCTGGCTAAAAAAAAAATTTCAAAATGGCCGCCCACCCCGGTCTGACCTTGTGCCGCATTTTTGACCTCACCATCTTGTTTGTATACTAGAGGTGCATAAGTGAGCCAAGTTTGGTTGAGGAAATCGGTCAAATAAAAAAATTGGAGCGATTTTTCTGAAGAATTTCTTAAAAAATTTAGTTTTGCCCGGGGGGGGCGGGCACCCGTCCCCACCCGCGGTCCTTGTGCCGCAAAAATTTTTATACCATCGGAAGCGTACATGTACCCTTCAACTTTCTGCCAAGTATCATCTCGCAAATCGGTCATATGAGTGTTTGACAGCGAAAAATAAACCCTCCTTCCTTACTGTCTGCTGGCTAAAAAAAAAAATCAAAATGGCCGCCCACCCCGGTCTGACCTTGTGCCGCAATTTTGACCTCACCATCTTGTTTGTATACTAGAGGTGCATAAGTGAGCCAAGTTTGGTTGAGGAAATCGGTCAAATAAAAAAATTGGAGCGATTTTTCTGAAGAATTTCTTAAAAAATTTAGTTTTGCCCGGGGGGCCGGGCACCCGTCCCCACCCCCGGGCCTTGTGCCGCAAAAATTTTTATACCATCGAAAGCGTACATGTACCCTTCAACTGTCTGCCAAGTATCATCTCGCAAATCGGTCATATGAGTGTTTGACAGCGAAAAATAAACCCTCCTTCCTTACTGTCTGCTTGCTAAAAAAAAAATCAAAATGGCCGCCCACCCCGGTCTGACCTTGTGCCGCATTTTTGACCTCACCATCTTGTTTATATACTAGAGGTGCATAAGTGAGCCAAGTTTGGTTGAGGAAATCGGTCAAATAAAAAAATTGGAGCGATTTTTCTGAAGAATTTCTTAAAAAATTTTGTTTTGCCCGGGGGGCCGGGCACCCGTCCCCACCCCCGGGCCTTGTGCCGCAAAAATTTTTATACCATCGGAAGCGTACATGTACCCTTCAACTTTCTGCCAAGTATCATCTCGCAAATCGGTCATATGAGTGTTTGACAGCGAAAAATAAACCCTCCTTCCTTACTGTCTGCTGGCTAAAAAAAAAATTCAAAATGGCCGCCCACCCCGGTCTGACCTTGTGCCGCATTTTTGACCTCACCATCTTGTTTGTATACTAGAGGTGCATAAGTGAGCCAAGTTTGGTTGAGGAAATCGGTCAAATAAAAAAATTGGAGCGATTTTTCTGAAGAATTTCTTAAAAAATTTAGTTTTGCCCGGGGGGGGCGGGCACCCGTCCCCACCCGCGGTCCTTGTGCCGCAAAAATTTTTATACCATCGGAAGCGTACATGTACCCTTCAACTTTCTGCCAAGTATCATCTCGCAAAACGGTCATATGAGTGTTTGACAGCGAAAAATAAACTCCCCTCCCTTACTGTCTGCTTGCTAAAAAAAAATTTCAAAATGGCCGCCCAACCCGGTCTGACCTTGTGCCGCATTTTTGACCTCACCATCTTGTTTGTATACTAGAGGTGCATAACTGAGCCAAGTTTGGTTGAGGAAATCGGTCAAATAAAAAAATTGGAGCGATTTTTCTGAAGAATTTCTTAAAAAAATTAGTTTTGCCCGGGGGGCCGGGCACCCGTCCCCACCCGCGGTCCTTGTGCCGCAAAAATTTTTATACCATCGGAAGCGTACATGTACCCTTCAACTTTCTGCCAAGTATCATCTCGCAAAACGGTCATATGAGTGTTTGACAGCGAAAAATAAACTCCCCTCCCTTACTGTCTGCTTGCTAAAAAAAATTTTCAAAATTGCCGCCCACCCCGGTCTGACCTTGTGCCGCATTTTTGGCCTCACCATCTTGTTTGTATACTAGAGGTGCATAAGTGAGCCAAGTTTGGTTGAGGAAATCGGTCAAATAAAAAAATTGGAGCGATTTTTCTGAAGAATTTCTTAAAAAATTTAGTTTTGCCCGGGGGGCCGGGCACCCGTCCCCACCCCCGGGCCTTGTGCCGCAAAAATTTTTATACCATCGGAAGCGTACATGTACCCTTCAACTTTCTGCCAAGTATCATCTCGCAAATCGGTCATATGAGTGTTTGACAGCGAAAAATAAACTCCCCTTCCTTATTGTCTGCGTGCTTATATATGTGTGCTACCACCGGGGAGTGCCAATTTATTGCACAAGAAATCGTTGTGCGAGCACGCTGTGGGAGTCGAACCCACAATAACACACAGCGTTAAGCAGACTTCTTGAGAAAATGAGCATGATTGGATTTTATGTTTTAAAAAATGCTGTTTACACTAAGGCATGATGCAGTGCAATATGGTCTAGCGGTATCAGCCTTTTGAGAAACTCTTTATATTTACTTATAAACAATTTTTTGTCGTTTAAGTGAACAGAAGATTATCCTGACTTAAAATAAGGATGTCATAGTGAACTTCTAATTTGTGATGAAACCTGGAATAATGACCGCAAAGGCTGTTTGCACATTAAAAGACCACATTTTCAATTTTGCCAATTACGTTGTGCTGTTCAATTACATGTTTCTCTCCTTGTAACACATGTAAGCAACGTTTCTATTTGAATCACATAAAATGTGAGGAATCGATACAGGATACTTGTACCTCTTATTGTTGTTGCTGTTGTTGTTTTGTTTACGTGTGTATTAATATGGTGGATGTTCTTTGTTACGTTTTTTTTTTAAACACATCTTTTCAAGAACTCATATTATCACTCACTTTGTTTTGACAAATATTGAAGTGTTCGCGAATTATAACCTTAAATTCCTTATTGTCTGCCAGCTTCAGTTTCTTATTGTCTGCTGGCTTGTTGTCTGCTAACTTCAGCTTTCCGTAATCAGTATCCGTAGCTCCAAGTTAGCCGATCTTCGCATTTACTTGACACATATTTCACATTTAAAAGCTTTGAATTATATCATAGCAGCTTCTACATGACTATGGAGTAAATATTTCTGTCTTCTATCAAAAACTTCGAAAATGCGCAAAAAACAGCGTTATCGCGGAGGCTCTGTTTTTATTTATTCTGATTTGACGTTCTTTTTGTGGAGTGTTTTTGTATATTGTTGATTGTGAATGAGTTTTTAATGATAAAGCTGTTAGGGTACCATGTTCACAATGAAGGCTTTTCCGGTATAAAGTTAGAAAACAACTTTATTTTATTTAGCCTCGATTTGATATGATATAGGTGCTAGTGGTTTGCCTTTACGCACGGACCGGCCTCGTTTTGATCAAAATGGGACAAAGTCACCAGCACAGACTAGCAATCAGTATTTTGCTGTTTCTTAGGCCCAAACCCTACAGGTTTGGGGGCCTATAGACTTGGGGTGTCTGTCTGTCTGTCCGTCATCGCTTTTTTGTACAAGCGATATCTCGAGAACGCAGAGGCCTAGAGACTTGATGTTGGGCTCATTTGAAAAGTCTCGACTTGTAGATGTGCCTTTTGGCCATTTTGGCCGATTTCGGTCACGTGATCGTGGCCAAATTGGCCAAAAAAACGCAAAAATCGACTTGTGTTTGTACAGGCGATATCTCAAGAACGCAGAGGTCTAGAGACTTGATGTTGGGCTCATTTGAAAGGACTCGACTTGTAGATGTGCCTTTTGGCCATTTTGGCCAAATTCGATCACGTGATCTTGGCCAAATGGGCCAAAAACGCCAAAAATCGACTTTTGTTTGTACAGGCGATATCTCGAGAACGCAGAGGCCTAGAGACTTGATGTTAGGCTCATTTGAAAGATCTCGTGTTGTAGATGTGCCTTTTTGCCATTTTGGCCGATTTCGGTCACGTGATCTTGGCCAAATTGGCCAAAAAACGCAAAATCGACTTGTGTTTGTACAGGCGATATCTCGAGAACGCAGAGGCATAGAGACTTGATGTTGGGCTCATTTTAAAGGTCTCGACTTATAGATGTGCCTTTTGGCCATTTTGGCCAAATTCGATCCCGTGATCATGGCCAAATGGGCCAAAAACGCCAAAAATCGACTTGTGTTTGTACAGGCGATATCTCGAGAACGCAGAGGCCTAGAGACTTGATGTTAGGCTCATTTGAAAGATCTCGTGTTGTAGATGTGCCTTTTGGCCATTTTGGCCGATTTCGGTCACGTGATCTTGGCCAAATTGGCCAAAAAACGCAAAAATCGACTTGTGTTTGTAAAGGCGATATCTCGAGAACGCAGAGGCATAGAGACTTGATGTTGGGCTCATTTTAAAGGTCTCGACTTATAGATGTGCCTTTTGGCCATTTTGGCCAAATTCGATCACGTGATCTTGGCCAAATGGGCCAAAAACGCAAAAAATCGATTTGTGTTTGTACAGGCGATATCTCGAGAACGCAGAGGCTTAGAGACTTGATGTTAGGCTCATTTGAAAGATCTCGTGTTGTAGATGTGCCTTTTGGCCGATTTCGGTCATTTGATCTTGGCCAAATTGGCCAAAAAACGCAAAAATCGACTTGTGTTTGTACAGGCGATATCTCGAGAACGCAGAGGCATAGAGACTTGATGTTGGGCTCATTTTACAGGTCTCGACTTATAGATGTGCCTTTAGGCCATTTTGGCCTAAATCGGTCACGTGATCTTGGCCAAATTGGCCAAAAAACGCAAAAAAAATCTATGTGTGTTTGTACGGGCGATATCTCGAGAACGCATAGGCCTAGAGACTTGATGTTAGGCTCATTTGAAAGGTCTCGACTTGTAGATGTGCCTTTTGGCCATTTTGGCCAAATTCGGTCACGTGTTCTTGGTCAAATTGGCCAAAAATCCACTTGTTCTTTAAAAGCACACTGAGAAGTACCCTGACGCATTATTTTCGACCTCAGCGAAAATCCCAAACCAGAGTAAAGCGTGATTTTGCAACTGTGGATTTGTTTTTGTTGTCGGCGATAATGAGGGATTCGGTATTCTGATCTCAAGAACACACATATTTTTCTCAGTAAAAAATTGTTATCTGACCATAAAACCTGTGCGCCATAATTAAGCCCCAACCCTTCGGACTGGGGCCTATAGGTTTGGGGTGTCTGTCGGTCCGTCTGTCAGTCATCGCTTTATACCCCTATGAATTTGGGGGGCGGTTGGGGCCTGCGTGTATTTCACAAATACTTACTTGTTACCCGGTTATTTTATTCGAAACTCAGAATTTTTGCGCATTTTTATTTGGAACGCCCAAAGTGTGATTTGGCTTATTTTGGCTATTAAAAGGGTTGAATAATGTGTAAAATAGTTTTCACAGGATCGTATGATAGTTTTTAGGCCCAAACCCTTCGGATTGGGGCCTATAGGTTTGGGGTGTCCGTCCGTCCGTCTCTTCGTCATCGCTTTATACCCCTATGAATTTGGGAGCGGTTGGGGCCTGCTTTGAGTTTTATCAATAAAAGTTAAGAGTACATAATAATGTTTTCCAGTTGACACAGAGGTTCTCTGTTGGTCACAACGATCCAAAAAAAGGGGATCGCCGCTTCATTTCCTCACAATGAAACGGCTACGCAAATCATCACTTTCTTTAAGGGCCCACTATGCCTATATCTTTCAAAAAGAAACGACTTCAAAGCCTTTAGTAGCCTTTATCAAATGCCCTCAAAGTAATAAGAAAATCAAAAACAACTACTGAGGTGGAATTTATTTTTAAGAAAGAATTTAATGTGTAAATCAAAACAAATCTCGTGCGATAATGACATTGGTTTACATATGATGCAGGGAGCATGTTTTATTGCATTTTTTAGCCAAATCACACTTTGGGCGTTCCCAATAAAAATGCGCAAAAATTCTGCGTTTCGAATAAAATTAACCAGGTAAAAAATGAAAAAAGAAATGGCAGAGAGATTTCGTCTAAATGTCAAATTTCTCGTGCACCAAAGAGCAGTCGGTTTTTAACAACCCGTATGCTATATTAAAAATGTATTAGAAGTTTTAACAAAATATTTCAAGTTTCAATTTCTTTTATACAACAAGTATGGGCTGTTTTGCAAAATTTTTTCTATCATTTCTTTCATTTTTTTACCTGGTTCCCTCGCAGTCGAAGTTTAAAATTCTTGCGCATTTTATTCGAAACACCCAAAGTGTGATTTGGTTTTAAATTTTAGAAGCAAATTTTGCAGTTATACATACATACTCGAATTACCTCTGAACTGATATTTAAAATAGAAACCCATACAAAAACAAATTTAAATAAAACCTACTTAAAATCCACAAAAGAACTGTTCTGTTTCTTTTTGTAGGTTTTATTTAGGTTTTATTTGAAAATGCGTAAGCGGTCAAACTCTCATCCACTCGCTAGATTTAAATTGGGTTTTCTTTAGTTCCTTTTTCGATTTTATTTGAATTAGGTCAATGCTTGGTATTGATGTTTAAAATAGCAACCCTTACAAAAACAAATTTAAATATATATAACCTAATTAAAATCCACAAAAGAACTGTTTCGTTTCTTTTTGTAGGTTTTGTTTAGGTTTTATTTGAAAATGCGTAAGCGGCCAAACTCTCATCCACTCGCTAGATTTAAATTGGGTTTTCTTTAGTTCCTTTTTCGATTTTATTTGAATTAGGTCAATGCTTGGTATCTGTCAGTTCACAATTGGTTCGCAATTGAACTTTTTTTATACATTTTCAAAAAGGATGTGTTACCCTTACATACATTTACCCTTCCGGGCACCCCCTCGGTGTTGTAAATGGGAGGAGGGTCGGTTGGGGCATCATTTTCAATGGCAGAATGATAATTTTATGAGTAACTGAGGTTATATTGTCTTATTTATATATCCCAGCTGTACAGAGATATTCTTTACATGGAGGTTAAATTCTGAAGAAAGCATACAAAAAGAATAAGAAAAATGTTCTGCTAACCGTTCCGTAACGTTTATGTTCCCTAACGGATGCAAAGATCCCTTTAACGTGTGCAGTTTGTTGATGACAGTCAACACACTCTACAGGTTATAGCTGACGGCATAAAACACCGCTCCCTGAAGGCACTTGAGCAACATCGACACCGATTAGTATATGGAACGGTGACCGCAAAAGTTGAAATTAGTTCCCAATTGCAGGTTGAAGCAAGGCAGTTATAATTAGGTTTCAAACAGAAAGGCTTGTCACTGTGTTTTTTTATTTTATTTAGGATTTTTTTGATTCCTTAATTCAGTTCACTTTTAGGTTTTAATTAGTTCACATTTAATTTCTCAAAATTGCGAACTGTTAAAAAGTGTTCTTTTTAGGATATTTTTTAGTTCCTAATTGCAGTTGTTTTTTGCGCTTATTTTTTGTATGGGAATGAAACATCACAACTTAAAATGTACAGAATATACTCATACATATTTCGGTATCGAGTAGTTAATTTAGTATAATTTTAGCAGTCAACGTATGACCTCTTTATTTAAATTTGTCATCGCTTGACTTTGGTCATTCTGCATTCAAAACCCGATACAAAAGAACAACATATGACACTTGACTGCGGAAGCTTTTAGTCACATTAACGAGTAAATAAATGTTGTGAATTAAAACTTCGCCTGTTTTTCCGAAAGGGTTTATTGCACAGGGATTTTCAGTATATGTTGGTGGCCCATGCAGATAATCAAGCCTACAGAACACAGAAAGTTTACTCCCATGCGTTGAAAAATGGAAGACTTTGTAGAAAGTGTAACATTTTTAAAAGCATTTTAAAAAACATTATTTCAGCAATTTTTTGTGCCTCAGGTGGTATCCACTTGAATATATAGAAAAGTGAGCGAACAAATCAGACTCTGTTATATAATTGGAACTGTAATATACGCGAGATAATTGGACAGCTGACAGACACAAAAATTTATAAATTTGGTGAGGGTGGGGGCTACATATCTTGGTGACTAAATCTTTGATGTTAATATTGAAGGTGGCGCCCATTCCTCCTCTGATGTCAAATAAGCCAGTTACTGCGCAGGGACGGTTGCTAAGGAAGCCAAGGTTACCTACGGTTGCACCTCAGCCGCCGCCTACTCCGCCAGCGTCACATGATGCGCAGGCAATCATTGAACTGGCTGGTTCGTATTTCTGTCGTTATTTTTTGAGAAAACACTACTGAAGTTTATTATTCCTTATAATCATGCTCAAAACGTATGCTCTAAAATATGCTCAGTAAACACACATTGATTGTTTCATCTGTTGGTTCTGTTGTGTGTGTGTATTTTGAAATGAAACAAATATTTCTACTTGCAAATAAAACAGGAGAATCAATAGTAGTAAACAATTACTAGGTAACCAAACCCTTATTATTATTGAAACAATTTGATAAATTTCAGAACAGTCAAGGGGCGCCACAACTGTATCTGATACGAAATATGCGGAAAATTACCGCGAGTATACGTATGTGCCTGGGGCTTCTCCACCACCGCCATCGGAATTTTCCGCTCCTCTTAAAACCCCGCTAAGCAGTACGCCCCCACCAAGCCGCTCCAAGGAACTACATTCAAGATCAAAAGTGCGTAGCTCTGAGGCCAAGTATGTAATAGACCCGGTATATAGACAGAACACCAATCTAGGCACGTATGTAGAGGGGCAGAGTTTGGTGAAGCCGTACCGTCCCCGTGGTCCAATGCCGCTCCCGGCCAGGGAGCCCCTAAGACAATCGGCGCCTTCCTACTACCTTGCGGGCCTTCCAGACATGGATGAGCAGGAGAGGTACTTTGAGCAACCCGAGTTCAGTTTACAAGACTTCTTGGTCAGGATTTCCGAAGAAGAAAGAGTGCCGCTGGAGAGAGTGCAACAGGTGTGTTCATTGTGGCGTGTGTTGTCAAAACGGTTATTTGCATGTTGTCGTTGGAGGTAGGACATCCAGAACATGTCTGTTGGTAAAACGGCGTCTTGCTTTTTAGCCCAGCTTACGTTACACGTAAGCTGGGGTATTCCTATCGGTTTGCGGGCGGTGTCCGTTAGTTAGTTAGTTAGTTAGTTAGTTAGTTAGTTAGTTAGTTAGTTAGTTAGTTGTTTATTTAGTAAACTTTGGTTCAAAATGCATCTCCTCCTACAATTTTGATCCGATGTCATTTATTTTTGGTGTGAGGTATCCCTAAGGGGTCGTGCATACGGCTTGTGCTTTTCTAGTCGATCGGGTGATTTTTGAATTTTTGGCGAATTTTTAAAGAAAAAATTTTAAAATGTATCTCCTCCTACATTTTTGACCCGATGTCATTTATTTTTGGTATAAGGCACCCCTAAAGGGTCGTGCATACGGCTTGTGCTTTTTTAGTCGATCGCGCAATTTTTGTATTTTTGGGGAATTTTTAAAGCAAAATTTTCGAAAATAATTCAAAATGCATCTACTCCTACAATTTTGATTCGATGTCATTTATTTTTGGTGTGAGGCATCCCTAAGGAGTCGTGCATACGGCTTGTGCTTTTTTAGTCGATCGGGTGATTTTTGAATTTTAGGGGAATTTTTAAAGAAAAAAATTTAAAATGTGTCTCCTCCTACATTTTTGACCCGATGTGATTTATTTTTGGTATGAGGCATCCCTAAAGTGTCGTGCATACGGCTTGTGCTTTTCTAGTCGATCGGGTGATTTTTTAATTTTTGGGGAATTTTTGAAGAAAAAACTTTAAAATGTATCTCGTCCTACATTTTTGATCCGATGTCTTTTTTTTTAGCCCAGTTTGCTTTTTAGCCAACAGGGCTATACAGATGGGGGCAAGAATCGTCCGTCTGTCCGTCCGTCCGTCCGTCTGTCCGTCCCGCGACCGTTAAAAGTGGAATAACTTTTTTATTTTTTATCCGATTCTTACCAAATTTTAAACACGAGTTCCTAACCCTTTACTGCATTAGGAAATATTTTTATTTTTGCGGTTTAAACCATTTTTGGTGATTTTATTGCCAATTTGGGCAAAATACGAAAAAACCTATCTAGGCCCTCATTTTTCATCGGAAGATTCCGAAATTTTTTATGAAGAAACTAGGACTAAGGGGTAAAAAAAGTACTTTTTTCGATTTTTGAATTTCGCCTTATTTTTGAATCTACTGAGCTTCAAAGTTTGCAACTTCTAAAAATTGACAAATTTCCAATTTTTTTTTCTGAACAAAGTAGTTAAAGTGGAATATCGTTTTTATTTTTTATCCGATTCGTACCAAATTTTTTACACGAGTTTTTAACCTTCTACTGCATTAGGATTTTTTTTATTTTTTGGTTTAAACCATTTTTGGCGATTTTATTGCCAATTTGGGCAAAATACGAAAAAACCTATCTAGTCCCTCATTTTTCATCGGAAGATTCCGAAATTTTTCATGAAGAAACTAGAACTAAGGGGTGAAAAAAGTTCTTTTTTCGATTTTTGAATTTCGCCTTATTTTTGAATCTACTGAGCTTCAAAGTTTGCAACTTCTAAAAATTGGCAAATTTCCTTTTTTTTTTCTTAACAAAGTAGTTAAAGTGGAATATCTTTTTTATTTTTCATCCGATTCGTACCAAATTTTAAACGCGAGTTTTTAACCTTCTACTGCATTAGGATTTTTTTTTTATTTTTTGGTTTAAACCATTTTTGGCGATTTTATTGCCGATTTGGGCAAAATACGAAAAAATCTATCTAGTCCCTCATTTTTCATCGGAAGATTCCGAAATTTGTTATGAAGAAACTAGAACTAAGGGGTGAAAAAAAGTACTTTTTTCGATTTTTGAATTTCGCCTTATTTTTGAATCCACTGAGCTTCGAAGTTTGCAGCTTTTAAAAAATTGGAAATTTCCATTTTTCTTCTTAAAAAAGCAAAGTTTGAATTTGCAGAGGGGCACAATATGTTACATGCAAGTACTTTTGGTTGGACTTTTCAGTAATTTTGTTGTCAGTAGGTCATTTCTATGATATTTCAAGTGGGCGATAATAGGGAACATTGGGCGATAAAGCAAGAAAGTTGTAATTTTCGCTTTAAAAGTGCAGGGATCAATTCTATGTCCCGAAATTATGATAAATATGATATTTTTCGGATGGGCGATAATAGGGAATATTGGTCGATACTGCAAGAAAGTTGTAATTTTCGCTTTTAATGTGCAGGAAACAATTCTAGGACCCGAAAATATGATAAATATAATATTTTTCGGGTGGGCGATAATAGGGAACATTTTGCGATAATGCAAGAAAGTTGTAATTTTCGCTTTAAAAGAGCAGGAATCAATTCTATGACCCGAAAATATGATAAATGTGATATTTTTCGTGTGGGCGATAATAGGGAGCATTGGGCGATAATGCAAGAAAGTTGTAATTTTCGCTTTAAAAGTGCAGGGATCAATTCTATGACCCGAAAATATGATAAATGTGATATTTTTCGGGTAGGCGATAATAGGCAATATTGGGCGATAATGTAAAAAAAATTGTAATTTTCGCTTTAAAAGTGCAGGAATCAATTCTATGACCCGAAAATATGATAAATGTGATATTTTTCGTGTTGGCGATAATAGGGAACATTGGGCGATAATGCAAGAAAGTTGTAATTTTCGCTTTAAAAGTGCAGGAATCAATTCTGTGACCCGAAAATATGATCAGTGTGATATTTTACGGGTTGGCGAGAACAGGGAATATTGGGCGATAAAGCAAGAAAGTTGTAATTTTCGCTTTAAAAGTGCAGGAAACAATTCTAGGACCCGAAAATATGATAAATATAATATTTTTCGTGTGGGCGATAATAGGGAACATTGGGCGATAATGTAAGAAAGTTGTAATTTTCGCTTTAAAAGTGCAGGAAACAATTCTAGGACCCGAAAATATGATAAATATAATATTTTTCGTGTGGGCGATAATAGGGAGCATTGGGCGATAATGCAAGAAAGTTGTAATTTTCGCTTTAAAAGTGCAGGGATCAATTCTATGACCCGAAAATATGATAAATGTGATATTTTTCGGGTAGGCGATAATAGGCAATATTGGGCGATAATGTAAAAAAAATTGTAATTTTCGCTTTAAAAGTGCAGGAATCAATTCTATGACCCGAAAATATGATAAATGTGATATTTTTCGTGTTGGCGATAATAGGGAACATTGGGCGATAATGCAAGAAAGTTGTAATTTTCGCTTTAAAAGTGCAGGAATCAATTCTGTGACCCGAAAATATGATCAGTGTGATATTTTACGGGTTGGCGATAACAGGGAATATTGGGCGATAAAGCAAGAAAGTTGTAATTTTCGCTTTAAAAGTGCAGGAAACAATTCTAGGACCCGAAAATATGATAAATATAATATTTTTCGTGTGGGCGATAATAGGGAACATTGGGCGATAATGTAAGAAAGTTGTAATTTTCGCTTTAAAAGAGCAGGAATCAATTCTATGACCCGAAAATATGATAAATGTGATATTTTTCGTGTGGGCGATAATAGGGGACATTGGGCGATAATGCAAGAAAGTTGTAATTTTCGCTTTAAAAGTGCAGGAATCAATTCTGTGACCCGAAAATATGATCACTGTGATATTTTGCGGGTGGGCGATAACAGGGAATATTGGGCGATAAAGCAAGAAAGTTGTAATTTTCGCTTTAAAAGTGCAGGAAACAATTCTAGGACCCGAAAATATGATAAATATAATATTTTTCGTGTGGGCGATAATAGGGAACATTGGGCGATAATGAAAGATAGTTGTAATTTTCGCTTTAAAAGAGCAGGAATCAATTCTATAACCCGAAAATATGATAAATATGATATTTTTCGGATGGGCGATAATAGGGAATATTGGGCGATAGTGCAAGAAAGTTGTAATTTTCGCTTTAAAAGTGCAGGGATCAATTATATGTCCCGAAAATATGAAAAATATGATATTTTTTGGATGGGCGATAATAGGGAACATTGGGCGATAATGCAAGAAAGTTGTAATTTTCGCTTTAAAAGTGCAGGAATCAATTCTAAGACCCGAAAATATGATAAATGTGATATTTTACGGGTGGGCGATAATAGGGAATATTGGGCGATAAAGCAAGAAAGTTGTAATTTTCGCTTTAAAAGTGCAGGAAACAAATCTAGGACCCGAAAATATGATAAATATAATATTTTTCGTGTGGGCGATAATAGGGAACATTGGGCGATAATGCAAGAAAGTTGTAATTTTCGCTTTAAAAGTGCAGGGATCAATTATATGTCCCGAAAATATGAAAAATATGATATTTTGTGGATTGGCGATAATAGGGAACATTGGGCGATAATGCAAGAAAGTTGTAATTTTCGCTTTAAAAGTGCAGGAATCAATTCTATGACCCGAAAATATGATAAATGTGATATTTTTCGTGTGGGCGATAATAGGGAACATTGGGCGATAGTGCAAGAAAATTGTAATTTTCGCTTAAAAAGTGCAGGAATCAATTCTGTGACCCGAAAATATGATCAGTGTGATATTTTACGGGTGGGCGATAACAGGGAATATTGGGCGATAAAGCAAGAAAGTTGTAATTTTCGCTTTAAAAGTGCAGGAAACAATTCTAGGACCCGAAAATATGATAAATGTGATATTTTTCGTGTGGGCGATAATAGGGAACATTGGGCGATAGTGCAAGAAAATTGTAATTTTCGCTTAAAAAGTGCAGGAATCAATTCTGTGACCCGAAAATATGATCAGTGTGATATTTTACGGGTGGGCGATAACAGGGAATATTGGGCGATAAAGCAAGAAAGTTGTAATTTTCGCTTTAAAAGTGCAGGAAACAATTCTAGGACCCGAAAATATGATAAATATAATATTTTTCGTGTGGGCGATAATAGGGAACATTGGGCGATAATGTAAGAAAGTTGTAATTTTCGCTTTAAAAGAGCAGGAATCAATTCTATGACCCGAAAATATGATAAATGTGATATTTTTCGTGTGGGCGATAATGGGGAACATTGGGCGATAATGCAAGAAAGTTGTAATTTTCGCTTTAAAAGTGCAGGAATCAATTCTGTGACCCGAAAATATGATCAATGTGTTATTTTACGGGTGGGCGATAACAGGGAATATTGGGCGATAAAGCAAGAAAGTTGTAATTTTCGCTTTAAAAGTGCAGGAAACAATTCTAGGACCCGAAAATATGATAAATATAATATTTTTCGTGTGGGCGATAGTAGGGAACATTGGGCGATAATGTAAGAAAGTTGTAATTTTCGCTTTAAAAGAGCAGGAATCAATTCTAGGACCCGAAAATATGATAAATGTGATATTTTTCGGATGGGCGATAATAGGGAACATTGGGCGATAATGCAAGAAAGTTGTAATTTTCGCTTTAAAAGTGCAGGAATCAATTCTGTGACCCGAAAATATGATAAATGTGATATTTTTCGGGTGGGCGATAATAGGGAATATTGGGCGATAATGTAAGAAAATTGTAATTTTCGCTTTAAAAGTGCAGGAATCAATTCTGTGACCCGAAAATATGATAAATATGATATTTTTCGGATGGTCGATAATAGGGAACATTGGGCGATAGTGCAAGAAAGTTGTAATTTTCGCTTAAAAAGTGCAGGAATCAATTCTGTGACCCGAAAATATGATCAGTGTGATATTTTACGGGTGGGCGATAACAGGGAATATTGGGCGATAAAGCAAGAAAGTTGTAATTTTCGCTTTAAAAGTGCAGGAAACAATTCTAGGACCCGAAAATATGATAAATATAATATTTTTCGTGTGGGCGATAATAGGGAACATTGGGCGATAATGTAAGAAAGTTGTGATTTTCGCTTTAAAAGTGCAATAATCAATTCTATGACCCGAAAATATGATAAATATGATATTTTTCGTGTCGGCGATAATAGGGAACATTGGGCGATAATGCAAGAAAGTTGTAATTTTCGCTTTAAAAGTGCAGGAATCAATTCTATGACCCGAAAATATGATAAATGTGATATTTTTCGGGTGGGCGATAATAGGGAATATTGGGCGATAAAGCAAGAAAGTTGTAATTTTCGCTTTAAAAGTGCAGGAAACAATTCTAGGACCCGAAAATATGATAAATATAATATTTTTCGGGTGGGCGGTAATAGGGAGCATTGGGCGATAATGTACGAATGCTGTGACCCGCGCATCAAGACAACCTAAGGAAACTTGTGCACTTGTCCAAAATAAGTACGAAAGTAAAATAAACATGCGCATTGGTCTGGAATAAGAACCGCGCATTAATCTTTATTAAGTTAAATAAACATGTGCACTGTTCCAAAATGAGAGCCGCGCATCAACGCAAATTAAATAAACATGCGCACTTGTCTGAATTAGAACCGCGCATCGAGGCAAGTTACATAAATATGCGCACTGGTCCGAAATGCGAGCGTTGTTTGAAGGTATCTATGGCAATCTATCCAGTCTACCAGATATACAAAAAATCTGTTCCCAATTTTTCTTGGAAAGAAATCTTTGTATGCATTTATCGGTCTATGTTCTGGTCCGGTGCTAAATTAATTATTGAGCTAGCTCTTTGCCGTCTCATCTTTTGAAGCTTGATATTTCAGGGAAATTCCTTCGCTCCTGCACGCTGGAATGGGTCTTATTGCTTTTCGTAAGCTGGGACTTTGTCCTTGGACAAACTTGTGTAGTAATTGAATATGTATGTGTCTCCCCCTAAGGGAGACATATATAGCATTTGGTCTGTCCGTTCTTCTGTCCGCAGTGAGTTCTTATGAAATTAATGAGTCGATTTTTCTCAAAACATTCATATTGGGGTACATGTCTAGATAATGCCCGTGTTATTTTTTTTTTCGTTCCTCAAAAATTCTATTTTTGGCAAATTTTTGAACTGGGGGGGGGGGGGGTCGTGCTTTTTTTTCACTTTGGCAGGCTATATCTCCAAAACAGTTTCTTGGATAAGGCTCAGACGTCGCAAGAAGAACACACATATAGCGCAAATGTATACTGCAAAGTTTTTCTTCATTTCGTTGAAAATGTATTTTTGGCGAATTTTTAAATTTTTGATTTTATCCTTTTTGGGCCATATTGTTGCGATATCTCCGAAACAGTTTGCTCGATTAAGCTGAAATGTGGCAGGAAGAACCCACATATAGTGCAAATGTTTACTGCGAAGTTTTTCTTCATGTACTGTAAAAATGTATTTTTGGCGATTTTTGTCATTTTTTGGGCTCGCCCTGTACTTTTAAGCATGGAATTTTTTTTCCACGTGACTGATTGGGTGGGGGGGGGGGGGGGAGACATATCCGTTTTTGTTTTAACAAAATCACTGGCCAGTCTAGTTCTGTAAGTGTCAATTGAGAAGATGTACATATTCTCTGTTTCGTTTCACAGAATTACGGTGCTGTAAAGATCATTGATGATCTAAATCCAGTGCAATTTAAAAAAAAAAATTGATGTAGCGATTTGGCAAATTCATGCTTTGTTTTTGTGTCAGGTGGTGTACATTCCTGCTGTGTTTGTTTTTGTGTCATGTGGTGTACGTTCCTGCTGTGTTTGTTTTTGTGTCAGGTGGTGTACATTCCTGCTGTGTTTGTTTTTGTGTCAGGTGGTGTACATTCCTGCTTGTTTTTGTGTCATGTGGTGTACATTCCTGCTGTGTTTGTTTTTGTGTCAGGTGGTATACATTCCTGCTGTGTTTGTTTTTCTGTCAGGTGGTGTACATTCCTGCTGTGTTTGTTTTTTGTGTCATGTGGTGTACGTTCCTGCTGTGTTTGTTTTTGTGTCAGGTGGTGTACATTCCTGCTGTGTTTGTTTTTGTGTCATGTGGTGTACGTTCCTGCTGTGTTTGTTTTTGTGTCAGGTGGTGTACGTTCCTGCTGTGTTTGTTTTTGTGTCATGTGGTGTACGTTCCTGTTGTGTTTGTTTTTGTGTCAGGTGGTGCACATTCGAGCTGTATTTGTTTTTGTGTCATGTGGTGTACATTCCTGCTGTGTTTGTTTTTCTGTCAGGTGGTGTACATTCCTGCTGTGTTTGTTTTTGTGTCAGGTGGTGTACATTCCTGCTGTGTTTGTTTTTGTGTCATGTGGTGTACGTCCCTGCTGTGTTTGTTTTTGTGTCAGGTGGTGTACATTCCTGCTGTGTTTGTTTTTGTGTCATGTGGTGTACGTTCCTGCTGTGTTTGTTTTTGTGTCAGGTGGTGTACGTTCCTGCTGTGTTTGTTTTTGTGTCAGGTGGTGTACATTCCTGCTGTGTTTGTTTTTGTGTCATGTGGTGTACATTCCTGCTGTGTTTGTTTTTGTGTCATGTGGTGTACATTCCTGCTGTGTTTGTTTTTGTGTCATGTGGTTTACGTTCCTGCTGTGTTTGTTTTTGTGTCATGTGGTGTACGTTCCTGCTGTGTTTGTTTTTGTGTCATGTGGTGTACGTTCCTGCTGTGTTTGTTTTTGTGTCAGGTGGTGTACGTTCCTGGTGTGTTTGTTTTTGTGTCAGGTGGTGTACATTCCTGCTGTGTTTGTTTTTGTGTCATGTGGTGTACGTTCCTGCTGTGTTTGTTTTTGTGTCAGGTGGTGTACGTTCCTGCTGTGTTTGTTTTTGTGTCATGTGGTGTACGTTCCTGCTGTGTTTTTTTTTTGTGTCATGTTTTGTACGTTCCTGCAGTGTTTGTTTTTTTTGTCATGTGGTGTACGTTCCTGTTGTGTTTGTTTTTGTGTCATGTGGTGTACGTTCCTGCTGTGTTTGTTTTTGTGTCATGTGGTGTACGTTCCTGCTGTGTTTGTTTTTGTGTCAGGTGGTGTACATTCCTGCTGTGTTTGTTTTTGTGTCATGTGGTGTACATTCCTGCTATGTTTTTTTTTGTGTGTGTCAGGTGGTGTACTCACGGCATAATTACAAAAAGATACAGCAGATACTGATGCAGATGTTCATCCATCCCAGACGGCAGAGGCGAGTTGCCACAGTGAACATGCACATTCCCGGTAATGCTACTACCCACTACCATCCCGCCACGGTTGACATGCACATTCCCGGTAATGGTACTACCCACTACCATCCCGCCACGGTTAACATGTACATTCCCGGTAACGCTACTACCCACTACCATCCCGCCACGGTTGACATGCACATTCCCGGTAATGCTACTACCCACTACCATCCCGCCACGGTTGACATGCACATTCCCGGTAATGCTACTACCCACTACCATCCCGCCACGGTTGACATGCACATTCCCGGTAATGCTACTACCCACTACCATCCCGCCACGGTTGAC
Source organism: Protula sp. h YS-2021 (assembly GCA_949752745.1). NCBI lineage: Eukaryota > Metazoa > Annelida > Polychaeta > Sabellida > Serpulidae > Protula > Protula sp. h YS-2021. The sequence goes on from OX457028.1 coordinate 27,741,312, forward strand.
ATGCACATTCCCGATAATGCTACTACCCACTACCATCCCGCCACGGTTGACATGCACATTCCCGGTAATGCTACTACCCACTACCATCCCGCCACGGTTGACATGCACATTCCCGGTAATGCTACTACCCACTACCATCCCGCCACGGTTGACATGCACATTCCCGGTAATGCTACTACCCACTACCATCCCGCCACGGTTGACATGCACATTCCCGGTAATGCTACTACCCACTACCATCCCGCCACAGTGAACATGCAATTCGCGGTAATGCTACTACGCACTACCACCTCCCACAGTGAATATGCACATTCCCGGTAATGCTAATCCACACTTCCACCCCGCCACGGTTAACATGCGCAATCCCGATAATGTTACCCGTCGCCTGCTCCCTACCCCCCCCCCCCCCTCCCACGGTTAACATGCGCATTCCCGGTAATGCTACATTTTAGGTCGAAACAAAGTTATATTGCCACATCAGGTAATGATGTAGTATTTTATTGATTGATGTTTTTTTTTAACAAATACAGACGAAGTTGCCAAAACCACGCCACGTGTACCACAGAAGCAGTTAGTTATTGAAATGGCAGCACTGATCAAGGAACAAATGAGCGCGGTCATGCAGAGTGATATGCGCCCAGTAATACGGCCCCTGCCTAAATACAGGTGAGGTGTATGCGCCCAGTAATACGACCCTTGCCCGTACACAAGTGAGCTGTTTGTGCGCAGTAATACGGCCCCTGCCCAAATACAGGCCACATTTCTGTGCAGTAATACGGCCGCTGCTCATCTGTATTTTGTTATTTTATAAAGCAAATTGCAGTAGAAAAGTTAACACAGAAATGCTGTTGGGTAACAGTATATGCAGTTTCACATGAGTTGCCCTTTGATTTTTTTCAGTTTCTCTTTTTTCAGTAGTGAATTCCGTAATCCAGTAATAATAATAATAATAATAGCAAAATATTTCTAGAGTCTTTGTTCTGTCATTTGATTGACAGCCCATATTACAAGCCTGGAGAGCCCCGCCCGCACACAGAAATAGTGTTGTACGAAGAAGGCAAAAAGAAAGAGGCCACTGAAATCAGTATCAAAATCCAGCCGTAAGTTATTAACATATACACATAATTAAAGTATTAATAGATATAAAAGTAAAATTGTAGGAAGTGCCGGAGACTTTGAAATAAAAACATTTCTATGTTCAGGTCAAATAAATATAGGAAACAAAACAAACCGATTTTTTTTTCTATTGGAGTTCCGAGGTAATTTTATTTATGGCAAGATTGATTACTTCATGAACTTATAAATTGACCTGTTTCGTGATGGATTGATTGATTGATTGATTGACAGAGATGTGTCACAGTACTCAGCCAGAGAGAGTCTCTTCCACTCAGCTACAGCCCGCTACTTTCAGGGGTCCATGAGGAGTAACTCACCCTTCGGTACATTTTTCACTATTTCAACAACCTCTCCCCCCCACCCCCAACCTTCCCCGATAAAAAATTGTGTACTAGATGTCTGTATTTTGGACTTTGTCAGTGTACAACCGGGCGGAAAGATTCTGCGAAAAAAAAAACTGAAGCTTAAAATTGAATTTTTATAAATTTAGAGAGTGTTGCTCACCTTTCGGTGTGGGTTCATATATTGCATTAACGATTGAGAAAATTTTCTAACTTGTTCAGGATAGATTCAGTTGCCTAGCCTCGTTCCAAATAACTGGACAGGATGCGTCACACGTTATTCAGTGAACCGTCATAGTTTTTACGCAGGAGATGCCCCCCCCCCCCACGCCGTTATTCAGTGAACCGTCACCGCGCAGTCAAAAACGCGGAAATCTCCCCCTTGCCCCCCCCCCCCCCACCGCCGTTATTTAGTGAAGCGTCATAGTCATCACACAGTCAATACGCAGGAGATCTCTCCCCCCCCCCCCCCCCCCGCCGCTTGCTGCTACTCTCCCCCACCCTCGGCGTTATTCATTGAACCGTTATAGTCATCAATTGAATACGCACGAGATGAAGTGGTTTTTTAAAGCGGAAATAAAAAATTCATATCGCTCAATCAAAAGTATGCTAAACATGGAAAGAAATTAAGATAAAGCAAAAAGTCTCTAGTTTTCTAAATTTCTAGTGCGTCTAGAGCCAATGAGGAGCAGAACTTCCAATTTCCTCGAACTCGCTCTTAATTCTGTGTTTTGTCTGTGTGCTGAGAAAGTTCAGAATTTTTTGTGAACACCTTTCAACCATAATGGGGCAGAACACGTGGAAATGTGTCATTCATGGCAGTACCAAAAATAAGCGGTTTGTTTCACTGCAGTTAAATACCTAATCTGCAAAGAAAGTTTTATGTAAATCATAATAAGTGATGAGACGGAAACTTCCAGGACGCACTTGAAAGTATAAAAGAAGTGGCTCAGCTGTTCCGTTTTGTGCTGTAAAATGGCCCCTCCCGTCCCGCCTGCCATTGTCCGGCAAAAGACCCCAGAAAGTTTCACGGTTCTCAGTCACGGTTTCATTTGGTTTTGCGTAGCCATGGGTTATTGCACATAAAGGTTTTGTTTCTTGTTCCGCGTAATTGACTTCTCACATAAAGTGCCTCCGTCACAAGAAGATAGAAAAGTTCCGGGCGTTACCCAGCAATATGTTTTGTAAATATAATCAGTCTCTTTTCATGGGTGATTGCTTGGTACAGATGACGTGTAAATAGCACCACTGTTGTGTGGAAAAAATAATAACCTGTGTGCGTGAGATTTATTGGATTTGTCTACATGAATGTGCATATGTTATGTACACGTCACAATCAAGCCAATCATGATACGTTCAGATGCAGAGCCAGCTGTACGTAATACACGGGTGGCGAACCCTAGCAAGGCAAGCATTGACATGGTTGCCAGGGTGAACACGGCTGAATTGTTCGTCCACTCTCCCACACGCGTCCTCCATCTGGATGCCACCGATCGCCGTCAACCGCATATTATTGACTTCGGGCACGTCGAACTGCCCTACAGCCCTCCGAGGCCGCATCTCTGGCATCGGATGTCACGCGAGAATATCAGCATGCTGTCATCGCACAGCGCCACCGTGACCTCGCACTTTAATACCCTAGTGGGCGATGCCACACCGCGGGCAGTAGTGACAGCGGAGCAGAACCTGGGCACAGTGAGTCGCTCGGGATTGCTACCCGCCTCGTGGGAACACCACACCGTGCTGCCGGACATACAGGAGGGCGTCGGCGATAGCTACAAACTGGCCGGCTCGCATTCACTCAACAACCGAAGCAGGCTCTTCCTCTACCGCCAGGATGAGAGTACAATCAGTGACGCAGGCAGCTCAACCGTCAATGCGGATCCGCCGGTGACGGCCGATCCGGGTGACGTCACACAAGCGGCCCTGTTCCTCTCTCGCGAGCATACGGAAGTGATTATGTCAGAAGCTGAGAAGACCCTCGTTTCTGAGAGAGAGCTACGAGAGGACGAGATTGCAGTGTATGGTGAAAATGTGGTTAAGGCGGTGCAGCGGCAGCGGCGGAAGAAAGCGAAAATGGACGCGGATGCTGTTTCGAATGCTGTTTCGAGTATGAAACGGGACAGTTCGGATGCGCCACTGAAAGAAGTGAGTTTTGCTGCCAATAGCCAGCTCATTGAACACTCGCTGGAAAGTCCGAGAAGGGTGAAAATAGTCAATGTTGAATTCCCACGATTTTCTCATTCAACTAGCACTGCATATTCAAAAGCAACTGACCAGAAGGATGACGACAATAAAGCAAAGACGGCTTTTGGTGACGTTATCATTCAGGAGCAAAGTTTAACGCCTGCTAATACTTTCGCCAGTCTGGTGCCGAAGCAAGGTACTCCGGTGACTCCCGGAAATCTCCGAATAGAGACACGAGTGGAGGCCCGCCTGGAAGGAAAAGAGGTCCATACTGTGGATATCCAAGGCGTTGAACCTGGATCCATGGAGCAGTTGGTTGCCTTCGGGAGCGTTGTAGCTGCCCATAAAGATTCAGGTCACTTTTTCGCTGCTATATTTAGACTGCTGTGTGCTGTAAGTGCAGATTTGCCTGTCTTGTATGCAACTTAGCAACGGACTACTCAATGACTTACCGCGTATATGTGTAACTAAATATACTTGATTGTGTTTCAGTGAGACACTGAGTATAACAAATGTGTATCTGTGTGTATCTGTATTTTTATCTGTGTGTATCTGTATTTTTCAATTTCTTCATTTACTTTTTAAGAGACTTTATGTATTTGACAGAAGTGTAGTCAACAAGCCACTAAACTAGTGAATGCTCTCTCTTTGGCTGCAGGTTCCGCAAAAAAATGACGCTTATTCCAGTTGAGTTATATGCAAATGTGTATCTGTTACAATCAATGTTGGAAATAATAACGAAATTGCAGGTCATGCAAGGTTTTTCTTTTGTTTTTTTTCCTTTTTTTTTTTTTTTGTTCCGGTACAGTCATGTATTTGTTTCTGGCTCAGGAGAAAATGACACCAACGGGTTATTAATAACTTGAGTGGTTAAATAATTATTTTGTTTATTTTTAGATCTTTGGTTGATTTTCGAAACTAAACGTGTACTTATAAAGTTGAGTAAGGCCATTACAAAAAAATTACAGTTTCTTGTTGTGGTTTGTGAGGCAGCAAATGCAAGTTCTAGCGAGAATAAAACGAAAATTCTAACGGGAATTTTAACAGGGAATTTGGTTATTTCAACTTTTTGAGCAGTGAGGTGTTAACAAAAAAAAACAAACAAACAAACAAACAAAAACAAACAAACAAACAAAAATTGCAAAAGGTTAATTCATGTGTATTATATAGAAAGCTGTCTTTTTTATCATTTATTGAAAGAAAAGCAAAATTACAGTTTTTGAAACACATTTTGTAGAGGCCTTACTGGTTCAGACTAAAAAGCTAATTACTAAATGTTTCTATGTGCCTATTGGGAAATATTAAAGCTTTTTACTTGCATTTGCTGCCTGACGTGAAGTGTCAATTGACGCCTTCATAAAAAACAAAAGAAAAAATTTATTTGAATAAATTTAAATATTTATTTGAATACTTTAAATATTTATTTGAATTAATTTAAACATTTATTTGATGCAACGATAGCCTCAAGTGCTATGTGGTTACGTATTGTGTAGCAAAATTTCTGATCAAAGCTAAATGGCTTGTAAACTTTCTTGTATTTTGGAGGTTTTATTTTACATCATCTGTTGTAAAACAAAAGGTCAGAGGGAAAACTAACGTTGTTCTCATATCGCTAGCTTATGGTGCAGTTTTTTCTTTTATTCCGTTATGACGTTCAGTGCGAAAAAACCTATTATGAATATCAAACCACACTCTGAACTGATGGTAAATAGACCGTGGAGGCTTTTGAACCCCCAGCTCGCATTCAGCAAGGAAAAGGGTAGAGTGTACTGTTCAGGCCTGGGAAATTGTAGATTGAAAATGTGGTTTTTTGTTTTAAATTACAGCGGCGGAGGATGACAATGTGATCTCACCATCAGAGCTGGCGATCCTCGATTCTCTCATGAATGGCGGTGTGGCTCTTAGTCTGAAAGTAAGTGTGTTAGATGACTTGGCTAAGTGCTGTAATCTGATTGGTTGATCCCCATGAATGGTGGCGTAGCTCTTAGTCTTAAAGTAAGTGTGTTAGATGACTTGGCCAAGTGCTGTAATCTGATTGGTTGGTCCCCATGAATGGTGGCGTAGCTCCTAGTCTTAAAGTAAGTGTGTTAGATGACTTGGCCAAGTGCTGTAATCTGATTGGTTGATCCCCATGAATGGTGGCGTAGCTCCTAGTCTTAAAGTAAGTGTGTTAGATGACTTGGCCAAGTGCTGTAATCTGATTGGTTGATCCTCATGAATGGTGGCGTAGCTCCTAGTCTTAAAGTAAGTGTGTTAGATGACTTGGCCAAGTGCTGTAATCTGATTGGTTGATCCCCATGAATGGTGGCGTAGCTCCTAGTCTTAAAGTAAGTGTGTTAGATGACTTGGCCAAGTGCTGTAATCTGATTGGTTGACCCCCCCTGAATGGTGGCGTAGCTCCTAGTCTTAAAGTATGTGTGTTACATGACTTGGCTAAGTGCTGTGATCTGATTGGTTGATCCCCATGAATGGTGGCGTAGCTCCTAGTCTTAAAGTAAGTGTGTTAGATGACTTGGCCAAGTGCTGTAATCTGATTGGTTGATCCTCATGAATGGTGGCGTAGCTCCTAGTCTTAAAGTAAGTGTGTTACATGACTTGGCTAAGTGCTGTAATCTGATTGGTTGATCCTCATGAATGGTGGCGTAGCTCCTAGTCTTAAAGTATGTGTGTTACATGACTTGGCTAAGTGCTGTGATCTGATTTTTCGATTCCCTCTGACTGACGGTGTGGTTGTTAGCCTTAAAGTAAGTGTTTCATATTATGACTAACTGCTGTGTTCTGATTGGTTGATTCCCTATTAATGGCGACGTAGTTCTTAACCTTAAAGTAACCGTTACATGACTTGGGTAAATACTGTAATCTAATTGGCAGATTCCCTCATGAATGGGGACGTGGCTCTTAACGTCAAATTGGGTGTATGTGTTTATGCGACTGGCTGCTGTCTCAACTCCTCCCACACCATTAGTCACCCACTCCCCATCCCCACCTCCCGTTACTGTTTTCACAAAAACGTAAATTAGTTGTGCTCACCGCTGCTGTAAGTTTTTGTGCGTGTGGCATTGACTAACAGTTAAAATACGTTCCTGGTGGAAACAAAATATGGTGTAATATATGAAAAAATCGGGCGGACTTTATTTATAGACTAATGGCTAAAATTAAAAAAAGAACTTTTGTATGCTGTTGTTGTTGTTGTTGTTGTTAAATATTAAATATTAAATTAATGGCGATTGTTTTAGGCTCATTTTATTCACGAACTTCCAGACATAGAACCGCTGATAAAAACTTTAACTTATGTCAACTTATCCTTCAACGATTTCAGGGTAAGTTCAAACAAACAAAGCATTGGTTATTACAGTCTATTTTTGCATATTATTACAACGAAGAATACTTTTAGTTTCTAAGTGAGTCAATATTAAAATCTAACCTTTGGTATGCCAACAGTTTCAATAAAACAACGTTATTTGAAGGTTCGTATGGCTCATTTTACTGCTTCCGTTTTACGTTGACTAAGTGTTGACTAAGTGTTGACCAACTGTTGACCGCTCTGATGCTGTCGCTTTGTTTCAGGCCATACCGCTGGAGATCTTCGACCTTGACCAGCTCCAAACGCTGAAGCTGAGAAACAACCCCATCCGTGAACTGCCACCGGAAATAGCCCGGCTCCGGAACCTCAAAACCCTCATCCTCTCCTTCTGCCTCGTCACCAATCTCCCCATGGCGTAAGCAAAAATACCCCGTCAGGCTATGTTTTGTTTTAATAGATCAATTGCAGATTGGTTTTTTGTTTTGTTTCATGCGTCTGTCACTGGGAAAGGAAAAATTGTTTTGCTTTTTTTTTTTCAAATTAATTTTGGTATTTGTTGTATTTATTTATGTATAAATTTACCTGTTTCTTTTTTTTTCTTGGGGGGGGGGGGGGGGGGGTTGGTGGGGAGGGAAGGGGTAAAATTTATTATGGGGTTCATATGCAAGGCACAAAAAGAGTGTTGCGTATGGGGATCTGTGAAAATAAATAATCGATGCACTTTACGAGATTGAAATATGCATTCATGTTTAATATAATGAAGGAAATACATTTCTGTTCATTGAATGGAAAAATATTGTACCGATGAACGTAAAATATCGATTTCGGTTCATTCAGTGTATAATCGAAACCACACTTTCTCTGCCTGTAACATATTTGTAAATGGCCTTATATATGTTACTCAAGAATTGCATGAAAAAGAATATTTATACATTAATAATAAGCATAGTCAAGGTTGTAGTATAAAAAAGAGTCACTGTAAAGGTGGCTTAGGTATGGTACATAAAAATATCCCGATTTAAATATAAAAAGTTTAAAGAAAACAAGTAAACGGTGGTGAAAAAAATACGTTGTTGGAGGTAAACGAGCGTCGTTATATTTCCGTGTCAACTCGATTTTATGGAGTTCTGTTCACTTTCTGAATTCCAGATTGTTCCGTTTGAAAAAGCTAGAACACCTCGATATCGCTTACAACAAGATCTCATTTATTCCTAGTGAAATAAAACAGCTGAAGTAAGTAAAGCCAGTCCAGCCCCAGAAAATAAAAACAATATCACCGCTTGGCGTCAGTCTGTTAAGTATAAAGATTATGGCGTTACATAAAACTAATAGTTATTGTGCAGTTCAACACATTTTTGCAGAGAGCTTGATAATGCAGTAACAATGCAAAATGTGTTAATAAAAAAATTGTATATATATATATTGTTTGTTTGTTGTTTTTTTTTTTTTTGTTTTTTTTTTTTGTTTTTTTTTTGTTTTGTTTATAAATTTCTTTATTTTTAGAGCAAAATACGACAGAAATTATGTCATTTAAAAAACAAAACAAACAAACACTCACACATGACGCTCTTTATTCTATTTCCTACAGGATATTACGGGAATTGAACGCGGAAGGCAATCAGCTGGCAGCCATGCCCGTGGGCATGCTCCGATTGCGTCACCTGCGTTATCTACGGGTGCGCAATAATTTCATGCATCCGCTGTTTTGGAAGGACAACGCCAAAAATAATCCTCAGGTAGGGGTGCTTTCTTAAAGAAAAAATAATATAAAAATCAGTAAAAAAACGTGGCTTTGATTTTTTGGTAACGGTTAAGGTTCGGCGATATTTATTAAAGTATCTGAACTCAGTCAGCAAGGAAGTCTCGCCTTTTCTCGTTCATTGTGAGACAATCACTACTACTGTGCCTATGTCACACCTGCTGTACCTATGTCACGCCTGCCGTGCCTTTGTCACACCTGCTGTGCCTGTGTCACAGCGTACTTTCATCACTTCACGCAAAACTCTTATAAAACAGTTGACCTGTGAGGAAATCTGTCACGTAAAAACACGAATCGGATGAATATCTTAAAAAGTATTTCCTATCTTGTATGAGTACCATTTTTCGCGGAATCCATAGTGGGTCTGAGCAGTAAAAAGGTATTATACACAACAAACCGAACCGCCGTGGAGGTTGGCTGTTGGACAACAACGCTAAACGAGCCTCATCATAGTCGTATCATTCCTCGCGTGGTGTTCATTGTTGCCATCAGATCGTTACTCTACAATACCAAGTCTACCCAGTCAATTAATTGGACTTCACAATGTAAAGCCTTGGAAATTTACTTAAAAACGTCATTATGTTTTTCTGCTGTAGAAACTTTACCACCTAGCAGCAAAAGTATGTCGATTTCATAGTTAAGACAAACCCCTACTTAAGATTGTTACCTTACCCCAATTTTAATTACGTGAGGTTTGCCCTGTTTCATGATAGTACTTTCGGTACGGTAATAATTGACATTCTGATATAAACTTTCAAACATTAAAAATAAAAAAAATCATTTGAACTTCCCGCTCCTGCCCCATACCAGGGTCGGGGTGTAGGCCCACAGGTGTTCCATGTCTGGATTTTGTTTCCAGAGGCTGGGTGACATGGCGGCCCAGACGTTCAAGTCTTATCAACTTGATCAGCTGTTTACCAAGCTACCCGATAAAGTGAACAACATTCTAAAAACGTGAGAACCGTTTTTTTTTTCCTTAAGGTCTTCAGGAAGCTCGTTTAGTACCGAGTAAAATGGATGTAATCTGATTAAATATCATTTCTTTGGCATAACACGCCCTCCAAATCCTAAGAGATTTAATAAGTTAAGAAGATCACATGACAAAATGTGGTAAACTAATCCATCAGTTGAAGCTCTGTCAAAAACAAAATTTAGGTGAAGGGGGGAAGGGGGAAGGTGTTGTCTTTATTTAGACCCTTTTTTAACGAATGATGCTTCTGTGTGTTTGTGTAGCGCGGCTAAGTGCGACTGCTGCGGGGGCGTCCTGTACGGTGATGGACTGCGCATGATCCGGCCCGTGAGTAAGATCTTCGGCATCAAGAACCTGCCCTTCATGTTCCGCAGCTGCTCTCCCTACTGTTACAGCAAGTTCGCGTCCAGCAGTGACAGCCTCATGGAGCAGCTTTACGGCACTGCAGGGCAGTAGGCGTGGGACCTCTCTGCCTTGTGCTTGTGACTTCACGACAATAGGCGTGTGACCTCTCTGCGTTGTGCCTGCGACTTCACAATAGGCGGCTAACCTCCCTGCCATGTGCTTGTGACTTCGCGGCAATAGTTATGTGACATAGCAACAATGTGCTTGTGATTTATCAACTTATATGATCTAGCGACATGTTGTGACCTCAGGACACTAGGATTGTGACCTCAGAACAGGCGTGTATTCTGAAAACAATAGAAGTGTGACCATGAAACAATAGACTTGTAACCTCAAAACAGTAGGCATATGATTTTTTATCAGTTAAATTAGACTTAAAAAATAGTTCACGGTGGAGGTTTAAATAACAAGCGAATGTCCTTGAAAACAATCAGAGGGTGACCTCGACTGGAATAACCAGTGTGACGCACTGAAATGTCAGTGCAGGAAAGGGGCCTACGACAGTGGTCGTTCTGGGGCCTTTTATGGGTGCCTTATCGATGTTGTTTGAAATGTCGAAGTGACATGTGCGAAAAAGTGAACGCGATATTACGTTATCAACACGCATACGTGACGTTATCATTCATACTGTTCTGTTTACAATGAAAAAAAATGAAACAGATCAGAATTTTAATGTAGTGGAGGGAGGCAAGGGGGAGGAGGGCTGGGGACGAGAGGGGTTATAAAGGTTTCCGTTGCAGTATTATAATAATGGTAGTTAGGAGAGCCATATTCATGTGTACTGTTATGTAAATTTATACTGCTTATTAGTTACGATAAAAGGAACATTGAAAGCTTGAAAAGAGCTCTTTTATTGGTAAAATCGTATATTCTGTAATCGGGTATTTTGTGATATCAAACTATTTTATATTTACAGTTGAAGCCGTTGACAAAAGCGGATAGTATCAAGTCTTATTTTTTGTCTGAAATAACACGCTTTCAACTCGACGAAGTTTTTAACGCTGCAGTTAGTAATACTTCAACCCTTACTAAAGTCTAAATAAAAAAAAAAAAAAGACAAACAAACAAAATCAGAAAGTAGTAATGTTTAATTTCTTTTGTGAATTTTCAAATTGATATTTCAACGGTATGCATTTATACATTCAAAATATGATTTGCTTTAAAATTTGAAAATATTAAAGAAAGATCTCAATTTAGACGTGTTTTATTTTCTTCAATAAACACACTGAGACTGAAATGTCTCAACGAACATTTACACTCTCGACATCGATAGAATTACACATCGCAGTTTCAATACCTAAGTTCTAAGAATTATTTTCTCAACAGGATATACCCAACTGCACATTGTACAACGCACAATAAAACTGCAACATCCGCATTTCAAAGTCGTCTCAAAATGCTTGGTTTCCTTTTCAAACGAAATTGCAGTTACATTCCTTCAATGGAATACTAATTTCAAAGCTGGCGCATAGTAGCTAACAATTCAGACATAACGATAATTTCAAAGAAAAGCGCCCATTTTAAGCATATTCAGTTATAGAAATTTGCTTACAGCAAACTAATACCAAATTTTTTTAAATGTTCATACACTTAACAGATGGCTCATAGATGTTTGTTTTTCCTTCAAAGCGGTGCCACATCTGTGCCAGTGTGTTACACGTGTGTCTGGCACTGCCCTCTTTCGTACCAAGCCGCCATGCAGTTTTCAATAGGGTAGTCAGCTTATCCAATACGAAAGCACAGCCGAAGTGCCACACTCAGAAAAACAATCCACGCATGCGCCTACCAGAGCTCTGTCTGTCGTACAGTACGTTAAATTTATTTACAAACTGTAAACAGAAGAGAAAAAAATGCTTATAAACAAAGCTTTACATTTATTTTAAAAGAGAAGGGGAAGATAATACACTCGTTCTTACTTGTTCTTCATCCATTTATTTTTTTTTAAACTTTGTTTGTTTTGTAAATCTTTTGTATAAATAATTATTTTCTTGTCGCATTTGCAACAATCAGGTTAAGTACAGAAATTACGTGATTTCATTTAAACGTCAAGATCTTAACCTGTTGTGAAATGTTCAGGATAATAAAATAAAATGACCTACTTGGTTAATCGTGTTGCAGCCTTTCGTTAACGTTCCTAAATACGTCAGTAAACTGATGTCGTTACATTGCTGTGAACAAAAAGATAAAAAGAAACTATATTTTGAATTTCAAATTAATGCCCATCCCATAAATAACATTCCACACATATTCTCGATTCCAACGGTTTCTAAAACCTGCTAAATTTATGGTAATACATCTTTAACGATAGCACATATATTTTTCAGTTTGCACTTCTCACCAAACTAAGTAATAAGAAATATTAATAAAACTAAAGACCTACGTTATAAAATTCTTCACTAAATCTTGCCGTACTCAGCACAGGCAGCCTGTGACACAAGCTGTACGCCTCGCGTAGAATCTCACTGTTATGCGGCACCTGACCTGAAACATCAAAAGACAAGCTGCACGCCTCCAGATAGAATCTCAGTTATGTGGCACCTGACCTGAAAAATCAAAACTACAGCTGCACGCCTCCGGATAGAATCTCAGTTATGTGGCACCTGACCTGAAAAATCAAAACTACAGCTGTACGCCTTGGGTAGAATCTCACGGTTATGTGGCACCTGACCTGAAAAATCAAAACTACAGCTGTACGCCTTGGGTAGAATCTCACGGTTATGTGGCACCTGACCTGAAAAATCAAAACTACAGCTGTACGCCTTGGGTAGAATCTCACGGTTATGTGGCACCTGACATGAAACGTCAAAGATCCAGCTGTTCGCCAAGCGTAGAATCTTACCATTGTACCTTACCTGACCTGAAACATCAAAAGACAAGTTGTACCTTCACACCACTGACTACATGTCTAACTTCCTTATACACCGATACAACACAATTACAGGATAGCTACTCAACTTGCGAATCACCGAATATTTATTGTGTTTGCGATTTACTGAATCCCTAATGCACTTACCAGTATATGAACACCCACTGCACTTGCGAGTCATTCAATAGCTACTGTACTTGCGCGTCACTGAATACTTACTGCAGTGTTGCCACGGAGTCACCAAGAAAACAAAGGACAACAAAAGGACAAAAAAGGACGAAATTAAAAAAAATAAAGTACGATAAAAGGGATAATTCACATTTCGCTGGAAATTGAGGAAAAAATAGTGTATATCAAATATTGTCGTTATATGTCACTTTCAGCTATTTAAAAACCAATATTCCCCTATTCTACAGGAGAGATGTACTGATTCTGAATGCTGAAAAAAAATGGAAACTAGAGCCTCAGTAAGGCGGGATCCCCCGTGGAGCAGTAAAAGTAAAATGAGGTCAAGTCACGCTCCAAGTTTTCAGGTTCCTACTACAATCCCTTCTATGAGAACTCGGCCGGACAAAACATCTACTCACGGCTAAGTTCAAGCCCAAAAATTCACCATATTTGACAATTTCCCACAACCGCAATTTTTGGCCGATTTTGACAATAATGCAAAGTTGCACATCTTCAATATATATATTTTCCCCATGCAAGATTTCAGGTTAATACGACAATTCCTTCCATGAGAAGTCGGTCGGACAAAACATAGTCTCTCAGCTAAGTTCAAGCCAAAAATTCACAATTTTTAACAATTTCCCACGACGTCAATTTTTCGGCGATTTTGACAATAATGCCACGTTGCACATCTTCAGTATATATATAGTCACCATGCCCGGTTTCAGGTTCCTACGATAATTCCTTCGATGAGAAGTTGGCCGGAAAAAAACTTAAATTAAATATAGGTATATATACAGTATTAGAGCGATTGACAATATGGAACAATGAAGGGTAATGATTAGAAGAAAAAAAGGCAAGCAGAAAAAAAGCTTACAGCAAATGACAAAAAAGTAATTTCGAAAAAATGTCGATATTAAGAAAAAAAGTATTTAAGAAAAATGAAGAAAAAATCATCAAACAAAATCAGGATGAAAAGATAAAAAAAGGATGAAAAAAGTATTTAAGGACAAAAAAGGACGAAATCGGCCTTTAAAAAAATAAAGGACAGTCCTGTACTTGCGCATCAATGAATATCTACTTTACTTGTATTGCGTCACTCAATACCTACTCTGCTTGCGCGTCACTGAATACCTACTGTACTTGCGAGTCACTCAAAACCTACTGTACTTGCGCGTCACTGAATACCTACCGTAACTGCGAGTCACCGAATACTCTACTTGCGCGTCACTGAATACCTACTCTGCTTGCGCGTCACTGAATACCTACTCTACTTGCGCGTCACTGAATACCTGCTGTACTTGCGCATCACTGAATACCTACTGTACTTGCGAGTCACTGAATACCTGCTGTACTTGCGAGTCACTCAAAACCTACTGTACTTGCGCATCACTGAATACCTACCGTAACTGCGAGTCACCGAATACTCTACTTGCGCGTCACTGAATACCTACTCTACTTGCGCGTCACTGAATACCTACTCTACTTGCGAGTCACTGAATACCTGCTGTGCTTGCGAGTCACTCAAAACCTACTGTACTTGCGCATCACTGAATACCTACCGTAACTGCGAGTCACCGAATACTCTACTTGCGCGTCACTGAATACCTACTCTACTTGCGCGTCACTGAATACCTGCTGTACTTGCGCGTCACTGAATACCTACTCTACTTGCGCGTCACTGAATACCTGCTGTACTTGCGCATCACTGAATACCTACTGTACTTGCGAGTCACTGAATACCTGCTGTACTTGCGAGTCACTGAATACCTACTGCACTTGCGCGTCACTGAATACCTACTTTATTTGCGAGTCACTGAATAAATACTGTAACTGGGAGTCATTGAATACCTACTGTACTTATGCATCACTGAATACCTGCTGTACTTGCGAGTCACTGAATAACTGCTGTTCTTGCGAGTCACTGAATACCTACTGCACCTGCGAGTCACTCAACACCTACTGCACTTGCCTGTCACTGAATATATACTTTACTTACGAGTCACTGAATACGTACTTTATTTGCGAGTCACTGAATAAATACTCTAACTGGGAGTCATAGAATACCTACTGTACTTGCGCATCACTGAATACCTACTGTACTTGCGAGGCACTGAATACCTACTGTAATTGCGCGTCACTCAACACCTCCTGCACTTGCGCGTCACTGAATACCTACTTTACTTGCGAGTCACTGAATGCCTACTGTACTTGCGAGTCACTGAATACCTACTGCACCTGCGAGTCACTTAACATATACTGTACTTGCGGGCCATTGAGTGCCTACGGTACTTGCGCATTAACTTAACACCTACGTTACTTGTGTACAAGTGACGCACCTTCCTGCATGGCTTTGATGTACCGCAGTATGATGTTGATTCTCCCATGCAGCATTTTAATAGAGCTATGCTGCGCGGTTAAATGCTCCGAGACGGTCGAGTTTGGGCCCTGCTCCGATGACGTCACACGGGCTATATGGTCAACCCCTATGCGCTCGGCCTCTTCCGTTGCTAGGGTGTAACCCAGTTCCACAAACAGCATGGTTGCCTACGAATAAAGCCTCGGTACTGGATACCATATCCCAGAGAAAGGCAAGATTGTAAGTTCTATGGAAGTTTATGGAAAAATCACCAGTCGTAATGAAATATTTCATACCATCCCCGCAAGGAACTACTACGGTGCATATAGTTCTTGGGCAATTCAACACAGACTTCCAACAAACAAATATTTCTTTGCACGTTATTAACTAGAGCGGCCAGTGCACACAAAACATAAGAGTGCAGGCTTATATTACACACTTTCAATCGATACCTACTTAAGTTTCTTGTTTTTGTGAACAAAAACAAATGTCTCCCCGACCAAACCCATGACCCCCCCTCCCCCCTCAAACTGAAACAAAATATTCATTTCTGCAAACATAACCTTCATTCATTGTAAAAATCATAAAATAAACCAAACAGATGGTGGTCACTAAAACAGACATAAATGAGCATCTTTTTTCATCGGAGTCTGAAAGGTGGTCGCTAAAACGGGTTTTACTGTAGGCCCCTCTTATCCAGATCTGAAGTTGGTCGCTATAGCAGTTTTACTGTACGTTACATTTTTATCCGGGTCTGGAAGGTGGTCAAGACAGGCAGGTTTTACCGTACGTCTTTTTACCTGAATGTGGAAGGGGTCACGACAAACGGTTCTTACCTTACATCTTTTTATCCGGGTCTTGAAGGTGGTCGGGATTTTTTTTTTTTTTTTTTGCTGACCATCATCCTCCACACGCCCCCCCCCCCCCGCCCCTCAGCTATTTACTGTAGGTCCGACTATAAACACAACTCTAACCCTTTTACCCAAGGCAACGGTAACAGTCTGTACCCTAAGTGTAGTTATAGCCATGATAGACTACCTTGTCTTCGCACATTCCCATCGGCCAAATAGCACTAGCAAGGCATTCTTCATAACTGCGCATCAGAGATGACGCACCTCGGTGGGAGAAGGGGGAGGCATTTCGTAGGCAAAATGGTGAGCTGCTCCTCATAACACAAGATATCAGACGACCCAATTTAATAGCGAAAAATGCTTCTGCACACAATGCTAATCGATACAGCATGGCTCCTATATAGAGCACATCTTGGTAACCTAATCAAGTATGCGGCGAAAAAAAAAATCAATAGCTAGAGCTGCTTAGAGCTATAATACGACAATAGCATTCCATGACCTCGTAGATAACGATCCATCATGCACCGCAACTGACACTGACCCCTGACTGAGTGGCATGTTACGTAACAACCACAGATGAGAAATGCACAAAAACTTCAATTTCAGGCAATAACAAATAGCAATGGACCGACAATAATGCTGTTACTGTTTTGAATCTTTCTAAAGAATGCAGGAACACTAGAGAATCTTCGGGAAAATCTTCCGAAATCCCCAGCGCAGTTAACACGCATGCATAGATAACAAAGCAGCCAAAAATGGGGAGGTTAGGGTGGGGGGGGGGGGGGGCTGTTGACGTTATGCACCTTTCTTGATTTTCTATACGAGTTCAATAATGTTTAATAAAACCGTGTGACCTATTCGAGGAATAACTACACCAAATTTAAAGTCGATCCGACTTTCCGATGTCGAGATGTTTTGCTTAAGAACTGATAACTTTTTACCTGTCAAAAGTTGAAACAGTCGTCTGACTGAACCAAGGAATATCCATATAAAATTTTAAGTCGATATAACTTTCCGTTATCGAGATATTATGCATAAAAGATCTGGTTCAAAATATACACATTTTACGCGATGACGTCATACGCCGCTTTCGTTCGTTCTTCTCGTGAAAAATATTTAGAGTTTCTTTCGGACCTACCAAGCAATAATCCAAAGTTTCACCTTTCTCCGGCGTCCAGCAGCTGAGAAATTTCGCACACAAGATTTTTACGCAATGACGTCATACACCCGCCCTAATCACGTGACACGCCAAAAATTGATAGAACAGTCCGGCTGACCCAAGGAATATTCATATAAAATTTGAAGTCGATAGGACTTCCCGTTATCGAGATATTTTGCACACAAGACCTTGTTTATAAAATAAAACATATTTTACGTGATGACGTCATACGCCGCATTCGTTCGTTCTACTCGCGAAAAAATCCTATAGAGTCTTTCGGACCTAACAAATAACAATCCCTCCAAGTTTCAACTTTCTCCGATGTTCAGTAGCTGAGAAATTTGGCACATAAGATTTTTACGTAATGACGTCATACTCTTGCCCTAATCAGGTGACATACGTAAAAAGTTGACAGAACCGTCCGACTGACCCAAAGAATATCTATGTAAAATTTGAAGTCGATAGGACTTTCCGTTATCGAGATATTTTGCACACAAGACCTTGTTTATAATATGTACATATTTTACGTGATGACGTCATATGCCGCATTCGTTCGTTCTACTCGCGAAAAAAATATATAGGGTCTTTCGGACCAACCAAGCAACAATCCCACCAAGTTTCAACTTTCTCCGATGTTCAGCGGCTGAGAAATTTCGCACACAAGATTTTTACGTAATGACGTCATACGCCTGCCTTAATCACCTGACATGCGCTAAAAATTGATAGAGCCCGCCGACTGATCCAAGGAATATTGATATAAAATTTAAAGTCGATAGGACTTTCCGTTATCGAGATATTTTGCACACAAGATCTTGTTCAAAATATATACATATTCTGCGTGATGACGTCATACGCCGCATTCGTTCGTTCTACTCGCGAAAAAAATCTACAGAGTCTTTCGGACCAACCAAGCAATAATCCCACCAAGTTTCAACTTTCTCCGATGTTCAGCGGCTGAGAAATTTCGCACCCAAGATTTTTACGTAATGACGTCATACTCTTGCCCTAATCACGTGACATGCGTCAAAACTTGATAGAACCGTCCGACCTTACCAAGGAATAATTCGATCAAGTTTGAAGTCAATCCGACGTTTCGTTCTCGAGATATCTTGCACACAACACTTTGTTCACAACAGACTGACACACACACACACACACACAGACACACATATACAGGTATGTCGGGAAACAAACGACGAATCGCGATTTCGTGTCCAACTCGCGAAATGTACGCCAAAAATCTAACTTCGTTATTAGGGACTTTTCAGACATAAGTTGCATATGAAAATCTCGGTAGATTTTTTTTACATTCAATTCCGAAAGCGAAAATATATAAAAGACACCAGATTAAGAGAAATTTAACAAAGCATGAACCCTGCGAAACGGAATATTTTGTTTACATAATTTGCATATTTTACACCATTTTTTGATATCTACAACTGTGAGTTTGCTGTGAAATGAGACTGTGTAAAAAATGTAAACAAACCGATTTTGTTTATAAACAAAGGCCACGTGCTTTCTGTAAATGAATATTAGGGAAACACTAAACAAAAGCCAAACAAGCGTAGAGTTTGTTTTCTTTTATTTACACCATAACCCCCTGTAATATTTATTTTCTTTCATTTTTATACATAAACTATTTAACATTAATTGAAGAGTTACAAAATATTGAAAAGCAGTACAAAAGATATTCAAACAGATGAATTTTAAAAAACATAGATTTATACAGATGAATGTTTAAAAACAAAACTCTTTTAAAATAAAACCAAAATACAGGAAAAATAAAACAACAAAATCCTTTACTGATATAACCGTGATGTGTAAATAACCAACTCTATCTTATTTTCAAGCTCAGTGTTATGTGCACTAATTAAAATTTAATGATAGGCCGAAAAAACGTGAGGCAATGAGATATAAACCACATAAAAGCTTCCTAAAGAAAACAAAATACACAGCTGAAACTTTCAAACTAACATGCGAAATGTACGTACACAACCATGCACAAAATTTGCAGGTTTAGAGACCCTGCAACACAACTTGGGTGTACTACCCCATCTCGTGACGTTCATAAATTTAAAGTCGGTGACTTCGTATAAGAAAAATGAACTGAAAATAACACAATTAAAACTTTCAAACTGACATGCGAAAAGTACGTACAAAAGCTACATGAAAAACCATGCGAAATGTGCGAACACCAAAATTTTTTAAGCACGGAAACATCGGCAAATTTCCAAGTTTTGAAACCCTGTCACGTTTGCGCGTACGCCCTTCTCGCGACGTTCATAAATTTAAAGTCGGTCACTTCGTATAAGAACAATGAACTGCAAATAACAGGTAAAACTTTCGAACTGACAAGCGAAATGCGCGTTTATACACAATCATGCGAAATGAACGTATAACAACCATGTATGTGACACGGTCTCAAACTTTTGAAAATTTTGCCGATGTTTCTTTAAATAAGCACATTTTGGTGTTCGCACATTTTGCATGGTTGTGTACGTACTAAAGTCGATGACTTCGTATGAGAAAAGTGAACTGCAAATAAAACTTTCAAACTGACATGCGAAATGTACGCACACAACCATGCGAAATGTGCGAACACCAAAATTTTCTTAATCACGGCAACAACGGCAAAATTTCCAAGTTTTGAGGCTCTGTCAGATACCCTTTGCTTGTACTACCCAATCTCGCAACGTTCGTAAACTTTGAAATTGGTCACTCCGAACAGAGAAGTTTCGAACTGACAAGCAAAATGTACGCTAATACACAACCATGTGAAATGTAGTGCAACCACGCGAAATCTACGACGCAAGTATTTCTTTTTTTTAAATTCATCGGCAAACTTGGCAGCTTTTGTGACCCTGTCACATGAAACTTATCCGTATTACCCATCACCGCCACTTTCATAAATTTACAGTGTGTCACTTTATACGAGAAAAATCAAATGGAAATAACACACTGAAACCTGATACGCGAACGCACATAACCATGCGAAATGTACGAACCAAAACACTTCTTAATACCTCGGCAAATTTGGCAGGTTGTGAGACCAAGCTGCATGAAAATTGTCCATACTACCCAGCCCCGTGACGTTCATAAATTAAAAGTCGGTCACTTCGCATAAGAACAGTGAACTGCATGGAAAAACTGACAAAAAAAAAAAAACTCCCCGCACTTGTGTAAACCAAAACAGAATCCCACAAACATGACATCACAGCGAAATGTCCGCAAAACAGTTTTTTTTTTTTTAAACGGATCTGAAGCTTCATCCGACTTTTTATTTTTCTTGTAAAAATTTGAAAGGTATGCCCGCAACTGAACTATGTCCCTGTGTTAAAATATCACATGCGAAATGTACGTCCACAATCATGTATGTAACAGGGTCTCAAACTTCGAAAATTTTGCCGATGTTTCTGTGTATTAGAACATTTTGGTATTCGCACATTTCGCATGGTTTTGTACGTACCAAAGTCTGTCACTTGGTGTGAGAAAAAAGACCTGCAATTAGCGCAGTTGAAGCTTTTGAATTGACAAGCCAAATGTACGTATACAACCATGCGAAATGTGCGAACACCAAATTGTTCTTACTCACAGAAACATCAGCAAAAGTTGCAAGTTTTGAGACCCTGTCACATATCATTTTCTCGTACTACATCATCTCGCAAAGCTCATAAATTTAAAGTCGGCTACTTCTTATAAAAGCAGTGAACTGCAAATAACACAGCTAATACTTTCGAACAGACAAGCGAAATGTACGCACACATCTACAACCATGCGAAATGTAGTGCAACCACGCGAAATCTACGAAGCAAGAATTTCGTTTTTTTGACACATCGACAAACTTGGCAGCTTTTGTGACCCTGTCACATGAAACTTATCCATACTACCCATCACCGCCACTTTCATAAATTTACAGTCGGTCACTTTATACGAGAAAAATCAAATGCAAATAACACAATGAAATCTGATACGCGAACGCACATAACCATGCGAAATGTACGAACCAAAACACTTCTTAATACCTCGGCAAATTTGGCAGGTTTTGAGACCAAGCTACATGAAAATTGCCCGTACTACCCAGCCCCGTGACGTTCATAAATTAAAAGTCGGTCACTTCATATAAGAACAGTGAACTGCATAAAAAACTGATACAAAAAAAAAAAAAAAAAAAAAACTCCCCGCACTTGTGTAAACCAAAACAGAATCCCACAAACATGACATCACAGCGAAATGTCAGCAAAACAGTTTCTTTTTTTTAAACGGATCTGAAGCTTCATCCGCCCTTTTATTATTCTTGTAAAAATTTGAAAGGTATGCCCGCAACTGAACTATGTCCCTGTGTCCTAAAATATCACATGCGAAATGTACGTCCACAACCATGTATGTAACAGGGTCTCAAACTTCGAAAATTTTGCCGATGTTTCTCTTAATTAGAACAATTTGGTATTCGCACATTTCGCATGGTTTTGTACGTACCAAAGTCTGTCACTTGGTGTGAGAAAAAAGACCTGCAATTAACGCAGTTAAAGCTTTCGAATTGACAAGCCAAATGTACGTACACAACCATGCGAAATGTGCGAACACCAAATTGTTCTTACTCACAGAAACATCAGCAAAATTTGCACGTTTTGAGACCCTGTCACATATCATTTTCTCGTACTACACAATCTCGCAACGCTCATAAATTTAAAATATTTTCGAACTGACAAGCGAAATGCATGCACACATCCACACCCATGCGAAATGTAGTGCAACCACGCGAAATCTACGAAGCAAGAATTTCGTTTTTTGACACATCGACAAACTTGGCAGCTTTTGTGACCCTGTCACATGAAACTTGCCCGTACTACCCATCGCCGCCACTTTCATAAATTTACAGTCGGTCACTTTATACGAGAAAAATTAAATGCAAATAACACATTGAAACTTTCATTTGATACGCGAACGCACATAACCATGCAAAATGTACGAACCAAAACACTTCTTAAATACTTCGGTCAATCTGTTAGGTTTTGAAACCCCGTTACATGAAAATTGCCCGTACTACCCAACCCCACGACGCTTAAAAATTTAAAGTCGGTCACTTCGTATTAGAACAATGAACTGCATGGGAAAAGTGATACAAAGAAAATTCCCCGCATTTGTGTAAACCAAAACAGAATCCCAAAAACACCACACCACAGCGAAATGTCCCCAAAATAATCTCTTTTTTTAAACGGATCTGAAGCTTCATCCGCCCTTTTTGTTTCTTGTAAAAATTTGAAAGGTATGCCCGCAACTGAACTTTACCCCTGTGTCCTAAAATATCACATGCGAAATGTACGTCCACAACCATGTTTGTGACAGGGTCTCAGGCTTGGAAAATTTTGTCGATGTTTCTGTGAATAACTACACTTTGATGCTCGCACATTTCGCATGGTTTTGTACTTACAAAGTCGGTCACTTGGTGTGAGAAAGTGAATTGCAAATAACACAGTTTAAAAGCTTTCGAACTGACAAGCGAAGTTTACGTACACACCCATAGCCATGCGAAATATAGTGCATCCACGCGAAATCTACGAAGCAAGTATTTTTTTTTTAAATACATCGGCAAACTTGGCAGCTTTTGTGACCCTGTCACAGGAAACTTGCCCGTACTACCCATCGCCGCCACTTTCATAAATTTACAGTCGGTCACTTCATAAGAGAAAAGTCAAATGCAAACTAGAGCAGTGTGCATAGGCCACATATTCCCCACAGGTAATGCTCTACCACATCCCTCAAAACACATGTCGCAATTTCATGTCCAGCAAATACATCCGCATCTACCCCTCCAGGCCTCTCTACCATCCTGCAAGTCCAGCAGCTTCTGCAACAAAACAAAATGACAGACATGAGAGTTACACAAGCAAATGGTAAATGCATTTATGTGATATAAGCGAAGACCTGGAGGGCCACTACTGCTGCTGCCGTACTTGGATTTTGCAAGTGAAATCCTGCTCAGGTAGTGCTTAAGCAATGCCTAAGCAGGATTTCACATACAAAATCCAAATAGGACAGCAGCAGTAATTGCCCTCCAGGTCTTCCGGAATCACAACAGTGGGCATTGATAAGCAGTCCGTTTCGCCGACAATCATAACGCACGAAAAATGTTTTGAATTCTTTAAAATGCCAACATCTGGTTGGCTTGACCAAATCTGCACAAGTGCTACATATATCACGATACTCCTTCCGACACATCTCAGCAACAATTCTTACCCTTTATAAATGCAAAAGCATCACTTACCCAGCAACTCAGAAGACGCCCCTTCAACAGCCGATTCCGCATTCGCTGAGAGTATTGTGTCTTTCTCGCCCTGCGATGAATGTGTGTGTTCCCCCTCTTCCCTTTGGTCTCTCACAAAGCTCTTTTGACGTGGTATCAACGCCTGTAATGACGCAATCGCTGCCCGAACTACGTTCTTCGGATTGCACCACCCCCTCCCCAACGGTGGCCGTAACTTCTGTGTCATGGCTTTTGATCGCTGCAACGGGGATATTGTATGAAAATGTAAACCATTTAATCTGTGCAAGCGAAATGAACAGATGTTTTTAAAATTAATTTAAACTCTGTGGTTAATTTTCTTCAAATGCCAATGTTTCATTCTAATGTAACAGCCGAGTCATAAACTATAACGTCCTTATTTCATCCTTGAACAATTTAAAGCTTAGCCGCACAGGACATGCACGTTCAAAATTCTGACAACAGTCCGTTTCGCTTCAGTCTTACAAGTTCCGGTTCAGTAAAATAACGAAACTGCCCTTCGGATCACACTCACACAAACCAAAAAAATGTCGAATGAAACGAGAAATACGCGTCAAGCAAAATATATGTTCTATATTCTTCCACTTGTAATTACCTGAAATCGGCGCAGGGATATTTTCCGCTGCTTTCTTAATCTGTCTACAGGCTTGGTTAATATCCGAACTGTCATCACTATCTTTAAGCGGTCCCCCAACAATTTCACCCACAAAATGGGTCAAGTGGCTCTGATCCCTGCCGCATAACCTCTTTGCGGCTTCTGCCCAGGCCCTGATGTATCCCTTACCGGGATTTTTACACACCTCGTCTGCAGAAAAAAATGACGGAATGCTGAATCATTCCACATTTCATTCCATATAAATTTAGACGCACATAAATCATTCCCAAAAACCATGCGAAAACACACTGTGCGTAAAGGAAAACGATACCTTCTTATCATTCCAAGGCCTGAGCACAAAAATTACACGTACACAATGGTCATTTCAATTTCCCTTCCACGCAAGTTACAGAGAGAACCGATACCGAAGGGCAAATTTAAAAATAGGTGGTATAAGGAATAAGTAAAATCTTGTATATACAGTCCGTTTAGCAATGAGAGCGTGCAACTGGCAATAGAGGGATTCAGCACTTCATCTAAGATACTGAAAAAATGCTTTCGGCTAGATAATCGAACCTGCAAACTTATGAAGCACTATCATGCAAAACTCAACAGAAACGGAGACTGGCAAACTATAAAACGACAAAACAGACATTTAATCCAATCACAGGGAAGGAAAAAAATCTGTCATTTCTTAATAACATATTACCAATTCCCACAGCCACAGGAAACGGTTTGAGCTTCCTGGGATCGTAAACTTTCTCCGGACTAAAAATGAAAGAATGTATCACTCTCAGCTGCTGTAAGAAGGACGTCACTTCTGTCGTTGTCCAGTTTTTATTTCAGTTATTACAGGAGCAAAAAAATGCTACAATACACTGGTCTTTCAACTCTACACAAGTATAATTTCTGCGAATAGGACGTCATCACTCCACAAGAACATGCAAAACAAAAGGGAATCTAAATCAACCTGGTTTACAGGACGTCCACGACCTGGAAAGGAAAGCAATAAAAGGACGTCCACGACCTGGAAAGGAAAGCAATAAAAAAATGTTTAAGAACTTACGCAAAGTCAAAACCGCAAAACGAGACTTCTATACTTCCGTCAGGGTCCCGGCCTTCCACACGTGCAGGCCACCACTTCCTTCTGTACATGTGAAGAACAACGTCACCTGTTCGGTAGCGCTGCAGATCAACGGACTGTTCTGAGACCTTGGCCTTTTTAATCCACCCTTTTTTCCGCAGCATCTGTGAAAGCAATAAGAGAAATATCATTAGCTGAATATATTGGGAATTTGAAATAAAGACACCACAATCCATAAATCTTAGCGAAACAAACCGACAAGTGACGGGATACATTTTGTGTAGCATTGTGATTTTCGATCTTTTTTTACTGTTATATGGCCATATCGGGGCCCCCTGCCACATTATCCTGATATGAGGCATTCAAAATCTCTCTAACCGTTGTACATGGAGTCCCTCACGGACTAGCAAGAAGGAATCCAAATCTTAGGTATGACCCGACAGCATAAGCTATAACTGCGCGAAATTGACCGATTTTTTTTACATTCTAAGAGACCATCCATGCCGTTTGTTTTCTATCATTTACATCCTAATCCCACCTGAATTCAGCCGAAACGCAAAAAATTTCCGCTAAAAGCTAAGTGCGAATTGGCTTATTCTTTAAGCGTTCAAGACGGAGAGGGGGGGGGGGGGTCAAAGCATCCGGACTGCGTTCAGGGCAGGGGTTTAAAATTGGCAAAAGTCTGTGTACGTATTAACAGGGCTGGAAATTGGCGGGGGTCCGAGACCCTCCTTTTTGGCTACCCAGAGTCCGACAGAGCCGCAAAAAATCAGGTCTTCTTGCGCCCTATTTTATCTTAACACGGTTCGGATCCTCCCTAAATAGCTTTGGACCTTCCTTTTCAAAGACACGGGTCCCAAGGACCCGGGCCTAAAAAAGTTAGCTTCCAGCAGTGGCTACTTACCAAAAATTGTACACCAAGAAATCCATGAACAGACAACATCGACAGCATTTTCAAGCAAAACTGAGCAACAATTTTCTGAGCGAACATTTCTCGACATTTAAATCCGTAAACTGACAAGGCATGCTAGCTCAAAAAAATGCCGCCCTTACAAGTAAGCCTGTATTTTTACAGCAGCATCTTACACATTCTTAAAAAAATGTCACAAATCACACCAAATACGCTAAACAAACATTTTCACGTGATTCACAAAATGTGTGTATTTACCTTTAGGCATATCCTCATTAACTTTTTATCCACTTTTAAGTTTTTCAAAAATTATCCACATGTAACCTGGACGCTTTCTGCATTGAAGTGATGCTACCAAGAACAAAGCCGCGCGCATACACCTCGTGACAAGTTAATTTGCATATACTGAGTCAAAAAAAAAACAAAAAAAACATTCAAGTTCATGTACACAGTGTAGTGTTTCGCAGATAATTTCATTCCAAACCTTGCATATTTTTTTTATAAACTAACACAAGCTAAAAAATATCGCCAAACAAGCATTTTAATGGCAGAAAACCATTACAAAATGACGGATTATTTCGCGCGTAAACAGTGACAAGGCAAGTCAATCATAAAAGTAGTGCTCACACAATTAAAACAGCGCACAATAATATACAGTCAGCCTGTCATGAGCGTGGGAATCTCGAGCTTTTAGCCCGTTCACAGATCAAAGCAAATCTACTGCGACTTAGAGCTTCTGATACGTGTTTGAACTGGCTATTCCGCAGTGGAGGGGGGCGGGGGTGTGGATGGAGAGGGGAGAGGATCAGGGAAGCATATATGGGAAGAAAAATATGACAGTTTTCGCGTGTAAATAGTAACAAGGCAAGTCAATCATAAAAGTAGTGCTCACACAATTAAAACAGCGCACAATAATATACAGTCAGCCTGTCATGAGCGTGGGAATCTCGAGCTTTTAGCCCGTTCACAGATCAAAGCAAATCTACTGTGACTTAGAGCTTCTGATACGTGTTTGCACTGGCTATTCCGCAGTGAAGGGGGCGGGGTGTGGATGGAGAGGGGGAGGATCTGGGAAGCATATATGGGAAGATACATATGACAGTTTTCGCGTGTAAATAGTAACAAGGCAAGCCAATCATAAAAGTAGTGCTCAAACAAATAAAACAGCGCACAACAATACACAATCACACATATACAGGTATGTCGGGAAACAAACGAGGAATCGCGATTTCTTGTCCAACTCGCGAAATGTACGCCAAAAATCTGACTTCGTTATTAGGGATTTTTCAGACATAAGTTGTATATGAAAATCTCGGTAGATTTTTTTTACATTCAATTCCGAAAGCGAAAATATATAAAAGACACAGCCTATCACATGTGCGTGAGAATGTCTCGCTTTAGCCCGCTGACAGATGCAAGCAAATCAACTGCGAATAGCCGTTTCGGTGTGTTTATCAATGTCAATTTCGCAGTTGGCGTGTACAAGAGAGGAGGAGTAAGGGTGAGGGGGATCTGGCCGGCAAAATTTCTTTTCACTTCCAGACTTTACCAGTGCATTTCGCTTTTTGGGGAAAGGGTGGGGTTTACCCCGAATGCCCTCAACCCCGTTGTTGCACCAATTTAACAGTACAAATACTACAATTTTTGGCTCGAAAAAAAAAGCCGTTTTGATGTGCCAAAACGTTAAACCAGAGTGAAACGAATCGATTTCTCTCTCTCTCTCTCTCTCTCTCTCTCTCTCCTTTTTTTTTAACAAAGCATACTCACGATTAAAGACAGTGAGATAGTGAACTTCAGTTAAAGCGATATTTTTTTTTAAAAAGGGAGGGGGGGGGGGGGGGTTTGCACGTCATTGTCTCCCACTAGCTACACTAATAGAGCAATATATTTTTGAAGGATTGCGTCCTGCAATGAATAAAATAAGCCCATTTTAATGCGCAATTTCGCAGCGGTTGTGTATTGGAGAGGGGGGAGGGAGTTCTCGTGTGCTAATATCTTACGCTTAACGGTGTTAAACATTTTTTTATGACTAATAGGCTTTATCATTGCATTTTGCTCTTGGGACGGGGAGGGGAGGGGAGGGGGGGGGGGGGGTGGGCGGAGGGAGGAGTGGGGAAGGTCGCGCACCCTCCCTATTTGCGCTAATACAAAAATGCACTTTTGAAGTATTAGTTTCAGTCAAAGTGAAACTAAAAAAAAAAAAAAAAGACAGCACAATTAAGATTAAGGTCACCAAGCAGTGAAAAACGAAACTCAGTTTAAGCGACATTGACGGAAAGACTTAGTGTATATTAGACTTGTACGCACATGACACACGCTTGTACACCCCAGAAACATATAAAATGGCATCACTCAAGAACCTGCCTCTACACGGCGTAACCAAGCGAATTTGGGAGAATTTGGTGGCCACAGCACACTCAAGTTTAAGGGCATCAAATAATGAGAAACAAGTAAGTATTTGTGAAACACAAGCGGGCCCCAACCGCCCCCTCTCCAAAAAAAATCATAGGGTTATGAAGCGATGACGGACAGATGGACAGACGGACGGACACCCCAAACCTATAGGCCCCAATCCGAAGGGTTGGGGCATAATGAAAGCCAATTTCAGCGATATCCACAGAAAGAGTGGGTGTAAATAAAACATATGCGGACATGAAACACGCTTGCACACGCCAAGAAAAAAGTTTAAATGAATGGTACTGAGAGTTTACAGTAACTGCAGCTCACACGCGGCACGCATAGATGTCGCTTGCGAAACTAACATGAACAGACATGAAACTCAGAAAATGCAACATTTTTTTCCGAGAAAAACGTACGAGGGGAGGAAGAGTTGCCCGTCATTGTATCCTCCTAGCTACACCAATGGAGCAAAACATTTTTGAAGAATTGCGTCCGTCAGTCAATAAAACAGACCGTTTTTAGTACGTTTATCAACTACCAATTTCGCAGTTGGCGTGCGCAAGAGAAGAGGGGAGGGGGGGGAGGCTCTGGTGAGAAAAATGTCTAGGTTTAACGGTGTTAATATATATTTTTTTCACTTCTAGACTTTACCAGTGCATTTCGCTTTTTGGGGAAAGGGTGGAGGGGTTTACCCCGAATGAACCCCAACCCCCTCCCACCCCGTTGTTGTGCCAATTTAACAGTACAAATACTGCAATTTTTGGCTCGAAAAAACAAGCCGTTTTGGTGTGTCAAAACGCAAAGTCAATGTGAAACGAATCGCTTTCTCTCTGTCTCCCCCTCTCTCTCTGCTTTTTTTTTTAAATAAAGCACACTCGAGATTAAGGACAGTGACATAGTTAAACTAAGTTAAAGCGATATTAACAGATAGACTGGGGTAAATTTGACTTGAAACACAAGAAACAGGTTTGTAAACCCCCCACAGGAAGATACAAATGGCACAGAGTAATAACTGCATCTACTGGGCGAATCAAGTCGAATTTGAGAAAATGTTGCGAATACAGCACACTCAAGTTAACGCCAACAAGTAGTGAGATATGAAACTCAGTTAATGCCATATTTTTTATAAAGCTAGGGGGAGGGTTGCACGTCATTGTCTCCCACTAGCTATACTAATGGAGCAATATATTTTTGAAGTCCTGCAATGAGCAAAATAAACCGATTTTAATGCGTTTATCAACTATCAATTTCGCACTGGTTGTGTATTAGGGGGGGGGGGGGGGGGTTCGCCTGCAAAAATTTTAAGTTTAACGGTGTTAACATTACAGGAGGAGGGGGGGAGTGGGGGTGGTGCACCCCTCTACTTGCGCTAATGCAACAATGCACTTTTGAAGTATTAGATTCAGTCGAAGTGAAATAAGCCGAATTTGAAAAAAAGACAGCACAATCAAGATTAAGGTCACCAAGCAGTGAGAAACGAGACTCAGTTTAAGTGATATTGACGGAAAGACTGCGTGTATGTTAGACATGTACGCACATGACACACGCTTGTACACCCCAAAAATATAAATGGCATCACACGAGAACCTGCCTCTACACAGTGAAACCAGGCGAATTTGGAAGAATTTGGTGAACACAACACTCAAGTTTAAGGGCATCAAGTAATGAGAGATTAAGTCAATTTCAGCGATAACTACAGAAAAATTGAGTGTAAATAAGACATGTACGGACACGTAACACGCCTGTTCGCACAATAAAAAGTTATAAAGTGCACTGAGAGTTTACAGTGACTGCAATTCACACACAACACGCATACATGTGTCTTGCGAAACAGACCGGCTTATATAAAGAAACCGAGAATAATATGTCAAACAAATGACTTGGTTTAAAAAAAAAACAAGAATCTACGAAGATAAACAAACTCTAACGATTGCTTTATAAAATATGTGACACTTTGCTTCAGTTAAGCAAAAATATGTACTTAAAAAAACGAAGTGGAAACTTTCTGATATTATCGTCCACTAACAAAAGGGGTGTTGCCTTGTTTACCCTCAACTTTAACTTTGATTTTTGAGATTTATAGGCTACAAACAAAACAATAAATAACTTTAAAACGTATTTGTGATATTATTCTTCTTGTTTTAAATACAATTATTTGGATAGGCCACCCCAAAATCTACTAAAATGTCGGCCAAAAAGTAGACAACCACCCGGGGCCAGGTCCATTCCAACACGTGGTCGCGCTCCCCTGACACATGTGCTAGCACCTGATTGGCTGAAATGTGATATAAAAATAGATTTCACACAGATCGAAAGATGTGTACGGCTTCCGATTGGCTCTCGTTCCACGTGCTTTTCTCACACAGAGTTCATGGTAGGTAGCCACCTATATGTTGGTGTGAGAACTATTTTACACAGCAAATTTGATGGTCTCTGTAAATTTCTGCGAAATAGGCATGTGGTCTCAGGTGAAAGAGCACGTTCTGTTTCGCAAAATGAACCCCTAACACAGATTTGCGAAACGGACGACCCGACCAAAATGCGAAACGGACCGAAATTCGGTCCGTTTCACTTTAACATTGCAACGTGATACACACCAATTCGTCTTGTTTCCCGACGAAGCCGCATCCACACACACACACGTACACACATACACACACACAGAACGTACAAACACTATATGTCTCCCCTTGGTCGGGGAGACATAATTAAAGGTTGATGGGAAAAGAAATATTGCCTCACCTCATTATTGACCAGATCAATCACCGACTCGAAGACGGATACAGGCAACTGGAAAAAGTTTATATTCTACTTTGTTTAAATGATGCTGTTGTGATATAAATCTAACTTTCCACGTCAAATAAATAACGTGAATTACAGTCTCAGTGAGATAGGATTCCCCGTGTAAGTTAAATTATATACATTAAAACCTCCATTAACAAGGATTTACATTAACGACTGCCCCACCTGCCAGGGCAGGTGAAAGGCCTAGTGGGGCAGGTAGACTCGCCCTGTTAGCTGCCCCACCGGGCAGGTAGATCTGTTCGGGAGGACGCGGCGTGACGTAACACTTTAACAACGGACTTGTCAAGTAGGCGACTTTAGTTATTGATCGGTGTCCGCCAGCTGCACTTGACCTACATACCAGCCACTGGCACGTTTGCCAGTTTCTATGTGGGTGCTGGACGGACCGTGCCTGGACACGCACCAAATATAGCGTCGCGACACTTGTGATACAATAATTGAAGAATAATATATAAAAATTTTCAAAATTTAAAGCTTAAAAATGTCCAACAGAAGAGACAAGAGGTGGGGCAGGTAAGAGTGCTGGTGGGGCAGGCAGATTTAACATCTACTTGCCCCACCGGTGAAGTGCCGAAAAAAGTTAGCTTAAAGCCCTGCATTACTGAACACTTCACAATAGTGAACACCTTCTATAATGGACGAGTTCTCTCGGTCAAAAATTGTGCCATTCACTTTATCCTAGACAATTCAATGGAAATATAGTTAACTAATACCGTAAGAGAATAACTTCTGTTATTGCTGGTCTTGCATGGTCACTTTCCAGATAACAGGAAGAGAGACAAGTTGTCATTTTGTCAGTTTCTCACGGATTTCAACAAAACTAGATTGGCCAGTGTTTTTGTTAAAACAAAAACGGATATGTCTCCCCCGCCCCCCAATCAGTCACGTGGAAAAAATTCCTTGCTTAAAATACAACATTGGCGAGCCCAAAAAATTGAAAAAATCGCCAAAAATACATTTTTACAGAAAATCAATGAAGAAAAACTTCGCAGTAAACATTTCCACTACATGTGGGTTCTTCTTGCCATGTTTCAGCCTAATGGAACAAACTGTGTCGGAGATATCGCAACAATATGGCCAAAAAAGTAAAAATTCAAAAATTAAAAAAATGGCCAAAAATACTTTTCAAAGGAAATGAAGAAAACTTCGCAGTAAACATATGCACTATATGTGGGTTCTTCTTGCCACGTTTCAGCCTAATTGAACAAAAACTGTTTCGGAAATATCGCAACAATATGGCCAAAAAAGTTCAAAATCAAAAATTAAAAAATTCGCCAAAAATAAATTTTCAGCGGAAATGAAGAAAAACTTCGCAGTAAACATTTGCACTATATGTGTGTTGTTCTTGCCACGTTGCAGCCTAATCCAACAAACTGTTTTGGAGATATAGCCTGCCAAAGTGAAACAAATGCACGAAACCCCCCCCCCCCCCCCCCCCCCCCATGTTCAAAAATTTGCCAAAAATAGAATTTTTGAGGAAACGAAAAAAAAAATAACACGGGCATCATCTAGACATGTACCCCAATGCGTATGTATGTTTTGAGAAAAATCGACTCATTAATTTCATAAGAACTAACTGCGGACAGACGGACGGACGGACGGCAAGACGGACGGACACACCAAATGCTATATATGTCTCCCTTAGGGGGAGACATATAAATATTGCACATCTACAATATATTTTAAGATTTTTTTAAGCCTGCCGACAGACGCCTAAAAGTTTCTCACTTTTAACAGCATTTATAAATTTATTTAGAGGTTATCTAGAAGTTTAACAAGTAAGTATTTGTGAAACACAAGCAGGCCCCAACCGCCCCCCAAATTCATAGGGGTATAAAGCGATGACGGACAGACGGACGGCAAGACAGACACCCCAAACATATTGACGGTTTTGTCCCGTTTAAAAACGGGTCAAAAAAAAAAAAGTTGAAAAACGGACCGCCCGCTTATAACTGGGCGGCCAGTTTATAAACGGGTGACCTATTTATCAACCTCTCGCAGCTGAAAAACGGTTATGACCCGTTTATAAACGGGTCAGGTTGATAAACTGTGCCCAACATGTATATATATATATATATATATATATATATTATATATATATGCAGGTGATTACGAGAAATGTCCTTCTGTAATTTTTTCACCAGTTTCAAAAACAATATGACGTTGCACATCTACAAGTTATTTATTTTCACTGTGCAAGGTTGCATGTCCTTACAAAAAAATGCTAAACGCAAAGTTATACAGACAAAACATCGCACTGCAAAGTCCAAAGTAATTTTTGACAAGTTTTGACAAATTGCCATTTTGTCAATTTTGTATTTGTTGTATTTCAAAAATAATACAACGTTGCACATCTACAATACATATCAATACACATATTTTCACTATGCAAGGTTGCAGGTCAGTACGACAAATGGTTATATGTGAAGTGGTGCGGACACAATATCGCACAATTCCTAACTCCAACGTAATTTTTGGAAATTTTTGACAATTTGTCATTTTGTAAAATTTTTCACCACTTTCAAAAATCATACGACGAGACACATCTGCAATTTATATTTTCATTGTGCAAGGTTAAAGATCAATATGACAAATGGTTATTTGCGAAGTGGTGCGGACAAAACAATGCACAACTATTAAGTCCAACGTAATTGTTGACAATTTGTCATTTTGTCACCCACTTCAAAAATAATACGAGATGGTACATCTAAAATGTATATATTTTCACTGTATAAAAAAATCAGAACCGTACCTTTATCAGTTTTTGAGAACTTGCGCGAACAAAACTGTTTCCAGCGGACAGACAGACTGACGGACACGCTCATAACTATATCCTTCGTTTACACGGGGGACAATGACATAAATAACAAATTCTGCAGCAACATACACCGTCATGTAACACCCATTTGCATCTTTACTTTATTTTGTTTGTTTCACTTTGTGAACAAATACGTGTCTAAATTATACAGTTACTGCTTCCACCAGGCAGAGTCTAAGAGAAATTTTGATGCAACACACTCTTGGTTTCTTTGTGAAAGGTTGTGTTCATACCTCACTCGATTTCGCCAGGGGATTTAGTTTCAGAAATATCGGACTTTCATTTATTTGGCAGATCTGAAAAGTAACACAGAATATGATTCAGAAATCTTTAACATTAAACCCGTCCGCTTTTAAGCTTAAACAAACAAAATATAAGTATATCCGAAAGCTGTTTCCTTATTTAAAATTTTTCCAGCAGCGGAAGCTCTTACTCAGAAATCTAGATAGCTGAAGTAACTAAGACCACATTTACAGGAATCATCTTTGATTTTCGCGATATTTTAACCATAAGTCAAAACGTTAAGGGAATCTGACTAACCTGTTTATGAACTTTAATGTCTGACTGTGTTGGAGCGTCCCCCGTGGTGTACCAACCAAGGAAATCCAGATCACTGAAGACCTGTTTAACTGCGTCACAGAAATAAGCAAGATTAGGTTATAAAGGATTTTCAGACCCATCTAACACAAAAAAGAATATGAGTGCTGATATCATATACCAAGACAGGAAAAGGATTCAACGAACAATTATGTAACTTTCTCTCCTTCAATAAAATTGTTTAATATCCCTTTGACTTATTCGAATATTTGATTTTTCACAAACTTACACTGCTCTTCTTTCGTGTTATAATAATCTTTGTCGATTATCACATCGTTCTCAAACATGAGGAAAACCAGCTCAAAAGAATTCATCACTTCGATATTTCTTCCTTTCTGTTTCCCAATCAGAGCCCCGAGTACTGCAACATTTGATAAACAAGTTTGTCCAAGGACAAAGTCCCAGCTTACGGAAAGCAATAAGACCCATTCCAGCGTGCATGAGCGAAGGAATTTCCCTGAAATATCGGGCTTCAAAAGATGAGACGGCAAAGAGCTAGCTCAATAATTAATTTAGCACCGGACCAGGACATAGACCGATAAATGCATACAAAGATTTCTTTACGTGAAAAATGGGGAACAGATCTTTTGCATCTCTGGTAGACTGGATAGTCTGCCATAGATACCTTCAAACAACGCTCGCATTTCGGACCAGTGCGCATATTTATGTAACTTGCCTCGATGCGCGGTTCTTATTCAGACAAGTACGCATGTTTATTTAATTTGCGTTGATGCGCGGCTCTCATTTTGGAACCGTGCACATGTTCATTTATCTTAATAAAGATTAATGCGCGGTTCTTATTCCAGACCAATGCGCATGTTTATTTTACTTTCGTTGATGAGCGGTACTTATTTTGGACAAGTGCACAAGTTTCCTTAGGTTGTCTTGATACGCGGTTCGCATTTCGGAAGAGTTTCCATGTTTATCTAACTTGCACGGTGCGCATGTTTATTTAACTTGCGTTGACGCGCGGTTCGAATATCGGACCAGTGCGCATGTTTATTTAACTTGCATTGATGCGCGGTGCTTATTCTGGACCAGTACAAATGTTTATTTAACTTGCGTTGGAGCGTGGTTCATATTTCGAACCACTCCACACGTTTATTTAAGTGGCGTTGATGCGCGGTTCGAATTTCGGACCAGTGCGCATGTTTATTTAACTTGCGTTGATGCGCGGTGCTTATTTTGGACCAGTGCACATGTTTATTTAACTTGCGTTGATGTGCGGTTGGCATTTCGGACCAGCGCCCATGTTTTTTTACCTTGTGTTGATGTGCGGTTCTTATTTCGGATCAGTGCGCATGTTTATTTACCTTGTGTTGATGTGCGGTTCTTCTTTCGTATCAATGCGCATGTTTATTTACTTGTGTTGATGTGCGGTTCTTATTTCGGATCAGTGCGCATGTTTATTTTACTTGCGTTGATGAGCGGTACTTATTTTGGACAAGTGTACAAGTTTCCTTAGGTTGCCTTGATGCGCGGTTCGCATTTCGGAAGAGTTTGCATGTTTATCTATCTTGCGTTGATGCACGGTGATTATTTTTTACGTGTGCATATGTTAATCTAACTTGCGTTGGTGCGCGGTTTGCATTTTGGACCAGTGCGCATGTTCATTCAACTTGCGTTGATGAGCAGTTCGAATTTCGGACCAGTGCGCATGTTTATTCAACTTGCGTTGATGCGCGGTGCTTATTCTCGACCAGTACAAATGTTTATTTAACTTGCGTTGGAGCGTCGTTCATATTTCGAACCACTCCACACGTTTATTTAAGTGGCGTTGATGCGCGGTTCGAATTTAGGACCAGTGCGCATGTTTATTTAACTTGCGTTGATGCGCGGTGCTTATTTTGGACCAGTGCACATGTTTATTTAACTTGCGTTGATGTGCGGTTGGCATTTCGGACCAGCGCCCATGTTTTTTTACCTTGTGTTGATGTGCGGTTCTTATTTCGGATCAGTGCGCATGTTTATTTACCTTGTGTTGATGTGCGGTTCTTCTTTCGGATCAATGCGCATGTTTATTTACTTGTGTTGATGTGCGGTTCTTATTTCGGATCAGTGCGCATGTTTATTTTACTTGCGTTGATGAGCGGTACTTATTTTGGACAAGTGTACAAGTTTCCTTAGGTTGCCTTGATGCGCGGTTCGCATTTCGGAAGAGTTTGCATGTTTATCTATCTTGCGTTGATGCACGGTGATTATTTTTTACGTGTGCATATGTTAATCTAACTTGCGTTGGTGCGCGGTTTGCATTTTGGACCAGTGCGCATGTTTATTCAACTTGCGTTGATGAGCAGTTCGAATTTCGGACCAGTGCGCATGTTTATTCAACTTGCGTTGATGCGCGGTGCTTATTCTGGACCAGTACAAATGTTTATTTAACTTGCGTTGGAGCGTCGTTCATATTTCGAACCACTCCACACGTTTATTTAAGTGGCGTTGATGCGCGGTTCGAATTTCGGACCAGTGCGCATGTTTATTTAACTTGCGTTGATGCGCGGTGCTTATTTTGGACCAGTGCACATGTTTATTTAACTTGCGTTGATGTGCGGTTGGCATTTCGGACCAGCGCCCATGTTTTTTTACCTTGTGTTGATGTGCGGTTCTTATTTCGGATCAGTGCGCATGTTTATTTACCTTGTGTTGATGTGCGGTTCTTCTTTCGGATCAATGCGCATGTTTATTTACTTGTGTTGATGTGCGGTTCTTATTTCGGATCAGTGCGCATGTTTATTTTACTTGCGTTGATGAGCGGTACTTATTTTGGACAAGTGTACAAGTTTCCTTAGGTTGCCTTGATGCGCGGTTCGCATTTCGGAAGAGTTTGCATGTTTATCTATCTTGCGTTGATGCACGGTGATTATTTTTTACGTGTGCATATGTTAATCTAACTTGCGTTGGTGCGCGGTTTGCATTTTGGACCAGTGCGCATGTTTATTCAACTTGCGTTGATGAGCAGTTCGAATTTCGGACCAGTGCGCATGTTTATTCAACTTGCGTTGATGCGCGGTGCTTATTCTCGACCAGTACAAATGTTTATTTAACTTGCGTTGGAGCGTCGTTCATATTTCGAACCACTCCACACGTTTATTTAAGTGGCGTTGATGCGCGGTTCGAATTTCGGACCAGTGCGCATGTTTATTTAACTTGCGTTGATGCGCGGTGCTTATTTTGGACCAGTGCACATGTTTATTTAACTTGCGTTGATGTGCGGTTGGCATTTCGGACCAGCGCCCATGTTTTTTTACCTTGTGTTGATGTGCGGTTCTTATTTCGGATCAGTGCGCATGTTTATTTACCTTGTGTTGATGTGCGGTTCTTCTTTCGGATCAATGCGCATGTTTATTTACTTGTGTTGATGTGCGGTTCTTATTTCGGATCAGTGCGCATGTTTATTTTACTTGCGTTGATGAGCGGTACTTATTTTGGACAAGTGTACAAGTTTCCTTAGGTTGCCTTGATGCGCGGTTCGCATTTCGGAAGAGTTTGCATGTTTATCTATCTTGCGTTGATGCACGGTGATTATTTTTTACGTGTGCATATGTTAATCTAACTTGCGTTGGTGCGCGGTTTGCATTTTGGACCAGTGCGCATGTTTATTCAACTTGCGTTGATGAGCAGTTCGAATTTCGGACCAGTGCGCATGTTTATTCAACTTGCGTTGATGCGCGGTGCTTATTCTCGACCAGTACAAATGTTTATTTAACTTGCGTTGGAGCGTCGTTCATATTTCGAACCACTCCACACGTTTATTTAAGTGGCGTTGATGCGCGGTTCGAATTTCGGACCAGTGCGCATGTTTATTTAACTTGCGTTGATGCGCGGTGCTTATTTTGGACCAGTGCACATGTTTATTTAACTTGCGTTGATGTGCGGTTGGCATTTCGGACCAGCGCCCATGTTTTTTTACCTTGTGTTGATGTGCGGTTCTTATTTCGGATCAGTGCGCATGTTTATTTACCTTGTGTTGATGTGCGGTTCTTCTTTCGGATCAATGCGCATGTTTATTTACTTGTGTTGATGTGCGGTTCTTATTTCGGATCAGTGCGCATGTTTATTTTACTTGCGTTGATGAGCGGTACTTATTTTGGACAAGTGTACAAGTTTCCTTAGGTTGCCTTGATGCGCGGTTCGCATTTCGGAAGAGTTTGCATGTTTATCTATCTTGCGTTGATGCACGGTGATTATTTTTTACGTGTGCATATGTTAATCTAACTTGCGTTGGTGCGCGGTTTGCATTTTGGACCAGTGCGCATGTTTATTCAACTTGCGTTGATGAGCAGTTCGAATTTCGGACCAGTGCGCATGTTTATTCAACTTGCGTTGATGCGCGGTGCTTATTTTGGACCAGTGCAAATATTTATTTAACTTCCGTTGGCGCGTGGTTCGCATTTCGAATCACTGCGCATGTTTATTTAACGTGTGTCGATGTGCGGTTCTTATTTCAGGCCATTGCGCATATTTCTTTAATTTGAGTTGATGCGCGGTTCTTATTCTGGACCAGTTCGCATGTTTATTTAAGTTGCATTGATACGCAGTTCTTATTTTGAATAGTGCGCACGTTATTTAACTTGCGCTAATGCGCAGTTCGGTTCGCATTTCTAACCAGTGCGCATGCTTATTTAACTTGCGTTAATGCTCGGTTCCCATTTCTGACCAGTGTGTTTGTTTATTTAGCTTGCGTTAATGAACGTTTCGCATTTTCCACCAGTGCGCACGTTTATTTAACTTGTGTTGATGCGTGGTTCGCATTTTGGACCAGTGCGCATATTTATTTAACTTGTGTTGGTGCTCGGTACTTATTTTAGATCAGTGCAAATGTGTATTTAACTTGCGCTGAGGAGCGGTTCGGAATTCGGACCAGTGTACCTGTTTCTTTAGGTTGCGTTCATGCGAGGTTCGCATTTCGGACCAGTGCGTAGGTTCACTTAACTTGCGTTGACAAGCGAATTGCATTTCGGACCAGAACGCATGTTTATTTCAGTCCCGTCGATGCCCGACTCTTATGTCTATTCAACTTGCGTCGATTCGTGGTTCTTTCTTCGGACCACTGCGAATGTTTATTTAACTTGCGTTGATGCGAGGTTCTCATTTCAGACCACTGCGCATGTCTATTCAACTTTCGCCAATGTGTGGTTCTTTTTTTCGGACAAGTGCGCATGTTTGTTTAACTTGCGTTGATGTGCGGTGCTTATTTTGGACCGGATCGCATGTTTATTTAACATCCGTCGATGCGCGGTTCGCATTTCCGACCATTGCCCATGTTTATTTAACTTGCGTTGATGCG
The DNA here is from genome assembly GCA_949752745.1 of Protula sp. h YS-2021. Lineage (NCBI taxonomy): Eukaryota > Metazoa > Annelida > Polychaeta > Sabellida > Serpulidae > Protula > Protula sp. h YS-2021. The sequence continues at coordinate 27,781,576 of OX457028.1, forward strand.
TGGTTTCTTTGGGTTGCGCTGATGCGCGGTTCTTTTTTTCGGACCAGTGTGCATATTTATTTAACTTGCGTTGATGCGCGGTTCGCATTTCGGACCGGTGCGCATGTTTCTTTAGGTTGCGTTGATGCTCGATCCGCATTTCGGACCACTGCGCATGTCTATTCAATTTGCTTCGACCCGTAGTTCTTTTTTTGGACCATTGCGCATGTTTATTTAACTTGCGTTGATGCGCGGTGCTTATTTTAGACCAGTTTGCATGTTTATCTTCCGTCAATGGTTCACATTTCGGACCAATGCGAATGTTTATTTAACTTGCGTCGATGTGCGGTTGTTAAATCTGACTACTGCGCAAGTTTATTTAACTTGCGTTTATGCGCTGCAGGAGTAGATTCATTTATTTTTTTTTTAAATTCCGAAAAAAATTTAAAAGTTTTCCAATTCACTCAAAAAGCACAAGCCGTATGCATGACCCCCTAAAGTCGGCTTGTATCAAAATTAAATGAAATCTGATAAAAACAGTAGGAGGAAATGTATTTTTTGAAGTTTTTTTATTCAAAAATTCACCAAAAATTCTGATCCACTCGAAAAGCACAGGCCGTATTCACGACACCTTAAGCATGCCTCAGCCCCAAAATAAATGATGTCTGATCAAAACTGCAGGAGAAGATGCATTTTGAGGTATTTTCATCAAAAATTCCCTATCGAAATCAAGAATTCCCAAGTCGAGTCAAATAGCACAAGCCGTATGCCTGACCCACCTAAGGGTGCCTCATACCAAAAATAAATGAAATCGGATTAAAACTGTAGGAGGAAATGCATTTGAAGTTTTTCTTCAAAAATTCCCTAAAAATACAGAAATTATCGGATCGACTAAAAAGCGCAAGCCGTATGCTCAACCCCTAAGGGATGCCTCAAACCAAAAAAAAAAAAAAAAAAAGAGAGAGAGAACGATCAAAACTGTAGGGGAAAATGCATTTTGAGGTTTTTTTCTTAAAAAGCTCCCTAAAAATACAAAAATTGTCCGATCGACTAAAAAGCACAAGCCGTATGCACGACCTTTTAGGGTCATCGGATCTTTGAGAGGTTTCGGATCAAAAATGTAGGACGAAATACATTTTAAATTTTTTTTCTTCAAAAATTCCCCAAAAAATTCAAAAATCACCCGATCGACTAGAAAAGCACAAGCCGTATGCACGACACTTTAGGGGTGCCTCATACCAAAAATAAATCACACCCGGTCAAAAATGTAGGAGACACATTTTAAAATTTTTTCTTTAAAAATTCGCCAAAAATTCAAAAATCACCCGATCGACTAAAAAAGCACAAACCATATGCACGACTCCTTAGGGATGCCTCACACCAAAAATAAATGACATCGAATCAAAATTGTAGGAGTAGATGCATTTTGAATTATTTTCTAAATTTTTGCTTAAAAAATTCCCCAAAAATACAAAAATTGCCCGATCGATTAAAAAAGCATAAGCCGTATGCACGACACTTTAGGGGTGCCTCATACCAAAAATAAATCACATCCGGTAAAAAATGTAGGAGGAGATACATTTTAAAATTTTTTCTTTAAAAATTCGCCAAAAATTCAAAAATCACCCGATCGACTAGAAAAGCACAAGCCGTATGCACAACCCCTTAGGGATGCCTCACACTAAAAATAAAAGACATCGAATCAAAATTGTAGGAGTAGATGCATTTTGAATTATTTTCTAAAATTTTGCTTAAAAAATTCCCCAAAAATACAAAAATTGCCCGATCGACTAAAAAAGCACAAGCCGTATGCACGACACTTTAGGGGTGCCTCATACCAAAAATAAATCACATCCGGTAAAAAATGTAGGAGGAGATACATTTTAAATTTTTTTCTTTAAAAATTCGCCAAAAATTCAAAAATCACCCGATCGACTAGAAAAGCACAAGCCGTATGCATGACCCCTTAGGGATGCCTCACACCAAAAATAAATGACATCGAATCAAAATTGTAGGAGGAGATGCATTTTGAACCAAAGTTTACTAAATAAACAACTAACTAACTAACTAACTAACTAACTAACTAACGGACACCGCCCGCAAACCGATAGGAATACCCCAGCTTACGTTACACGTAAGCTGGGCTAAAAATATGCAAGAATCCCACGAGACATTGTGCCACCACGTTCTCTCTATCCATTCAACCTGTCGACGATACACACCATACACATCCCGCCTTTATCTACCTAACCCTGCAAACCCCCTGCCTTTTTGGTTGGAACGGATATACGGCTATACGGATATAGCGAAGAAGTAGGTGATACGGAGTTGAAATTAAAGATGCAAAAGTACTATGGGGATGGAGAAACTGAAATTTGTTGAAACTGAAATCTACTTGTTAAAACTTAAATTTTTAAAATAGCATGCGGGTTGTTAAAAACATGACTGCTCTTTGGTCCACGAGAAATTTGCCATTTATCCGAAATATCTCTAGTATTTCTTTCATTTTTATCCGGTTAGTTTGTATTCGAAACGCAGATTTTTGCGTATTTTATCCCGAACGCCCAAAGTGCGATTTGGCTCATATGACACAAAATTTTTCTGTAAATGTACAGAAAATTGAAATATATGTTTATAAATCTAAAAAGGGGCATCTGGAGGAAACCCTCATCAACCAAAACTTGGCGTTAATCCTCGGATAAGGGAGAATGAATACAAGAGAACCCAGCCCCTCAACGAACTCGGCACCGGTCCCGTAATGAATCCCATCCTAGACTCAAAGCAGAACCTTAACAATAACGCTTACCCTAATCCTAAGCTAACCCTAATCCCACCCTTAAAGATCTCTTGCGTAGCCGAGGTTCTCTTGTAAGGTGCAGAGCCGAGTTTGTTGCGGGGCCGAGTTCTCCTGCTACCGGGAGAATATAAGCCAAATCACACTTTAAGATAAAGATTTATTCCAACTTCAAATACATATATAAAATAAAGTATCATATGTACGATAATAAAAGATAAATCAAAAACATAATATATCACTTTTGCCGAAAAGTTTTTGCATTTCAGCTGAATTCAGTTGATATAAGGATATAAAGAAATGATGGAAAAAAAACTGGCAAAAATTAACAAAAATCCATTTTCCAAGAAACATATTCACATATTGGCTAGTAAAGGGACTGAATAATGTGTAAAATATTTTTTAAAAGACCATGTGATGGCTTTATAAATTTGAAAGTGTGCATGTGGATCATGCCATGTTGAAAGAAAATTAGAATTTTGATGTTTTTCCCTTATCATTTCTTTATAATTCATTCCAAAATATTTGCAGTCGAAACAACACCTACACCTGAAAGACCCGAGAGTGCGAATTGGCTTATTGCTAGATTTGAAAAAAAAAAAAAGGAACAACTTTTGTTGCCAAGGGAAATCTCCTGCCGTTAACTGGTTGAACTGCTTTTGTGACGTTGGGGTGTTGAAAAGAACAGGTACTCGTATGTTTCAAACCTTGGGTTGATTTTCCCTCCTGGGCCCTCACTCGAGTCCAGTGTTCTGAAATATTCATTATAACAAGTGGATGAAGTGAAACCGAAACGCTGCCTGTTGTACCAACCGACGCCATGACACTCGATTTTACAGTGTCAACCTCCATTTGCATTGCCATTTTTCAAAAATTCTGATGTATTCGTTTTATACAGAATGAGTGATAATACAATATTTATCAAAATAACACATCGATCACACAGGCAGTCTTTTTTTTTATTGACAGGCATCTTGCAAGTCCACTAACGTCAATGACATAAGGAATTAATGTCATTATCATTTGATATTCTAACACTGACTTCTATTTTCCTCCGAAGTTGTGGCGTAAATCTGACAATTATGGTTCACCAACCAAGCATCAAAGCCACAGATGTTTGCATAGATAGTTCGAACAGAATTTTTCAATTGTGTGTTTTCAGCTGCTTCAGAAATTTCACTTATGTGACTGGAAAATGTTTCAGCCTTCTGTATCCCGACTTGTAATGCAAACAGTAAAACTGAAACCATAAAAATTAAAAGGTCCTTGCAGAATGATACTAACAAGCAATAAGATGTTGAAAAAGATTCATTAATCCATGTCTTAAGAGAAAAGATGCACAAGAACAGCGTATGTAAAGCCAGCAAACACGAAAGTAGATTAAAGTTATGCAAAAGTATAAGTTTAAAGTTTGTCTGGTAAGCTAATCTAAAAATGTTTTTAAACAATAAGTTGTTTGAAAATTTTAAAAAAATGTTCTTAGCGTAAGCAGAAAACTACAAAATCTCAGAAGATGTTTCAGAAACACGAAATCAAATAGGAAATTAAAATTACCGTAAGCAATATTTATTTGGAATTGATTTGACAGTTGCTCTTTTTTCACATAGCGTCGATAGTGACCAAGAACAAAAGATTTGAAAGGTAGTTGATGTATGTCAATGAATGACTAAAAGGTAAAACAATATAATATTTTGAAAGGGCGTTGATGAAAAAACAAATAACAGAGGCTATCAATTCGTTTACAAGTAAATCTTCTATAAACTCTAAAGATTACCAAAGCACACTTTTAAAGAAGTGTTATCCTCTGCAGAATATATATCCATCAATTCTACCTGCAGATGAAAATGACATAACTTGTGCTTCGACCTATCCCTGCCTCATTTCTCTACTCAACCTGTCCTGATGCTTAGACACAATGACACAATTTTCTATCCTTTGCTGGCTCACCAACTTATCGTTATCTACAAATACAAGATAATAGATTTCATCTGAGAATGTAAGATTCGGTTTTGGTAAGAGTTTCACAAATATTGCATAGAATTTGTTTTAGGTTAATATATTTTAAAGTTCCTTTATTATTCAAAATTCTATTAAATGATGAATAAATGAATTTGTCAGCCATTAAACGATATTAGATTCTTAAGAATTTGTATACGTGCATTAAATCGTCCCTGAAAACTTTGTGTTTTCAGCTGATAAAATAAAAAAAAGCTGATATATGCTTAGTAAATCTGGTGAAGAAAAATAAAAAATAAGAATTACCGGATGGTTTCTGGAACAGTTCTTGAAATTTGTTTCAAATGAGGTCCTATATACATTTATAGAAAAATCTCATATTTGAGCTGAAAGCCAATATGGATTTCAGTCCAGTGGAGCAAGATCATTAGTTGTGTAGAAACGACAGTTTTGCCCCACCTATGACGTCATAATGACGTCAATCACGTGACCAACCCCCAGACGGCGTAATCCTAACCCTAGGCCATACTATGTGTGGAACATAGAACGATAGTGAGGACCCCTCTAGGTCATACTATGTGAGGACTCCCCTAGGCGGCGTAACCCTAACTCTAGGCCACACTATCTGTGGAACATAGAACCATAGTGAGGACCCCCCTAGGACGTCCTATGTGAGGATCCCCCTAGGCGGCGCAACTCTAAAACATGCTATGTGAGTACCCCCCCCCTCCTCCCCCCCTCCCCCCAGGAGAGCAAAATTCAGCCAAATCAGCAAAAAAAAGTGGTATAAAAGTGCCGTTTCGTATCGAGAAAGGGCATTGACATCGTCAGAACTTCAGGAACACATCGCTCAACACACCTCAGGACACGCCGGCTCCAGCTATTGACATCAACATATGGAAGACGACACTGTAATGACTGCAATGTCATACGCCTTGGAGGGAGCGTTAGGCTTTCCATCAGCTCTTGCTGCTTCAACTGACAAGAAAATCACAGTGCTGAGGAACGGTCGTCCAGTAGCACTAACAACGGAGTGTTACAAGTGCTGAGGTAACCTCACAACTATCCCCTAGACCGCAACGCACCACGTCGGATTTGCTGTAAGACCTCTGGCGGCCTCCTGTTGCACAAGTTTGCAGCGACGTTTCCTGGGTGCACCGACTGCTGGTGGTGTGGCGCGACACTCAAAAGCATGACATATTACAACCGCCACCCCTTCAAGTGTGCAGGAAAACAGTTCACCATGCAACAGCTCTACAAACACCAATGCCATCGTGGGAACCCGACATCTTGGTGAAGAGCCAACTACAAAAACTTTCGGCCCTTCTTAGGGCCATCCCCTCTTACGAAACAACGCTTGTTCGTCTATATATGTCTTTGTGTGCCTGTCTGTGTGTATGTGTATAAAAGGATGTCTGAGAACACATTCCAGCATTTTAGTTCTAGCAATCGACGCGACAACAATGGCACCCAGTTCAGTCTGGGATACACAAGTCCTCTGCCATAAATGCAATGTGACATTTCCATCTATGGAATTGTTTGAAGCACATACATGCAGTCAAGTTGAGATAAAAAACTGCAGTGAAACGTGAAGAGCTTGTCCAGGAGAACGAAGCAAAGAGACGAAAGATGGAACAAGATGGCATTCAGATACCCAGTTCAGTCCTCTGCCATGGATGCAATGTGATATTTCCATCTATGGATAAGTCTGAGGCACATGCATGCACACCACCTGAGATGAAAAATGTCTTCACGAAGAACTTGTCTCAGCTGCAAACAGACAAAAGACGGGACAAGTAGGGAGAGGTAGAAGGGTGAGTCTTGTTGAAAACGTGCAGGAAGAGCGGTTTGATTCTGTCAGTGGAATGGATCTACTACTTGAAATGCGACAGCAAGAGAGCCGGATTAAGACACATTAAAAAAAAAATCATGCAATGAAATGGTACATTGTAGTACATGCTCGTTTCAAGAAAATAACGGCAACTGCAGAAGCTGTCATGACAGAACAAGTGGATAACGCATTTATCAGCAGTCCAACATATACAGCATACAATCCAGCGCATATTGAACAGGACTTACAAGAAGCCTATAAAGAATTGCTTACTAAGTTCAATTAACATGACCAACAAGGCTCTGGTTGGATGCTGGATAAGATACCATACATTGAAGTACATACAGCTACGTCCGCGCCTCTGGAAGCAAGCAGTTTCATGCCGAAGCAAGTGAAGAATACATGGGGTGTGTTAAGTATTAAGAATCAAGATAACAAGTGTTTCTTATGGTCAGTATTGGCACACCTTCACCCTCATAAGAACAACCCACATCGCATGACATTTCCCACTCCGTTTACTGACATTCCAAAGTTTGAAAAGGAGAACGACGTGTCCATCAACGTGTTTGGATATGAACAAGATGTGGTTGATCCGATACAACTCAGTTGAAACGCCAGTGCCGGAGAAATCAACTTACTTCTAATTAGCAATGACAAGAAAAGGCATTACTGCCTCATCAAGAATTTCAGCAGACTTATGGCCTACCGATCAAAGCATGAAGGAGCAACTTTTTGTTGTTTCAACTTTCTTCAAGGGTTTATGCGACAAGATCTTTTAAATGAGCATCGTGAAGTGTGTGGCAAGCATGGAACGCAACGGTTATTATTTCTTAAGGAACCTATCATCAAGTTTAAGAATATAGTCAAACAACAGCCAGCACCTTTTGTGATTTATGTAGACTTTGAATGTTTCACGAAAAAGCAAGAACGGGATAGGTATTAGCATCATCGAACAAACAGCTTCACCTATGTAGTTGTCAGCAAGTACGACACAGTCGTATACAGAGGAGACAATGCCGTGAAAATCTTTTTAGGCCATTAGGTCAAGGAGCGTAATCGTATTGTGCGTGGGTCAGAGCAACCAAAAGATATGGTGCCTCGTGAACAGGGAATTTTAAGAACGCTGTTGATTGCTACATTTGCCATTAGGAGCGGATCGTGTGAGAGATCATGAGCATATCAATGGCAAATACCGCGGAGCAGCACATAATGAATGCAACTTGCAATTCCGACTTAGAAAAGATAAGCAGGGGAATAAAGATTCTTTTATCATACCTGTGTTTTTCCACTATTTGCGAGGCTATGACAGTCATCTGATCATGGAGGAATTTGGAAAATTAAAAAAATGAAACGATAATTTCCAACACCATTGAGAAATAAATTACATTCATTATGAGTAATCTGAAATTTAGAGACAGCTTTCAGTTCATGAGTACCTCTCCACAGAAGCTGGTATCCAACCTTGCGGCAGAAGTAACCAACAAGATTTACTGGTGAGAAAGGGAGTGTACCCTTATGATTACGTGGACGAGCCATTCAAGTTTGCTGAAATACAGCTACCGTCAAAGGACAAGTTTTACCGTCAGCTCAGCGAAGACATTAGCGATGAGGATTATGCTCACGCGCAGAAGGTGTGGGATACATTCAACTGTACCACATTCGGTGAATAGCACGACCTGTATCTGAAATCAGATGCGCTACTGCTGGTTGACGTGTTTGAAAATTTTCATCAAGTTTGCCTCAATACGTATGAATTGGATCCTGCCCATAGCTATACAGCGTTAACTCTCAGGGGGATGCTATGTTAAAAGCGACGAAGGTGATGCTGGAATTAATCAAGGGCATTGACATGTACCAAATGATTGAACAAGGCCTACATGGCGGAAGATCTGTGATCACGCACAAGTAAGCGAAACTAAATAACCCCTACGTAGCAGATTACAATTCTGAGATGCCGAACAACTACTTGATGTACCTCGACGCAAACAACCTGTATGGCTGGGCCATGTCACAAAGCATTCCTCAAAGTAGATTTATGTGGGTGAGCGAGCCAGAATCCTTCGACTTCATGTATGTGGCTGAAGCTGACGACATTGGATACATTTTAGAAGTGGATTTAGAATACCAACATACAATCCATGATCATCATAATCACAACCAAGTGGCTCCAGGACGGAAATGTGTCAAAGTTGGAGAATTGTCACAGCACAGTCAGAAGCTACGGAAAGATCTGAACATGAAAGACAAACCTAGTGAAAAGCTCATTCCTAACTTGTGTGACAAGAAGAAATATGTGCTTCATTATAAGAATTTGCAGCAGTACGTCTCACTGAGGTTGAAAGTCACCAAAGTGCACCGTGCCATCATGTGTGAACAGAGTAATTGGTTGGAGAAATACATTATCTTGAATACGGAAAGAGAAAATTGGCCAAGAAGCCGTTTGAAAAAAAACTTCTTCAAACTGATTAACAACTCTGTTTTTGCAAAACCAAAGGCATCACTCGAGCTTGTGAAAGACGCAGTAAATATAAGCAGTATAGAGACAGTTTGTTCAACCAAACTCAAACGATGGCTACAGGACAGTTGTGACCACCAGATTTTCTCGGAGAAGTTGAGGAAAATAGCCCTCTCCCCATATGACGACAAACGATACGTGTTGAATGATGGCTATTCCACCTTGGCGCATGGACATTACAAGACGAGATTATAAAAGGGGGCTCTTCCAACTTCAAAGTTATTTGAGGTGTAAACACTGAAGCGTTAACATGGAAGTTACAAATTGTAAGAGATCTACAACTGATATGGATACTCTTGCCGATAAGTCAAAAACTTAAAAGTAAAAAATCCCACCACCACCACCACCGCCACCAAGAAATTGAAAGTGGAGACGTCGTCAACACCACAGTCGTGCGACGAAATGCTTTCTCTAGCAAGTGGAAAGTATATTAAAATTATGATACAACGCAATGAAGGAGTGGTGAACATTCGCAAATACCTCAGAGATGAGAGGTCTGGAAGAAACTGTCCAACGAAAAAGGGTATTTTGCTGACAATACCTGAATGGAAAATGTTAAAGAAGCAGGTGAAAGAAGTGGATAAAAGACGTCGAAGACAAGAAGCACCTCATAAAAGTGTACATACTGTCATTATGAATACATTAGTGTTTAACGGTGGTGCTTTCTTCGCCGTCAATGACTTGAATGAATTCAGGAAAGATTTTGAAAACATACCGTTAGCAGTGCCTGGGTTTAAACGCAAACTTGAAAATAATGTTGAAGTGTTAGTGATTGGACATGATTCATCAAACATACGTGTTAGATTCTGGAAAAATCTTTTACAGTATTATCCAGAGGATTATGATAGAGATGTGCCAGATACTCCATTGGCAGCATTACTTGACTTTTATATGAAGAGAAGGCACACAATCTTACAATCAATAGAGGCTCTACAACATCTACTCTTCACCATCATCCGGGCATAAAAACACTCTTCACAGACAGAAAAAGCTCATAGTTGATACAAGTGTTGAATGAGATGGAGGACTTTTTATCAGATTATAAACTCATTACAGATGATTTGTCACATGTGAGAAACACATATGGTGACATTGCGTTAAGACATTTTTAAAAGTATATCTATACAGATTTCCAATTTGAAATGTTACATTTTGACCTGTGTCATCCTTAATATTCATTTCTTTCGTGTCAAATTTTGATGTGTTCACAGGAATATAACCTCCATATTTATTACGGAATTATTGATATCAAGAATTAATTGTTGACCTCAAAGCATTATTTCTTGCTATCTGCAATTGTATTTTTGATATCTCGAAATGTATTTTTATATCAAAAATAATTTTTGATATCAATAAATATTTAGAGACCTCAAGAAATATTTATTGATACCAAAAATGATTTAATGATATCTGAAATTGATTTTTTGAGATCAAAAATTCAATTCTTGACAGCAGAAATGAAATAAATGATAGCAAAATATTAATTTTGAGCTCAAAAATACATTTTCTTTATATTGATATCAAGAATTTATTTAAGATATCATTATTTCAGACTGATAATTTATAATTTGTATTTTGATATCTGCAACCGATTTTTTGATCTCAAGAACTGATTTGGGATATCAAAATATCAGTCTATTTCTTTAAATAAAAATTCAGAAACACACATCTGTAAATAAATAATTACTAATCCTTGTATACAGAATATTTCTTAAAATTTTTTACTGTACAAAAAGAATAAAATTTTATGGTTATTATTGATCTCAATAATTCAAGTTTTCATCTCCAAAATTTAATTGACGGTTTTTATATTTTATGTAAACGTGTGTCTGCCTTAAGATTTTTTAGCGCTTTGTAAAATTGATTTTTTGATCACAAAAATAAATTTTTGCCATCTAAAATTCAATTATTGATAGCAAAATATAAATTTTTAGGATCTACATTGATTTATTGATATCTTTAATTATATTTTGATATAAAAATAAGCATTAAATGTTAAAACGGAATTCCACACATAATGAGGTTCTTCACAAGTTTTCATAATAATATCACCATCATCACCTTTAATTAGAACAGAACGTAGCAGAGGAACAAATTAATCTCCAACAAGTTGTGGCTCACAAATACTGCAGTACACATAAAGTGTATTAAATCCCTGTTTTACATCTGCTTTGTGCTTAGCAAGGCCAGATTGTCTATACCATTGATTTGGTCTAAATCCTAAAATCCCAGCTAATCCAGGAGAAAAGACAATTTCATAATCATCTCTCAAAATAAGAAACATTCTTCATCTAATTTTATCATACCTTAACCTAATAGAGCTTACATCTAAAGATAGTTCTAATTCTTTATTTACTGCAGTACATATTTCAGGCATGAATCTGTAGTAACCATATGGAATGATAACTTCACGAGACGTATCATTTAATGATATCCGATAATGAATGTGATAGTCCATTCCATGTCTCATTGTTGTCCATGTATGTTGATACTGAATTTCAGCTAAGGCCACTTCATATTTTCCTTGAGACATTTGGTTCGAGGCATAAGAATTTGATAAGTAGAAGCCTTGTTGTTGGGATAATAGTTCATACTAGCATTACTGGGTAAAATAATGTAAAAACTTGTTGACTCCATGATGACTAAAATGTATATGTGCGTTGACGGACTGGATGCGCATATACATTACTTTGTGCATGGCGTGCGCCATCACACTACTTTTGCTACTACGTGCATGGTCTACAGGGTTGCTGTCTATTACTTCTCTTTCACAACAAGCACTTCCACACCTTATTTTTACAGGAATTTTTAGTTTTAGTTTCATTTTCTTGACAACAACATAACTTTTTAACCATGTTAAAAATTTTCCCATCCTTTGTTGACGTCTTTGTTGACGTTGTTTCATTTCTTTTGTAATGTCTTCACGAGTTATCCTTTTAACTAAAATAGTTTTTGGAATATTAGCATTTACAATTTCCTAGATAAACTGATTCCAACCATGTGGTAGTTCTCGTCGTTCTTTTCTTCTTGTAACAACCGATGGTTCTTTCAACAAATCTATAGTGTTGGAATTGGTGATTATATCACCCGATTTCAACACAAGTTCGTTTTCATCTGTCCATTTCGCACCATATTTCTTAAGTTCTGTCAAAAGTTGTGTTAGTTTTCCATGATAAATAGGTTGAAAATAGGTTGAAAATGAATATTAACTTTTCCGATTTTTCTACATAAGATTATGCAACAGACTTTTGCTGTGATTGACTTGTTCGTAACTGACGACCAAGAATTTTAGGCATTTCCATTTGATTTTTACGACTTCGTTTCCCATGTAAAAGTTTATTCACTTTTGTTTTGATTCCACCATCCTTCTTTTCTAACAACACTCTATATTGGTATTCAGGAATGAAGACCATTTTCAAAGGATGCTCCATTTCAACAGCAGCTGAGCTAACAATAGTAATGCAAATTTAGCAATAGCTCCAATGAATCCTCCTTTCTGATTAATCAACTTCTTTTCTATTCGAAGTGATATCTTCTTATCTGCTAGAGTGCGTAGGGTATGATGCTCACGCTTGAATTCCTTATACCTTTTTGAGCTTAAGGGTAAATGTCCTCGCAATATATTCAAACAAATTTCAAACAAGCTAGTTTATTCCTCCTTGGCAGCTTTTTGTAACAAGGATTTATGTCGTTTAGGCTTACTGCGTGCGAGCAAGTGAAGAAAATGTTGATTAGCTTGAATACGTTTAGACATCTTGGCTGCGAATGGTCAAGTGACTTGGTTCTTGTTTATACACCACTTTATCAATATATACATAATGTGTATCTTTTGGTAAAATGCCTGAACAAATACGCAGTTAATCATTTGTCTTTGGTTTTAAATCAATGAATAAATAACCATGAGGTTTGCTAGTAGCATCTTGATAGGCTTCTATGAGAAATTGAGATTTTCCAGGATACATTTGTCGCGCTAATGTACTTATTTATTGACTGTCTCTAGGATTTTTAAACAGAATGATGTAATATGTATTCAAACTAATATTTCGAATTTCTGTACCATGATGGAATAAATAATGTACAATAAAAACGATGCTTACATTTTGATGACTTCTGCCAACACTAAAGAGACGTGTCATACGCTCATTACTAAGACATTTGGTCATTAAGTCATCAAGGATGAGTAAGTTTGGTTTTTTTCGGACTAAAGCGCTCTTCAATGTCGTCTGGAATGCCTTGAAAAATTCCACACTTTTCATTCCCTTGTACAAAGGCTGATCTGCTACATAGAGCAATAAAATGCTTTTGGAGAGGGTTTAATTAACTTTTGTTCTAGAATTTCCTTGACTGGAGAAGTTTTACCACTGCCTGTAGGTCCAGAGACCAAACATGTAAATGGATGCTTTATTTTTGAATGTCTGTTTCTTTCACCCAACTGTTAAACTTGTTTGGCCAACCTAACCACTTGACAAATAATTCTTCAACACCTCGTCTTTTTCGTGTTTTCAAGACTTTTTCAATTCTGTAGATGGATTCAGTATCTTTTGTCACTTTCTGCAGTTCTTCCTCATAGAAATATCCATCAATATCTTCGTCCAAAAAGTCTTTCGCACGATACAAATGTATTCCTTGCTCCTTACAACGATGTGTGACAATGAAGACTTCTTGCGTCCACTTTATATGTTAATCCCGTTGAAACGCATATTTCATGTGGGAAATGCGAACATGTTGACCAATTTTAAACTTGTAGGGTTTTTGCATCTTCTTTGGTTTCAATTTCAATTTGTCCACATACATATACTTCCACACTTTAGATTCAGTTTCCTTTCTAATATCTGCAGGAGCATACTTATTAGGAAGAGAACCGTGAGGTCTATGGTTGTAATTGCACACCAAATGTGGAAGGAAGTCCATATAGCGATAAGTTTGATTATGTAGGAAATGCCGATACATCATTCCCTTAAGAGTACGAATGATTCTCTCAGGAAAGTTGGCTTCGATTTGATTCTCTGTCGTATAGGCATGAAATTCCCCCTTCTTCAAAAATGCTTTTACCCATCTGTTTTTTAATTCAGTTCCTTTATCTGACCTTAGAGTTCGTGTCTTCGATGTGTTTCATGAAAAATCTTCTTGTATGGCGCTGGTATGTGATTTGTTGTGTATATTGGCTGCACCCATAAATATTTGGAAAACACATCAACGACAATCAGTAAAAAGCAGGTGTCATCGTTATAGATGGCTATGTTTCCCATATCAACCAAATCAATATTCCACATGTCATCAATACCACGTGTAATGACACGTTGTCTTTTAAACCTGTATTTTACAGGTTGTAGTAAACTGAATGCATCTTGATTCTGCAGCCATCTCTTCAATTGTGAATGAGTATGTTTTCTTAATATGTGATAAAGTTTGTAAGGACCAGTAAATGCCCCGGGTTGACCAGTTTTAAAGTAAATATTGGTTAAGAATTGTTTCCACGTCAACATGTTAACACTAAATAATCACTACTTGTCAATTTATCTTACATTTTATTCCGTTGTCTAATAAACATATCATACATTTTATTTCGTTGTCCAACCAACATATCTTACATTTTATTTCATTGTCCAATTAACATATCTTACAGTTTTTATTCTTTACAAATCAAGTATAGATACAATAATGTGAATAATTGAAGACCATTGATCTTCAATGTACACTAACCAACTACTTAATTCATCAAATGTTATAGCATCTACACCATATTTCTCACAACGTTGATTTGCATTGTCCAACATTCTATCTAAATGAATATAATATTTAGCTTCATTCCAATATGTATAGACACATGTGAAATGTTCTTGACACTCTTCACATTGACAAGCAGGACATACCAAACATGCAAATTGTTTTACAGCCAATAACATTTCTTCACAATATGCTATTTGTATAATGTATTGTCTCAATGTAACGTCTGCCATTATACTGCAATATAGATTAACTACACTCTCACTTCATCACACAGTCTTGGATCATATCGAGCTGCTGCTGATATGCTGCTTCCACATCAAACTCCTCAGCTCCGTCAATGTCTAAAAGCACACACTCTTTCATGAAATCGTCACGTAAGTTTGACAAGTTCGGCGTTGAATGAGCAAGTTCCCAAATAGATGTTGATGTGGTGCAGTTATTGATGAACAGACCCAAAACGTGCTATTTCACTTATCATGTAGTCCACACACTTGTTCTTGAAACACGTTTATAAATCCATCCTTGCTTCACATGTCCGTACGTCTGCACACTATGACGGCTGGTGAGCAAGTGATGTCAAAAAAGTCTCCAGCCACACTTGTTGCAGAAGTTGTCTGAGTCTTTCAACGCTACTTCAGGTAATCCAACCAGTCACATAACGTAACGTTTATTTATACCCCCTCATGCATGGTTAGCCCTTCTTACAACTTTCCCATTATATTCTCACCAGGATATAATGGAGATGACAGTTGTTTCACACCAGCTCCCCACCAGTTATCGTAAGTTGCTTCAACCAAGGTTTTATCTTTATATTCTTTTAAGTGCAAAATAATGTACACTGATTCAATTTTACATACAAAACAGCTTGCATTTTGCTTATCTTCACTGCATGCCACAAAAGACACCTGGCTTTATCACTTCACTAATACGTTTCTCTTCATATCCATTTCTACATGAAACAATAGCTGAAGCAATATCTTGACGGTGATGAAAAACTGCTTACTCATTCTTGTTTGAAAGTCTTGTTTGAAAGTCTTGTTTGAAAGAACATCCTTATAACCACGTAATAACACATTCTTCATGTTGTCTGGTTGCATTTTTCAAAGTTCCATAATGTTATGTTGTTTACCAAGACTTTTTCTTTGTTTATTCCGTTGCTGACATGTTTCACTTTGTTTCTTCCTGTAAGGGAAACCCGGCTAGGTTTCAAGTAATGTGGCAGGACGTTTAACTTTTTTTTTTGTTTTTTTTTTTTTTTTGCCTGTTGTACACAAGAAAGAACACAGCTTCTAGTTCATTTCTTTATTTAGCAACAGCATTCGTCTTCATACACGCGACAACAACTCATAACCCGAACGACTGACTCTCCAAAAAAAGGGGAGGAGATACGAGCGAGAACGTCATGAAAAGCAATAACAAAAACACGTCAAGTAATGCGCTACTGTGGCCCTTCTGTTCTAACGACAGAGGGCTCTACGACACGGGTGAAGATCTGGCACCTTCAACTCTATGCAAGTGTAGCGATTCTCTGCCAACAGAGAAACAGATAAACCGACATATTAATATCAATTTTTTCACGTACAATAGTTATTCCTTGGAACTTATAAATGCGATAATAATATCCATATATCTACAAAATAAAGGTACTCCTGACTGCTTGGAAACACCCTAAAAATAACACTACTCTAACCCCTTTTCCAATTACTGACGTTAATCCCTAACATCACGCAATACTCAGGTTTTATAATTCTGATCTCGTGCTAATCTTCTAAACGCACCGAACTATGATCGCACTGCTCTTCTGACTGCTTTTTCCTTTGCTAATCTGCTTAAGCTCTACTGCAATCACTCTTCGCTCTTCTAGGCTTTACGAGATGTGTGCTGCCTTTTACTTTTCAGCGAGTATTTATAGCACAGAGATCACGTGACTTCTTTTTTTTTGGCTACTCTGATTGGTCAATTTTCGGCACCCTCTTTGTCCCAAAGGTACATTTATATGCAAGGCTTGGTGACGTAACACCGTCGTAAAGCTTGTTTACAAACACGGTCACTGAGGTAGCCCATTTTTGGCAAACAAACAACCCATTCTGGGCCGCCCTGCGTCAGTGAATTTATCCCCGTTTTCTTTATTTCTAAAACTTTTTACTTGCTTTATAACAAGGGTCGTATAAACGCACCAACTGATACTGAATACTTAAATAACACCGCAAGACATTAGAGCAATATAAAACTGAACGTATGACATGTATAAAACCGATGCATTTGTTTTTAACATTAAACACGACATGATCGAAAAACATAAAATGGCGAAGTCAAAAACTACTTAACAGACACGTAAATAAGCTGAAACCAGTTTAAACATAACACTGGCCTAAGACAAACTATGTTTTGCACAATTGTATAATATTTATGTTAAATACAGCTTAAATATTTGAAGTTGAAAAACACCCAAACTGGGATGGAGCGAAACTGCATTGCCAATCACGTGATCACAATAAAGGCGCACCTGTGATTGGTCAACTTTCGCTCCCTTAGAAATTTTCGCTCCTTTTCTGAGACAGAAACGCCAGAAAGAAGCGAACACTTTATACACATAGAACTCAGTGTTATTTGAAGATTTAACCATCGCAATACCTGTGCGACATACTGGCAAAGCCCTCAACATACACACGCGATAAAAGGTTGACTTTGATTAGATAAACAAAGTAAATATGACACGAAATACAGTACTACTTTCATTTTCTGCCGCAGACTATTCTGAACGAGAAAAAGATTTTACGTTATGTGAATTTCTTCCAAACAGCACAGGAATTCTATAACAACGTTTTTAATCTAGCCCAACGGGCAAATACGTTTCAACAACGTCAAACCAAAAACCGTCACGTTCACAACAATTCAAACTTTTCCAAACGCCGAGAGGCGTTTACACTCCCCCTCTCTGGCCACGAAAGTGCCAGAACACCACAGTTAATCACTTGCTTCCAGCAAACATAGCTTGGCGATTGGGCGTCGGTACGTTCGTCCCCTGCTCGTCACCTCGACGGTTCTCACGAGTCCGTCTCGACCTGGGTCGACACCTGTGACTTGAGCAAGGGGCCACTGTCCTCTCGGGGCGTCCTCTCTTGGTAAAACCACGTCATTCTCGCGTACGTCTCGCTCCGACTTCCTCCACTTCCTCCTCCTCCGGCGGCATCCCACACACTGGCCCAGCACTTTCTTGATTACTGCACGACCTCGGACGATCCACACTGGTTCCCGCAGCTTGGCCAAGACCTGATTTGCACCCACGTGACCACTCCTTCCATGGACGTCTTGGATCTTCAGCTTAGTTAGGCAATGTTCATCCAGCAATACTGGGGGATGCTTGGCTCGGCTTGGCAGGGCTGAAGACTGCAAACTTCCTTCCACCGTCATCCCACCGTCTCGTGCTCGAGGATCCAGTGCAGCCAGGTGACTTTGAGCGGGAACAGCCTCCCCTTGCGTCGCTTTACACCACTCTTCTTTAAAAAACGTTCGCTGCACGTCCCGGACCGGCGCTTTCTCGGCCTTCTGGACGTCTTTCAGGATCAGAAACGTCTGTTTGGGCTGCTCCTCTCCTCCGGCTCGAGCGTCCAGCAGCCTCTGGAATCGCAGTGGCTGCGCATTAGATCTCGGGAGGCGTAGCTCTGGGTCGTTCACCAGTGGTTTTCCTGCTGGTGGAGTCTGCGGCCGCTCCTTTTCCGCCTGGCAGAGAAACGCAGGACCCTCCGACCACGCTTCCCGACCGGCGGCGTCGCCTGCTCTCGAGTCTCTGGAGGTCACCCTGTTTTCTTCGGACACAGCGACCGGGCAACTGGGTTTGCTGGTCTCGCTGAAGTCGGCTTGCCACATTTTCTCCGGCTGCTTTTGTAGCTGCACGTCGACTACTCGGGTGAGGTTGACGTGGATTCGCCGCTCAGACACTGCCGAGTTCTGGCCCCTTGGTCCTCGGACTGCCCATCCCAACTCGCTGCGGATGGCGTATGGCTCGTCATCGGCTCCACTTCTGACCTCTAAGGGGACGTGTGCTCGTGGTGCATCCGTGCCGATCAGCAGAGAGACGCAACCTTTCTGCAGCTGGGGAATCTTGACGTCTCGGAGGTGGGCCCATTTCCGCAGATCTTCCTCGCTCGGCATACTCTCGGTACACACGGGCAGTTTCTTGACGGACCATACACGGGCCAACCTCAGATCCGGTCCACCCTCCAGCGATCGTATCATCAGATCAACCTCTCTGCCGCTGTAGGTTTCACTGTTGGAGGTGACGGAGCTGACTGTGAAGTTCACTACTTTTCCTTTTATTTTCAGCTCTAGGAGCAAGGCCTCGCTACACAGCGTCTTTTCACTTCCGTCATCGAGCAGGGCGTAGGTCAAACAGACCCTTCCTTCGGCCTCAACCACCACTGGGATCACACCCATGAAGCTCATCCTGGTTCCGGTTGTCGCCGTACAGTTGATTACCGCGTTACCCCACTCGTGGAACAAAGGGTGATGCTTACGGGTGCAGTCCGGAACTTTACACTGCTTCTCCCGACGACAATCCCGCACGAAGTGTCCTGGTTTTAGACAGTTGTTGCATAGTCGACCCTTTCTAGAGCACTCAAGCCTCTGTTAGAGCGTCATCTTCTGGAACTGCCCGCAGTCCGACACCTGTTTGCAATTGCCGACGCACGCCGCGCACTTCCTGGGCTTCTGTTGCTGGCGAGGGGGTTGCTGGCCTCCGGTTGCGGTCGCCAACGTCGTTATCCGGCTTGTCCTGTCGACCTGATAACTGTTTAATTTCGGCTTCTCTTCCTTCTTGACCGCGCACTGGCCGAAGACGTTGCATGCCGATCTTGCCTTTTCGCTGATGAACGCCATCAGGTCTCGGAAAGTCGGTTCCTTGTTCTTCTCGTAGCTCCTCTGAGCCACCTCGGTTCATTGGTTGCGCATGTGGGATGGAAGGCGCTGCACAACCTTTAACAGGGTGTCGATGTTGTCGGCCCTGGACTCGCATTTCATCGCCGCCAGCGTAGTGATGGATTCCTCCATGTCACACGCTAACGTCATCAAGGCCTCTCCGTCTCCAGGTTTTATCGCGGGTCCCTGCAGCACGGCATCCAGACTGGCTTGGGTCACGACGTGCTGTCTCCCGAACCTTGACTGCAGAATGCTACGAGCGTGCAGGTAGCCTTCTTCATCCGGTAGCAAACGGCATGCCTTGATTGCCTTCCTCGCTCTTCCCTCGCAGCAAGCCACCAGGTAGCTTAG
The DNA here is from genome assembly GCA_949752745.1 of Protula sp. h YS-2021. Classification (NCBI taxonomy): domain Eukaryota; kingdom Metazoa; phylum Annelida; class Polychaeta; order Sabellida; family Serpulidae; genus Protula; species Protula sp. h YS-2021. Next base: position 27,801,649 of record OX457028.1, read on the forward strand.
TCTTGTCCTGCTGTCGGGTACTCGGGGGTGTACTGTCGTCTCGAACTCATGGATGAATTCGGCGTAGTCGAGTGCCGACCCCTCGAACTTCGGCACCTGGGGCCACTGCATCAGCCCTGGGATACTGTGGGCCATGGGAGCCAGCAACGGTGCCGGTATCAGCGGCTGGGAGCCGTAGCCAGGCTTAGTAAATGGCGTCTGGGTTGCCTCTTTCCGCACCCCTGTGGGTGCAAATTGCTCCTCTTTGTCCGTTATGATGATCTGCGGGGCTGCTGCAGCGAGAGATTTAGGCTCGACTGGCTCGTTCAGCTGCTGACCCGCCTCGTCGTTGCTAGGATCCATTCCGGCTTCCAGGCACGCTAGCTCGAACTCCTCCTGGGCTATGAGGAGTTCACGCTTGCGCTTTAGCTCGAGTTGAAGCTGAAGCTCCTCTTCTTCCAGCTGCAGCTTTCTTTGCACTTGCCGCCGGCGCAGAAGTGCTTCTCTCAGGCGGGCCTGGGGATCCTGGTCCTTGTCTTCTATCCTGGCTTCCTCTGCCACTGGTTGGACAGGAAGTCCGGCTTTGCTGCTACCGGATGCCCGCCTTGTCTTGGTTGCTGACCGTGGCGCAGCCATCACCGGTTGAACTTCTTGTTCCAATTCATCGTCATCATCTTCGTCCTCCGCTGCCAACCACTGTTGACAACGGGCATCCACGTCCCGGACTGACGTCGCGACGATGTCGTAGGACTCTTGTAGTTTCCGTCGCTCCTCTTCGGGCGTAGCTGCAAAGCACTCTTCATGCGCCTTGGTGAACTTCAGAAAGTGGTCCTGAAGCTTCTTGCGGACGGCCACTGCTCTCTCATCTGGCTCTCCCTGCATGACCGCCTCTAGCTCCTGTGTCCACTTGGCCACGGCGTCGAACTGCTTGGACCTTGCCCGAGCTGCCATTACCCGATAGTTAAACCACAGAAGCGCAAAGAACGTCAAACGTCGAAACGCAGTTCGAGAATTGTAAGGGAAACCCGGCTAGGTTTCAAGTAATGTGGCAGGACGTTTAACGTTTTTTTTTTTTTGTTTTTTTTTTTGCCTGTTGTACACAAGAAAGAACACAGCTTCTAGTTCATTTCTTTATTTAGCAACAGCATTCGTCTTCATACACGCGACAACAACTCATAACCCGAACGACTGACTCTCCAAAAAAGGGGAGGAGATACGAGCGAGAACGTCATGAAAAGCAATAACAAAAACACGTCAAGTAATGCGCTACTGTGGCCCTTCTGTTCTAACGACAGAGGGCTCTACGACACGGGTGAAGATCTGGCACCTTCAGCTCTATGCAAGTGTAGCGATTCTCTGCCAACAGAGAAACAGATAAACCGACATATTAATATCAATTTTTTCACGTACAATAGTTATTCCTTGGAACTTATAAATGCGATAATAATATCCACATACCTACAAAATAAAGGTACTCCTGACTGCTTGGAAACACCCTAAAAATAACACTACTCTAACCCCTTTTCCAATTACTGACGTTAATCCCTAACATCACGCAATACTCAGGTTTTATAATTCTGATCTCGTGCTAATCTTCTAAACGCACCGAACTATGATCGCACTGCTCTTCTGACTGCTTTTTCCTTTGCTAATCTGCTTAAGCTCTACTGCAATCACTCTTCGCTCTTCTAGGCTTTACGAGATGTGTGCTGCCTTTTACTTTTCAGCGAGTATTTATAGCACAGAGATCACGTGACTTCTTTTTTTTGGCTACTCTGATTGGTCAATTTTCGGCACCCTCTTTGTCCCAAAGGTACATTTATATGCAAGGCTTGGTGACGTAACACCGTCGTAAAGCTTGTTTACAAACACGGTCACTGAGGTAGCCCATTTTTGGCAAACAAACAACCCATTCTGGGCCGCCCTGCGTCAGTGAATTTATCCCCGTTTTCTTTATTTCTAAAACTTTTTACTTGCTTTATAACAAGGGTCGTATAAACGCACCAACTGATACTGAATACTTAAATAACACCGCAAGACATTAGAGCAATATAAAACTGAACGTATGACATGTATAAAACCGATGCATTTGTTTTTAACATTAAACACGACATGATCGAAAAACATAAAATGGCGAAGTCAAAAACTACTTAACAGACACGTAAATAAGCTGAAACCAGTTTAAACATAACACTGGCCTAAGACAAACTATGTTTTGCACAATTGTATAACATTTATGTTAAATACAGCTTATATATTTGAAGTTGAAAAACACCCAAACTGGGATGGAGCGAAACTGCATTGCCAATCACGTGATCACAATAAAGGCGCACCTGTGATTGGTCAACTTTCGCTCCCTTAGAAATTTTCGCTCCTTTTCTGAGACAGAAACGCCAGAAAGAAGCGAACACTTTATACACATAGAACTCAGTGTTATTTGAAGATTTAACCATCGCAATACCTGTGCGACATACTGGCAAAGCCCTCAACATACACACGCGATAAAAGGTTGACTTTGATTAGATAAACAAAGTAAATATGACACGAAATACAGTACTACTTTCATTTTCTGCCGCAGACTATTCTGAACGAGAAAAAGATTTTACGTTATGTGAATTTCTTCCAAACAGCACAGGAATTCTATAACAACGTTTTTAATCTAGCCCAACGGGCAAATACGTTTCAACAACGTCAAACCAAAAACCGTCACGTTCACAACAATTCAAACTTTTCCAAACGCCGAGAGGCGTTTACACTTCCTGTAATAGGATAATGGTGAGAATGGTGAACATGATTATCTATAGGTTCTTTTAAAATTTCTGCTACCTCTTCTACCATTTTCTTCCTTTGTTCACTTTGAAACAACTCACATAAGATTAAATTTGCTAGAAAAACAAACATTATTGCTATGTCTTCAAATGACTAAGTTGTTTATCTTACCTGATCTGTGTAGAGCTGTTCAGTTTCTTCTTCTTTACATCTTCTTCTTTACGTCTACATCAGTGTGGGCAGAATAGAGCACAAATCAAAGTTAATGTCCTCTGCATCTTCTATTCTAGTTCTCCAATAAATCAAAAATGTAGTTCAATCACATCGAGACTGTGGTGTACAACATCCCAAAAAAGCGTCTAAATGGTAAAGCTGATAATCTGGAGTTTTACAGCAAGCAAGTTTAGCAATCATAAAGTCAACATAAGCCTTTTGAAAACAGAGATCTATCTTTTTGGTACGTCCTGAACAGCAAAATGTGGTTTCTATTTTGATTCACAGACTTTAAGTACTCCACACTTGCTGCAGAAGTTGTCAGGTTCACACATCTTGCAATTGAACTTGTGGCAGTGGCAATGATAAGCACCACAATATTCACAGGTAAGTCCAAGTTGATTTTGCACGTTCATATTATACATTTTAACTTCAGCCAGCCTTTTCTTGGGTAGTTTTGACGCCTTCATCCGATTGTCCTTTTGCAGCTTAATAACAGTTTTCTTGTCATGACATTCCGTACATGTTATCCATCTCCTGAAGCAGTGTCTCCATTTCACCATCATTCATGTTGATGTGATAGTGTATTCTTTCCCTTCAAACAGTGATGTGAGTACAAAACTCACATAACGCATGTCTAGGTATGAAATGACTTCAAGCCACTTCGTTTGCGCTAAGTACAGTTTGTAGCCAATGTCGCGTAAATTTTTCTGACACACAATCTTCCAAAAGGATGGTGCTAAAGCAAGCCATTTCTATCCATGTTTGATTCGAAGAAATGGTCCAAATTCTCCATGCTCCACAGTAAGTTTGCACTAATTTTAAAGCTGCTTGTCTTCTCCATGGCTGCACATTGAATGCTGACTTGGTCCTCTTCACCTGCTCCTTTTATACGATGTATGTTTGTAAAAATATCAGAGTAAGCTCCTTTACTGTTCTTCAAACATTTTATAAATGTCTGTATTCACTTCAACTCGTTCATTGTTTAATGTATAGTTCTGATATATTCGTTGATAATGAAACATTGTCATCATAATGTAAAATAATTCTAGCAGCCACAACTAGCATGAGGTTGGCTGTCCAAATTGTATTGGCGTTGATAAATGCTGAATCAATGTCAAAAGTGTTCCCTGGTAAATGCAGTTCTTCACATTCACTCAGAAAAGAGTGGATGAAACGATTTCTTGGAATTGTCATTCGAACAGCTTCTCAGTTTTACGCATATTCTTCACTTGTAAAATCCAATCCGATTCAAAAGCAGGAAGCTCATTTGGACCACATCATCCGTTGTCTCTACACATCTATGAAGAAGTGATGATGGCATTGTTGACACTCAAAGAATCCACCATGCGAAGCTGATATGTGGTTTCTCGCTCATCCATTTATATGCCCATGTATCCTGAGGTGTGTTGAGCGACGTGTTCATGAAGTTCCGAGTCCCGAGATGAAACGGCACTTTTATGCCACTTTTTTGCTGATTTGGCTGAATTTTGCTGTCCTAGGAAGAGGGGGTGGCTCACAAAGTATGGTCTAGAGTTACGCCGCCTGGGGGTCCTCACACAGTATGGTCTAGAGTTACGCCGCCTAGGGGGGGGGGGGGGTTGCTCAAATAGTAACTCCTAGGAGGGTCTTCACTTAGCATGGCCTAGGATCCTCACATAGTATGGCCCAGGGGCAGGGTTACACCGCCTGGGGGTTTGGTAACGTGTTTGATGACGTCATTATGGTGGGCCAAAACTGTCATTTCTACACCACTATCATTAACCGATAGGTTAAGTTTAATTAATTTCCTTTAAATATATATTTCAGTTTATTTTATTGTTTCTAGAAACACAAAGTGTTTCAGCATACAAGCTATATATTTATGTCACTGAAAACCGTGTTTTATTTGTTTGACTAAATGTTCTGGTAATATAGAAAGTCGACAAACTGAATTAGGAAGTAAGGGGTAGATTGTGTAAATCTGTTTTAATTATATGTCAGATAAATTTCAGAACTTAAAAATAAATCATGCGCCACCTTTAAAGCGAAAACTCTTGCTTTTATGTGAAATGCAAAGGTTTAAGGTGCATCACCCAAGTGTATTAATTTATTTTGCTATGGCATCTGGTAATATTAAGGCAGAGAAATTTTGTTTTTTTCATTATAATATGTTTATATTATATATATTTAAATTTTTACAGCCATTGCGCAATATATAACCTGAAAAAGAATCTATGTCAGTAAAACAATACATAAATAATAAAAGGTATAAATATCCAGAAAAGCTATTGTGCGATTAAAACGAAATTGATCAAACGCTATATCCTGAATAATTTGAGGATATGTTTGTCTAAGAAAACGTTATTAGGACTTCTTTAAAACAGATTGAATAAACAAATGCTGTACAGTAAGCTATTTGTTTCATAAACACTCGATTACCAAACATATTCCCATTACCAAACATTTTGTTGGTAAAATTTGACTAGGTTACTTAGAGAGTCATAGTATTACCGTTTAGACTATAATGTGTAGGAACTAGTATCTTGAAACACATCTTTAGCAAGCGAATAATTAATGCAACTTCTTGAGTAAACATGTAGCGTTTTTGTCAAAATTAATTACCTCGAAACATTTTTGGACGTTTTAAAGTCCACGAAAATTAGTTGACATGCATTCGCCTGTTGCAATGATCTAATTATGATATCACGCTTGAATAGATGACACTTTTATGGCATAATAAAAATACATTGAAGATTTGGTATTTTGTTGATGAAATACCTGAAAAAAAACTGAATGCCAAGATTTGACTGAGCGTCAACTCTGGCAATTATCCCTATTTCTAGTTTTGATTGAAAGCGAAGTATAATGTGGCTATTGTAAGTTGAATCAAATAGGATCAATAAAAATCAATTTTTAAGTGCGAAAATAATAAATAAACTACAAAGTAACATTAGGTTATCCTCTTAGGAAACTTGACGTCTTTACATCTGAATTTGTCATATCTGAGAAATTATCACAGAAACAATTCGTACTTGAGTGCGTTTAATGTTTGATTAGGGTTTTCTGTACTGCTGATACTGTTACTGTGGAATTCAGAATGAGATTAAGTAGCGCTGAGATACAGCGTAAGAGATTGAGGTGTTGCCAGAATGTATTCGAAACTATAGTTTAAAATCATTTCTAACGTAAATAACAGTGAAAAAATCAATATCTAGTCTAATAAAATTTCATAGTGACTGATTGGAATAAAAAATAAATAAGATGTGTGCAAAAGTGCAAAACTTTTCCACTTTCAACAACGCAATTTTAATTTTTAAAGTTTCTCAACTGAAAATATTTAAAACGAGGATACTAATTTAAACATTTTTATTATTTTTACGTTTCATTTGGTTTAAATTGTCAATTCAAAAATTTCGTTTAAAGTAACGCTTCTTTATGCAGCAGTAATGTGTATGTCTCTCTCTAATATTATCTCTTCCTATTTCAGTGTCACTTTCGCAAAAAACAATACCTCTGGCCGCCTACGTTATTGATTATAATGGGGTATACAATAAATAAAATAATGAAAATTCTTAGGCTCTTTTAGAAGTCACAAAGCATGAAATGATATATGAATGGACTATATACTGAGGTTATCGATTAACTCGATTCAGTCATTGCCAATCTCTCTCTCTCTCTCTCTCTCTCTCTCTCTCTCTCTCTCTCTCTCTCTCTCTCTCTCTCTCTCTCTCTTCTCCCAGCTCTCTCTCCTTCAATGTTTATTAGCAAGTATTACCACTAAACAATCTCTTCTAAGATGTTTGTTTTATCTCTGCTTGAAATAAATAGTTTGGATCGTCACTGCAGTTTTAATGATTTTGTTTTGCTTTGTTTTTTTTTCATTACGAAAAACTACATTTATGATATTATCTTCTTAAGAATTTAGATTATATACACTGGAGATATTTTTTGTAATAAATTTGTCTAAAGACGTAGCTACTTATATAATATTTTTTCTAAATAAAACCTTGGTTTATTTTCCAACAAAAAGTCTTCCTTTAGTTTTTTGTTATATTAACTTAAATGCAGTATTTTTATTGAGGAAGCGAAAGAGGTGTATGAATAAGTACAAAATGACTAGAAAGAAAAGAGATGTCCTCCATTTTGTATTCTTCACAATAACATATTAAATATTTCTGCTTTTGCCGCTTATAAAATCACTTGCAACATTTTTAAAGGGACTTTATTCCTTTTAGATTTTTGCTTGGTTTGCACCTCAGTGCTTCGACTGATCAATTTAACTAGTTGTGCAATTGAGCACTTTCGTATTTTTATCTTTATTGGTTTTGATCTCTTTATCAAAGTTAGCCCAATAAATACTTTAAAATACTAGATGCCTTTCAAATGCGGGATGGCGGATATATGAACTTTTTAATAAAACAGCATAAGAAGAACAGACTGGATGAGTTATATATAACCTCAGTTTTTTTATAGTTTTTCGAGATACGGATCCATGCCAGGTACGTTCTTTAGAATACTGGACGATGCCAGTTTTGCATTCTAATGGCCAATTTTAGATTTATAGAAACAACTGGATGCAAAAGAACGGCCCAGAAAGCTTTTATCGGTTTCAAATGGAATCACAGTAACTAGGAGTCATACAAAAAGAGCTTCTAGCTTAATTGTGCTACCAGTGTCATTGAGATTGTATATGCTAGTAATGCTACTGGCGCTAGTTGGCTATTTGCAATTTTAATTATATGTTAACCTTTTAAGTGATACTGAGGAACTCACAACACAGTTAACTTCTGTAATCAGATAGTTTCCATTAACATATGTTATACTACAGCTTTCACCTCTAGATCTCGCATGAAAAATACAAATACAAAATGTAAATGACGAAACTACTTTACACTAACTACGTTAGTGTAAAATATTGTTTTCATTTTTAGATACTTGTATCAAAACTAACCGCGACGTCAAAGTATAGGCCATGTTAAGTTTCAGGTCTTTTGTTTTACAAAGACAATTAAACTGATTCTACTTCCGAAATACTACAAAAGTTATAATAACACATTTTATGAATATAACATAAAACAAAGCAAATTCTCTATTATCTAACGATATCGGAATAGGAAAGGTATATCAAAAATATGCTGATTGTTCATTACTGTGAAACAGTCTGTTAATCGTGGCAAAATTGTTACTTTTTATACACTCTTCTCTTCAAGGTGTTTTAGCGTCATTGAATCTTTTTAAAAATCCAGCAGCATTAAAAACCTTGAAGAAGTTTCAGCTAGATAAGCCTCCCTTTGTATTAGAATATTGGTGTTGTAAGAGCTCTTAATATTTAGTCTATAAACATGTAATATTATTATATATATTATTTAATAAAACAGAAGCATAATAGGTAAGCGAAGCAAACAAGACATGTTCTTAGAATAAGAGAAATTTTTGGTAAAGCTAAATTATTAACCGCTGAATTAGCCAAAACACACTTTAAATCTATAAAATGTTGATTTTTTTTTCTTTTTGACTGCAAACATCACCGTCAAAACTCATAAAGTCATGAGAATATCTAACACGTGAATTTAATAATAATTAAATCTACCTTCAAATTCAAATTCATCCCTTTCGGGTTTTTTAACGAAACACGGCCCTCGATGCAAATAAATTTCATATCCAGGTAAAATTTCTCAGTTATTTGTTTAAACTTGTATCCAGTGGGTTTGAACAAGTTTAAAACGAAACAATTGAAGCGTACTTTGGTGTATTTGCGACTTTTGAATGAATAGCTACTTTATCTTTCTTACGCAGGGTGGTTCGACCTTTGGACAGAAAGCCACCATACACTCAAAACAAGTGAAATTGCACATAGTTTTGAAATAATTCTGGGAAATTTCAATGCTTTTATAAATTTTTATATGCTTACTGGTGGAACTAATTTTGAGTTTTATAATGGAGCTAATTATAATTCAAAATATTAACCCACTATAGCATCATATGGCTATGATGCTCAGAAAGTGGCGACATAACTGTGAAATATTACATCATTCGCACCGTTATACGTAAGCTAAAGTTAGAACCTACTGAGCTGCCAGAAGTACCACAAATTTCCAAGAAGCGAAATTATAGAAATGTAGAGTTAGCATAGATGCTTGAATATTCAGATATAAAAATAATATCTGAAAATTTATATGGTAAACTTCTTCGAACTTTACCAATATTCATGGAGTTATTGGACTTCAATAATGGTAAAGAGCAAAATTATGGGATGATTTTATGCAGCACATCTTTTGTTAAAGGTGAAGTTTTACGAATTGAAGCTACTATTAACGATCGTGCTCAGATACTCATTAACGGGCAGGAATTACGTACACATGACTGGAACGACTAGAGTTCTATATTAGCCAAACAGCAAAATTTGTTGAATGTTGATCAAAATCAAATAGATATAGTTGTTGAAAATATGGGACGCGTAAATTTTTGAGACGCCAACGATAATGTAAAAAGACGAGAGGACCAAAAAAAGGGAATGCAAGGCAAGTTATTTGTTGATGATATATTATTGACCAACTGGCAGCACATGCCTTTTGAATTTATTTACCAGTTACACATGACAATGAATGTTTCAACATTATGGAAGAAATTGATAAAAAGAAAAAAAGAAAAATCTCGCTTTTTCAAAGCTTTCCGAGGTACATTTCGAAAATTAGAGTATCCAACTGATACGTTTTTAGATGTGACGTCTTGGAACAAAAGCATTTTTTAAATAAATGGATTCAATGTTGGAAGATATTGGGACGTAGGTCCCCAAAAAACATTATACGTTCTATCGTCATTGCTACAAAAAGGAAAACATGACATCATTGGATTTGATCTTCAAATAACATTGAACTTACATTTAGTAGCATGTCTTTGCTGCAATAATTTTTCATTTAAATTTTGTGTTTATTTATTATTTTTGTGGTTCTATTCTATCAAATAATTTTTGAAATTGGAAAAAATGTTTAATTATCTATTCTGAGCTTGCAGGTGAGCAGTCAGAGATTTCTGACACAAAAAGAAATGAATTTAATTATGTATAATTATTTAAAAATTTATGATGAACAAGTGACGTTTAGTAGTTAACCATTGTAAAACTTGTGAACTTTAACTCCTGTAACTGGTTTTGTCTGGTTCTGTATTGTAATTAATGTTTCTGATTCTTTTTTTTTTTTTAAAGGGATGGCCGGAAGACTCATTTGTGCTAATTTTGAATTCCGTGGTGGTGAATAATCCTGTGCAGTCGTTTAGCTGAGGCAATTCGAGCGAAAGTCAATCCACCGCTTTCCACCCCTGGCCGGATTCGAACCAGGGACCATAGGATTACAGGACTAACGCTCTACCGACTGAGCTAACCGTCACCCCCTATGTTTCTGATTCTTTATTTGTGGCTTTCTTTTATAACATGAGCTTTGAAAACACAAGTACAACTGCTTTTCATGTGTGGGACATTTGGCTTAATCAGATTGAGATTTGAAATATGAACTAATTTAGACATTAATTTATTTTATTTTATTGCTTTAAGTAAGTATTAAGTATTTTATATAATTAACTTAATTAATGTATCGTTTGTATTGTCACTTCTGCTATGTTGCTTTTAAAATACACTAGTGTTTGACAAAAAGTATACCATCAATTAACTTATTCGTGAAAGCTCATATTCAGCCTTTGGAATATAGTAAATTAAAAGAAAAATTTGCCATCAGTGCTACAACTCTATTTACCCGGTTTTGTTGCTCCTGTGAATGGAACATCCCGTTTGGAGTTTTTATGTTGTTTTCGCCAAATACTTTAGCTGATATGCTAGACAACATTTTGTGCAATACGTTGACAAATTAAATAAATTTAATGATTAAGTGAAACGGAAGTCTAAGGTAATAAATTTATATTAGTATATTCTATCACTAATTTATGGTGCTGATGATATTTATGTGCTTCTCCCAGATAATGCCTATACGACTGATCTGCCCAAATACAACTGCTTCTGTTTATGAATTTCTTAATCCGGAAACGCGCTCAAGTGGATTATACATATAAATGACTCATAGTGGTCATTCAAATAGTCAGAAAACGAACTGAATGACATTGTTAATAGAATTTGAAAATGACTTCAAGATGAAAAACAAAATATTTCAATTATATTGAATATGTAAGTCAAGAAATTATTTAGCATGGGGATTCTCTTATCCCTAACGTTATTATTCCAGGTGTTTGGGTAGGATAGTTTTTATGGATATGGTTTTTTTCATATAGAAGCTAACGAACGTCATAGCGTAGAACAAACTAATTAAACCAATTAAACTTGTGTCAGAATACATTCTATGATATGGTTATTGTCTGTTTATAAGTTAGTTTCATTCGAGCCAATTGATGACCTTAACTTTTTTTAAAACATAAAATTATGTTCAATAATAAAATCATAATAAACACGAAACCAGAAAGGTGCATTTGTGTCCTTTGCAAAATAAGAGGAGAGCACCAATGAACATTACTTTTTTCAGGTGGAATGCATTTACCAACATTGCTCAATATATTACAGCTTGAGTAACCAATATACTGTGCTAATCCACAAAATAATGGTGCACCTATATGCAATGCCTACAACAGCAAAGATGTCACTGTTCGTGTTAGCTATCAGGTTAAATGTATTCTATGGTATTTGTGTTCAAATTCGATTTCATGTTATTTAGCTGTTTACCATGTGCCACTGGTAATTCTTCTGTGAAAAAGTACAACGCTCTGCACCAGTCTTTCATTATGTTCGTTTGAGTGTTTTTAAACTTGAAGAATGATGAAAATAAAGTACGATAAATATATCTTAGTCAGCACACAACGAAATTACATTTGAGGTGAAAAATTTTAAACATTTCCTACTTGCGTTTCCATTTATATACTTCGGCTTTGTCACTTATGGAAACGTATTTTAAAGTGATTTACACACAAAGAAATAATTCCAGTCAGAGCTATCACTCACATTAGATAACTGAGGACTTATACAGCTACATCAAAAGTTAATTTGGGAAATCTATCACTTTAAAGAGTCTAAACAACATTAGCAAGTTATTTACTTTACGTTCATTTTCAGGGAGGTTTACTCTTTCGAAAACTTTTATTTAATTGAGCTGCAATTTGTAGTAAACGCAGTACTTACATAACATTAAGAAAAAGGACATTTAGCAATAACTTAGAAACAATAGAAACAAAATAAACTAGACCGTTTTCGCTACCGAATAGCGAAAATTATACTTGGGGGCCAATAGTGGCTGAGGGCTAAAAAATGCGATTCTCAAATTCTCATCACCCTCTATCAGTGAACCAAATTTCATCACTCAAAACGGGGAAAACCCAAACGCTGCAGTCAGCTTCAGCTTGCACACCCATACTGTAATCGCTCTCATTGTAGAGAGTCGGGTAACCCATACGCCTATGCTGATAGCATAACAGTTCCTTTAACTGCGCAATCAAAGCGTTTGCCTGACTTATAATGGGCGTGAATGGCAAGATTTCAATGTCCATTTTTGCATATTAAATGTTAATGAATTTCTAAAAAAATAAGCTGTACCAACTAGACATGCTATACTATATCTCTACCAAATTTTATCTTCCTATCCCTCAGAGGAGTTCTGTGACAAGGTTTTGGCGAAAAAAGGAAACATACGGAAGCACCTTACCGAGTCGTACGATTTCAGTAAACTAGGGGATTAAAAATCCCCAAGTGTAATAAAAAATTGTGACGTAACATTTAAGTTAAATAATTAAATTAAATTAAGAAAAACAAATACCTCAAAAAGCTTCTCGGAAATGGGAACTTTTTTTACAAGTAGCAGGCATTCTTTCAAAATGTGTGTTGCTATAATACTGGAAAACAGGTGATCTGGCGATGGGTGATTTGCCGGTGGTCTTTTGCCGGTGGGTGAAATGCCGGTGCAGATAATTCTCCAATGGGTGAATTGCCTGTCTAGGATATTTGCCGACCGGTGATTTGCCGGTGAAATTGTGAAAAATTGTGGTATACAAATTTTACAAAATCTCCACTCCGGAGAAGATGGGCTTTAGGCAATCGAGGTAATCGGGGTAATCCGAAGTCCAGAGTAAGTCGCCTTACTATGGACTTAGGATTAGCATGAAGCGGATGGGCTTTCGATAATCGGAGCAATCGAAAATTTGTAATTTGTAATAATAACTACAAACGCAACAACAAAAATGCAATTAATTCTTTGAAGTTTTCGTTCAATTTCTTTGATGTGAAGGTTAATAAACTATTTTTTAATATTACTTTTTTACAATTTCACCGGCAATTCATCTGCCGGCAAATACTCTAGACCGGCAACTTATCTACCGGCAATTCACCCACTGGCAACTCACATCTAACGCCAAAAGACCGGTAACAAACCGATGCACAAAGAAATCATTTTAACGCCAAATAACATTGAAACTTCATTTTATTAACATTTTAAAATCTCTTACTAGAGTTTAAAAATGAAAGTTACTGTCAAAATCAGTGATAATCATGCTGTATAGGATACTTGCAAGCGATTCGTTCGCCCACCTTCTTTTTCCGACCACCAGCTGTACAGCTGTTTCCGCTGTTGCGAGTCCAACTTTATATATATATATATATATATATATATATATATATATATATATATATATATATATATATATATATATATATATATATATATATATATATATATATATATATATATATATATATATATATATATATATAATTTTATCGTTTCTATCGTTTTTATCGTTGACAGTCCGAATTTATACGTTTATCGCAGTGTAATTCGTCCGACACACAAAATACGTTTCGTCAAATTCAAAGAAAAATCCACTTATTACAGAAAATCATAAAAATAACAGAAAAATCATTTTTCTGAAATAAAGATGCACTACATGTAGTGCAATGAAACCGCTCGCAAAAAAAAAATGTTTTTTTTTTTCAATTAGAGAAAAACTTGCTTAATTCGGACCATCACAATATTGGTGGGACCATCACAATTTGTCTGAATCAGCAAGGCGTCCAGATTACTGAAGTAAAACAATAACGGCTTCATTTGTCAACTAAATAAACCGTTGTTGGTAATGTGGGCAATCTGCTCGCTCCCCAAATAATGTCTCTTTGGTGCTTTGTCCTCAAATTTTGCGCAGGTGATAAAGATTTCCTAGCAGTTTCCTAGCATTCTATAAGATCATCATTAAATCTTATTACAGAATGTTTATGTTTATTTGAACTAATTGACCATGCCTAAAAATGGAAGAAATTAGGGATGGGCAGTTAAGGGTCGGTACTGGCACACAAAAAGTAAGGGCCAGAAGCCCGGTAATACATTATATCATAACATATCCTTCAACAAGACATACCCAACAATGTTGTGCCTTTTCTTTCCATTTTCAGTTTTGATTAACAATATTATTCAGTTAATTTCTCTGACAATTTGAATGAATAATAGCAGACACTGCAGCATATGACCCGCTTGGGACTATAAAAGAGAAGCATTACAGGATAAGACAGTCCTCAAACAGAAGCGTTCACACTTGTTGCGGCAAATTCTTATTGACATTAGCTGGGAGGCACTGAAAGATGGTGTCATTGCTTGTCCGAATTATGCGGATTATTCACACAGCAAAACCTACAACTTGATCTGAAAAATTATGACCGGTGTCCAAAAAAGGAAGATGTCCAAATTATTCAGGCTCTTGTTCTGTAGAAAAGAACAGAAAATTAAAAGGAACTGAAATATTTTCGCCCGAATTAGAAAGTTGTCAACATGAGGCAGGTTTTACTGTGTTTGCAGATTTGATTCAGCTTCTAATCATGTTGCCGATTGTTATATTCAAACTAAACATGCATCGATTTCTGAGAATTCCAGTTCCGCATTACATCCTCTAAAACAGTGCAAAAAAAGAAAGAAACGCGACTACAGAAAGGGGAATTACAGACTTTCCAGCTAGCGAAGTACGCCAGTGCCACTCCATAAGAAAGGTTATAAAAGTGTGTCAGTAAAAGGGTGCGGCCATTTAGTTCACAATGACTATAATGTCATTGAAGGAATCCCGGATGGAATAATTTCCAGATTGTTATACTGCACGAGTCCGAGAAATAAACAACTTGCCATTTTACAAATTTTATGAAGAAAAACCTACCTCAGCTTTGAAAAAGTTAAAAGCTGAGGTAGTTTTTATTGATGGAATGCCGGTTTACATTTGCAGTGAATGTAAGCTTAAATTGCTCAAGGTCGAGCAAACTGTGACAATGTGACTTATAAGTGGTAACAGATGTAGAGGGAGCGCGTTTTTTTACAGAATTTACAAGAGTTTCTGCCAATGCCCTTTTGATATGAATTCTTTGGGATAGTTATTATTCACATCTTGACCCGATACCTCATTCACATATCCACAATAATAACTTTTTGCAATAATTAAGTCACCAGTCAATGTTATCCAATAAATATATGACAGAGAGAAATGTCTGTTAGAAACCTTTCCTTCCCACCGTGCAAAATTTTTACAAATGTGGTTATTTGGTGGAGCGATTGAATCCAAACATTTAGTCATGTGGGGCGTTTATAATTCTACCACGTCAGTGACTAGACATCTGGATCCTTGCATGACTGCCAGAGAGCGACACATTTGTTTGGGAATTATTTTTCCACTCACAAAATTAATGGTTTCAATTCATTGCTTAAAAACGTTTGAGACACTGGACTTTATAATGCCAACTATTTCCTTAATTTCATTAAAACTATACAATTCTTCCACTGGCACAAGCTTGAGTCTTCGACTAATTTTTTGAAGTTTCTGAACTTACCCCCTTCTCAGCCCCAGTCCCCTCTCCTTAATATATCCTTATTCGTCACCTCATTCTGAAAAGGCAGAAAAGGGTGGAACACGTATTTTATTATGTCATAAGGAACCATACATGCTGCATGCAAAACTTTTTGAAATCATTCATAATAAACGAGATTTTGAGCCTGAAAGGTTCAATTTCACATACATTTCAATGATGAAAAAATAAGTATAACAGAATATCGTTTTCTTATTATGCACAATATCAGGGTAAAATAAATTTGAAATGTCATAACACTATTAATCTTTTAGCTATTGATTCAGAATAAAAAGTAAATGAATCATAATAATATTCTACATTTTCAATCACTTCCTAGAAATTTCCAATCACTTCCGTAAAATTTTCAATCACTTCCTAGAAATTTTCAATCATTTCCAAGAAATTTCCAATACACTTCCTAGAAATTTCCAATCTCTTCCTAGAAATTTTCAATCACATCCTAGAAATTTCCAATCATTTCCTAGAAATTTCCAATCACTTCCTCTTTTCTGTCGCCATATTCGCTAATGCATTGTTAAATTTTTCGAAATATATTTAAGTTATGAAGTTTATGCACGAATCGTAAACCTAGTTTTTGTTCATTTTTACAATATTAACTTTTGAGCTGCAGTGAGACTGCCAAAAAAACTGACTTACCAACAAAAACTTATTTTAGGGTGTCAAATAGGGAAAAAACACCAAGAGGATTCGTCGCGGTTTTGATATTTAAAAGTCATGTGCATACAGTAACGTACAGCCATTAATTTCGTAATGTTCAATGTTCAAGTGTTTTCATTGTTAATATTTTGTAGATATAACTTTGAAATGTAGCAAGAAAGTTTGTTTAATTATTTACCTTCACAATGTAATGCTAAAACTAAATAGTTTGGTTCAAAATTGCATTACATGACCATAGGATTGCATCAGTGTCTTAAATCTGTGTGACATATTTCTTAAAATGTATCCTTGAAAGGAGCTTGAAACGTGTAGAAAAACCAAAAACCCATTTAATTGAACAGAATATTTCATGTACTATTCTATATACAAGTGCTTATGTTCTCAATGGATTTCAAAAATAACTTTTCAAGATCATAGCATAAGCAAGTTATGGCATTGAACTAGTTCCAAAAATAAAGAACACCATCAGTGGTAATTTATTAACTGTGTGAACTATTTACACAACCTTGGTAACATACCATGTGGACCGTGAAAAGTGTTAGAAGTAAAGAGGTTTCAGGAAGGTTTACAAGGCTATCAAATATTTCACATAGCTAAAACATGTGTTCACCCACTCTATGACGTGCTGCATATTGATACTGAAACTGATAAAACATTCACATCTATGAACATCACGGGGTTGTTGATGATACTGGAAAACTCTCAAACAGTTTACTGTTTTCTATTTTTGAATATTAGCTCGAGCAGCAGCAGGAGCAAAATCAGAACCATGCACAGTATATAAGTAGATAATATTTGCCGTAGTCGTCCTCATCGTGGTCGTCGTCGTCATCGTCGTACATATATTTGCATTCAAAGACTTTTTTATCATGTGAAAGTAGACGTGGAACCGAAAAGGATGTATCACTTCAACGTTTGTTCGAAATCCTATCATTGGCCAGAAAGTCTTAAAAGACACTTAAAGCATACACACACTTCACGACACGAGTGTGCAGAAGGAGAATCGGTGGCAGAGAGAGCAAGAATGGAATCAGATTTGCATATATCAACAAATCCTATTATCTGGACCTATAGGGAGCGGAAAGACATGGTTGGTAAAAAAACATTCTGCAACAAAATTTGATAGAGCCAAAACCAGATTGCTTTTTATATTTGTATAAAAGGTGGCAACCGCTCTATAAGAAAATCGAAGACACAATTTCAAACCTAGAATTTTATCACGGGATTCTAGATGATATGATGTCTACCATTGCTGTTGATCCCAAAATTGTCGAAGGTAGCCACCACCGTTCGATCGGTGTAATCAACCTCACACAATGCTTGTTTCCTCCTGGAAAGAATGAGTTGCTCAGAGACGTAATACCCAAAATCTGATCATTTTCTAGTCACCAGTGAGTCAGGATCATGTACTAACCCTGGGTACGTTTATATTTCCTGGTCGTCTAGATCAATTTTTGCGAGCTTCTAATAAAGCGACAGAAAAACCACACACATAATTTTGCCTCGTCACACTTTGACAGTAGTTTGTCAAGAACTAGTCAGTGTATTGTCAGTTTGACAAGTTTGACCTCGTCAGGGTCTTGACGAGTTTCTGATCAATGCCTCGTCACACATTGACAAACACTTGTCGCTATCTTGTCAGAAACTTGTCACAAATTTGTCAAGTATTGCGTCACCATGACGTCACATCCTTTTCAAAACAAGTGAAAACACGCGGACATCCTTTTTGAGATTTCTTAGGTTTTAATGAATATTACGAGAAGTTTCAAATTATCACGTCTTAAAAACATGTTTAATGGATAACCATGATGTAAGTGAACACATCATATTCTCTGCATGTTTTGAAATAAGTTGTGATGTTTGTAAAATGCTTGTGAAATTTGTGAAAATTGTATTATCGCCCAGTGTTGCAATGAATAATGTATACTGAGTACTTACTGATACATAATCAAACAGGATGAATGGATTCGATTATTTTAATGTTTAATATAACAAAACCTGATGGTATAACTATCAAAATAACAACTGATGGTATAAATATCAAAATCTGCAGCTTATGCGTTCGTAAGTAAACCGCCATGTGCAATATATTACATATTACAATACTGCAAAACTTGCCAGCAACTTGTCATAAAATTGTCGGAAACTTGTCGCAAGTTCGTCAACCTGACGAATTTGATGTGAAAGGACTGCCCTGGGAATGTCATGCTTTACGATCCTTCCACCTCTAAAACTTTAAGAAAGAAACCCAATTCAGCCGTTATTTCAGAAATCAGTGGATAAATAATATCAGTTAATAAATAAAAAATAAGAAATTTATTGATATAATATATCATTAAAAAATCAGCTATCGAAATGAGTAAAAAAATCCTCTTTGTCACAATATCATTCTAATATTCGTGACTTCATTAAAATTATCAATGGCATATTAAAAATTTTTGAATGTCTTGAAAATATGCCTTTTGATTTTTTTTTCGAGGCATTTTCAAAATGTTCCTTCTCCCACAATTTTGTTTTGCCTTTCATTTTAGTCCGAATGGTTCTCAGGTGAATCTTTGTTTTACTTGTTGAGTACTTGGATAATTGTCGCAAAAAATTAGCGCAATGGATCATTAGTAAGAAGGATGCCTTTCTGTGCTTTTTCTGCTTTTTCTGCTGATGTTAGTACACTTTGGTTACGGTCCCACGCAGTGAAAGAGGTAAGGGGGTTAGTGTTGTGTTGAGATCCGTGCCAACATTAAATGGAAGTGGGGGGGGGGGGGGTGGGTGACGGTTATCAAAAACAATGAAATAGCGAATAGGCGATGTGGCGACCACCTTTCAGGTGTTTCGGATAAAAATACCATGGCATAAGTCATTACGAGCGACAACCTTCAAGATTGGCATAAATAGACGTACAGGAAAACCTATTTTTAGCCACCCCTTCCGGAATCAGATAAAAAGACAAACAGTAAGACATGCTTGTCGTGACCCAGATGAAAAAGACTAACAGTAAAACCTTTACGGTGATTACCTTCCAGATCCGGATAAAAAGACGTAGAGTATAAGCTCAGGTTAAAGTCGCACATTCCACATGGCTAAACATGTTCCCATACACATCCCATATATATATTCATTCATATTTATATAAGATAATAGTCTTAATTTTGAAATAGTACAAAATGGTAAAACTTTGTAAACAGGACAGGCAGACGGAGGAAAAGGGTGACAGGGGAGAGGGTGGGGATGGGCTAACATTTGTTTTTGTTGACAAGAATAAAAAACAATGATTGCCTAATAAAACAGTTTGACATGTTCGGGTATTCTGATGTTGGTGTACACTGACCACTCTAGTATAATTAAATATTAATGTTTGTGGCTGGTAACAATGTCCCTGAACATTCTTATTATACTTCATTAACTTGAACTTCGCTGGCCACAATGCCCTTGGACAATGGTGTTAATTTAAATGTTTTCAAATCGTAATTATTTTGTCTAATATTCTTTATTCGGATAGTTCGTCAATTACTTGTCAAAGATATTTTGATGAATTTATGACAAGATATTGACAAACTGCAAATTAGGTTTTGACAAATATGTGACAAGAAAATGACAAGCCAGTGACAAAGACAAATTTTTGACAAATTTACATTGTTGAGTTAGGCATCGTCAGGTTGACGAGTTTAGGGTCGTCAATCAATTCGACGAAGTTTTGACGAATTTTTGAGAAACTGACAAGTTTAAAATAACAAGTTTCTGACGAATTATTTACGAATTATTAGCATGACGAATAAATGACAAGCTGTAAACTGACGAATTTATGACAAATTTTGGACAAAGTGTTGACAAATTTTTGATTGGAATTCGTTGAATTGGGCATCGTCAAATGGACAAGGCAAATTAGTCAGTCTCTTGTCAGTTCGACAACTTTTCGACAAATTCTTGACAAAGGCATATTATGTGTGCACATGGATATCTTGTGATTGACGACAAATAAGATACATCAGAAGAAGAACGATTTAAGACTAACATCTTTACAGTCCTAGTCCCACCAGAAGACGTCAAATTTTACTGTACCATCTGCAAATACAGCAAAAATGATGATGGCATGTTCGACAACCACACCTGTGAGGACACAAGCGATTCTAATGCGTATGCGTGCCAGATAGAAAACGCTATAGAAATGCCTATCACGGAAACTAGATCAGTCTTCTATTGAACGTCAAAGAGTCAACATGGGTGAATGTAATGCACATGCTTGTATAGAATGTGGTGCGTTAGCTAGCTAGCTTTGTTCAAACATATTAACCATTGCGCTGAGGGTGACAATGACAGCAGCTCTGAGAGTGAGTCAGAAACAGGCTCTGTTTGGGATGATATGGTCCAAGAAGTATATTATGACCATGACGACAAATTTTAAGAAAAGGTTTTAGAATATGAAGAGCAAGGGCTTGAAGCTGCGCGTGAAAAAAATAAGTGATGACCTTCGATCGGTTAATAAGCATCTACTAAAGCAATTGTTTATGAGGCTATTCAAATATACCCAACGTATAGAACAAAGCGAACATTATCAAAACATTTTAGAAGACTTTAATTATTTTGTTGCTGAAAAAACATTACGAGTATTCAAAGGCACTAAAGGCGGCTATAAGAAAAACAATTCATTCTTTGAAGAGCTTCTAGATGAGGAGGAGGGTGATAATGAAAGCAGTGACGTAGGAAGTGACGTGAATTAGAAGAATGAGGCGGAACAGAATGCAACAGATGAAGAACAATAGATTTCTTTGACTAAACTTTGTAACAAAGACTTTGTAAATCAACAAATGTTTCAATACTATTACTCACTTAAGCGCTGTCTTCAAAATCCATCAATAAAACTACTCAATGTTTGTCTTGCTTTTTTATGTATTCCGCAAAAAAATGACATATTCAAACTCTGCTCGACAAGACTTAACGAGTTCAACGAATAGTCACACAACTATATTTTAGGGTAATTTAGTATATCTGGATCAGTCTGGACCAATCCAGATCTTGCTAAAATTTGTATTTTTGAGCTCTACCGCTTTAATTTGTCTACGGGACAAATTCAACGAGTGGGCACACCACTATGTTTTGATAATATTTCTCAGTCTGACTCAATCTGGGTCAATCTGGATTTTGCAGAAAATATACATTTTTCTGCTCTGTTTGTCAAGAGAGGTTGAAAGAATGGCCACAAGGATATGTTTTTATAAAAAGTAAGCAATCTGGATCAATCTGGATCTGACAAAAATCATAGATGGTCACCCTTTGACAGATACATAATAGGCATGACCCTGGTCTATTTTGTCGTGTTATTAAATTTACAACAAATAAACTTATTTTGGCCAAATAAATATGTTGCATTAAAAGCAATTACCTTGTCTTGCAAGTAACATGTTCTGCGGTTCTTGACAAGTATACAATAGCGTGCCTTTCCGTCCGTTAAGTACTGTTTCTATTGTTATAAAATTATTTTAAGGCCATGTCATTCTGACGTGATCCCATTGACTAGATCGCGTTCTATTTGTGATGTGTTAGAAATAATGCTGTTTTTAAACTAATTATCTTGTAATGTATAATGTATAATGTAAAAGTAATATGACCTGTTGTTCGTGACAAGTATGCAATAGCGTGTCCTTCCGTCCATTAATTACTGTTTCTATTTTTATAAAACTATTTTAAGGTGATGTCATTGTGACGTGGCATCATTGACCTATTAAGTTTGACATGTATACAACAGAACTAGGTCGCGTTCTATTTGTTAACATGTTAGAAACAATGCTGTTTTTAAAACCAATCATCTTGTTTTTGAAAGTAGTATGACCTGTGTTTCGTGACAAGAATACAATAGCGTGTCCTTCCGTCCATTTATTACTGTTTCTGTCTTTATAAAACTATTTTTAGGTAATTTCCTTGTGATGTGATACTATTAACCTATTAAGTTTACCATATATTCAATAGAACTGGGTCGCGTTCTATTGGTTGACGTGTTAGAAACAATGCTGTTTTTTTAAACAATTAACTTGTTTTCAAAGCATTGTTAACCGAGCAATTACCACTTCCTTTGTGAT
Organism: Protula sp. h YS-2021; assembly: GCA_949752745.1. Taxonomy (NCBI): domain Eukaryota; kingdom Metazoa; phylum Annelida; class Polychaeta; order Sabellida; family Serpulidae; genus Protula; species Protula sp. h YS-2021. Next base: position 27,824,203 of record OX457028.1, read on the forward strand.
AGTACATAATTGTCATGACCTTGGTCTATTGTGTGGTGTTACTAATTTAAAAGTGTGTTAAGTCACGTACCTATGAGTCACCTCTGGGGTTCTGGGGTTCCCGGTACTTTCACTTTTGACATGGAGTTAAAAGAACAAGGTCAGGCTCTATTGTTGAAAAATGGCTAATGTGGACCAAACTTTTGACTAGAAAACTAGGTCAAAGTAGCTTCTCTCGTCCTCTGTATACTACTTGCATAGGGCAGAGAGGAAAATTAATCAATCCGGTTCCTCCAACGAGGAAGCCCAAATTAAAAAACTTCGAAACACATTTCCCTCTGTAAAACTAGAATCAAAAGCCAAACATTCCGAAGAAAAATATCAGAAAATAGATTCAATTCAAAGAAAATATTTCAAATTTCAAACCAAATTCTACATCGTAAAAATAAAATCTCTCCTTACCCACCGAAATATCATGGAGTTATGCAATAATTTTTGACAGTACTTCAGATCAAAGATTCTTAAGATCAGAGAAAATTTCAATGATGAATTCGATAGTTTATATATGGTTCGTATGCCTGAAAACAACTTAACACTCTTTTACTTTATGTCTGTGTCACCTACGGATGGTGAATGCTTAATATCGCTTGCACCATCCATTCATTGGTGATTTCAAGACTTGACTACTCCAATGGCCTTGTCGTTGTTCTTCTTTAGAGACTTATTCAAAAACTCAAAATTGTCATGAACGCAGCAACTAGAGTGGTAACCCTGATAGCAAGAACTGAGCACATTACTCCGGTTCCAAAATGCATGCGTTGGCTGTCAGTTTCCTTCCGGTCGCCTACAAGACCGCTCTATTTGTGCACAAGTCTCTAAGTGGCAGCGCCCCAACATTTTTATCGGACCTACTTCGTCGTAATTTCTCATCAAAAACTCTCCGATCTAATCTAAGAAATTTTCTAGTCATGTCTCTAGTGTACTTAAAGTTAACCATAACTGGGCGATGTGAGAGGCTGTACAACACCAATAGGTTTTAAATCAAAATTTAAAGTGTCTTTTATTTTGGTTATTTTGGCATATGGAATGTATATTGTTCGGTGATGATATCAGCACCAACGACATTTCTAGTGCTATTTTTTAGAATTAACACCTTTAACTGATAAATGCGTTTCATTGACTTTGTTTTATTTACTTATACAGTATACTATCCATTGCACCGCTATACATATCCATTTGGGATCTAAAATAATTTCAATAATGATTTAAAATAATAATGTTGATAATAATAATAATAATAATTGTTCTTAATTAATAAACCTACGAACTTAATTTCCAATTCTGTACTGTTTATCCATATAATCCTATTATTAATATATCCATTCCTGAAATTCATCACATTTGTCTTAAGAACATCCAGGGGAAGTTTGTATATATTATGTCAAACTTTCGGTTCACTTAATTCTTCATTTTTCTGCTCCGAAATCACAGCCTGTCTTAGAAATAATTGTCATCAGCGAATAGTTTGAATATAAAAATGTTCCAATTGTTACAGACATAATTTATATACATAGAAAATAATTTTGGCCAAGAATGGAACTTTCGGTAAAAAACAAAATATAGCCATAAGCAACTTCCCCAACTTTTTTTATATTGCTTATAATCTAAAAGATAGGTTCTGATTCACTTATCTAGCATTCCGATAATTAGACAATGCACTTATTTTTTAACCGTAATTGTCAATTGTATTGAATGTTTGTAGCTCTATGAATCCCAATTATGTGCTTTTTGGTACCTATGCTTACCAAATGTCTTCTGAGGTTCCATTAGCGCCATTGTTGTGGAATGTTTGCTTCTCATGCCATGAATTGATCAACCTCTTTCTCATAGTTTCCTATTTCATAAGTAATATCCTCAAATAAAGTAAAAGCAAATTCTTTACTCTTTTATAAACATTTTAAAAAAAATCATTCATACATAGCAGTGAGTTTAACTACAAAAATTCGTTACTAGGGGCACATGAAAGCACAAAAGCGTTAGTGCAGTTAGAACAATAATAACATATGCTTTCGTTCTTCTTTATTCTTAACTCATACTGTTTTATTTTTGCGCATAGTCTGCGCACTCATAAATTACAGATACCGCATTGAATCACGCCATTCCTTACATTTCTCCTGCATATGCTGCAGGGTAGTTTTTTGGGGACGACATAGTAAACTTTCACAACAATAAACTCTACTTAATACATGCAACAGCTGGCATGCAATATATTTCAGTTTGATAGCGTCATATTTTGCCAATAAATACAAAGTTCAGCGAGATATTTCAGCGCACTTATATCCACAATACATTTTACTGAATTAAGGTGCAGCTTGACGAATATTTTTGCAATTCCATGTGCGTGCGTTCGTGCGTGCGTGCGGGCGCGCTCGAGCGTGTGTGTGTGTGTGGTTGCCGCTTTTCGTGTTCTTTTGCTTTCTTGATCAAATCTGTTTTTTTTTTACTTCCAAATGTTCATTGGTAAAGATCGTTAAACCTGCCAGTTGCCTTTGTGGTGAGATAAAGCGATCCCGGGTACTGCGGCTATTAAATCGTATGGTGCAAGTTAATGGCCGGCTTTCATTTTTGATTGTTAGTGCTTGGGTGTCCTATATATCGGAATATGCAATATCCATTTTAAACCTACTGCTGGCAAAAATTCACAATATTTTAGGACAAGGTGACTCGGTGGTGCGGAAGAACTGGGTTGCCGGCAATTGCAGAACTAAAGGAACTTTAAACCGGATATCACTAAACTGTGATGTTTGGTATGTCATCTATTTGTCTGAAAAGATCTTTAGCTACATAAAGTTCTTCTAAGCCTTTCACTTTGTCTCCAAGCTATTTCAGTTCTACGGACTGTTCCTTTTTTGTTTTGTCTTTCCATGTTTTCGATTCGTTTTGGGGTCTTGAGATTTTCTGCATGTTTTTGATTTCATTCAAATCACACAGGTTTTGAAGCGTTGTCATGAAGGTCTTAAGTTGGGCTCGTCATTTGAACAATTCGATGAATCTAACATTCCTTTATTAACCTTGTGGTGATGTGCAAATTCGCCTTTATTTGTTGAGCGTGGTTCCTCAGTCCTTTTGGATTTATGGCATATCTCGCCTTTCTCACTTGAAGTCCAGGGTTTTACTGTAATTAGTTTATGCATGTATCAAAATGACATTGTTCCTATATTGCTCGTTTGTATATTGAGTCGATATATTTCTTTAATAGTTCTCATAATATAATCGCTCCCGCATTTAATGTTTAAAACTTCAATGTTTACTTTTCGTGCAGTCCAGAAGTCTAAATGATTTTTTCTTGTTTCTACTGTACAGAAATATGTACGAAATCCAGGATATGATATTTGATGCCTAAATTGTGGTAATGCTGTGTAATACAATTTGTAATGTAATGCAATATAGGTCCTTTTTAATTTTAAAGTTTACACACATCGCTTTTTCCTCACAATAAATATTGCATTGTTTTTTCTCCTTGACACTGTGTACGCACTTGTTGGATATGCATTTTATCTATCGTTCTCAAATGCTCATTGGTGAATGAATTTGTTTCAACAGACATGTTCAAGCTACATCTGCGATGCAATTAGCATCACTCAACGTAAACAAACCGAAAATCGCTGTGGTGGAATATTTTTAATATTTCATAAGTAAGCTTGCCTGACTATTCAAACAACAGTTGGTGAACCAGACAGACAATACTGCTTGGTCGCACAAGCTGTACGAGTCCCAGACTGGAAATACTATTGAGAAGGGTGGTAGAACAAGCCAAACTACACTTTCGGTTTTAACATTGTATGTTCCGAGTTAGCTCCAAGTCAGCTCTTCATTATTTTTATACTTGGTATATTTATTTATCAGAACCTCAGTAGCGGATGGCTTCTTGGAGCTAGTTCCGAGTTTGAGTTTTTTCCGATATATCTCCCATATTTTTTCTATAATTTCTTTCATTTTATACCCGGTTCCCTCGCATTCAGAATTCAAAATTCTTGCGCATTTCATTGTCGTGTAACCAAAGTCAAGTGACAAAAAATCTAAATAAAGGGGTTATGGATTAACTGTAAAATAGTTGCTCAAAGAACTGATAAATGCAGAATTAGACGTAAATTTTTTCTGTACATCCAGTGTTTTGCTTTCAATTTCTTCCATGTTTTTTAGGCCCCAACCCTTCGGATTGGAGCCTATAGGTGTGGGGTGTCCGTCTGTCCGTCATCGCTTTATACTCCCATGAATTTGGGGGCGGTTGGGGCCTGCTTTTGTTTCACAAATACTTACTTGTTTTTTTTTCTAATTATCAGTTAAACAGTTTCTGGCGGATAATTACAAAATTTATTGTCGCTTTTTCGCGTAATAAGCCATGCTGTATACATACGTAAATAACTGTCAGCTATTGCGGGATATTAGTGGTTATTTCCGTGTCCTTTTCTTTTAAAGGAAGCGTAACACAGAAGTTGTATATGCCAAATGACACTGGGGGTGTTTCGAATAAAATTCGCAAAACTTGTGAAAAAAATGAACGAATTGATAGGAAAACATAGAAGAAATATCGCAAAAACAGCTCATACTCGGAACATAAAAGAAATTCAAACTTGAAACTATTTCTTAAAACTTTTATTTAATTTTTAAAATAGCATATGAGTTGTTAAAAGCACGATTGTTCTTTGGTGCAAGAGAAATTTGACATTTGGTCAAAATCTCGCTGTCATTTCTTTCATTTGTCACCCGGTTAGTTTGTATTCGAAACGCAGAATTTTTGCACATTTTATTCGGAACATCCAAAGTGTGATTTGGCTTATACCATTGCCGTTGTACTTTGGGGCCTTTAGCAAATGCCACTAAATACTTGTGAGTCGTTAAATCTTACACAGAATCGCCACAGAGGTACCTCAAAGCGAGCGCAATTTACTTGTACATCATTATTTAGTGAGCAAAACAGCGATTAAACGATAAATGAAGAAGGAAACGGATTTGCTTGCATGAATTCGAGTCAAAGTATTTACCATACGGCATAGACGACAGCTGCACCAAAATATTAGACAAAAAGATTCTGTATACTCAGCAAGAGTTACGAACAATTCTTGGTGCGAGGGAGGGGGGAGGGGTGGAGTATTGCTATTTCATACAGTTAACAGCAAAATAATATTCTTATCTTTTTCTGGAAAGGTTTTTAACTAGCAAAAAAGTTTCTTGGTAAAGTTTCGAAATCTTTAAAAGAACAATGGCTGGTCTGTGAAGGGAGATCAAGCCAAAACTCGCTGAAAAGTTTTAAAAATTCTAGTTGAAATGTACGATTGATGTAATAATGTTATTTTTGACCAAATGTTAGATATGTCGCCTGTTCTTTCGTTCTTTCATTGTAATAACAGTGTTGCAAGGAGTCATCCAACGTTGCACTATGTTCACAGCAAAAAGTGTTCAGAGATCACCGAAGAGAGTGGAATTGCTTCAGAAAGCTTTCTTAAAAATGAGCAAAAGAAAAGGTCCAACTGACGAAAACCTTAATGGCGAAATCGTTGATTTCCTCATGGGTATGTGTGTTTATTTAAAACATAGAAATGATCATGATATGTAAACTCACACAGGATTGTCGTTTTAGGTTTTGTAGTTGCTCTGCGAAAATATATTTGTTACATGACTTGGGGAAGAACTGTAATATGACTGGCCGATTCGTGAGTCTTATTTTGAATTAACATGATTATAGTATTGACCAGTTGCGAAAACGTTGACCTGAAAAGTCCAGCATTTTCTTACTGGCCAATAATACTTAATGCTGACTCGAAATCTGCCAGATACTGTAGGTATGTCTCATCGCATTATTTTTCAAATCGACCCAGAAATGAGTCAGAAATGAGTGTTGAAACCAAAAAAAAAAACAAAAACAAAAAAACAAACTGATAACGTTAATGTTGTTTTTAGTTCAACTTCTGTTTTGTCTGTGCATGTTCTCGGTACTGGGAAATGCAGTGAAAATATCTATATTCCCGATGTGCGGCGTCATATTAGTTTTGAAATCGGCCAGAACGTTACATTAGCACTGGAAAAGTGGAAGGAGGTGGGAATATGGTTATGGTTACGCTACTTGAAAACTCCACCAGTGGCAGGGGTATACATCGCTGTGAAAAAAATATAACCTTTCAGAGCTGGCAAACTATGAGAAAAATGTGGCACGGATGATGCATAAATATAACGCGTATCGTAAAGCAGCGGGGGCCATTGCCAAGCATTCCATTAAGATAACGAACGGCAAAGATGCACGCAATCTGGTGACAATTTTCTTTTGAGACAGTAAAAAATTAAAGTACATATTTCCAAATGTTTTCACAGAAATCAACTGCGCAACTGACAAGGAAATGTTATTCTGTTGTTGAGTGATAGTTATTAAATAGAAGTATTTTTGTTTTAAGAGCAATATTTGAGATGTTCCAGCTTGATGTTTTGAGCAATATTAATTTAAAAAATCCAAGTTAACATTTTCTCAGGACACTTTGATGATTTAAGCATAAGAAAATGAACGTGATAAGTTATTCTGAGGTTTCAAAGTATAACAAAGGCTAAGCTAATAAAATATAAATGTTTATTAATAAACAGGATGGCGTGGGAAAGAAAATTGCCGATAAAATTGACGAGTTTTTGACGACAGGAAAATTACAAAAGCTAGAAAAGGTAGCGAATTATTGTTTTGTAGATGCGTATCCGTTGGTAATCTTTCGGGCACTTGACTCTAAGAGTCACTGTTTTTACCTGGCAGTCGCACCAGTGTGCCTTTGGGAGCAGAGGTCAGGAATTAATTCCGATCAATAACCAATAATGACTAACACAGGCGAGTACCAATGTTGCATCAGATTGAAGTAAAATAGATTTATTCTTTTTGCCTTGTTAATTTAATTAATCCATATCTTCTTAATTTAGATTCGAGCTGATGACACAAATACTGCTATTAACGACCTCACAAAAGTGACTGGCATCGGGTAAGTGAAAAAGAGCGTTTATTTGTACTTTTGATTAAATTGCTTCTGTCACCAGGAGGACATGCGTTAAATATCGACGAAAGCTTTTTTCTGAAACTCGTGATAAAAAATCCTCACAGATGCCAAAATATGGTCTGACACTGTGTAAGTAGATGGTGCTTGATTTTTTCTAGGATATGATCATTTCTCTGTTTTTTTTTTTCAGACCAGCAGCTGCTGCGAAGTTTGTAAAAGAAGGAATCACAAGTATTGCAGGTATGCTCAGTATCTCCTAAGTAACGCAGGTATGCTTACTATGGAATGAATATCTCAGGCGTGTTCAGTATCGCATAAATGTCTCAGGCGTGCTCAGTATCGCCTGAGTATCGCAGGCGTGCTCAGTATCACATGAATATCTCAGACGTGCTCAGTATCACATGAATGTCTCAGGCGTGCTCAGTATCGCAGGAATGTCTCAGGGGTGCTCACTAGCGCATGAATATCTCAGGCGTGCTCACTATCGCATGAATATCTCAGGCGTGCTCACTATCGCATGAATATCTCAGGCGTACTCACTATCGCAGGAATGGCCAGAGGGATGTGAGCAGCACGTTTTGACTGAACCTAGCATTTGAGTTATGAACATATGCTATTTAACTTGCAATGGAAAGCATTTTGACGGCTAGATGTACCATTACAAGACGGCCTTCGGGCGGTTGGTTTATGTTCAGTCGTTGTGTCAAGCAAAACACGTTTATTGCAGTATAAATTATAGCTTTACATCTAACAATATTTTACTCTAACAAAGAATATACCACTCTGCTTTCTGAACATAGCGGTACGTCTTGTGCACAAAGATTTGCCTGTCCGTTTTATTTTCATTAATCAGATCTGAGGAAACATACGGACAAACTCAACAACCACCAAAAGATTGGTTTGCGGTAAGTTATATAGAGAGATATAAAATTTGAACGTCCTTGCTCTGGCTGCTTCGAGTAAAGTGTGTTTCCAAGCAGTTAAAAAACCATTAATTTGTCAGCAAATAATTTTTATTTGTTAGTCTGTAGTTGAATCACAAATCCGTATGAAGTAATTTTTTGTACATTTTATCTCTTTGAACTTTCTTCATTGAAACTGGCAAGCGTAACTGTAAGGTGATTGCAATGTTTTAATCGGGTTTTAAAGTCTCAGAAACCAATATCGATAATCTTTTTTATTGTTATCAAATCTAGGCATTTTGAAGATTTTGAAAAACGAATTCCAAGGACAGAAATGGAAAAACTGGAGAAGATTGCCGTGCAGAATATTGAGTCAATAGATGAAGATTACGAGGCCAGGGTGTGCGGAAGTTACAGGCGAGGTAAGGTGATTGGCCTGTTTGTCGGTGATTAGATGATTAGCTTTTCTCCAAGCCACCCCAGCTCCATTTTTGTATTTTGAATGTGATTTATCGTGAAGATTTCTTCATGTTTAGCAGATTGTTTTTTTTTTTTTTTTTTCTTGTTTTTTTTTTTTTTGGGGGGGGGGGGGAGGGGGGCAGGGAGGGGGCTGTGTCTATCTTAAAGTGTTCTTACGGCGCTTCGGTGCACAACGCTGATGACGTCACGCAGTCATGAAATGTCACATGCTGTTTGTCTTCAGTAATTCATAAACAAACAACTTGAGAGTTTGTTTAAGTACCAGTGATAGATGACAACAGTATGAAATATACATTGCTTAATAGCTAACACCATATAGCATGCAAGTTAAGATTTCTTTAAACTTAGACTTAAAACAATGTGAGTGCCCCCATTCTTTTTAGAGCGCCATTAGTTTGGTTGAATAATTCGAAGAAATTTCAAGAATATATTTAAAACCTTATGTTAATGGAATCAAAGGCGATGCCACAGTGCTAACCTTGTGTGTGTTTTCGTTTGTTTTAACAGGGGCAAGTAACAGTGGTGATATTGACATTCTTTTGTCTCATCCAAAGTTTACCTCGGAGGCTAAGAAACATGTGAGCAGATTAGCTACATTATTTATATAACAGTTGAGATGGGTTGGGGGGAGAGGGGGCGAACGAAGATTACTTTTTATATTGAGGTCTTTTAGTAATGCACCTTTTTGGAGTGAACAAAAATTTATTTATAGGCCTCAACCGCCAGCTTCCGCCCCCATAATCACCAGACGCAGGTATAGTGTTTTTAGCCCACGCCGCTTTGTTGCCACTTACACCTATTATTAACAAACAAATGCTTTGATTTAAACTGGCATGATATCAGTCTCGGTGTATGATCTACAATGCGAGCCGTAACAGCATGCGTGTACAGATTTAAGTTGGCTGCAGCGTTTGGATTTATCCCAATTGCTAAAGAGTGATGAAATTTGGCTCAATGATAGAGGGTGATTAGACGCCGTACAATCCGCATTTTTTTAACTATGACCTTAGAGAACGACTGACATCCTAGGCCATGGTCAATGTCAAAAATGGAAGTGGGCTAGTATCTCGAAAACGGTTAGAGATAGAGCGATTTTAAGGTTATTTTCAACCCTTTGAGCCTAAAATACGATATGTAAGAGGTACCTCGGTGATCTTGACCTCGGCCATGGTCAAAGTCAGAAACAGGAATTTGACCATTATCTCGAAAACAGTTAGAGATAGAGCGATTTTGAGCTTATTTACGACCCTTTGGGCCTAAAAGATGATATGTAAGAGATAACTGGGTGACCTTGACCTCCTCGGCCATGGTCAAAGCCAAAAACCGGAAGTTGACCATTATCTCGAAAACGGTTAGAGATAGAACGATTATGAGCTTATTTTTTTTACCTTTGGGCCTAAAAGACGATATGTAAGAGGTTAAAAGTTTAGAATCGTAATATTTATTGGCCCCAAAATGTAATTTTCGCTCTTCGGTAGTTTTGTTTCATTGAAACAACAGATAATATCCAAGTCAAACATCCAGTTTCGTTTCAAGGCCTTGTGACCCTGTGTTACCAGAATCCGGTCCGGTTCGGACTTTGCCCCTGGTTACGGCTTGTTACATAATCAGCTCTGTTCTTTCGTTCTAGCCTGTTCTGCTGAAAGCGGTTGTGAAAAAGCTAGAAGATATTGGCTTTATAACTGATACACTGTCACATGGAGATTTTAAGTATATGGTACGTGTTTTGAGGCCTTTCATTTATGAATAACACTGCATAATTTAACATATCAGATGCGCCAAAACTTCTACGCGCACATAATAATAAGAAACGCACCCGGTGGCGCATTGAAAAATGATACCTTTTTTTATTCGAGTCAAAACAATATCACAAAGCCACCAAATTGCAAAGGTCAGTGAAATTTTCTGATGCGGATTAAACAATTGTAAATTACTATTCGCAGCTGAGTATAAAGGGGCAGAAAGATTTTCTTGTTGATCACATTTTTAAACATACGTCTGTAGGTCGTTGAAATTATCCAACATATGATTCGTGATGTGATTTGCATAATTTACGTAATTCCAGGGAGTATGTCGGCATCCAAAAGAGGGTGAGACGGAATATCCCTACCGGCGGATTGACATCAGGTGCGGTGATGACGTCATGTTAACGAAGCAGAGGGAAGGGCATTGTGGATGCATTAGCTCACTGCTGTTTTTGCACTGTCATGATTGATATCCCTAAGTATAGCCGCAGTCGTTGCGAAAGTTTGACATAAAAATAACTGTGGTTAAATTTTACCCTCCTTCAACGTAATTCCGCCGCCCCCTTCTGTTCCCTTCCCTGTTCCCGAGTGCCCCTTGGGCCTAGAAATTGTCATGTATCTTCTTTTGTTTACAGATTAATCCCGCATGATCAGTACTATTGCGCTCTACTCTATTTCACGGGCAGTGACGTATTCAATAAAACGATGAGGGCTCATGCGTTAGAAACTGGCTTTACGATCAATGAATATAGTATACGGCCGATCGGCAGCACAGGTAGCTATGCTGATTTCTAGCTGATTCCTGTTCATAGTTGAATTTTTCATGTGTTGTCAATTAGCTGGGGTTTTGCTTTTGTGGCGTGTGTTGATTCGTCGAGAACAATTGTCCCGCCTCCTGCCCCACCCACAATATTTGTTTGATCCAATGACATTCGAAGAAATAGCTGTATCTTTTTTATCTAAAAATTTGTTGAGACTTTGTTCAATTTATTTTCCACCGAAACATAAAACACTGCGTCATCGAATTTGTTCTTCACATTTAGCGCCATGCTGCATGATCGTCAGACTTTCATTACTTAAGCGGTCAAATTACTTGCCTGGCACGCAGCAGCAGGTATTAAAGCTTTGGCAGATCAAAGTTGCATACTTTCTACTTGCAAGATACAGTTAGTGATGGTCTTTTCATGTGATTTCAGGTACCCCGGGTGAACCGCTACCAGTGGAAAGCGAAAAAGATATATTTGATATCATCGACATGCCATATAAGAAGCCATCGGAGAGAAACATGTGAAGAAATGCACTTTGAAAATTTGATTTTATGTTTAATAGTGCAGCGGAATAGTTGTAAAAGCAAGGGCGCTATAGTTTGGCCGTTTCATGGAATCCGTGTTCGGGTGTTTAGAAAAGATTACACTGTACCGATTGTATATATCTCAGGTTTTGTAGCATTAGTTTGTAGTTACTTTTATATTACATTCTTGTGAATATGCAGCATTTTATTTATTATGTTTTCCCCGTAGAGGGTATGTATATGTGCAGTTTGTGTAGACACCTGGTTTTTTTAACAGGACAACTGTCGAATGAAGCGTCGGATCAACTTGAAATTTGGCGAGGTTATACCATGGGGTGGTCCGCCAATGGGGAGTGGATTTGACGTAAATTGGTCACAAAACGTCACAATTGCGTCATTACTGTTACTGCGGAACGAAACGTCGCATTAGGTTTAAACTTAGTAGAATGATGCCATGGGTGGGTCCGACATTTCATAATGTATTTGGTGTATAAAGCGCAACGTATGACGTCATATAACGCCATTGCGTGTTTCGGGTAGTAGATTTTGTTAACAGGAAAACTGTCGAACGACAAGTCGGATTACCTTACGTCACCTGACGTCATATGACGCCATTATGTGTTGTGGACAGTAGACTGTTAACAGGATAATCCTTAACCGACAAGTCAGATCACCTTCAAATATGTTGGGATGATGCCTTGGATATGTCCCACGGTTCCGATTGCATTTAGCATATCAGTTCAATGCATGATGTCAGAACTGTCGAACAAAAAGTTGAATCAACTTCAAATTTGGCATTATGAATTGGGTGGGACTGCCGGTTGCTATGGTAGTTGATGCATATTTGGCAACGCTTGACGCCACACGACATCAAAACGTGATTGAAAGGGAGGTTAGGTGGCACTCATATTGATGAGGAGGGGGGTACCGATGCAGAGCCGTTCCAAGGCGAGCGAGTGGAGTTTGGGGCTTGATGTGCGGTGGTGAGGGTGAGGGTGCATCTTTGTGAACCACTGCACCGCGGCTGGCTGGACATAGCATGACACAACATTTTCTGTGTGTTTACCTATCGTTCCCTTCAGTTACTGATTTGCTTCTAGAGAGATGTTTTATTGTTAGTTGATAAGTAAAGAGCACATTGCGACTCCCTCACCCCCAGCCGCAACCCTCCCCCCAACCCCAAAGTTGTTTTCATTTTTCTGGCAAGCTGTTCCATAAATGGGAGCAGTTATGTAACCTTATGTAGTATTGTTTGGTATCTGAAATACTTTTCACTTTTAAGTGGGTCACCTGCTATTTTGTGTTAATAGAAGGAACTCAACATTTTGGCACCCCACCCAAGATACCCACAACTCATGTTACCTACGTTCCCTTTCAGAAACATGATAAAGATGTTATGTAGCCCCGACTTCCGAGCACGTCAAAGTATATTCGTATGTTAATTCTGAAGTAGTGCAAAATTGTCAAAATAAAAACTTTCTAAAAAGGAGGGGCAAGCGGTGGAAAAAGGGGGTGAAGGAGGAGGGGCAAGGTTGTCGGGGGTTGCCGTGTTCATAAAAACGGCAGTGGGAGGCTGATAAAAATGTTTGACATGTTCGGATATACCGATGTTGTGCACTGGCTGCTCCGGTTACAGATCGTGAAATGTGTCTTTTTATACATTTTTGTTATGAAAGTTACCAAAGGAAAGATTTTATGAAATTGTCATAATGGCAGAACTTTTGTTATGACAGGGACTTGCAGATTTTCGCCGTTGTGTTCAAACCTATTTATTGAACTGTGTTGAAATCTCGAAACACTTACAGTGCACATATTGAAAATGGGCATCCTTGTATTTTTGTTCTCATTCATGAAAAATTGTCAAAATGACAATATTTTGAAATTTGGTAAAAAAGGTTTTGATATAATTTTGCCCATGCATTTAAACATGTCATCTAGGCTTAACTATTTATCGGATTATTGAAAATTTCACACACGGATAAAACAGATATTGAACATGTGCAGAGTCGTCTTTTTGTTGTGATTCATAAAAAAATTGTCAGAATGAAAAATTGTCACCGATCCTTAAGTAGTATGGCTCTCATTTTGAAGGGTTTGTTACCTTCACACCAAATGGCTTATTGTATATTGTGTGCATAAAACTGCCAAAATGATCGCTTTTTTTATATAAACTTAGCTTTTGTCGAAACTTAAAAAATGTAAGTTAAGAGTTGTGAAAAAACACGTGATGGAAGTGGCACTAGTATGACCCTTTGCATACCGACCTTGGCACCGATTTCCTAGGTCACCCGCGCTACACGAGAAATGGTGTCTTTCTCTGAGGCTGTAGTTTGATGGGCAGTGTTTCCGCTTGGTGTTTCTCAAGAAATGGGAAGATTTCGAGCTGTTGGTATTAAATGCTTTCTGCTGTTTTACACCATTGCTGTAGTATTTAGCACAGCCCCCCCCCCCCCCACTCGAGGATTTAGTCCCCCGAGGGTAATATAGCTTTGTGTGTTTAAGTGCGTCCATCACGGATTGTTACTCACATCCCGACAATCGTTTCCTGTGATATTTAGCATATAGAAGATCCGCAACAGTAGTTGGATGCACGTTATTTTGACCTTGACCGAATTTCAAAGTCGCAGTGGTCATCTTGCACTCCAGTTGTGGGGTTGTGCTCTTTATCGATGGCTTGTCAACTGCCTGACATTTACAGTCATATTTATGGTACACTTGCTGCTGTTACGGAATATAAGCTTGTTTGTGTTATCAAACCTTTTGACATGCGTTTATCTACGAAGCTGTTAGTTAATAGATTTCTGTCTTCAGTGCTCTGTAAATATACAAGAAGTTATTCAATAAAGAAGCAGGACCTTTTCATGGTGGATTATATATCACAGTCGAGAAAAAAAAACACACACAATGAAAGTAAAAACTTTATTATCATTTCAATGAATTACTTACGATCTAAACTTTGCAAAAATATACTCATGGCCACAACACACAAAGTACATACCCCAAGTCATGTAAGGTGGGGGGGGGGGGGGGGGGGGGTTCAGATATATACAAGTAAAACATGCTGAACCACACCCAAACAGTACCCCGCAGAATGGTTTGGCCCCTCCAACAAAGCGAAAATCTAAAATGTTAAAATTTAGGTAAGTTTTGATTGTCCACATAAACAGTCACATTTTTTGGAAAGGGGAGGGGGTGTAAACGATATCTACCTCACTGATACGGATCGTGAGTATTAAGGTGCTAAACGGGAGTATTCCTTATGCCGTTTGACCTATCAATCGGTTTAAATTCGAGGCAACGTATGAGCGAATACTGTAAACTGAAGTGGCCAGTATCTTTGACCAGAGGAAACAAGGGTACAGCTTGTACCCCTCTCCCAAAACCATAGTGTTCTGGCTGGAGTCAAGTGTAATCGATTGTAAGTTGCAGAGAAGTTTAACATACGCACATATAGTGATGCGACTAACCCAGTCCGACAAAGTCGGCTTGGTTAAAAAGGAGGGGCAAGCGGTGGAAAAAGAGGGTGAAGGAGGGGGGGGGGTAGGTTGGCGGGGGTTGCCGTGTTCATAAAAACGGCAGTGGCAGGCTGATAAAAATGTTTGACATGTTCGGGTACACCGATGTTGTGCACTGGCTGCTCCGGTTACAGATCGTGAAATGTGTCTTTTCATACATTTTTGTTATGAAAGTTACCAAAGATTTTATGAAATTGTCATAATGGCAGAACTTTTGTTATAATAGGGACTTGCAGATTTTCGCCGTTGTGTTCAAACCTATTTATTGAACTGTGTTAAAATCTCGAAACATTTACAGTGCACATATTGAAAATGTGCATCCTTGTATTTTTGTTCTCATTCATGAAAAATTGTCAAAATGACAATATTTTGAAATTTGGTAAAAAAGGTTTTGATATAATTTTGCCCATGCATTTAAACATGTCATCTAGGCTTAACTATTTATCGGATTATTGAAAATTTCACACACGGATAAAACATATTGAACATGTGCCGAGTCGTATTTTTGTTATGATTCATGAAAAATTGTCACCGATCCTTAAGTAGTATGGCTCTCATTTTAAAGGGTTTGTTACCTTCACACCAAATGGCTTATTGCATATTGTGTGCACAAAATTGCCAAAATGATCGTTTTTTTTTTTATATAAAACTTTGCTTTTGTCGAAACTTAAAAATGTAAGTTAGAGTTGTGAAAAAAACTTGATGAAAGTGGCACTGGTATGACCTTTGCACAGCGACCTCAGCACCGATTTCCTAGGTCATCCGCGCTACATGAGAAATGGTGTCTCTCTGAGGCTGCAGTTTGATGGAAAGTGTTTCCGCTTGGTGTTTCTCAAGAAGTAGGAAGATTTCGAGCTGGTGGTGTTTTAATGCTTTCTGCTGTTTTATACCACTGTTGTAGTATTTAGCACAGCCCCCCCCCCCCCCACCCTCCATTCGGGGCTTTAGCCCCCGAGGGTAATATTGCTTTGTGTGCCCATCCATCGCGGATTGTTACTCAGACCCTGAAAATCGTTTCCTGTGATCCTTAGTATATAGATGATCCGCAACACTGGTTGGGTGCACATTATTTTGACCTTGACCGAATTTCAAAGTCGCAGTGGTCATCTTGCACTCCAGTTGTGGGGTTGTGCTCTTTACGATGGCTTGTCAACTGCTTGAGATTTACAGTCATATCTATGATATACCTGTTGCTGTTACGGAATATGAACTTGTTTGTGTTATCAAACCTTTTGACATGCGTTTGTGTACGAAGCTGTTAGTTAATAGATTTTTGTCTTCAGTGCTCTGTAAATATACAGGAAGTTATTCAATAAAGGAGGACCTTTTCATGGTGGATTATATATCACAGTCGAGAAAAAAAACACACAATGAAAGTAGAAACTTTATTCTCATTTCAATAAATTACTTACGATCTAAACTTTGCAGAAATATACTCATGGCCACAACACACCAAGTATATAGACCCCAAGTCATGTGGGGGGGGGGGGGGGTTGGTTCAAATATATACAAGTAAAACATGCTGAACCACACCCAAACAGTACCCCGGAGAGTGGTTTGGTCCCTCCCACAAAGCGAAAATCTAAAATATTAAAATTTAGGTGAGTTTTGATTGTCCACAAAAACAGTCACATTTTTGGAAAGGGGAGGGGGTGTAAACGAGATAAACCTCACTGATACGGATCGTGAGTATTAAGGTGCTAAACGGGAGTATTCCTTATGCCGTTTGACCAATCAATCGGTTTGATTCGAGGCAACGTATGAGCGAAAACTGCAAACCAAAGTGGCCAGTATCTTTGACCAGAGGAAACAAGTTTATAGCTTGTACCCCTCTCCCAAAACCATAGTGTTCTGGCTGGAGTCAAGTGTAATAGACTGTAAATTGAAGAGAAGTTTAACATACACACATATATTCAAGCCCCCCCCCATACTGATACGATTAATCCAGTCCGACAAAGTCGGCTGGGTTAAAAAGGAGGGGCGAGCGGTGGAAAAAAAGAGGGTGAAGGAGGAGGGGGGGGGGGGGTAGGTTGTTCAGGGTTGCGGTGTTCATAAAAACGGCAGTGGGAGGCTGATAAAAATGTTTGACATGTTCGGGTACACCGATATTGTGCACTGGCTGCTCAAGTTACAAATCGTGAAATATGTCTTTTTTTATGCATTTTTGTTATGAAAGTTACGAAAAAATTTTATGAAATCATCATAATGGCAGAACTTTTGTTATAACAGGGACTTGCAGATTTTCGCCGTTGTGTTCAAAACTATTCATTGAACTCTGTTAAAATATCAAACACTTGCAGTGCGCGTATTGAAAATGCGCATCCTTGTATTTTTGTTCATTCATGAAAAATTGTCAAAATGACAGTATTTTGAAATTTGGTAGAAAAAAGTTTTGATATAATTTTGCCCATGTAATTAAACGTGTCATCTGGGCTTAACTATTTGTCGGATTATTAAAATTTTCACACACCGATAAAACAGATATTGAACATGTGCAGAGTCGTCTTTTTGTTGTGATTCATAAAAAATTGTGAGAATGAAAAATTGTCACCGATCCTTAAGTAGTATGGCTCTCATTTTGAAGGGTTTGTTACCTTCACACCAAATGGCTTATTGCATATTGTGTGAGTAAAATTACCAAAATTATCGTGTTTTAAATATAAACCTTAGCTTTTGTAACAAACATAAAAATTAAGTTAGAATTGTGAAAAAAACGTGATGAAAGTGGCACTGGTATGACCCTTTGCATACCGACCTTAGCACCGATTTCCTAGGTCATCCGCGCTACATGAGAAATGGTGTTTCTCTGAATCTGTAGTTTTGATGGGAAGTGTTTCCGCTTGGTTTTTCTCAAGAAATGGTAAGATTTCGAGCTGTTCCTATTTAATGCTTTCTGCTGTTTTACACCACTGTTGTGGTATTTAGCAGAGCTCCCCCCCCCCCCCCCCACCACCCTCCATTCGGGTCTTGAGCCCCCAAGGGTAATATAGCTTTGTGTGTTTAAGTCTGTCCATTGCAGATTGTTTCTCACATCCTGATAATCGTTTCCTGTGATATGTATTATATAGATGATGCGCAACAGTGGTTGGGTGCACATATTATTTTGACCTTGACCGAATTTCAAGGTCGCAGTGGTCATCTTGCTGGCTGGGGGTTGTGCTCTTTACGATGGCTTGTCAACTGCTTGATATTTACAGTCATATCTATGATATACCTGTTGCTGTTACGGATATGAACTTGTTTGTGTTATCAAACCTTTTGAAATGCGTTTATGTACGAAGCTGTTAGTTAAATATGCAGGAAGTCATTCAATAAAAAAGCAGTACTTTTCATGGCTGAATATATATATCACAGTCGAGAAAAAAACACACACACAATGAAAGTAGAAACTTTATTCTCATTTCAATAAATTACTTACGATCTAAACTTTGCAAAAATATACTCACTGCCACAACACACCAAGTACATAGACCTCAAGTCATGTAAGGTGGGGGGGGGGGGGGGGGGTTCAGATATATACAAGTAAAACATGCTGAACCACACCCAAACAGTGCCCCGCAGAATGATTTGGCCCCTCCCACAAAGCGAAAATCTAAAATGTTAAAATTAGGTGAGTTTTGATTGTCCACAAAAAAAACCAGTCACATTTTTGGAAAGGTGAGGGGGTGTAAACGAGATCTACCTCAATGATACGGATCGTATTAAGGTGCCAAACGGGGCTATACGTTATGCCGTTTGACCAATGAATCGGTTTAGATTCGAGGCAACGTATGAGCGAAAACTGCAAACTGAAGTGGCCAGTATCTTTGACCAGAGGAAACAAGGGTACACCTTGTACCCCTCTCCCAAAACCATAGTGTTCTGGCTGGAGTCAAGTGTAATCGATTCTAAGTGGCAGAAAACACGGTCGCTACGACCAGCAGCTAAAATCCCCAGGAAGGCATCGCAAATCCACTGACAATTTCAAGGGCAAACTAATGCGAGTAATAACGATTGTTTTCACATCACAAAACAAAAGATAAACGCTACATTTATCTCCCATAGCAAGGATGACAATCAACAGCAAAGTTATTTTATTTGTAAAAATTCCAATACTAAAATAACGCACAGCAGGATCTTTACAATTACGGTATGACCACGACAAAAAACCCGTCGCGGAGTTCCCCGAGAAAGTGGCTGAAAGAATCGGCACTCCCTGGAAATCGTGCTTCTGTGACCTGCCTTCCAGTTCGCAGTTATAACCCTAAAGATTCTCGTTTTAATAAATGGGCAGACTGTACCACTCTTTTGTCACAATATCTGCCTTGCACAAGGGTTTAAAGAACGTCACATTTTTGCAACACGCGCTGATTTATTTCAGGTTATCAGTATTAAAATAATAGAAAAAAGAGTTCCTTTATAAGCAAAAGTTTGTGTTTAGAAGATATTTTTACAACTGAAGCTCAAGACCAGAATGAAAAACTGACGGTTTAAATTACAAATAAAGAGTGTCCAGGGAGAATGTTCCCAGCTGATGACAGGAAACTCGCCCTAAGAAAGCAAACTTGCACGATATATATGCTTTTGAAAAGTATATCCAAAATAAAAATGGATAGGAAGATAACAATCCAGGCACATATTTACCACCATCTGGATAATATTCTGAGCGACCCTCTGTCAACTAGAGCCTCAGACAGACGCGATCCCCCGTGTGGCTTGGGTAATCTGTCAAATCGGTGTTACCGTCGGTTTACAAAGTGTCATACCCATGCCGATTTCATAGCGTTTTTGTCACAAATCTAAAAGTGTTACATTTTAAAACGCGGAGTTTCATATTAAAGGCAAGCTCATTACTATATCCCTCCCTTACAACACTGTCATGGTGACAAGTGTCCGTATATCCGAACAAAAACCAGATATTGCACACCTTCAATAAGTGCTTTATCCATATTTGAAATTCAAAACAATCCGATTAAACACCGCATTATTTAAAATAGGAATTCTGAAGCAAATAAGAATCCAGATATTTTTGCTAGGCTATTCCGGAATAGACTACTGATAAATCGACTGTCACAGAAATCGAAATTTTTCCATTATTTCATCACTTTATGTTGCAGACTATATAAACAACTTATTTTCTTCCCTTATAAATAAAAATACGAAAAAATTGAAAATAAAAATAGTTTTTTAGAAATTATATATTTTAATAGGTTATTCAATACTGAATTACCGACAGTTTAATAAACAGCCAGATGAAAATTTATTTTTTTAGTATTTTTATTTTCCTTTCGACAAAAGACAAGAATCTGCATTATTCAACTTACTTTCACTCTTTGGTGTAAGAAAGATGAAGTATTATTGATTTTTGTGACATTCGATTTATAGGTAGTCTATTCAGGAATAGCCTACCAAAAAATATCTGGTTTCTTATTTGCTTCAGAATTATTATTATAAATATACAAATCATTTCAGAGATCCAACCTAGACGTGACGTCGAAAATAAGCTGTTCCAATAACTAAAAAAATCTCTCATTTTGACAATTTTTTTATGAATCAGAAAAAAAAAACACGCCTTACATATGTCTCATAACCGTGTGTAAAATTTCTTCACAATCCGACCTACCATTTCGGAGATATAGCCCGGACACGCATGCGGACAAGGTCAGAATTTTTCCCTTCCGTTGCACGGGGATAAATACCCCACTGTGAGCATTTACATAAATGGACGGCTGGGTACCAAAATCGGAGGTGTCGCCTAAACCGTGAGGAATTTATCGAGTACGCCACTTTTGGTATGACTTCCGTTGGTAGCATTTCACTCCCTCATTACCCCCCCCCCCCCCCCCCCTCCACGCGCATATGTTGAACATGACTGGCTTCACAATTTATAGATTTTTGCCGCAGAAATTTTCATCTCCGCGGACCGCCCATTATATGTTACAAGGAATGTGTGTAATAAGGGACTTCATGAAATCCACAGGGAGTCCGGGTAATAAGAGATATTTTTTTGCGATTGTGAAAAATTTCAAGAAAAGTTTATAATTTACGGTTTGACGAGCTTACGTAGGATGGTTGTTGATTGTAGTGTCAGTGCGCAAAATATTAAGCAGGATAGGGAGCTATTGTATTGCGAAGGAAAGGTTGCAATTTTACCTGGATACTTCAACAACTGACTGGTTAACATTTCAAAAATTACTTAGAATGTTTAAATATCCAAATGTACTTCGTTTTTACAATTCTACTGGAAGCAGTGAAATAACGAATAAAAGTTATTATGGATTGCTGTCATTACATAAATCCCGCAGGAATTTCACGAAATTCCTGATTAATCAGATTCTTGTAACACACACAGCGTCTATCTTGACGCAGGTCTTCCTTTCTCATGCGTCCAGTTTTCGCATGCTTCTAAAAGTGAAAGGCATTCCAGTAGCAAAAAAGTTCTATATTTTGTTCGTACAAAAGGACGCAAGGCTCCCAACTTTCTGCGTTCACTTAGGGATTTCTGCGTACTTTATCATATACGTCGCGCTGACAACGTGACGTCTGATATACACATAAATACCCCCCATACCCAAATGACACCAAGTACCTGGACCTATGTATAACAAGACTGAAACATTTCAGTTGCTGCGTTGCTACAAATGCCATCGCTCAATGCATTACTAAAAACAGGAGCTATATTACTGAAAAATATTACAAGAGCACACTAATCTCTCGATCCTTTCTGATGGTCATAAACTAAACATCTCCCTTTGCTTTGAAAACACGTTCAATACCAGTGGCCCCAATGATACCCCAAGCACATATGTTGTCACTGCAAATAATGTGAACTCACGAGCACAGGAGACGCGAAACATCAACTCACGACTGTTCCTGGCCATCCACCGAATCATTACACTCCATTATTCAGTATAATACATCGAACAACTGACATTCCATCCGCTGTAAATACGGCAGTTTATCGGCACCATCCCAAAATCTCACATCTCGTACAAATTCATTTGCCATGCATGATGCTATCGGATTATATGGACAGACAATACCTGACCTTCGAAAAAAACACTGGAGAATTCGGGCATCAATCCAGTCGCTACTTTAGACGTCTATCTCCTCCTTCTTTCGAGGGTGAGTTGTGAGTGAGCAATATTTTTTTTTCCATCAACACCCCTCCTCAGGTTGAGGACAGAAGACCCGTTAGACTGCCACATTAACCATTACATTTATTATGCTGCACAGAGACGGAACCTTCCCTTCCTCTTCACACTTGTTTCAATCTTCTCACATCGAAGCGCTGATGTTGAATTTCACAACCACGGTTTAGTTCCCAAATAACTGAGCTGATGAAAACAGGACTAAACCAAGGCCGGGATGCTACATCTAATGACCCATTCAAGCACCTATTGTCAGTTATTAAAGCTAAAATACTTTCAAATGTCTTAACTTACTAATATATAATCTCACACTCGACGGCAATAAAAAAAGGAAGGCATCCCGCCGCTGCAGCAGATTAACAGAGCAGAGGCTGACTGTACAGAAACGACGCAATCAAATGCCAGGTCAAACGCTTTAAATATGTGTTTAAGAGGATTAAAGCGAGAGCAGAAAAGTGAAAAACTGGTCAAGCTAAATCTCTCGCCCCTCTCATGAATGTGTGAAAAATCCAGGACTTCAATGTAAATGTCATCGGGTGAGAACAGTAGCAGTGAAAAAAGTTCTGAAGGAAGTTTGATCCATCTTCATTGCTACAAAAATGGTGTGATATATGTGAAATATGGCGGAACGCCAACACAAGCAACACACAGGCTGAAAAATGTGTGAAACTTGCGAGAAACTTCCGAGTGACACCTAACACTCAATGTCCCTAAAAAAACACTCTAAAATAAAGACATACATCTGTGGGGTTGAAAAGTGAGCTATAAAATACTCCAGTTTTTAATTTGAAGTCGAAAAGGTGAACACAGTAGAAGTTTCTGTTCAAGGAGTTACTACCGGTAGGCGACAAATTCACACGCTTCTTGAAAAGTCTCAACTTCCCACAGTTAAAAACGCGAAAACAATAACATTAGAGTCATAATACAGAAAATAACATGCACCTGCCAAAATGAAACCTACGAATTTCCGCGCATGATTTTGCAGTTGGAGTTAGAAAAATCCCATACTGCGGTGCAAATTTAACTTTTTATCTTGCTTGCACTATTAGCTGGAAATTCGAGACCACTCAACACATTTCATAATAAAGCTGAATATAATTTCACAAATTAGAATAAGCTTATACACGTGACACTGCCTATTTCAAGTGGATAGAACAAGGGTCGCTAAAAGAACCAACGCGTTTATGTTTGTCCGTGGCACGTACGGCAAAATGATATTTGTTTCCTTCCTGAAACTGGGTCAAAGTACAGGCCATTGGTAGCGCAAGGGCTTTGACGTCTCCCACCTATAACAAAAAAAAAAAACGATTTTGGCACTGATTTTGGCATTGAACACTGTCTTAATGTTCAAACCATGTAACTTCTTCAGACACAAATAGGTGTCTCCCAACTATTTTACGATCTGCAAATAATTTAGTTTATATTTATACATTCCTTATAATGAGCGTACTATGCGTGTTCGAGCTTCGCAGTAAACTGTTGCGATTGTTGTGGCTGAACTTCCTACAAACTTAAACATGTCCTGGATAAGAACACGACTGTTCCACCTGAAGGCTAGAAACAAACACAACCCAACACTCTACCAGTAAGCTTTTTACACGCAAAAAAAAAAACCAGCCAGGCAAAAATCACCACAATCCCTCTCCCCGCTCCGCTTTATGCCAGCGTGGTACCTTTTTCCACAGGTTGGGTGACGGCATGGCACTGCTCTCCTGGTACGCGAATAGCTGATAAGCGCTGATCTCGTCCGTCTCTTCCGACATCGTCATGTTCCATGACAACACTATTCCTGTGGCAACACAAACCCACCAACCATTTACTCAGCTCATGGAGATTTCACTTGTCTTTCTCCCTCTCCCTATCTCTTCCCTCTCCCCTACCGTCTCTCTCCCTCTCTCTTTTTTTCCTATCTGTGCAGTATTAAATCTCAGTTTTTGCACTTGCTTGTGTGTTTGTTTGGTGTTTAACGTCCCGTTCAGCAGCTATGGAGGCCACAGTGAGACGCAATTACTTAAGAAACAAGTCTGGAAAAGGAGGCAAGAATGAGAAGACAGTGAAATAAGTGCTTGAAAGAAAGAAATTCCAGTGAGTCAACTCTTGCGACATGCGCCGGACAGACAGCAGCGGGTGTGCTTGTCAGAGAGCGTGTGTGCGCCCTGGGAGGTGTTCCGTTTGTGGTAGGTTAAACATCACAGTTGGACACACGATACTACGGCTATACCTTTGAGTGTAATGTTACAAAGTTACAATATTTCTTAGATAACAATAAATTATTAAGTGAATCTCAGTATGGTTTCTAAGAAAAGAGGTCAACAGATATTGCTTTACTTGAACTTATTGAAGAAATTTATGAAGCCTTAGATAAAAAGAAGTGTATTATAGGTGTATTCATTGACCTTCATAAGGCATTCGATAATCTTGATCATAATATTTTCTGGGCAAAATTGTATCATTATGGTTTTAGAGGAAATGCGATAAATTGGTTAAAAAGTTATCTAACAGGTAGAAAACAGTTTGTACAGGTGAACAATGTTAGATCTTGTTTTCTGAATATTATATGTGGTGTTCCTCAGGGGTCAATTTTACGCCCTAAACTTTTATTATATACATGAATGATATTTGCAATGTATCAAATATTTTGTGTTTTATTCTGTTTGCAGATGATCCGAATGTATTTAAAAGTGGGTCTAACTTGTATAAATTAGTTGACACTATTACATTTGAGTTAGAGAAGTTACAAATTTCGTTCAGTTGAAACAAACAGTCTTTAAATGTGTCAAAAACCAATTTTATGATTTTTGGAAATTTCCACAATACGGGTATAAATATCAAGATATCAAATATCAAGATTTATATAAATGGACATAAAATTTAAAAGGTAACCTCGACTAAATTTTTGGAAGTGATTATTGATTCAAATTTAAATTGGCATGAGCAGATATGTCGAGTGTCTGACAAATTATCGAAAAGTTAAGCAATTTCGTACAAGGTTCGTCATGTATTGGATAAATGGTCTTTAATCATAATTTATAATTCTCTATTTTTTCCTTATCTGAGTTACTGTTGTGAAATTCGGGGCAACACTTATGAAACTAAACTGAAATGATTATTTCTAAATTAAAAGTGAGCAGCAAGAATTATCAACAATGTCGATGATCAAAGCCATACACATGGCCTTTTCATTGAATATAATATAGTCAAGTTTTCTGAACTTATAAAATAGAAATCTGCGTGCATAACGTACAGAGCGTACCATATTTTCACTATCATTGAATGTTACAGCCTTTTTTCCCCCAAGTAGGTAATTGCACAGACTCATATTGTACAAGACAGCAAAATACGTTTAAGACAAACTTTGTGAGAACAACCATGAAAGCAAAATTTTTATCTGCTTCCGGTGTTATAATTTGGAATGAGTTACCTCAAAATATACGATCTAGTGTTAGCATGTATGCATTTCAAAAAATTATCAAACAGTATTATATTAACACGTACAAAAGTATTTAATTATTCCAAACAGTATTGCAAGTTTTCAGGTACTATAGTTATTTTCATTAATGTTATTAACCTCCAGGCAAGCATTTATATAAGATTTAATCTAGTTTTAATTTGTAGCTAAACCATCAATGTATTTTTTATCTTATGGTGATGTCCTGTTTCTCACTGGTTACTTCATAATCAAAGGTCATGTGTGGTGGCCACGTGAGAGGGATGGAATCTCTAATTGTATATACATTCTTTGTTCCATCTTTTGATGTTATAGTTTGTTTTTAACAAAATCAACAGGCTTGCTCTCGAATAAGTTTTAAATTCTAGCAACGCCTTTCTGGTCTATCCATGTAATATACTCATTTAATTTCTGTATTTCTATACTTTAGTTTCATGTTCTATCAAATTGTTACTTCTGTTTATTATGTGTTCGACTGGAATAAATAAAGTAGCGCAAAGTTGATCTTATCCACTTTTTTAAACAGTCAACAACAGACTTCAATATGAAGCTATTTTGTTTGTGTCTTTTTCAACGAAACTTAAAGATGGCCTACCCTGATTAACCCTGGATATTTTTAATTGTGGCTTGGGCGGAAGTTGCTTCATGTGGGGCCCCGACGCCTGACTTGTGGGCTGCGGAGGTAGCGGCGCGGGGTGCTGCTTGGCCTGCAACGCAATCACACCACATACTCTTCATCACCGCTCAACAGTGCTGTTGTATCAGGTACATCATGCAACACTGCATCATGATCAGGGAGGCTAAACGAATCGTTTTCCTGATTTTTTCCGAAACACTTTTTCTTTCCCGACTTTTTAGACTTCCTTACCGGTGGAGACTCTGATGATGATAAATTTTATTCACTGATGATTTGATCACCTTAAAGGGCAACTTAAACATCAAGTCGGAACAGTCTTATCAGAGGCAGTAAAACTGTAAGGTTCCAATTTAGCCAGTTTGTTTGGATATCTATTGTTTAAAATCACTTACCCGGTGCGAGTAGGTACGGGTAGGGAGGGCTTGCGTTACAATAATAATCTGACACCAACTGTGGGCATGATCTGTATTCACTACACGCAGCGTTGCAGCGAAGAAAATCATCCAATTCTGAGGCTACCGCATATTACTGGGGCCCCGTATTCACGCACGTCACACGAGAACAAGCGCACCGGAAGGGGGGAACTACGTACCGGAGCGGGCGTAGTCACTGTCGTGATGACAATGTCGGGTGAAGGAGAGCGCTCGGCAGCAGCCGAAGCTTTCCGCTTCTCCGGCGACGGATTCCTCCGCGCCCCCGTCCGCTTCCGGGCTGTAGTCTTGGTCGGCTAAAAACAAACAAGTTATTTTTTGCACTGCTTTATGGGCCACTCTCGTACTGGGACCTAACCCCGTTTCAAGATCGACAATTCTCTCATCAAGAGCAATTCTGAATGTTGTTTGTTTCTGCAGAAATTTCTACAGAACAATACATTCAAATAATGTAATTGCGATAACTCAGATTACTAACGTTGCTGAATGCTACGTAGAGGGCACAAATATCTACCAACGTTCTCACTGGATTCTTTTAACACCTCTTAAAAATGCCGCTTTTTTGTAAAATTGATTACTCTTGAAACTGCACAAACAATGAACTTTATAGCAAAAGCTTGTATGATTACCGCTTGAGAATTGAGTTCAGGTGTGCATATAACATCAGGCGAGGCAGTTCTGTCGGGTGAAGGGTTTTTGCGCGGGGCGGTCCGTTTCCTCGCAGTGGTTTTGACCGGCTACAAAGCAAAGAGACATCAACACATCAAGAACTGCTCTAATGTGACGTGACCGTGTCACGTTCATATGGTTTTATTCTGATTTGTTATTTCAATGTCTGTCTACATGGATTACCACTCCATGAACTACCAAAACAAACTAATGTGCCGATGATTGTAAGTGTACTGTTAAAACTACCGAAACGCAAAAATAAGTCGTAATAAATTTTAAAAAAATAAATGCATTTTGTTGCAGAAAAATGAAACAAAACGCGTCCTGCGTGTCGCAAAATGCATTTGGCAGGCCGCAATAAATCGCCGCAATAAATTTTACATACACTGTAACTTGCCTGAGTGTTATGCAACATATTGTCTTTTGATGTTTTGCATTGTGTTCTGTCGTTATCGCATCGACTAATCCCCAGTAATTTTGTTTGCATACAAGAAGAACTGTGTGGGATAGCATGATGCCAGCAGTATTTAAATATTACATGCTGTTTTACAGTGTGCATGGCCATTTATTTTCGGGACTGAGGATTGCACCTTTTATTTTCTATAAGGGTGTAAAATGTATCTGTAAGGTTTCTCATGAGTTTATTTGGAGCAAACGATCCACTTTTTTCAAGTTAGTTAAATGATTTTTTAGCGACAGGACCGACACTTACAGGGTTACATGGTGTCAGTTCCTGTCAGTAACTAAAAAACAATAGTATCACAGTTAAAATAAAGGTCAGCTAAACGATAATAAAATTCTAGAAGTACCGAAACAAGTTGGTTTAGAGATCGGTAGTCTATCAAACTATGTTTCACTGTATAAAGTTCATGACACCTGATACATTCGGGTGCAGATTCGCCTGTTAAAAGATGTTTATGACTCACATATAATGCCCTATTCTTGCCCTGTGTATAACCATATTGCCCGTAACCGTTTACGCCCAACAACAGGATTGGTTTCAAACAGCTTGATATTCCTTCGCTGTTCCATATTTAAAGTCTGAGTATGGGATAAGGAAGTCAAGAGCAGTTCTGGTTTCGCGGCTTGGCCACTCATATCTCGTTACCTCGACTTCCTACCTGACTTGGAACCCAACATAAAATTACTTTACCACTCTGTATGTGTTTTTCTAGAAGTTTTAGGTCTAAAACGTACGATAATTTGATATTTTCAAGCGCCTGTAGTACCGACAGAGAATCAACACAGATCACGAACTTTTTGTAAAGGTTAATTTTGATGATCTATGTAGCTAGCAATGGGGTTCTGATTTCTGTAGAGAATACTGATGACACATCCGGCAGTCTTGTTTTCAGGATATTGTACCTTTTATCCTGTTTGATTGATTGATTGATTGATTTGTTTAACGACACCGGCAACCCGTTAGGGTCATATTGTGTCGGTTCTGTTGCTATAGGAAGACTTCTATCCTGTAGAGAATATTGGTGACACATCCGGGAGTCTTGTTTTCAGAATATTGTACCTTTTATCCTGTAGAGAACATTGATGGCACATCCGGAAGTCTTGTTTTCAGGATATTGTACCTTTTATCCCGTAGAGAATATTGATAACACATCCGGGAGTCTTGTTTTCAGGATATTGTACCTTTTATCCTGTAGAGAATATTGATGACATATCCGGGAGTCTTTTTTTCAGGATATTGTACTTTTTATCCTGTAGTGAATATTGATAACACATCCGGGAGTCTTGTTTTCAGGATATTGTACCTTTTATCCTGTAGAGAATATTGACGACACATCCGGGAGTTGGTAGTTACAAATAGGATTTACCGCAATGTTTTTTTGCCAACCTCCACCCCCACCCCGATCCCCGCATCATCTAATGTAGGTGCGACTCTAAGCGCAACTTTAACCCTTTTAGCCACCGTTACGGTAATAATCGGTACCCTAAGTGTAGTTATAGCTATAATATCTACACTGTCTTCGTAAATTCCCATCGACCAAAAAGCACTAGCAAAGCATCCTTCATAATTGTTCAACAGATGCCTCACCTCAGAGGGCGGAAGAGGGAGGGGGCATTTTGTTGCCAAAATGGTGAGCTGCCTGGCATGACAGAAAACCCACATTATCATAGAAAATTACTTCCAGGTACTGCAAACATTGCTAACCGTTATATAATTACTCCCATATATGGAACAGCTTGGCAACCCAATGAAAAATGTGCAAGGACATTGTGACCAGCTGTGATCTAGTAAATCACATATCAACAGGCTTGCATGGTCGCCAAAAGTGGTTGTCATACTGTTAAACCGGATCACGAAAATTCGCACAAATTTATAAAGGAATCAGGTCAAACTGTGGGCGAAGCGTTTCGAAAATTGGCTACTAAATATTTTTAATTGATTGATTGATTGATTTGTTTAACGACACCGGCAACCCGTTAGGGTCATATTGTGTCGGTTCTGTTGCTATAGGAAGACTCAGTTGAAACTAAAATCAATTAATCATACATAACAAGTAGTGTATATTCTAAAACCAACTAAGTTCAATTTAAAACTTACTGTACAAGTGTATTTCTTTCAGAAAAGAAATTATTTTCCTTGGTGCTACCTTTGTAAAAAGGTCTTTCATGGAATTCACACTGTAGTAGCGTGAACGAATGTTCTGAAAATCTACGCAATTGAGTAGAATATGTTTTACAGTCAAACGTTCTTGACAACCAATACATTCTGGAGGCGCTTCGCCTCTCAAAAGATATCCGTGGGTGATGTATGTATGCCCGATTCGAGCTCTATGTATGACTGTTTTGTCTCGAATATTGTCAAGAGCTAGCTGTTTTTGTCCAACTGTTGGTTGGATTTGAAAGAGTTTGTTATTTCTTTGTTCGTTCCACCTTTGTTGCCAAAGGTTTTTTTACATAACTTGAGATATGGGGTTTTAAGTCGGAGTATGGTATGAGAAGGTCGGATATGTTGAAGTTTAGCGCCTCTTTTGCTGCCTGGTCCGCAGCTTCATTACCCGATATGCCGACGTGGCTCGGCACCCAGCAAAACACTAGGGATTTGCCTTGTTTGATTACCCGTTCATAACGTTCTATTAGGTCTAAAATCATTGTATTCGACACTTGCAGATTTTCTAGTGATAGTAAGACCGATAGGGAATCGACACAGATAACAAATTTTTTGTACCTACTAATCTTGACGATTTCCATGGCTAGTTGGAGTGCCCGAACCTCCGCGGAGAAGATGGAGGAGCCATTTGGTAATCTTGTTGTCAGGGTATTTGATTTTGTAACTATTGAGGCAGCAACTTTGTTATCGAATTTAGATCCGTCGGTGTATATGAAATGATGGTGAAGGTAGGTTTCCTTTATCTCAGCAAACCTAACTTTGAACTCTTCAGCAATTGTTGCGTCTGTGGAAAAGTTTGCCAGAGTTTTGAGTATGGTTGGCCTTCGTATTTTCCATGTTGGGTATTTCGAAACTTTTAAGCTTGCAATTTGCTCGACTTTGATTCCAGCATTGTTAAAGTGGTTACGGATTCTAGTGCCAAAGGGTACGATAACCCTAGGGCGTGTGTTTAGGATTTCTGAATGATCTTTTTCGAACACTGCCTTATGGGTGGGGTTTTCTTTATTTGCGTATAGTTTAACTGCATATTGCATTGAGAGTTTGATTCGTTGGATATCTAATGGTTGTTCATTTGATTCAACCTGAAGGCTTTCCGCAGGTGACGTTCTGAAAGCGTTAAGGCAGAGGCGAAGGCCTTGGTTTTGTATTGGGTTCAACATCTTCAAGTACGAAGGCCTGGCTGATCCGTAGACGATGCTACCATAATCTATTCTAGATCTTATTAATGATCTATACAGTTTTAATTTGGTACTGGTATCTGCTCCCCAGTCTTGAGCGGAGACGACTCGCAGCAGGTTGAGTGCCTTTTGGCATTTCCTCTTCAGCTCTTTTATGTGGGGAATAAAATTTAGCTTCGAGTCCAGAATTAGACCAAGGAATTTGTTTTCCTTCACTACAGGTATCTGAGTGTTTGATAAATATAAAATAGGATCGTCGTGTGGCTTTCGCTTGTTGCAAAAGTGCATGCAAACTGTTTTGCTTTGAGAAAATTTGAAACCATTTTGATCAGCCCATTTTTGAAGAGAGTTTATATTTTGCTGGAGGCGACGCTCGATCAGATTCATATTCTTACCCCTTGCAGACATAGCAAAATCGTCTACAAAGAGTGAGCTGTCTATTCCCTGTTTAGTTGCACCTTTGATACTATTGATTTTGATTAGAAACAACAGAATTGATAGAATACAGCCTTGAGGATAGCCCTCATCTTGCTCAAAATAATCAGAGAAAATAGAACCGATACTGACTTTAAACCGCCTGTCATTTAAAAACGCTTGAATGAATTCAGGAAGGCGACTTCGTATACCAAGGTCGTAGAGGTCTTGCATAACCCCGTGTTTCCAAGCCGTGTCGTAGGCTTTTTCTGAATCGAAGAAAACTGACGACATGTTCGTTATTAATAAAACCTTCTCTTATAAATGATTCGAGTCTAACCAGGTGATCTATGGTACTTCTTTCTTTTCTAAAGCCGCTTTGGATGTCGGTAAGCAGATGGTTATTTTAAATATTTTTAAATGCAGTTCTTGGACAAGTTCGAAGAGTATTTGATTAACATTAGCAAAGTAAAGGAATGGATAAAATCATAGGGGATGACTTCAATCTCCATGTTCAAAAGGTACAAGATTTCATATCAAGCGATTCAATCCCTAATTGACTCACGCAGTCTGGTTCAGCTTGTAAACTGACCTACTTACTCAAGCGGTCATACATTGGATATTGTGATTGTGTCAAAATCAATCTCTGTTCCTGAGGTTGCAAGTGTTTCTGACCTCTGCATTTCACTGGTTACATTTGACATCAGCATCAGTAAACCAGGTGCATTACGTAAATCGGAATCAACAGCATAAATCATGATGAATTCAAGGCAGATATTACCACACTCAAAGTCGAAGACCATTCTGACATCACAGTTGCTGTCGAACCCGAATGTCTCGCAGATAGTAGACAAGCATGCACCCGAGATAAGTAAGGATATAATTTTACGACCTAATTCGCAGTGGTATACAACCAACATCCGGCGAGCAAAGGTAACTAGATGCAGACTGGAACGTCGCTACAATCCAACGAATTCTAAAGAAGCTAGTTTAGCTTATCGTGCTCAGTGCACCTTTTTGTCTTATCTAAGTAATGACGCAAAAACAAGAGTTCCATTTAAATCCTGTTCCTGAATGCGGCCGTGATCAGAAGAAACCCTTTAATCTCACTAAAGAGATTCTTAACTGGAATAAACCCACTAGTTATCCTCCAATGTACCCGAAGAGTCCCTGTGCGCGGTTTTGTGTGATTTCTTCATCGACAAAATTGTTAAGATACGAATAGCATATCCTACGATGTACACGAAACCGTAGTTCAAAATTTGAGTGATACTCTTGCTGCCGACACGAACTTCAGCTCCCTTACAGCGCTTTCCCTTACTGATGAAGATGAATTTCGTAGTATTATTATGAAAGCCCCAACATCGTCATCCCTTTTAGATCCCATTCGTACATCCCTTTTGAAAGAGTGAATTTGTTCCCATTCTTACCGCACTTGTCAACATGTCCCTCTCTAACTCTGAAGTCCCCGTGAACCTAAAACAAGCTTTTGTCGTCCCCCTCCTCAAAAGGGCAAATTTAGATCCCAATACCTTGAAAAATTATCGGCCCATATCTAATTTGAGCTCTCTGTCCAAGCTGGTTGAGCGCGTCATTGCTAAACTGTTAAACGACCATCTAAACACCCACTCACTATAGGATAAATATCAAAGTGCCTGTAGCATGTTCCACTCAACAGAAACTGCACTGTTACGCGTGCATAGCGACATCATGATTCGCTCAATGGCAGGAAAATGGTGGTGCTAGCACTTCTGGATACGAGTGCAGATTTCCACGCCATCGACCACTCAGTGCTTTTCAACAGTTAAACACATAACCGGAGAAGCTCTGCTTTGGATAAAATCACATCTGGAGAATAGATCTCAGAAAGTTATTATTGATGGAAGGTTTTTCGAACCCACACCAGTGCCTTTCGGTGTGCCACAAGGGTCAGTCCTTGAACCCATTCTCTGCTCAATGTACGTCTCTCCCCTCAGCGATATTGCATCAAAGCATGGTATTGGATACCAATTCTATGCTGATGACAGCC
The DNA here is from genome assembly GCA_949752745.1 of Protula sp. h YS-2021. Taxonomy (NCBI): domain Eukaryota; kingdom Metazoa; phylum Annelida; class Polychaeta; order Sabellida; family Serpulidae; genus Protula; species Protula sp. h YS-2021. The sequence goes on from OX457028.1 coordinate 27,857,708, forward strand.
AGATTTACATCTCCTTCAGCCCAGACCAGGATCCATCGCCGATTCTTAACAAGTGTATAGGTGAAATTCGTGTTTGGTTTTCCAGTAGTTTTCTACGGCTAAATGATGACAAAACTGAGATCATACTTTTTGGCTCTAGTCATAATTTACGTAAGGTTCCTAACCTTTCTCTTAAAGTAGGAAGTAGTATTGTCTCTTCAATTAACTGTGTTAGAAACTTAGGAGCTTATTTAGATTCTAATGCTAATTATGGAGCGTTTTATTGATGAAAAGATAAAAAGCTGCTCATTTTATCTTAGTAATATTAGACGCATTCGTCTATCTCTTACCCAAGATGCGACTAAACTTTTAGTTCATACATACGTTATCTCTAGAATTGACTATGATAACAGTTTGCTGCTGGGTGTTTATTCTACTCTAGTCAAACGACTACAAATTGTTCAAAATAGTGCAGCCAGACTATTTTTTAACAAACCACATAGTGCTCATGCAACTCCACTACTCCATGAATTACACTGGCTACCTGTGATTAAACGAATAGAATTTAAAGTTTTAGTTATTGCTTTTAATCGTTTGAATGGAACCGCCCCAGAATATCTCAGAGAATTAGTTGTACCAGATGAGCCTTCAAGATCATTGAGATCAAGCGATGCTGGACTTTTGAATGCTCCAAGATTGAGTAATAAGTTTGGTTTAAGATCATTTGAATGTGCAACGCCTCGGTTATGGAAGTCTGCTACTTGATATTCGTACTTGTGATAATTAATGTTTTCTTCAAAAGTCGCCTAAAAACTTATTTTTTCATGAGTTTTATGGTTAATGTTTATTAATATCTAGTCACGTTTATTTTACCTGTTTTTAGTATGTCTAGCGAGTTATATATTGCTTTGATTAAATATTATACATTTATATGTTGTTATGCGCTTTGAGCTTGTCTAAGAAAAGGCGCAATATAAGTTCAATAAATAATAATAATAATAACAGCCGTGCAAAATTAGAAAGTAACCCAATCAAAATTGGGGAAAAGAAGCTTTTTGAAAGCTGGGATGCCAAAAAATAATAAAATGCCCCCCCCCCCCCCCCCATTTCGCCAATTTTTGTCGGATAGCCAAGTAAATTTTCAAGAGGGGCCTACCTCCAAAATATTCTCACAATTTTTTTAAATCTTATCCATATTGTAGGGGAGGGGGGAAGAAGCATTTTGAAAATTAACAGGTGCCCCACATTTAGCCAATTTTTTGGCGGATCGCCAAAAAAGTAAATTTTCAAGAGAGCCTTACTTAGAAAACATTGGAAAATTGGAAAGGAATCGAATAAAAATTATGAGAGAAGAAGCAAAAATTGGATGTCAAAAAAATTTAAAATGACCTCTATTTGGCCAATTTCTGGCGGAGCGCCAAAGAGTAATTTTTCAACAAAGTCCTTCCTAGAGAACATTCACACAAAATTTAAAAGGAATCCGATCAAAACTATGGGAGAAGAAGCATTTTAAATAAAAGTTTACACAAGTACATACGTAAACACCTACATACACCGCTGGCTACCCCTCTATTGATGTGATAAGACCAGCCCGACCAAGTGGGCTGGTCTAAAAAGTTTTCGGCACGAAAACAAACAGAATCTTTCGGACCTACGAAGCAACATTTCCACCAAGTAAATGCGTACGCATGTGTGTATATATGTACATATACGGATGTGCATGTAAACAAAACTGACATATTTTTGCTTAATTAAATAATCATTCAAATTTAAAGTAAATAATATGTAACTCGTCCACGCATTACTCATCAGTCGCATTGATTACTGTAATGGTTTATTAATCAATCCCCCGAAAAAAAAACAAATAGCTACACTGCAGCGTCCCAAACTACGCCGCTCGTTTTATACTTCGTTCCAATACAGAACCCGTCAACAATAACCTCGTTGTTCTTCATTGGTTGCCGATTAAGTAGCGTACTAGGTTTAAGATCGCTCTTCTAAGACACAAAAGCCTCAAATGGTACAGCACCTAAATATATCTGCGAGATGCTTTCCACCCCCGCCCCCACCACTGGCCGCATGTGAAGTCGTCTGATCACTGTCTACTTGGAGAAAATCGATGGATAACATTTTCCAAAATTATTTGTGCATGTATAAGAAAAAATGTGTATGAACTCTTTACGATGAAAGATACTTTGTGCACACTGATGATAGAGTGCTTTTGATACCTTTTATCTTTTATAATTATCTTTATTTACTATGTGCTCTGTGATTTTAAGATGAAAGATGCCTTGTTCATAACGATTACAGAGTGCTTTTGACACCTTTTATTGTTAATGATAATCCTTATTTACTCTGTGATGTTGAGATATCAGGTTCCTCTGCTTTTCAATGGTGCTTAAGTACCTCTCATTGAGATGAACTGTAATTATTGTCACGAAGATTCAATTGCAATTAAAATATAACAATGACGAGTACCATCATTTGCAATTCTGTCATCAAATCTTGATGCTACTAGTGTTTAACTTTTGAACAATCTTAAAGAACCAAATGTTAACAGGGGAAAAATTGTTCCTGGTGTTTGACTTATGAACAATTTTAAAGAAATGTAACTATCGTTAAGTGCATTTGTGGTGTGTAGAATAATTCACTCACACTGGCATACTGGCACTCACACTCTAACTGGGCGAACTGTGTGTGCAAATCAATTTACAATTTAAACTTTGAATTTGTCAGTGAAGAATACTTAGTTGTACGTTTTGCTAAATTGTTTAAATTACGATTTACAACTTTGGATATAGTAGCATTTGACGTTCGTGCCACTTAAACTGCTAAACTGCTTTTAATAAATGTGACATTGGTTGTAGTCGGACTTTTTTCTGCTTTGCTACTTCGCTACATCAATAAAAATTAATTCTTACAACAAAAAAGTGACCTAAACTGAAATATCTTGCCTGAATTTTTTCAATTTTTTACTACCGAGTTTGAAAAAAATTGATGTAGAGTTTGTAAGGCGTGGTGCCGAATCTGCTGGTGCCGAGTCTGTTTGGTTCCGAAATGTCCAAAGACCTTCCAAAATGCAGCCCCAAAAATTGCGGAATGAGCTCAAAATTAATAGCAGACTGGAAAGGGCCAGTTTCCTTTAAAAACTACTAAAGACTCATCTTTTTAGGATGGCGTCCTATTAGTATGTTTATCTTACTGCGTATTATTTTTCGTTCAAATGATTTCATTTTTTAGCACTACTAGTAGAATTGTTTGCACTTAGGGTTTAGCCATTGTAAGCACGGTAAAAATGCAATATAATAATATGATACTAAGTCAGGTATCTGGGTGCTGCGAAACCAAGAGAACTGTTAATTTATATCTGCGTATTGGAATAAATGTGGTGTAATCAGTTGTGACGTCTTGTGTTTGAAGAAAATCAAAAACTGTCAAAACAAGTTATATAGGTAGAGTTGTTCATGGAAATAAATATAAACTTGGTAATACAATAAATGATTGGTGGAAATTAGGTACTTGTTCTGGCCTCACCTGAGAATTCGCCACTTGCGGGCTGGGAGTAACTTGGGCCGGCTGCAGCGGAACTTGCTTCTGAAGTAACACAGGTGTGCTCGGAATACTACTGTTGTTGAGTAATACTTGTCCCTGGAAATCAACACATGTCCAATGATTATAAGAAAACTTTCAAATATATCGTTTTGCAATCAGTTTGAGTAAGGACATTTCAACTGCCGAACTTCCTCTCTGATACGGCCACTAGGTGAAATCCTTCCTGACTTGTGGCACACATCACACAATCTGAATCTCAAAATCAATTATGAAATCAACAAGACAATCGTAGATTGCACATCCAACGCCGCGCTCATCTACACTATGTATGTTTTCTTCCCTTAAGGTATAGTAAACGATGAATAGTTCCAAAGATATATGGAGTAAATAAAGACAATTACAACAAGTATTTTCTTCGTTTGCATGCTTACGCCTTGCTTTGTTCGCAATTAACCTGACGTTGCACAATTACACTTTATATATTTTCAGGCTGTAGAGTTTTATTGGTCTACGGTGACTAGTAACAAAGATTCAGCCTGAACAAATTTGTCTGAAAAAACAACAAAGTCGAAATTGTGAAATATCGCCAAAATTACACTTTTTGAAGAAATCGAAAAATAACCTAATTTTGTACAACTACACGTTACCTACTTTCTACCTGTACGGTTTTATTGGTCTACGGTGAATAGTAACAAAGTACAACCTAACTAGGGGCGGGGGATAAAAATCTTGAAACAAACACCTTTTTCATCAAAATAATTCCCTTTCAGTGTATTTCCTTTTAACCCCAGCCACTACGTCCACGTGTTCCTCACATTCAATTCAAAAGCATCAAACATAATAACTTTTAAACGGTAATAACCACTCACCGGTGTAGTTACCGCGCTTGGTACCAGCACAGCGTTACCCGCGGGCCCGGTTTGGAGGAAGTACGTGCCTGGACGCACGGCCCCAGGCACTCCTGTGTGATTCAGTACTGTGGCAGTCGGTTGCGAGGTAACAGTGGTTGTCGGCGTGTGACTAGCCTTGCAGACAAAAACACGCAATTTTAAGGAAAACAGGACTAGAAGAATTGATATCCATATACCAGTTACCACAAAAATCACATGCCAAGCAAATGTTACAAAAAATATAGTTTTTTAATTCACGCTTTTATCTTTAATCAGCTGTTACAACTTTAAATGCCGATGCTCAACATAAATAAAGTAGAAACTGTAATTACTCGTTTCATCATGCTCACTGACCTCAAACAAGAACGACCTTATTTTTTCGGCGAACGTTATTAGATTCACCAAAATAATGCAAATTATTTTTCTACTTCTGCGACAACAGCACAAATAATCTGAAAATACCGAACGAGGAAAACTAACGAGGGAGAAAATGATTTTAAATTATGTAGCGTTCGTGCAGCACAAGACATAAAAATCATGGCATTTTTGCAATTCCCGTTTAATAGCCAATTGGCATGTATTTTATCTGCAAAACACGCAATTCATATCCGTTAAAAACATAACCATAAAACCTACACTAGCATAATGACAGACAACAAGTTTGTTAACTTAAAATTTTGCAACACACCACTACAATCAAGGAAACCGACCAACAAATGTAGCCGGATTTGCAAATTTAACTTTTTCACACCGAGTCAAAGTGATTCACTGAGCTGTTTTTGTCTGCAGGTCAAGTTTTTCTAAACCGAAGAAAAAAAGTAATAAATAGGCAAGTTTTGAGGTTTATAATAAAATTGCTTTCCTTCGAAAGGGAACGGATTATCAATATTTTCGCCAAGTTATACCACAAACCCTTGCTACGATGCTACTCGTTGAGTCTATTAGACGCTTTGCAGCGCCCCTAGCGGACGAGCCACAATCAGAAGAAATGTCACATGCAAACTTTCCAGACCAGTCGCTGAAAAGCCGAAAAATTTCTGACTGAATCAATTACAGAAGTGTAAGATATTCTATTTGTCTTGGGAACTATATATTCTCCTACGCGATGTTATATAACACCACTAGTTAATCACAGCCGAAACAAACTTCCATGTAAACACTTTAATCGCCAGGTCCATATTTATAACGTTATTATTATTTTTACAAATTTAGTATACCCGTTAAAAGAAAACAAACAGATACCATAAATTGAACCGGAATTTTTTTTACATTGGTATTGTTTAAAACCTTTTTGTATTGTATTGTTTTGTTCTTTAGATCCCTTTCAACTGCTATGGTTATATCGGGATCCCCCTGCCACATTATACTGAAATAGGGCATTCCAGCCCTCCTTCTAACATTTACATGTGGAGTGCTTCACAGGGTAGCAAGGAGGAGTCCCAATTTTAAAGTCTTAGTTATGACCCGACCGGGGTTTGAACCCAAAACCTTTTTGTCAACTACACATCGCTGGTCCATTTGGACTTTCCTTTCAAAATATCGAGATTTATGTAGTGTTTTATTTACTGAAATAAAACAAAACTGTAGCTCATTTCTTATTTTATTCTCACTCATTTGTTTTCACAGTTAAGCAGTAAAAACACGTTGCTAATGAAATTACGATGCAGGTGCAATATATGGTCTCCAAGGTGGTTAACAAAGGAACAACACACGGTTGGCGAAGTCATAAAATTATAAGGTTTGCAGTTAGCTGCCTTCGGATAAACTTTAACCTTTCGGCATAATTTTAACCGCATCTGCGATAATCTTCCAGGCCAAAATTTGGATCAAATATCACGATATTTCAACAAATTCGCTGCGCTAGATTATCCCCTCCCGTTCCCCCGAATACACATTAGTTTTTAGCAATGAAGAAAAAACAACTCTTGTACATTTCGAGATAGAAAAATACTGGTTACAGACAGCACCCATACTTTCATTCACAAAGTAGCCATTCTTGTAAAAAAGAAAACAACTTAAACTCTTTGTTACAATATATATAGTTAAAAATTCAGCACTTAATTTTCAAATGTAATTTAATGTGTATTTTAATACTGTTAAAAAACTAGATAAATAAGTTAACACTGCTGACGTTTCTTGTGGCATGCCCACTTTGTTTGCGGCGGTTACTGACTGAATGCTTTTGCACTTCCTGTTTTTCTGAGCTCATCGAGATATCAACAGCTCCTATTTTGGTCTCCCGAAGTGATTTCTAATACTCTCAATGCTCGACTAGACATACTTTGATTCCTTAACTGCAATTTCCATAATTAGTTCTAAAACAATAGATCACTGACTTTGCAAAATGAACTGCTTCTGCAACCATTTACCGATATACAGTTTCCCTTCAGTGATCGCATGGCTTGTTTCATGATGGCTTGGGAGAATGGTTTGGAGCTTCGACCAATGTTGGCGCAGCACTCCACACAAGTCTGTTTCTTTTATGAATATTCATGAACTGACTGTCTTCAAAATGTTTGCCACAGACTTTGTAGTTTTTATTCAGTATTTCAGGAGTAACTTTGAATAAATCTGACCTTCGTAAATTCTGTACCCATTGCATAGCTCTGAAAAAATGAATAACGGTTTCTGTGTTTCGACTAAAAAACCGGGCGACGCATTAATTTATGTATTGCTGTTTTTAGAATCATAGTTTTCAGTTTTTGTCTTTTAATCCAATTAATGACCCACATCTGTAATCATAGAAGGAAATACACTGGGTGAGTAGAACAGAAATTCACCGAGTTAAAAAATATTATCTGACGATATTCCCATATTTGTCCCTATTTTGAAATAGTCCAGAAATTGTTTTTAAAAACATAGACTTTACCTTGTTTTGTCTTTGGGAAATCTGTGAAAAGACCAGCTGCTATTGTATTGATCGTTTTTGCAACCGACTGCTGCGCATACCCGACCTCTTTTCTTGGTTGGCAACTTGAAGTTAACATAGTTAACTTGTTATATATATAAAGTCCCAAAAAAGTAACTGAACTTATTAAAATGGTGATGAACTTCGTCAAAATAACGACTAGTGTTTTTGTAAGTATGCCATATGACTCGACCGCAAGGGAGCGCCGCTGTTGCGCAAAAAACGTCGTTTAGGCCGGACGCGACCTACATATGTACAAAATGCTGTCTGACATAACTTCTGCACGCAAAACATACGCGAGCACACAGCCAGCCCAGCGTTGTGCTGTGTGCTGAACACAACAGTATGGTTAATTCCGACATTTTACCTGTGATGTTGGACTTGGCTTCTCATCGTCCTCTGTGAGGTCGACGACAGGTGAGGTGGTTATGGGAGAAGTGCTGCTGGAAGTCTTTCTCTTTTCATTCAGCATCTGCCTGACAGTGGCATTTGAACTGCTCTACAAGTAACATTGACGCTAAGCGGTTAGTGCTCTTTGGTTGGCGTTACTAAATCTAGTTGTTTGAAGACACGTTCAGCCTATCCAAAGCCACATTGTTATCAATATATGAGACACTGCGGTACTTTGAGGCTTGTCTCCAATGCAAGAAACGCCCGACACATTCATTTCCTGGTTGGACAACATTAAACAGAGACACAAGAAAACACTGCAATTCTAAATCTGCTGGATATGTAACTGATTTGGATTTATTGGAAGTGAAAAATAAAGCCATTGAACAGCAAAATAACGAAGCCTATTGTACACTTTAAGTTCCATTGAATATGTCGTCAGTATTATAGTAAATAAAGAAAGAATAGGACGTCCGATTTACTTTGACACTACTATCATTTGTCAAACTCCTGCCTTTTTTTATTACCAAGATTGTTGAATACTCTTCAAAAGTTGCCTTCTAATCTCCAACTTCAGTAAACATAAACTTCATATATTTGAATAATGCGTAGAATTCGCTACCCTACAGTGAAACGAGTCGATTTTAGGGCTGCAACGAGCATGCGAGTGCTCAGGAGCGAGCCGAGTCTTCCTATTACTCGAGTAATTTTTAGTCCTCGGTGTACTCGCGAGTAATTATTGATAAATTTAGTTGAATAAATACCGCATATTGTCTATTTTACTTTCGGAACCAGTTCACACGCATGTAATGTATCTGCCCTGTATGTATCATCAATACCCCTGTTGGCCGGAACTGTAGAATAAGCACACTGCTGCCTGATTCGTGCATGTCATAAATGGCGACTAATCGAATCATCCCCCTTTTCCTTTTCCCCTACTCTTGCTTGTATTTATTCCCCAGTTACTTCTTCAGCTGCTTAAATAATCATTTATTTGCTTAAATAATCCTTTATTTCTTGCTGCGTATACATACTATTGACATATACTTTCCACTTGCCAATTTCTTTCATACAGTGGTACGTTAAAAATCTTTTTTTAGTACTTATTCTGCTGCTAAAATGTTAACGCGACCACTCGACTGATATGAATTGAACGAATGTAAATGATCTCAAATATCATCTGCAGTATCTGGATGACACGCCGCGCGTAATTTAAAATTTGTGTAAAGGAACCTACTATCACACGCAACACGAGAACCAGATGTTTAGATAATGTGGTTTATGTCAGTATTGTTCAGTTTCAGCAGTGCACAACAGTAATTAAAAAAACAGTAATTACAGCATTCTCAGATAATGTAAATAATGAATCAGTAATGTTTCAAGGTAATAATTGTTGGACAATCAAAACTAGAGCGGCCAGTGCACACAAAACATAAGAGTGCAGGCTTATATTACACACTTTCAATCGATACCTACTTAAGTTTCTTGTTTTTGTGAACAAAAACAAATGTCTCCCCGACTAAACCCATGACCCCCCCTCCCCCCAAACTGAAACAAAATATTCATTTCTGCAAACATAACCTTCATTCATTGTAAAAATCTTAAAATAAGCCCAAACAGATGGTGGTCACTAAAACAGATATAAATGAGCATCTTTTTTCATCGGAGTCTGAAAGGTGGTCGCTAAAACGAGTTTTACTGTAGGCCCCTCTTATCCAGATCTGAAGTTGGTCACTATAGCAGTTTTACTGTACGTTACATTTTTATCCGGGTCTGGAAGGTGGTCAAGACAGGCAGGTTTTACCGTACGTCTTTTTACCTGAATGTGGAAGGGGTCACGACAAACGGTTCTTACCTTACATCTTTTTATCCGGGTCTTGAAGGTGGTCGGGATTTTTTTTTGCTAACCATCATCCCCCCCCCCCCCCCGCCCCCCAGCTATTAACTGTAGGTCCGACTATAAACACAACTCTAACCTTTTTACCCAAGGCAACGGTAACAGTCTGTACCCTAAGTGTAGTTATAGCCATGATAGACTGCCTTGTCTTCGCACATTCCCATCGGCCAAATAGCACTAGGAAGGCATTCTTCAGAACTGCGCATCAGAGATGACGCACCTCGGTGGGAGAAGGGGGAGGCATTTCGTAGGCAAAATGGTGAGCTGCTCCTCATAACACCAAGATATCAGACGACCCAATTTAATAGCGAAAAATGCTTCTGCACACAATGCTAATCGATACAGCATGGCTCGTATATATAGCACATCTTGGCAACGTAATCAAGTATGCGGCGAAAAAAAAATCAATAGCTAGAGCTGCTTAGAGCTATAATACGACAATAGCATTCCATGACCTCGTAGATAACGACTCCATCATGCACCGCAACTGACACTGACCCCTGACTGAGTGGCATGTTACGTAACAACCACAGATGAGAAATGCACAAAAAGCTCAATTTCAGTCAATAACAAATAGCAATGGACCGACAATAATGCTGTTACTGTTTTGAAGCTTTCTAAAGAATGCAGGAACACTAGAGAATCTTCGGGAAAATCTTCCGAAATCACCAGCGCAGTTAACACCCATGCATAGAAAACAAAGCAGCCAAAAATGGGGAGGTTGGGGTGGGGGGGGGCTGTTGACGTTATGCACCTTTCTTGATTTTCTATACGAGTTCAATAATGTCTAATAAAACCGTGTGACCTATCCGAGGAATAACTACACCAAATTTAAAGCCGATCCGACTTTCCGATGTCGAGATATTTTGCTTAAGAACAGGTAACTTTTTACCTGTCAAAAGTTGAAACAGTCGTCTGACTGAACCAAGGAATATCCATATAAAATTTTAAGTCGATATGACTTTCCGTTATCGAGATATTATGCATTAAAGATCTGGTTCAAAATATACACATTTTACGCGATGACGTCATACGCCGCTTTCGTTCGTTCTACTCGTGAAAAATATTTAGAGTTTCTTTCGGACCTACCAAGCAATAATCCAAAGTTTCAGCTTTCTCCGGCGTCCAGCAGCTGAGAAATTTCGCACACAAGATTTTTACGCAATGACGTCATACACCCGCCCTAATCACGTGACATGCCAAAAATTGATAGCACAGTCCGGCAGACCCAAGGAATATTCATATAAACTTTGAAGTCGATAGGACTTTCCGTTATCGAGATATTTTGCACACAAGACCTTGTTTATAAAATAAAACATATTTTACGTGATGACGTCATACGCCGCATTCGTTCGTTCTACTCGCGAAAAAATTCTATGGAGTCTTTCGGACCTAACAAGCAACAATCCCACCAAGTTTCAACTTTCTCCGATGTTCAGCAGCTGAGAAACTTGGCACATAAGATTTTTACGTAATGACGTTATGCACCTGCCCTAATCAGGTGACATGCGTAAAAAGTTGACAGAACCGTCCGACTGACCCAAAGAATATCTATATAAAATTTGAAGTCGATAGGACTTTCCGTTATCGAGATATTTTGCACACAAGATCTTGTTTATAATATATACATATTTTACGTGATGACGTCATACGCCGCATTCGTTCGTTCTACTCGCGAAAAAAATATAAAGGGTTTTTCGGACCAACCAAGCAACAATCCCACCAAGTTTCAACTTTCTCCGATGTTCAGCGGCTGAGAAATTTCGCACACAAGATTTTTACGTAATGACGTCATACGCCTGCCTTAATCACCTGACATGCGCTAAAAATTGATAGAACCCGCCGACTGACTCAAGGAATATTGATATAAAATTTGAAGTCGATAGGACTTTCCGTTATCGAGATATTTTGCACACAAGATCTTGTTCAAAATATAAACATATTCTGCGTGATGACGTCATACGCCGCATTCGTTCGTTCTACTCGCAAAAAAAAATCTACAGAGTCTTTCGGACCAACCAAGCAACAATCCCACCAAGTTTCAACTTTCTCCGATGTTCAGCGGCTGAGAAATTTCGCACACAAGATTTTTACGTAATGACGTCATACGCTTGCCCTAATCACGTGACATGCGTCAAAAGTTGACAGAACCGTCCGACCTTACCAAGGAATAATTCGATCAAGTTTGAAGTCGATCCGACGTTTCGTTCTCGAGATATCTTGCACACAACACTTTGTTCACAACAGACTGACACACACACACACACACACACACACAGACACACACACACACGTACACACATACACACACACAGAACGTACAAACACTATATGTCTCCCCTTGGTCGGGGAGACATAATTACGGTGCTGACTACTGCTGCAGTTGCCAAGTTTAAATATCAACATCCAACCTTCATTCATATAGCGAAATCGCCACCCTGCCCTCCGCAAAGAGCAGAAGTCACTGCATTTGAAAAAGCTCCGAATACTTTGTCTACTAACTTCCCACTCATGTATGTCGGCTGGTCTAAGCCATGACCCGCTTATCACCCGTATCCGAATAATCTCAACTGGTGTCGTCTCGCTACGTCCGTTATTTCGTTTAAATATCACTTCTTTTATTTTGATGGCACATTTTTTTAGTCGAATTGTGTAACGCTATCCAAAGCCTCGTTAGTCAGGTTGGTATAATACAAATCTGTAATACTTTTACTGTGCCCCTTTTATGTATAGGATACAGTACGAAGAGGGTCCAAGAGCTCAAATAATGGACAGTTCCGAGGCAACGCCGAGGAACTGTCCATTATTTGAACTCTTGGACTCTCTGAGCTCTGTATCTGACTTAGTTTAAACAATCACAACCAATTCCCTGAACTGTCCCTAACAAAAGTTTAGTGTGAAATTATGTCGCCCACGTTGTAGTGACCCATTTTGTCACGCGCTGTCTGGTTTGAAATCAATCAACAAGGTGCGAGAAAAAATAATGAACAGTTCCCAGTCTTTCATTTAGTGTGTGGTGTGCGAAGTGTAAACATGGAAACAGAGTTCTTGGATATCGTTAATGAAAATGTCCAGCTGAATTGCACATTGGATGCCAATTCTTTCGTAAATTTCTTCAATGATATTGGCGAAGATGACATGGTAAAAGCATCGCAAGAGGCTGAACAGCAATTGCAACTGCCGGATCAAAAAACTAAAAAAGAACATAACAGTTCTTTCGAACTATTCAGTGATACAGATGATACTGTACTGATTTGTGCATCTCAAATCGTTAAGAATAACAACCTGGTTGAACTGGAGGAGAACGACTGCTTAATTAAAGCAACGCAGGATGCTGAAAATGCCTCTCTGAAAGAACAGAAGTGATGATCAGCTGATTGCGGGAGCGACATCCACCGAGAATCACGGCATAAACCCAGAGATATGTGGAACCCTCAACACTGAGACATCCGACGGCAGATTCAAGTTCAAGGGAGAATCTTCATATGAGCAGCTAGGCTCCAAGCAGTAAGTAGGTCATTTTTTTTAACAAATCAGATTTCTTTTTTTTCATAATATCTAATTTATTTTCAAAATTAAAAGGGCCTCATACATGAATATGCATGCGATTTTCTTTTCATAATTCGGTGTAACCTGAGGAATAGACAACCAGTAAAAACGTAAAATTCAGTAAACACACAAAAAAAACGAAGGGGGGGGGGGGCGACGGGGGAAAGATGGCGGAATGGGGCGGCGATGGGGAGACGGGGGATGGTGGGACGGGCCGCGGGGGGGGGGGGGGGCGGTTGATCAACACAAGGGACGGTGGTTGTTTTAGCGTGTTTAATATTTTCTTAGATACGCCAAATCGTTCGAAACGAAAGTGAAATGGGCAGTTGATACCTTCAAAGAATTGAGAACCATTAGGAATCAATGGGCCAAACAACATGCAAATGAAGGACTTAGTACTATATGCGATGGGGTGCCATTATGCCAATTTTCTAAAGATGAACTGAATTTTAGAATTTCGAGGTTTGTTTAGGAATGCAGAAACAAGAAGGGTGACAAATATCCACCAACAACGTTGAGGGAAATTGTACTCTGTCTCCAGATGTATTTAAATAGGCTAGGTTTTTCGTACAAATTTTTAAGTGATCCAATATTTAGTCAGTTAAGAAATAGTTTAGACAGCATTATGAAGGAAATTGCAGAAAAGGGAATAGGGTTAAACAGGAAACAGGCTGAAATAATTAGAGCTTATGAAGAAGAAAAACTTTGGGAATCTGGAGCGTTAGGATCCTGTTCTCCAACCCAGCTGCTCCATACCATGTTCTTTTTGAATGGGGTGCGCTTTTAATGTGGTATTCAAAACAGCCGAAAGGTGTCCATTCTCTTCAAAAAATGGTTGCAACAATATGGGACGAAGGTGGTCTGACTGGGTACCGCACAAACCAATCTCTCAGAGCTACCAGCAGCGTCAAGGTTGTATCAAAATGGGGTTGACGAACAGTTAATTCAGGTGGTCACTGGGCATAAGTCCGTGGCTGTTCGGGAGTATAAGAGAACAAACGAGGTCCAAAAACGCGATATAAGTTCGATTTTAGGAGGTTCCCAGAGAGTAAATAAAAATATGTACTGAATCAAAATTAGAGTCAAGTGCAAGGTTGAGTCATGAGGGTATCAATATTACTCTAAATGTCAATTTTCAAAAGTAAGTGGGGATTAATGATATCTTCCAGACGTATCATAAAGCAAAATATTGCTTACATGACTGTGCGTAAATAACAATGATGGATTTTCTGTATTGCACATGTAATTTGTTTCAGTTTTGTACACACAGTAAGCTCCACTGTTACTTGAAGTTCAATAAAATTCAGGAAAATGTTGTTCATTTTTTTTCATTTCAAACAGCAGCGAATCCACTGTCTTAAAATAATGGACTCGCAGCAGCGCAGAGTCCATTATTTAAAATAATGGACTCCTACCAGTCCATTAATTTAAATAATGGACTGTAAGAACAAAGGGATGGCGTCACAAGTGCAAACTAATAAAAGATATTGGCCTGTATATTGTACATATATAAGGATTTCTCATTAATATATTTGAGTCAATTTTACAGGTAGGCAGAACACAAGCTGACGAATTTTATCGGAGCTGTTTTCATTGCAGTGGCTTCCGCTATTATTAGCGGATGGCGGATTTGAGGGTTTCGCTGTATGGGCGAAGGTTGGATGTTTGAAAAAAAAATATGAAAACACGCAACTTTTGGTTATATAATATTATATATAGTTTATCTGAAAGTTTCATTCAGATCTGACCTTTCAGGACAAAGATATAGAAAATGTATACCGAGTTAAAACTTGGCAACTACAGTACCTGAGAATAACAAAATTTCACAGTCCACCCTATGTTCTGAGTGTTTTTGTGTTGCAAAAAAAAACTAAATCATTAAATGAATTTTAACTCATTAAATTATTTTTTTTAAATATTCACTTTTTCCTTATTAAAATGTTTAAAATAGTAATATTTATTTTTTAACACTTGACAAGCCTTTGGCTTGCAAGAGTTATATGAATTTGTGCGAGCAAAATTCGTCCTTTTTTTTTTTCTTCTTGACACTTTTTCCGATTTTTTGTGTCTTCTTCTCCTCTGACACTATGGGCCCTACGACCATGAAACTTGGGACTTATGAAGAGCTTGATCTGAACATGTGCATGTCACTTTTTATTTTCGTCTTTGATTTCGTTTTCTTTGTTAAAACGCCATGTGAAAAGAGTGCATTTTTGGCAAGTAAATGCGTAGCATTTAACCCACATCACACACAGTTGCACAGTGAGCTTTGTGCGAGCTCTCACTGCGTAAATAGCTAACACGGCGTATGCTAGATCAGTCAATAAAACCTTAAGTCAACAGAAACCAAACACTACTCGGCTTATAAGACATATTCAAGCTGTGTTGTTTGCAATATATTATTCAAGAAATAACCCATTGAAGGAAGTATTTTTGCGTTTTAATTTTTGTCAAGTGTTTAACATTTCGCTAGCGAAGTGAGGTTCTAGTTTATTTCTGGGCTTGTAGCAATTCTACTTCATACACGCAGTACCCTCCGACAACTGGTAACTGTAGCGATCGTCATCACTCACCACCGAGTACTTCCGAGGAAAGTAATGCTTGACGAGTACTCGGGTAAAAATGTATTACTCGTTGCAGCCCTGATTTATTCTGATTTACTCAAGTATCAGAATAAAAAGCATGCATTGAAGTACCTGTTTGACCCCACACTGCTTCCCTGCTGCAGTAGGAGTAACCCTTGGGCTTGGAGTCGCTGCTTGGGTTTTAGATACCAAGGCAGCAATGTGTGGGCTGCTATTTGGTGTACTGGCAGTGGTACTGGGCTTGGCCAAAGCGATCTGTTGAACATTCAAGTACTTGTGACATGACCTTTCTAAAACCTCAAAAACAGTTGACCTTAAACTGTTCTGATACATTGTTTAAACAGTGTGGACCAGTTCAGTTAAAACAAAAAACTGGTATAAACTGTGCCGATATCGTATTTCTACAAATAAACACTTGTAGAGTGCATAACCAAAACACCTTCACTTTTTATTCCATTGCAGCTTACAAGATGGCTTGACATTTTTGGTCCTGCCAAACAGCACAGCCCTTACCTCTTTGACGTCCACCTGGGTATCCACGTCACGTCGTGTCACACGGCCTGAGCGCCTTTGGCTTTGTTCGATTTTGAGCTCCTCCTCTGTACTGGCCAGTTTCACCTTCAAGCGTTCCACCTCAGCCAGGATGCGCTCCGTTTTCGTGTTCATATTCTCTTCCCTCTCTCGCACATATTCGTCCAGCATCCGTTTCATTATTGAATTTATCCTCTGAAAGAAAAAAAGGAAGAAACCAAATAAATACATAAATAACATTTTAATATTCACCTGTTTCTCTTGAGAATTGTTTACACTTCGTGGGACTGCACTGTTTTATTTAGCAATTCAATTAATTTTAGATACTGGGTTATTTTAATTCTTCTTCTGCTTGGAGTGACGGGGACTAGAAAAACCCACAATAAGGTAAGAGTTTTCAGTTTATACAGAACAAAGGAACGCAAAATTTTGACCTTGAGCAAGGTTTAAGGTAACCTACAACAAATTTAGATCTCGGAAATGGTTAGAGACAGCGATTTTGGCCTCATTTTTTTGTTATTAACATAAGGGGAAAGTTCGTGATCTAAACTTTGACCTAGATTTTCAAGGTCAAAGGTCCTTTCAAGTCACGTGGTCAGTTTGACTCGAAGACCGTTACAGCTAGAACCATTCTGAATTCATTTTTGGACTCCACCACGTTCTTACGTTACATTAAGGCTTCGTGACCTGAATTTGACCAAGGTTTCGAAGTTACAGGTCATGTCTTGTGTTGTCTCTGGAACAGTTAGGGATACAGTGACTTTTGATTTCAATTCCGGACTTCACTCCCTCTACGGAGTTACATCAGGGGTAACGTCATATCTGAATTTTGACCAAAATTTCTATATTTCGATCTATCTTGAAAATTGCTAGAGATAGATCGAATCTGGCCTGAACTTTGACTTAGATTTGCAAGGTAACAGGTCACGTGCCCTGTACTAGCTTTGAAACCGTTATAGATTGAGCGATTCTGATTTCGTTTTCCGACTCCACAGACTCTACGAATTTATACAAGGCGTCACTTTGTGATTGGAACGTTGACGGGTTATCAAACGTAGTCCATTTGACAGCATGAAGACAAAATTATGAACAGTGTTGATTACTGGTCAGGTTGTTAAATCTGGACTAATCAATGTGCGTGATCGATCAGGTTTTAGCTGTACTGTGTAGCTAGGTTTTCACAATAATTACCTTTTGATTGGCTGTAATCATTGGGCCTTCTGCTTCTTCTTCACTTTCTTCGACGGATACGTCTATTTCACTAGCGCTTGGAACCTCGTCAATCGATTTCTTGCCCAGCCGTGACATGAGCCCCCCAACCACACTCTCCAGTCGGGACTTCTTCCCGACGCTGTAACTTTCTGGAGGGGAGTTTGCGCAGCGCTTCAGTGCACACGAATCGTTCGAGCTTCCCTCCTCAGCAACATCCGCTTCCGCCACCGGGTCGCCCGGCTCGGTGCGCGAATCGCTTGAATGGGCTGCGGGTGTGGCATGCTCGGACGAGGCTTTAATCGATAACTCTGCGGGTACTTTGCTGGGTACTTCGGCAGGTTCCTCGGCAGATATCTCGGTGGATACCTCAGCGGGTACTTTAGCGGACACCTCGGCAGATATCGCAGAAGGTACCTCGGTGGCTACCTCGGCAGACTCCGGGACACCAGGCAATTCCAGGTTCCCAGTTTTAAGTAAACCAGTGTCCTCACTATCGGCACTTCGTTCGTCTGTTCCTAGCAATGAAGCGTGGTCGATTTTGGAATCGACGACAGTATCCACCTCTTCTGCCTTTGCTCCGGCTATGCCTACGGGTGTGTACTCCATGTCAGACACCATTCCACCCTGTGGCTTAGTGTCTGTTGTATGTTTCAATGTCTCCGTTTCTGTCCTCGGCGCTTCTTCTGTTTCGCTGGCACTGTCGTTAAACTGTTTATCAGTTTTGACTCTAGCAATATCAGCTTCAGTATCAAGTGCCGATAAGTTTTCATCCACTTTTTTCTCAACGCAACACGGCTGTTGGTTTGCCTCAGTCACAGACACAGACTGAAGCAAATCTGTGCGACTATCGGCATTTGAAGCACCTGTGATCGTCTCGGCGCCACCGTCCGCCACTTTCGCTTCCCTGGCGTCCACATCCTCGACACCATCAGCTTTACAATCTTGTCCGTTGCTTTCTTGAGGCTTGCCCTGGGGCTTAGCTGCCTCGTTGTCAATCACAACACACTCACTGTCAGTTGTAGTTTTGGATTCAATGTACACAGCACTTGATTCATCTGTTACCAAATCACTTTCTTGGGTTGTGTTCAACGAAACGATTTCACAGTTGCTTTTAGATTCCACTTCGTCGCTTGAAATAACCTGTACTTCAGATGAATTATCCACAGCTCTCTCTGAAGTCTCATCACAATGGTCCTGTTTCGCATCCACGTCACAAATCTCTTGCTCCTTTTTAACCTCTACCGTTGATACTGGATATATTTCATTGGCTTCACAATCATTGGGTGCCCCCGATACCTTGTCATCTCTGGCATCATGACTGTCATTTACGCTAAGATGTGTACTATCATCAACGGGTGCTTTGGAATGCTGGATGGATTTATCAACACAGTCAACGTTTTTTCCATCTACGGAAAAATGATCATCTTCCGTGTTTTGCACTGCAGCCTTGTCGGCTGAAGAAGGCTCATTACAAGAAAGGTTCTCTTTCAAGCATAATTCACTGGTACCAAATTCATTCGCGGTACTACTTTCTAAACCGTCGCAAAACCGTTGTTTGTCAATTGTAGTGTCCACTGGTATACTGCTCTCACTTTGGTTACAAGGACTATTATTGGTTGTTTCTAAGTCAGTACTTAAAGTACTGTCACGCTCCAAATGACTGTCTTCAGTTTTGCTAGATTGAACGAGCGATGAACTTTTGCCTGAGTTTTGGATCTCGTTCGGAGATCTGCTTCGGTGACTGGTCACAGATTCGTCATTATTACCACAACTCATGACGTCATCACCGGAACAAGCGTCACCATTTTTGGCATTTCCGGAACTGACTGGGTTGTTTTCAGTTACAATACTGTCTGTTAGCTTTTCGTAACAGAGGTCATTTCCCCCGCCCAAAACACTGTCCGAGTTGTCACTTTTAAATTTAGCACTGTTCTGTGATTCTCTCTCCGTAGCGTTAGGAGATGGATTTTGTCTTTCATGGAAATCAGTTTCACACTGGTTTTCAACGCTTTCTGCACTTGATTCGTACTGCGAGTCTGCGCTATCTTTAACACTAGCATCTGTTAAATTACTACTCTGACTATCTTCTAATACTCGGGACTCAATTATTGAAGAAATACTGTTTTTTACAACACTAAAATTGGCAGACTTTGTCTCATCCAGCAAACCGTCATCATCCATGTCACTAAACTCACAATCGACTCCATTTAATAAGTCATTTTCGGAGTCACTAAGTCCTGTCTCCCTGTCGTTACAGTCAGCCACGCGATCCGGTTCTGGAGGCTTGGAAAAGGGACTTACCTGAGGCTCCACATCACAGTGCTCAACACCCAACACTGGACTTGTGAGCTCAGACTGCCCAGACACTTTCAATACGGCGCCAGTGATTATATCTTTAAACGAATTTTTCAACTCCACATCAATTGAAAGCGGGTTCGATTTTTCGCTCGCGGCATTAGAATCACCGGTGTCGGCGTTGGGTTGGACGTCCGCACTGTTTTCCGCTGCGTCGCGTGCATGAGCTTGACTTTCACCGGCGCCACAACTTTTGGACAAACTTCCATTTGGAACAAATTCCACACTGTTCTTCATTTCAGTTTTTGCCACCTTCGCTGGGCTGTGGTTTTCAGTACAAGAATCAGTTTCATATACAAAACGTGAACGTTTCTGACTAGAGTTATTTTTAAGAAACATATCAGTCTGATCGGAAATTTCATGCATTTTTAATGGACAACTTGGCGGTTTTGAACCCCCTAAATTGGTGTCTATTTGTGCATTCAAAGTGACATCTGTTCCATTCGCGACACAATTTTCCTTTTCACAACTAGCTTCATTTTCAAGATTTGGCAATTCAGCGTCCACTGATTTCGTTTTATCCAAGTCCGGAAGATCAATTTCAGGCAGAGGTACATGAACACCACTAGATGGCATTATACCACTCTCTGTCGGACTGGCAAGCGTTGTCATAATTCATGGATCACGGACATAACTGAAATGAAAAAAAAGTGACATAAATAAACTGTAAGCATATCCGTTACGGCGAAACTGGGAAACACTGAGGATAGGGTTAGGAAACGTTTTATTATTTTATCTACCAGCCGAGCAAGTTACTCATTATTCTAAGGCTGGGACAACCCAGCTGGAAATTAGTCCACTGGAAGACCAACAGCCAGCCAAATCTACTTCTTTTTTTCCCTTTTATACTGTTTAAAATTAGAATAACTTTTCTCAGCTGCAAGCAACGCTGTTGAAGACAGCGCTTATAACATTATCAAAGTATGCTATAATTTAAAAAAAAATGCTTCGGTCCTATGATTTATAATTCACTATATTTCACTCTTCAATAACTCGAATTATTCAACATCTGGAACAGTGAGAATCTTGGTTCAGAACCTTCCAGTTATCCAGAATTTTAATAACTTAAACCCGATTAACTTTTTTTTGTAACGGCATGCATAATGAGGCAATACATTTATACAACAACCTCTGTTTCGTGAGCCGAATACAAGTTGCCTGCACAAAGGATAAGAACTGACCTCTTCAGTTCGCTTACAGAAACGAACCGATATGCTAGCTCAATTTATGTTTGTTCCCTATACAGTTTCGGGTTGACTGAACTACTAAACGTCAAGATTTGACACACTCGTTAGTATGAAATAATTTTGAACAATCATTTTTTCTGCAGCCCAGGCATATTTTTTACACGACAGATGCGTGTTTTTCTCCTTAAATTTTTCAAAGATTAACACTTTCGAAGCAAAACATATTTTAGCCTAATACCAGCATCTAATGTAGCACTAGCTAGCAAATACGTGAGGTTATTTTTATTTTTGATCAGTAAAAACAACGAAATTAACACACACTTATATGATTTTAAAATATGAAAACCGCTTTTCTAAAACTAGAGCAGTGTGCATAGCCCATATATATTCCCCACAGGCCCCCCCATCAGTTAAACACGACCATCAATAGTCAATCAAGAGCTGAAACTTTCTAAGTCCAGTTGGTGCATTTTCATTGGACGAACTTGACCTGTTTACAATACCGATCTGTGTTTGTTCCCACAGAAGCTACATACCAAGTTTCATTAAAATCCCTGCAATTGTTCTTGAGATATGGTGTTAACAAACTCATTCCGATGCTGAATAATTTCCAGGACTTGGTAAATTTCAAAGTCCATTCGGTTCATTTTCTTTGGGCCAACCCAACCCATTTACAATACCGATCCTTGTTAGTGCCCAGAGAAGCTACACACCAAGTTTCATTAATATCTTGCGGTTGTTCATGAGATATCGTGTTAACAATAGTCAATCAAGAGCTGAAACTTTCTAAGTCCAGTTGGTGCATTTTCCTTGAACGAACCTGGTCCATTTACAATACCGATCTGTGCTTGCCAGTGTACCTCTATGAAACTGACAATTTTTCATGGATCATATTTTAACTGTGCATTCTGATCAATAAAAATATCGACCTGTGTCTATCTCATTTCGAGAAACGTCTCCGGCTGCGCCACATATTACCGGGTATTCGGGTGTCCGAGTTAGTCAACTAAACCCTATATCTTCCCTCGAATTGAAAAGGCTTCGTGTTCACACTGTACATGAACCAAAGAAGTAGTTATAAAGGCCTGGTTTTAATAGAATGTTCGACAAGATTCGCCAATGGTGAGTTCATTTTTCATCTGACAAACTCACTTCTGTTCTTCTCTCTCGTATAGGTTTGGACATACCGAACCTGTTTAAAGTGACCTTGGCACTTCGAGCTGATAAAACAGATAAACTATGACCCTTTCCGAATCTTAATTAACGCACAGCCCATTAGATTTCCATGGTTGATTAGCTAACGGAAACACACATATAAATAAAGAAGGCACCAAGTTGAATGGCAATTACTTCAAAGTATATAAGGCAAGAAATTCCACATAGCAGAGACCGAGAATTGCTCTCTTTTTCATCCTTCACTGATACTTGCACTAGGACCTCAGATCCAGCAGGTTATTGGGTTGTGATGAATTCTCGCCCTATCTTGGCAAAGCAAAGAGCCCCTGAATCGTTTAAATTCGCGCATGATGTGAACGCAGCATTCCTCAGTAATCACAGTACTTAATGGGATCAATAAACAGTTTAATACTTATTCAGCACAGTACCTCAGTACCTTTTGATCGATATCTACATAACCTTATTCATCGACAGGTTTGATTGTTTTTTACATCGACTGTTATCGAGCAACAGAGTTTTGAAGTTTGACACCTTTGTTTCATCTTTCACGTGTGAACTTGGGCAACTGCTGCTTTCGGCCAAGCTCGAACCCTTTACGTTTGCTTCTTTTTTTTTTTTAAGTTTATCCTGGAGCGATCCAAAATTATTTTTCCCCATGCACTGGTGCAAAACAGTAATAACACTAATATGCATATCTCACGATCACGTGACTATGCAAATATCAGCGGCCAAAGTGCCATTGATCATGGCTTCAAAGCCTAGCTGACTAGACAGCAAACTGCGCCATTTTCTTATCCTCTCCACGCAAGCGCTATGTAATTTTAGTGTTGAATTGAACACATAGATGGCAGTGCTGCAGGGAAAAATCCACATATTAAGTATCAGTAATTTAAAAGACTCTCGTTCATTAACTTTTTAATAGAAATGCGTTGAGTAGTCTGACGGACAGATTTGATGTACTCAGTATAACTCAACAGCAATTTTCTCATTCTAACCGAAATACGCGTTTGCGGTACAAACTTTTGAGAAGCATCACTGCAATGCAAAAAAGCTCACAAGAAGAAGATACGACACTGAAAAATTGTTGCTGATGAGGGTTTATCAACAATGATAGCAAACGAAAAGATTGAGAAGGAATCGCACAGTTTGAAAGTAATTTGCTCTGAGATCGCGGGGCAATGACTACCTTGGACACGTTTCGCGCATAATGGGAGAAGCCTGTGAACAGAAAGTGCTGAGGGTCCACTGGCTTCCCAAAAGGGTCTAAATTCCCTGCAACGTACTTGCACCCCGTGATCTATCACTATTATAACATAGTAGCAGTGCATTACTTTCAAAGATACCCATAATAAGGGCCCCTGCTGGATTACTTTCCAGTGTTTCGTCGTCAGTGGACAGTTGCTTGTGTACTTCTAACGCCTAAATTGCTACTTCACAAGAGCTTCTGTATCGTGACAATGATGTGTCTGTGACGTCAGAGTGAACCTTGCCCGTAACGCTGAAGCTCATCGGCGATTTCAATATTCAAGTTCAAAGTTAAATCGCGATATTCTGCGAACGCGCTTTTCATTTTAAATCTTGTACAAAAATTTTTCTGGAACTTTTTTTTTTTTTCCACTTGTAATAATTATTACTAATAGCCTAGTGGCAGTAACTGTAAATTACTTCCCACTAACACCACTTTACAGAACTTAGACACAGCCCCCGACATATATGCACATAACCCAAACACACGTATCATGACTCACATTTTA
This sequence comes from Protula sp. h YS-2021, assembly GCA_949752745.1. Taxonomy (NCBI): domain Eukaryota; kingdom Metazoa; phylum Annelida; class Polychaeta; order Sabellida; family Serpulidae; genus Protula; species Protula sp. h YS-2021. The sequence goes on from OX457028.1 coordinate 27,881,673, forward strand.
TTGATCGCTTGCCAAGTGTCTGCCACTACTCTAGCTGAAGCCTCCACAAGCCACGCACATAAGTCATGATAATATCTACTTCCGGTTGGCGAATTTTACAGAATAATCTTCCGCAGAATGTCTGAAATCTTCCAGTCTAAAAAGCCAAAGTTCTCATATCCCTGATGTGCATTTCTCACCCTCGAAAGAAATGTCAGATACACAAAATGAGAGCATTACTGAAATACTCAGTAAAGTTTAGTTAAAATTCTCCTGTTTATAAAACGGTAAACTTATTAACATATTTTCGTATTTTAACAAATTCTCCAGTTATTTTACATGTAGATCATGGAATTATAAAATAGTAAATGTCCCACCGCTTCCATATACAGGCGAAAACTTCCGGAGATACCAGCAGAAAGGGACACACAGACCGGCTTGTCAGCGTTCCAATTCGTTCCCTGGAAAAGCGTGGTCGCTCTTACGGTTATTAACTGTCATCATATCAAGAAATGTCAAAAGACTGGCACACTGTTTTTCTATTCCAATACCGTCCTGGTGACTTAAAAATGAACCCCATCAAGAGCTGATGTTTGTACCTCAACACTATCTCTATCACGCATAGGCACGCACCTTCACAAACGCACACCAAAAACTGGCACAAGTCTCGGCCGTAAAAAGCTGTGCTGAAAGCCACTGGCTATTCTGCTTTAACCAAAACCGACAGCAAAAACTCTCTAAAAGCGGCTCGTCCCAAACACTGATAGGAACTGCACGAAGTGCGCATGTCTCAAGTCTGCTTCAACAAACTGGCACTTTGCCAACTTGCCTACAAGGTCAAACTGCAGCCATTTAATGACGTCACACAGCGCCAGCAGCTGTTAAGCAGCTGGGAGTCGAAAATGCCAGAAAGCTGCTTGCATGCCTACACCTAGGATCAATGACAAACATCTTGCATTTTGCTTTCCAATTTTCACTTCATTAGGAAAACATACTTTGCACATAACCCTACAAAGCTCCTGTGCATAAAAAGGATACTTTTACATGTTAAACCAACAACGATCCATTTCTGTTTTAACTTTTTGGGGAAAAATATAAACAGCATGTGACGATTAAATAACCACCACTTGCAATCGTTCATTTCAAAGCTCTCATAATTTAAAATGTTCAAATTAACAGATGACAAGATGGCGTCCAAATAAATCACTATTTTACATCAGACACTTTAGCAGTGCTCGATATTTGCCACAAATACCGCGCGGTGTTCAGACAAATGGCAACGGGGCCGTATCAAGGCAATTTGCCAACGCGCCACACGGTGTTGTAAAGCTGCCACAGAGAGAACACTTGCAATTATTGATTCAAGATGGCGGATTTTGCTGGTTTCAGAAACAAATGTTCTTTGGAGCTGTCCCCAATATATTTCTTATATTAAAGTAACTATCCATGCATTTTGAGTCTCGTTCTCTCTATAAGACGCGATCTTTTTGCCGTTCTGGAAATACTGCACTGTTAACTTTTATTTACTACATATCGCTGACAAAAAAAGTAGGAATTTCTGGAAGACATTTTGTTGTGCACACAACAAATTTACTTCCGTGACGTATTTCCTGACCTGGGTGTGACCTTGAAGAAACAGAGGGAAGTGCACTTGTAATTTGGTTTTGCCTACGTATGCGCTATTATTAATATTCGGACTTTCGCCACTGTAAAAAAAAAGTATATTCTTGAATAGAGGGTAACTTAGCGTTAGTTTTTGATGAAGAGTGTTTCAAGAAAACATTATTTAAAAATTAGAACAGCGTAAGTGTTTTACTTGAAACTAGCTAACTCTATTGTCCCAGTGAGTGAAGTTTCATGATCACTTTTTTTTTCTTTTCTTTTTTTTTTCTCTCTCTCCCTCTTTCCCTCTTCCTCTTTATTTATTCTCTCTCCCTCTTTCTCTCTCCCTACTCCTATCCTCCTTTTTAGCGTCATATTTTTCATTAACAAAACACGATACAAGTGGCAAAGTGTTGGTAACTCCAGACTCTCGAAATATCACGTTTAAGCAATATCAAAGAAGCGCCTCGTAACTAAGTAACCCTACTTCCGGTGTTAACTGCCAATAGTATTACCGCAAACCGCACGACACGTGCTACACATGCTGCACGTGTTTCAACGGTTAACTGCAATAAATACTCATTCAGCAGTAAATTCAGAAGACTAATTTGAATCGAGCTGGTTGGACTGCAACCTTCATTTAATAGCATTCGCGCTTTAGTTCAATTTCATGACTTGCTTGCAATTATCCGTTTGAAAAAAAAAGTGTGTAATACATGTGCGTCGTGAACACATTCAATTCTTTGTAAAAAGTTCGACACAGCGTCAGTTTATGTACTTAATGTGAAACAAGTACCTTGTTAAACGCGATGCAATCTTTCTAGTACAGTCTACCTCTGTCCGTAAGACGAAATGTACCACACTCAAGGCAAGAGTAAGTATTTTATCGATCGATACGCAGATTGCGAGACTGGTGTGGAGCTCACTCTCTCTCTCCCCATTTTGTTATACACTTAAAGTTTTGTCCTAGTGACTTGCTTCAGCTAAAATAACGTTTCTGAACTCAAATGAAAAAAAAAAATTTAAATTAGGACAGTTTGCACTTTTTAAGACAATCCTACACCATTTTTAACCGTAAGTAAAATGTGAATAATTTTGGAGACTAACAACGTTTAACCACCAAAAGAACTCGAGCATTTTATGACTGTGGAATGCTAGCCAGTTGATATTCACAATCCGTTGTGACCCCAATGCCTTCTGGTCAAGGTCACACCCATTTACCTTCTTAGCCCTCACTTGGAAAAAAAAAGCAAACAAAATTAGATAGAGAATATTCCTCCCACTTTGTCATGTCAACTGGGACGCCACATTTCAAACAAAGAAGGAAAACTACTGTGAGAGCCCTTGCCTGAAATACTTAACTCCACATAAAATTAATATACAATTTCAAGTAAGCACACTGGTTGACTACGCCAGGAAATAACACAAACTGTATACTTCATTCGCTTAAGAAAGCAAGTCCCATAATTCTGGCAGGGGCCAAACCCAACGTTTTAACTTTGGCCCACAAATACAGATCATTTGTGGTTCATTTTTTTAATGTGTAATGGCAGTGTGTAATGACTCGGCCTCGAAATTATTGACTTAACACAGAATACAGAGCTATCAACAAGCACTATCTCACTCGTCCATAGAATACGGCTGCATCTTAAGGCATATGCTGAAAGCGTAAAACTACGGCGAAAAATACTTCGTTTGTAATCATAGCTGTATAAGAAGTTCTGTGATGTAGAAAACCTGGAAATCAACATTTCGAGTCCTTAAGGAAACATAAATATAAGTCCTAAGAGCAGCTTCTATATTTTATGTTTATTTATTTACTTATTTATTATTATTTTTTTTTTACATCCTTTGATATGATATCAAGTGTAACGCATTGGGGGGAAAACGCATTGTAAAATACAATATGGTCTGGATAACTAGTGTCCTATAGTGCAAAGCTTGCACAAGAGACGTGTTAGTGAGTTGCTAAAGATAGGCAGGTGTTCACACCGAAGGCACGGCGGTTCGGCATAGCCCGACACGTCTAAGTCGCCTAGATGTTGCCAATATATTTACGTCAGTCTGCGCAATCATTAAGACAACATTCAATACAACTTGATTGACGACATACTATGGGAAAGAAAAGTATATGAACCAGATCTAACCCACAGAAAGTAAATAACTGCGATGAAGTGAAAAAAAAAAATCGTAAGGTTTATTACAACCCCCTCTGTCAAGTTTGGGGGCGATTTATTCATGCGTTAATGACACTCCGACAGGAATCAAAACACAGTTAAAAATACAGTTGTGCAATACAGACATTACACTGGTCAAATTTTAACTCGCAACAGCAAAAGCATTTGTATCATGTGAAGCGTTCAGTCATAACTCTTACTATGCAGTTAGCACTATAGCAGTCAGTAGACGCAAAATAACAGCCATTATACATTGGGTATTCGTATGTTCAAAAACCTGAGCGTCTGAAAGTTATGTGATCTACACAAACGACCTCACAGTTTAAACGAGGGGGGAAATACTTGGAGAGGTTCTACTCTAACACTACACTTTTTTCTGGACATTAAGTACTTCCACTGTGATGCATTTTCCAACTGGCACATAAAACGCAGGGAAAGTTTAAAAAGCACATCTAGAAGAGCACGAAATCAGAAAGGGTGAAGTTCTGTCAACTGATGAATATCAGCAGTAGAATCGGAAATACTTTAATACTACTTAAAAGTACCCCCAGAATACCTAGACCGCCAGAATACCTACACCGCCAGAATACCTACACAGATAAACAGGCCCTGTAGTGTATCTAGACCTTGGGGTCTTTATTGGTCCCACTTGCAGCATATCGTTACCAAACACAAAGAAAGACATAACGCCCAGCCATGTACAAGCTACTAAGCACTCATTCGCCACGACCTCGGCTTGCCTCAAAGCTTGGCAGCTTGCCACAATCAATAGCCATTTTTTATGGCTACAAAGAGGTTTATCATAAATTATTTTCACGCAGGATTTTGACCAATCAGAATCGTTTTAAATCAAAGTTACCTAGCGTAACAACTTGGGCCTCCTGGATACACATTCGAGGAACTTCATCAAACGAACCACACATAAAACTGTTTTCAAATTGCATGTCCATGAAGAAACAAGAGTGGGCGTCGAGATCGGGACTGAACCATGGACTCCATATACGAGACACCTTACCTTAAGTCTTTTATATTGTAACGTAGCACAGTATTTGATGTCTCACCCAACATATTTCTACATATCCACCTTCGTTACGCGCTGGGAACATTCCTATGATTTGTTCAGTGACATTAAGAAACTGGCATATATGCCAGTGTTCGAAAAAAAAAAAAAAAAGAGCAGGCTGGTGAGCAGGAAAGAATGGTGCATAAAAAATGGTACAATCACACGAACTGACTGACACGAAAGCGCCACACTTTCTTCAGTGTCAGTCAGAAAGAAGTGAAGAGCAAACCTCCGTTAAGACATGGTGCGCACACTCCGCTGTTCTTTTGAACCGATCGACCCCATCTGACTGTTGAATAATTATTTCATACATCTAGCGCATTTCCGAAGATATTCGACAAATCCTACAGTGAAATTTCAATAGATGCACTTATTATTATTATATTTATTATAATTATTGTTATTATTATTTTTTTGCCCAGCTGGTTTAAAGGTGGTAAAGTCTATGCCATAACAGCTATAGCGGTAACAAGGGCGTGAACTTCTTTCGTCTCAGGGACTGTTTCTTAAAATAAAGAAATTGCACACGTATTTTTTTAAAACGTCTCTTGTGCAATTTCTAGAATAATGCATTTTAAACGAATCAAACTTCCACTCGACTAAAATTGTAAGAATATCCTGAAGAATTTCCCCTTTGTCATACATTTCGTTTGACCACCATTGGCACGTACACAATACGAGAATGTGTTACTCCAGTACACCAGGCCTATTCTTACAGCCGTTTGTTAAAAATCGATAAGTTAACGGATTCCAGAAAAGAAGGTCTACAATAACTGCCCCCTGTGTTCAGAGCAAAAAAAAAAAAAAAAAAATTGATATGCGAATATTTTTGTGCCAATTAGTCTACGCATGAGACAGTGGAAGGCAGATGAACCCGTAGGATACAGTGGAAGGCAGATGAACCCGCCTTAACAATGGACAACCAGAGAACAATTTAACTTTAATTACCAGTTTAAGAAAGATTTATAAACATATTTGTTTGTGTAGCTTATTATTAATATTTAAATTTTATTCTATATTATTTTATTTCTTTCATATCTCTAAATAAATTTATTTATAAGTAAGTTTTCGCCTATTTGTTAATCGCTTCGTTTTCCTTTATAACCGCTATATAAATCACAATAATAAGAACAATAATAATAATATTAATAATAAATAATAATAATAATAATAATAATAATAATAATATCATCTGCATAATATCAACCTAAGAGCATACATTCGCTATTCGTTAATATGGAAAGTCCTATATGTCAGTATACTATGACCAAGTCCCCAATTTTTTTCGCCGTTTGCAGACTTCAGTGTATCTACAGCGTTTTTACGTTGTGTCACACAGTAATCATTGAGCCAACGCAATGTTTCTGCATTCACAGCTAACCTGACGATGTCTGTTTTCTCGCCTAACCGAAGAACTTGCACACTGCCACATAACGCGTGAAATTCAGCCAACCTGTTTTGCACGCTCCAGCTTAACATGTGCACAAGGGAATGAGTTATTGATTACGTGTAAAAAGTCAATTGCAAGAAAATACTTTGGCAGTTAAAATTCAAATTTTTTGGCGGTTGTTTGAGCTACGTAGATAAATTCAGCTACGACGCATGCTTGCGTAACATGCAATAGTCAACTTGTCCCAAATCAGACTTACATATCAAAACCAGAATGTAAAAAAAAAAAAAAAAAAAAACACACACACACACACACACACATTGCCCTATACTAATGATTCACATAATATGAAATTATAGCCATGAGAATTCCCAGCCGACCCCAACGCAAGGAGAGTAAACCACTTTGCCATCTCATTGTTGCTTACAAAATCATACATTCAGCTGTTGTATAAATAAAATATGACTGCACCAACGATATTTGACGGTAAGAATATGTCTGAATATATTACCCTCCCTCCCATCCCCCAACAACAAAATCGCTCAAAAGCTAGTTAATTTAATCACTACGCTCGAATTTTATTTATTATTATTATTTTTTAATGGAGATACTTGTGTTAATGGCCACTTGTCGTTCTATTTTATTGCAAAGACAAAATGACAGGAATTCACCAGACTAACGCACCACCAAAGCATCTATCATATTTTTATACATCAAATTTTCTAAACAATGAAGGCAGATATCTCTCTCCTTGTGGCTTTTAGCTGTGACCGGTCACTCAGACTCATCTGACTACAAGGATCAGGCCGGATGCAACTTTTCGTGAAGGGGGGAGGGGAGGTTTCAACTTCTGACACCTTGAGTTTAAAAGTTTCAGAAAGCCCAAAGCTATAATAGTTATTTTTTTATTTTTATTTATTTATTTATTTTTTAATTTAGGGGGGAGGGGTTGCGACCCCTGAACCTCGCCCCCCCCCCCTGGATCCGCCACTGAGAAAGAATTTTTCTTTGCAGCGTCTCTTGTGTAATCGACCCTTTTTGCAACACACACAAATACTGATCGACTCCAAAGGCTTAGCATACATAGGAACTACAATGCTAAAAATAGGTCATGGGGAAATCACAGGCTTCTGCTAACACTGCATTAAAGGCCCAACGAGGACTATAAAAGCAGCCCTTAACTCCTCCCATTTTCATTATGATTCTGGAGCTCAACGAGGCAACATCACTTCCTCGCGTACTTTTTTAGCGTTTTTACCAAACGTTTTGACAGATTTTGTTAAAATAAAATGGTCAATGAGTTAGCAATTACTTTCTAACCATACTAAAAGTATTTTTACAACTGTTTGAAAAGATTTTACATCAAAATTTAGCTTTAAATCATATCACAATTTTAAAAACTGCCCAACCTCATTGTAAATTCCACGTGTTTTACGCGACCTAATTGTTGCTTGATTGACGCTGTCAAAACACTGACCCATTGATGCTCATTGAACAGCATGTTATAGGGAGCCATTCCAAGCAAACCCGATTTCACACATTTTTCCTTTCAACTCCTTTGTCTAAGCTGGACTCACAGTGTGGATACAAATATGCTGCATAAATTAACTGTTATCTTCAGTTGGTCATTTCGCACATCGCACAAAGACATTTATCTTAAGGTTGTATAAAATTGATTGGTGGCCTTTTCCGACAAAGTGAGAAAAGGGGCGGACTCGGTGCCATGGCTAAAAGCAGTGTTTTCAGTTGGGCCTTTAAGACAAGCATACACAACACGGCTTTTTCTACAGATTCAATCCGGTCAAAAGTAACTCTGTTCGTGTGTGTCAGGAATTTAGGGGGTGAGGAGAGGGGGGAAAGGGAGGGGAAAGGAGGGGCGACAAAGAGATGTTAGAATCAAGTACTGCCCCACATATATTGTAGATATATGTTAAAAAATATATACCAAAATGTACAAATTTCTGAAAATTTTCGGAGTCCCGTCATTATGGCTCTTTTCGGCCGATCGCGAAAAAAGTTAATTTTCTGGTAGAGGACCACCTAGAGATTGTACATGTAAAATATTAAGAAGATCCAACCAAAACTATAGGAACAGATGCATTTTGAAAAAAAAAAATTAACAAAATTTTCGAAAGTCTCTTTATTTCGGTCGATCGCGAAAAAAAAATTCGGTAGAGGACCATCTAGAGATTGTACATGTGTAATATTAAGAAGATCCAACCAAAACTGTAGGAAATGCATTTTGAAAAAAAAGTTCACCAAAATTTCCAGTCCTCTAATTGCGGCTATTTTCGGCCGATCGTGAAAAAAGCAATTTTCCGGTAGAGGACCACCTAGAGATTTCTTGAAAAATATAAAGTATTTTACAACATGCATACAATAGAACCTAGCCATAAAAACTGGGGGATTTTATGGAATCTGGGGGCCATCGCGGCCCCAGCGAAAAATTTAGGGGGCCATTTTTCTGAAACTTGGGGCCATGGCCCCCGCCAAAATTATCCGTATTATTATCAGGGTTCGCGCTTAGGAAAGTGAGTCAAAGAAGGAAAGTGTGACTCAGTTTGGTCCAGAAAGACTCGGTGGGTTCCGAAAAAGTGAGTCATTTCGTAAAAAATGCTCAGAAAGTGGACAAAAACACCGCCAACGCGAACCCTTATTATTATTATTATTATTATTATTATTATTATTATTATTATTATTATTATTATTCACAAGTCCTACACAAGACCAAAGTTTCGTTGTCTTTGGGTCCATAGTGCCAGAGAAGAAGACGACACAAAAAATCGGACCACTGTCAAGAAAAAAAAACTCCATAGGCTGGTAACTTAATACCAGCTAAATATATTAGCAAACAACACAGCGTGAACACGTCTTATACGTCGGGTAATCTTTAGTTTTTGTGGACTTTAGGTTTTATTGACTGATCAGGCATACGCCGTGCTATCTATTTACGCAGTGAGAGCTCGCACAAAGCTAAGCAGCTGTGTGATAAATGCTCTACATTTACTTGCAAAAAATACACTCTTTTCACATGGCGTTTTAAACAAGAAAATGAAAACGAAGGAGAAAATAAAAGTGTCATGCACATGTTTATAATTCTACCTAAGTCCCAAGTTTCGTGGCCCTAGGGCCCGTAGTGTCAGCTGAGTATATGACACAAAAAAATCCGTTCACGGTCAAGAAAAAAAAGATACCAACGGCTGCTCGCACAAATTCAGAAACACCGCGCAAGCCAAAGGCTTGTCAAGTGTTAAAATGGTTAAAACACACACCTTTTTCAAAAGTGATTGCATAAGACCACCCGACAGAGTCGGCTGGTCTAAAAAGGATGCAATTTGCTCCATGTTGCCACTTCATTTAAAACACTCTATTATTATACTTGGGGATTTTCAATCCGCATAGTTTATTCAACTCTTACGACTGGGTAAGCTATTTCCGTACGATTCCTTTTTTTTTTCGCTTTAACCTTGTCGCGAACTCCACTAAAACGGTCAGGGTCACATCAATTTTTCCAAGAAATTCATTAACATTTTATATGCAAAAACGGACACTGAAATTCTGCCACTGAAGCCCACTGCAAGACAGGCGCATGCTATGATATAGCCAATAGTACAACTTATTGGTCTCTCCGCTACAGACAAAGGGTGAGCAAGTATTGAGCGTAAGTGTTGTATCTTTGCCGTTAGGCAGAACAGGATATCTCCCACGTTTCGGGGATGCTCACCTCCACACTTGCTATTAAGTTGTTTTCATTTTAAATGCCGTTTTGGGATTCCTCAACTCGCTAACAACTTAAACAACACACGAAGAATAAACTGTCCATTTGTTACAAGACTTACGATAACGTCACATTAATGTTTATGATTATTTATCTACACAAACGCTTCCTCGAAGTCGGGTTTTCGATGATGATGATTATGGAAGTATACATAGCAAAAATCCAGTATGGCAAAAATGGCATCCATACCAAACCATTACCTGTCATAAAACCACCAGCGAAATAAACTAGATGCTGTCAGAGCAGCAGGATTCCCCGTTAAACTCACTGTCACAATAAATTAACAACTATAAGCCATTTTATTAAGTTTCCTTGACAGATTCGAAACGCCAATCTACAAAGAAGTTTTATTGCTGCAATTTTGACAATTTTTGATCAATCAAACTGAAACCTTGACGCTGCACATATAAATACACTGAAGATTGCATATACGAAAGAATGATAGCTCTTACATGATTCCTTAATAGAGAAGTGGACTCAACAAGCTACCCTCGAAAGCGTCAATTCATGTAATTTTCAGAGGGCTGGATGTTAGAGGTTGATCTATGGTCGCACTTGTGATACAACCAAACTACAACCAGCTCTAATGCTACACATCGTTGCTTGTCCAATGGTTATTCAACCTTGTGTCAAAAGCGTTGATCTAAGGTCCACCAAAACCAAATTACAACCAGATACAAATGTTACGACTTGGCCTGGCACCGACGCAACCTCAAATCGACGTTTTATCGGCAACTGTTTACTGAGATATAACGTCAAAAAGCTGTGTTGCGTATAGTTTTGGTAACTGGTAATTTGGCACGACTTTCAAACAATTATCTTTACATAATTCTGAATTTTTAAGTGTTCAGAATCATATTTTGCGGCCCCAAGCGTAATTTTCGCTACTCAGTAGCGAAAACAGCCTTGTTTAAAATAAGAATATATCCGGGAAATAAAAATCTAGATATTCTTACTGACAAAATTAAGGCACTGCAGAGAAAGTGAGGCCATTCTATCAACGGACTCATGAAGGTCAGTTTCACCAAAATAAGTTGAGTACCACAGACTGTCTAATGTCGTTAGTCTACATTATTTTATTCCGGTCTCATTTTCGTGCAGGGCAAAACATATATACAGTATCATTTCTTTGGTACATTTATTTTAAACAATAAGTGCTATATACATATAATGTATATTCACCTACAAACTCCATTTGTCGTTAATTGACGCCTTGTCTTTGGGCTTTACATCATCGCCATTTTGCATTCGAAATAGAATCTTTAAACCTTTGCAATGTCATCAATACATAAGGTAGTTTCTGACAAAAAATTAAGAGCTCTGAACTGTAAATAAGAATGCAATCTGGAAAAAATTTCATTTATCCTTAAGTAATGATTTTTATCTTCTGGCATTTGAGGTACTTGGAAAAAGACCAGCTTTCATTGCCTTCTCAATATGTGAAGTTGTGATGTTTCACTTAAGCAGACCTATTAAACGTGTTCACACCATTCTTTACCTCTTGGTCCAATATACTTTACATAAACGAAATCTGAGTGTGTAGATTTAGAGCCTATCTCAAGTTAAGAGCCACCGATTTCATAAAAGTGGGTTTGAAACATTTTGTTTATTTTACGTCGATTAGCTATTGCACGTGTAATTTCTGAAATCTGCCCAATGAACAGTGATATTAAAGCAAATTCTTCATCAAATGTCAGATTATCTGTAAAGCACTGGATATGATCGACGCTAGCATTAATTACAGCGAAATAGCGCGTCAGTTTTTTTTGCAGCAAGACCGTAATAAGGAATTTAGCCAATTGCCACCACGAAACTGGATCAGTCTTTGATGGGCCTAGATCAGGAAGGGAAAGAGTGACCATGCTCCAACAAGACAACTAAATAAGACTGCATTTGCGAGACGCTTTAGATCGGCCAGCCGAACAGCACGTGAGACTTCAAGAAGGCATAACTCTCAGACAAGTAGTCCCACAGTGAGGCACTGACTGCGTGAGCTGAACCAAAAGTTCCGAAGGCTCGTTCTGATACCAATTTGAGGTCGAAAACGCTTGTTTTGGACACAGCAGCATCGAAACTGGACTCAACGGCAAAGGAATTCAGTACTGCAGGCATTTGTGGGGTAGCCGTCGCGAACGTAACGCAAATTCTTACGTTCCACAGGCTGATCGCAGCTGAGTTATTCAGGATACAGTGAACTGGTAATTATGATATGTACTTTGTTTTGCAAATAAAACGTGACAGCAAATGCTTAGGGAGCTTTACAGTTAAACCAAGCTCAAGTTAAAACCTAGGAAATCAGCAGTCACATGACATAAGCTATTGAAAATAAGTTTGATTTTAAATCTTTTCTTTAAGTTGTCTGTAGAAACGTATGACTTACGTTTGAATGGGAGTTAGTTCCACACTTTTGGTCAACAGAGAAAGCACAGCCACCAACTTTGATGTGAGTCTCTGGAACCTCTAACCGCAGCTTATCACTAGTTCTAAAACAATGCGAATTTGATTTAAGATGAGGCAGATTTCTAAGATATCTACTTCTTAACGGTGACATACTGGTTTTTGCTAGTAATTTTATAGTATTTTCGCTTAAGGAGGTTGAGAACAGACCGAAGCTTGTGAATCGACATGTATGATCTTTCAACCAAGAGACTACCCTTTTGATTATTAACTGATGGTCTCAAAATACACTAAGGATTTCAACAAAAGAAACTCATTCACTAATCTCGAACACCTTGACGTACACAAGTTCTCATTAAGGTTTTAGATAATGCTGCAATGTTCACCATGACCTGTTGACACCGGTTACTGGAATATGAGCGGAACTATTGCAAGACTGAGGTGTGTATTCCAAAGTCAGATCCTAACGGTATCGGGAAATGGTATGATTTAAATCAAGAGCCGAGGCTTAACGGCAACAAAAAACGCTCTGATTATCTGTGCCGCTAAGAATATCACACTCACTACTTTAACCAGTCCTGAAGCGTGTCTGAAATACTACTAGTGTGTATTTGATCGTCAACTACATTTGCCTTCCATAACTTTTGAGATGAATCATAAATTGGATGCTGGTCGAAAGTCGCTATACAAGGACAGAAACATGAAATTGAACAGCACCTCATAATTGGCAAAAACTAAAAATGCGTTCATGTAATGTGAAAACAAGAGTTTACATTGGTTACTCCACGTTTATTTACAAACTAGAAGCCACACAATTTACTATGACACTTTAGTAAGTCACCATAACCTTCTACAGGTAACACACCAATCCGTAGTTTAACCAATTACGATGTGTGTTCAGTTTGAATGTTCTTTTCCTCGTACCCTAAAAGGGACCATCAGCTTAACATGTGGCTAACCGACTCCAGCGGCTGAGGCTCGTTAGTTATATAATATGTTTAACGACATGGCAGACCTTTTGCGGCTTAAATTGTGTCAGTATATGTCAATGACTAGAAAACAACTGTTTGTTTGTTTCGTGTTTTAACGTCCCGTTCACCAACTAGGATGGGTATATTAGGACGCATTTGCTGAAGAAACAAGAGGGAAAAAAAGAATAAGGAATATTAAAAGAACAGTTACAAAGAAAGAAACATCGATAACCGCTTCTTACGCCATGCACGGAACAGAACGCAGTTTGTGTATTCTTAAGATTCCCCCCCCAACCAACAGGGGGGGGGGGGAAACAGTATCACAGTTAAAAACCAGACTGGCTAAAAGTGTGTATATTCTTAAACGGTAAAATGAACATAGCTTCTTGAAATACTGACATAGGTTGGTTTCTTTTAAAAATTGTAAAATGTCACTAGGTTCTACTTCTTCAAAAAGCTGCCTCAGAGTCAGCTCTAAAATGACTTAGCGGGGTCTTGGAGATCGGTACAATCTGAGAAACTAGAGCGGCCGAACATGTCACATATTTATCAGCCAGCCACTGCCGTTTTGTTTTTGTAAACAAAACAAAGGTTTCACCCAACAGTACCAACACTCTAGCCGACTACATTCCACTGCTTGCCCCTCCTTCGGTTTACAAAGTTTCATTTTGCACCACTTAATAATTAGAAAAAATATATCTGAAAATACGTATCTGAATATACCATTAGCCCATATCTGCAGGAAAGCTGGGAGGTATGCAGGGCTGGTATGATTTAAATCAGTTGATTTAAATCATGATTTAAATCAGTTGATTTAAATCATGATTTAAATCGTGATTTAAATAAACGTAAAAAAAATCACGATTTTTGATTTTTTTAATTTGTTGATTTTTTTTTTTACCTAAAATGTGTGTCATCCAGACTGTTTCACTGAAGGCACTTGGAGACGCCTTTGTTTAAACAAGGCAGTACATATGGTACGCTTATTAGTGCACATGAGCCTCCGAGGTGGGGAGAAGGCGTTTAGTTAGGGGCAGCACGCCTTAAGCAGGTAACTGCCTGTGGTGTTTGAAAAGAAACCCTTGAGTCTCATAGTATTTTTATGATTGTTTGAGCAAGTATTCTGTAGTGGATATGTAATTGAAAACTAATCTTCAGAAACTCCCGGTAGCATCGATATCTCCAACGTACTCCGGCCTTTCTCCCAACCGCGTGTGCTTGTAAACAAAGTATTACGCGTCGAGCGGGGGTATTTAAATCCCCCCCCCCCATATCACTGCTTTTTCGATTGTTAATTGAACAAACCTCGGAGTGGAAAAGGCTGGAAACTGGCGTTTTGCTACCGATCGCTCAATAAATGAAGAATTGAAATTGAAGACAGTTATCTGAACATTTGAAACTTGAGGACAGTTGTCACAGATTTTGTGAAATGTAAATGTTTTTGTAGTGGGGGAGTGTTAGGAGTCTTCAATTAACTGTTAAAAGGTGGTGCTTTTGGATATTTTGTCGATTTTTTTGAAAAAATTGGATTTTTTTCCAGCCCTGGAGGTAGGTAACTTGAGTTGTGGGTACTTTAATCCTTAGATGTTTATATACGTCCAAATGCAATTGTAACAATGCGGAATGTGGTCACTATAAACTGGGCTTGTGCGAAAACATTGAGCTGCTTGTCATAACACGAGACAGCAGGTGACAACTTAAAAAATGAGCGGTACCGTAATTTCCGATGTATAAGCCGCACCGGTGTATAAGCCGCACCTCCTGAAAATGGCACTAAATGTTTTTGAAGTCGGTGTATAAGCCGCACCCACGATTGATCTTAATATACGTATATATCTACATCCTTATATTACAGTACCATGTATATGTGTATATTATTACATTATTCACTTTTTCAATTTAAAATAAACATAAAAACATACATAAATTAACAGTCGCCTAATGACAAACTGATTCGATGACCACACTAACAAAGCAGCAAATTGACAAATTCTCTGTAAGATTGGCGTAATGTACAAAGGGACAGACAAACTAACAGTTTGTTAGCACGACCCTCCAGTAAAATCTGATTGACCTTTGACTTACTAACCTTGCGTTCATTTCCATTTTTTTTTTTTTTTTTTTTTTTACATAAAAGGACACAGCCCAGCGAGTTTCCATGAATTACTCCGGAATGAATTTCATTCAGATACACATCAGAGACGATAAAACCTCGCTGCGATTCAAGTTCACAAATAGTTATCATGTGTTAATCTGGAGCAACCGATTCCGGTTGGCCTTGTAACATCAGTAGGGAGTAACGTAGAGTTTTGATCGGACTGGTTTTAAATTTTGATTGACGTTCCCTAGAGGGTCCCGTATTGAAAAATTGCCCTTTCGTCGATCCGGGTAAATGTCGAACGAAATTTATCATTATTCTGGGAGCCAGTTTTCAAAAGGTCTCTACTCTCAGTTTTGAAAGGAGTGCCTTAACTTTTTAACACTTGACAAGCCTTTGGCTTGCAAGGCCTTTATGAATTTGTGCGAGCAGCCCTTGGTATCTTTTTTTTTCTTGGCAGTGATCGGATTTCTTGTGTCATCTCCTCCACTGGCACTACGGGCCCTAGGACCACGAAACTTAAGTAGAACTTAATATGAACGTGTGTATGACACTTTATTTTCGCCTTCGATTTCGTTTTCTTGTTTAAAGCGCCATGTGAAAAGAAAGTATTTTTGCAAGTAAATGCGGATCATTTATTGCTCACCACAGAACACACAGTTGCTCAGCTTTGTGCGAGCTCTCACGACGCAAATAGATAACACGGCGTATGCCTGATCAGTCAATAAAACCAAACACTACTCGGCTTATAAGACGTATTCAAGCTGTGTTGTTTGCAATATATTATTCAAGAAATAACCCATTGAAGGAAGTACTTTGGCGTTTTAATTTTTGTCAAGTGTTTAAGAGTTCGCTAGCGAAATGAGGTTCTAGTTTATAGACTTGTTTTTGGCGATCAGCCAAAAAACTGACCAAAAGCTGGCATTTCAACTTTTTAGTTATACATTTTTTCACAATGTTTCTGCCCCCGTTTTTATCGGATTGTTTCTGTTTAAGATAAGCCTCTCCTGAATGTGCTCTTTATTTGGAAGGAGAGGGGGAGGGGGAAGAGAGAGAGAGACAGCCGCCACATACACGAAAACACTACACAAATAATCGGACTAGATCTGTGGAACGAACAGTATTGTTTGTTTCTCTTGAAGCTATCCGTTTATTTGGCCAATTTTTGCCAAACCGTCCACAAAAATCCTTCAACACCACTCAAGATCTACTTGGGATGAAGAAAGAGGGAGGAGGAAGCAAAGAAAGAAGAAAAGAAAGAAAGAAAAAGAAAGAGCAAGTATTGCTAGATTTATGAAACTGTTTGGTACAGAGTACATGTCTCATGCTTTCCACCAGGCAGCAACATTCATTGATGTCGCGCTTTCACTGAAGTATGCTGATGAAAATGGCCAGCTTTTCGCGTCAAAGGCGATCAGCGTTGCGATGTTGTTTGGGTTACGTTTCGACAGGAATGCGCGGAGAGACGCTAACTGATCTTCATTCAGAAGCTCTCCTTTGTACTTCGGCTGTAACTTGTAAGCCGTATAATGCTCATCTGTTAGCGCCTGATTTCGACGTTTCTCGACAGCGTTCTTGTGTGCTTCTAAAACCGGATTTTGAACTAATGACAACCATGTATGACGGTATGAGCGGTGTCCGCAACGGATGCTTTGCCCGACTGGCAGACGTCGATGGCGTCAGCAACAGGACGGAGTTTCTCGGCCAGACACTTGGCGCTTCGGTAGATTTGTAGATATTGATCTTTCTTGTGATTCCGACATCGATGTCATCTTCATGGTCGTCACATATTTGTAGGTAATGTTTGCGATTTTTGACGAACGTATCCAAACAAGTTAGTTGTGATTTCCAGCGTGTATCACCAGGGAGCTGCGGTTTAACACTTTACTGCATTCAGCCAACCATTCATTAGGCTTGTGATGATTCCGACAGTATTTGTTGACGTCTTTTACGTGTTTCTTGACGTCTTTTGGAGTTATGTCTTCTCCCGGCAAGTTCAACAAGTGTGTGGAGCACCCACATACGACAATATCAGGATCCTCATCCTTCGAAGCTTGTCGCATTTTGCACATATTTGCAGCATTGTCTGTTACTGCAGTTGTCAATGTGGTACAAACATAGCAGAATATTGATACTCGTAGCTATTATGCCCGTATAAATTATGAGAAGGAAGACACGACAAAATAAACCACACGCAACCCAGAACAGACATCATGTCACCGCGTAGCTAGAGTTATCACTTGCAACTCGCAATTTCCTTATTTTAATGACGTGTAAATTTGTTGTACATATAAGCTTGTTACGCTGCAATGCGTACCGTAGAGATAATTAATGAGTTATCGACACTATTTGACAATATCTTTGTCAAAAAGTGATTTTGACACAGTAACATCCCCCGTCAAAAAACTCACCAACCCTGATGAAAGGTGGGGGAGGGGGGCAGGAATATTCCTGCCAAATTTCAAAGCAACTGGACAAGAAATGTCGCATTTTGAAAAATTGTTTACACCCACATGGACGGCGGATGCCCCGCAAGTTACGAGTACAGGCCACCGACAATAGTCGGGGGGTGGGTGGGGGAGGGTACTAAGGACTGTTTAAATATGCTGTTGTGAAAATTTCAACCCGTTCAGCGAAAGAAAAAAAATAAGTTTCCAGCGACATGGTGACAAGTCGTGATCTAGTTAAACAAATATCTAAAAGCTTTTAGGGTCGCCAAATAGTTTTGGGGCAGTTTAAACAAGATTGTCCACGGACAACGCCCCAGCTTACGAATGCTGATGTCAAGATTTATGACATAAGTATAACCTGTAACCCAAGTTCAAGACACTTATGTGTACGTTTCCAAAGAATCTCAATTGAACTGAGTTTTGACCAATATTTCCGCGAACTTTTTGCGAATTACTAAATAAGTATCAGCCAGGCAGGTAGTAATGTGTGCCACTATTAGATGAAATTACACAGCAATTTTCCTGGTGTCAGTTAACATTTTTCGGAAAAAAATTATTTTGGCCAATTTTTCGCGAATCCCAAAGAAAAAAAGACACAAAAACAATAGCAACGTAGGTTCTAACATCCGCTTCCCTAATTCAAATTTCTTTTTAAAGATAAGATTACATAACTGGCGTCAGTTAAGGTTTCAGTAAGAATTGGTTTTTGCGCCAATATTTCCGTCAATTTTTTTGCCAATCACCAAAAAATATAATAGCCAGGTAGCTAATAATGCCTGCTACCCTCATCTAAAATTTCAAGACAGTAAGACTATTTTCCTGGGCACACTATCTTCCACCAAAATATTAGAAGTTTCTACGAAAACAATAGCAGATACGTTCTAAAGAAAAATGGTTTTGCCATTATTTCCGCCGATTTTCGGCAAATGCGCAGCAAAAAAAAAAAAAAAAAAAAAAAAAAAGAACAATAGCCTGTTAGACAGTAATGTCTGCTACTATTATTTAAATTACAAGGCAGTGAGGCTGTTTTCCTCGTTAAGATTTTACTGAAATTGTTTTGGTTGTTGGTCACAGTTTTCACCCATTTTTTCACCAATCACCAAATATTATAACAACCGGGAAGGTGGGAAAACCTGCTACCTTTCCCTAAACCTTAAAGATAGTAAGATTATTTTTCTGGAGTTCTTTAAGATTTTACTGATTTTTTTTTTTTTTCGGGGGGGGGGGGAGGGGGGGTTTCGCTAAAATTCTCGCCAATTTTTGCCCAATCATTAAATGAAGGGGGATATCCAACCAGGTAGGCAGTAACGCCTGCTATCTTTGACTAAAACTCCACAGTGAGACTATTTTCCTGGAGTTATTTAAGATTTAACAAAAAAAAACAATTACGTTTTTCGCCAGTATTTCTGCCAATTTTTTTGGGAATTGCCAAAACAAGTAACAAATAGGTGGACACCTATGCTCCTTACCTCCCACCAAAATTGTAGAATATTTCCATGGAAACCCTAGGAGATACATTTTACAGAAAACTGGTTTTTGACCAATATTTCCGCCAATTTTTGGGCGAACTGCCCAAAAAAGTAGTAGTCACTTAGGTAGTAATGAGTACTATTGCTAATTAAAATTGCAAGACAAAGGGGCCATTTTCTTGGAGTTCGCCAAGATGTTACTGAAATTTTATTTATTTATGTTAACTGATTTATTTTTTGGTTTTTCGCCAATATTTTTGCCCATTTTTTGACCAATCCCCAAACAGGTAACAACCATGTTGACGGTAACGTTTGCTATCTCAAGACAGTAAGACTATTTTCCAGCAGTTAGTTAAGATTTTACTGAAAAGTTTTTGGTTTTTCGCCAATTTTTGGTCATTCACCTAAAAAAGTAACAGCCAGGTAGGTGGTATCGCTTGCTACTATCACTTAAAATTTCACGAGAGTAAGATTATTCTCCTGGAAATAGTTAAGATTTCACGAAAAAAAATGGTTTTTCGCCAATATTTGGCGAACAGCAAAAAACAAGAAATAGCCAGGTGGACACTTGTGCACCCTATCTGCCCCCAAGATATCAGAAAGTTTCCACCGAAACCCTAGCAAGAGATATATTTCAAAGAAATCTGGTTTTTGACGGCGAATTGCCAAAAAAGTGACTACCAGGTAGTTACTGATGTCCGCCACCAACAACCAAAATCTCAAGACATTCAGGCCAAAAACCTACTAGGAGAAACGATTTTCCGACTTTAAAGCGTACATACGCACACATACTTAAAACGATTGCTATAGCCCCTGCTTCTGCAAGAAGCCCGGGCTAAAAACTTTCAAAGGTCAGCAATTACTTTATCTGTGGTGGACCCCAAAGATACGTTAATCTCTTACTTTGGAACACGCGTAAACAACTGAAAGCAATCTGACTGCAACTACTCGCAGAAGAACTATTTTGAAAAAGTTGACTACTAAATCTTTAAAGCGGCAGCATTTTGAAAATTGGCTAACAAAAAACTTTTTAAAATGGCCCATCCGGTCTATTTTTTTGTTGAATCGCCATTTTTTCAAGCGAGTATCACCTAGAAAACTCTCGTACAAAATTTGAAAGGAATCACATCAAAACTAGGAAAGAAGAAGCAGTTTGAGAACTGGTCAACAACAAAAAAAATAGAATTTGGCCAATTTTTGCGCACTTTCTGCAACAGAGGTCCACCTGTGGCACATTCATACAGAACCTCAAAGAAATTCGTTCATAACTGCGGAAGAAGCAAATTGGCCGACAACAAAATCAACATGGCGCCATTTGACAAATTTCTGGCGAGTCGCCAAGAGTAATTTTCGCGACAGGGCCCCCTAGGGAGCATTCTTACTGAATTTAATAGTAACCCGATCAAAACTCAGAGGGAGAAGAGGCATTTCAAGTAAAAGTTTACATACGTATTGTATTTTTTTACAAAAATTCCGAAATACCTTCTCTGGGTTACAGTTAAGAGTAGTCAAATAAACCAGAAAGTGTACTGGGCACTCTATAATCCTGTCAACAGTTACTTGTAACCCCAACAGACCCTTCTATGTTCCTATGAAGACCGGAAGGGTTAACACAGGACCAAGTTACTTGGACCTACTTTTTTGGTGGGGCATCCTCGTGGAGACCGCGCTGAGGTCACAGGAAAACGAATATTTTGCAGTGCACTGACAGCAAATTTGTATGTTTTATATATTGTCTGCACAACCTATCGGGGAAAAATATCTTGAAGCATTCAGATGGCCCTGCTACTTTTATCCGCCAGACAATATTTGCTTAATAAGCCAAATAATTCCGAAAAAATGCGCAAAAATTCTGCGTTTCGAATAAAAACTAACCGGGTGAAAAATGAAAGAAATAATTGAGAGATTTCAATTAAATGTCAAAGTTATCTCGCACCAAAGAGCAATCGTGTTTTTAAAAACCCGTATATGCTATTTCAAAAATCTATTAAAATTAAATAGTTTTGCGATTCTAATTATGTCCCGAGTATGAGCTGTTTTGGCTACATTTCTTCTTTCATTTCTTTCACTGTTTTACCCGGTTCCCTGCAGTCGAAATTCAAAATTCTTGCGAATTTCATTCAAAACACCCAAAGTGTGACTAGGCTTATGGCCGCAGCCTGTAATCTGTAATCATATGGTCAAGAAGCAGGCACTAAGAAAACGCTATAAAAGTTTTCATATGGTAGTGCAAAGTATGATAAAATGCTCAACGCATTATCCTGAGCAACTTTCGCACTTACACCTAGTTTAGTGCCCAAGTAAACTGAATGGACACTGCGAGCACAACTTTGGGGGTCGTATCAAAATATATACCATCGAACATATTGAATATTTGGTCGTTACTCGAAATTTCAGATAGGTGTCAAAACGATATATTTCAATGTTGCTGGCATAACGAACCTTCATCATGCCACAGACTATGGATAAGCTTACAAAAATTATAAACTTGTAGTCCAATAAATCCAACATGGCGGACAAAATTGTAAACATGCCGCATTAAAATATGATTTAACAAGCTACTGTCACACCGCTGCTACTTCAAAATGTGGCATAAACACCTGATATCAGTCCGCATTATGTCCCTGTTTTAACCGGTTTTTCATTTACAGTGATTGTTCACTTACTTTGATTTGTTTTGCTGAACCGTGTTTCAAACAAAGCTGACCTAATTTGCATACTAGTTTTCAATGCGCATGCGCCGTGACATAAAAGTATCTACTTGTTTTAATCCCCCGCCCCCACCCGAGCCTCACCCCCCCCCCCCCCAAAAAAAAAAAAGAAGAAGAAGAAAAGAAAACTCCACCAAACAGGGCATTGAAATTTTATTTACGACTTCAGGTATTTTAGCTGTATATTTAAGTCCAGTTATACTGAACCAAGAAACCCTACCACGTGCTTGGAGAACACCACTTAAGTGTTCATTTCGCGATTCCACATTTTCACAAAATATACAATGCAATAAACGGTTCAAGTTCAAGTCCCTATCTTCTTTCACATTTTCAGGTAAACCTATTGTTGAACTCCATCAAATGGGATAAGGTCATATTCGAGCCCCTTTTTATGAGTAAACACAAGAGCAACCCCCAAATTTAACTAATGCGAGTGCATAACGCTGTAATTTCAAACATTTTACTGCCATTACTAAAAACAAAACCAGCATTAAAATCAAACAGTTAATTATTTTTAAGTTCACATGAATAACCTGCAAAATGTAGTGACATAATTGAACTGAATCAATTACGTCGCACCAAACCAAGCGATAGCAAACATTGCATGGGGACATTGTGGAAATCTGTCTTTCTCCCGGAAGAAAGTGGCACTGGTTGTCAGGTACGCCGGAGAGGGAGGCGAAAACCGCTATTTCCTTTTTAAGATACGGGCTATACTAAACAACTAATTGTTATTTCTAAAAAGAAATAGCACATGGTTCAACACGCCGAGGACGTTTTAACGAAGTAAGTTGTCAAAACAAAAGCACTGCGATCAAATTTTTATCACATATCACCCCCCAATCTATGTCAGATTTGTCACTCCGAACTCGTTGTTGTCCAACACCCAACCTCTACCGTAGTTTGATCTATTTTTGCATACCTTTTTATTCCGATACCCAATGGAGATTCTGCGAAAATAGTACTCATTAAAGTTAAGGGACTACTTTTTTAAATATCCCTCCATTCTGTGTTTATGCATAACAGAAAAATTTTTGGAGGTCATCTATTTTACCACAACGACTCCGAACTTCGCACAGGTCAATAGACTAAGAAAACAATAAGAATAGGATAAGAAACGAATAAGATTGATTGATTGATTGATTGATTGATTGGTTTAACGACCCTAGCAAATCGTTAAGATCATATTGTGTCAGTTCTATTGCAATAAGAAGACTTAGTTGAAACTAAAATCAATTAAAATAGACAAAACAAGTAGTGTACACATCTAAAATCAACTAAATTCAATTTAAAACTTACTGTACAATCGTATTTCTTTCAGAAAAGAAATAATTTTGCTTGGTGCTACCTTTGTAAAAAGGTCTTTCATGGAATTCACACTGTAGCAGCGTGAACGAATGTTCTGAAAATCTACGCAATTGAGTAGAATATGTTTTACAGTCAAACGTTCTTGACAACCAATACATTCTACGGGAGCATCGCCTTTCAAAAGATATCCGTGGGTGATGTATGTGTGCCGGATTCGAACTCTATGCATAACCGTTGTGTCGCGAATACTGCCAAGAGCTAGGTGTTTTTGTCCAACTGTTGGTTGGATTTGAAAGAGTTTGTTATTTCTTTGTTCGTTCCATTTTTGTTGCCAAAGGTTTTTTTTACATAACTTGAAATATAGGGTTTAAAATCGGAGTTGGGTATGAGAAGGTCAGAAAACGAATAAGAATAAGAGGACTTTATTATAACTATGCCAGATCTACAACTTGTTTTACAATTGCTATTCATAATGCGAATACATTTTTGCTAGGTGAGAACGGCTGAAAGCAGGTGCTTTGTGTATCAACCAGACCTTTAAGCAAACTACGACTGTGAAAATACTTTATAAATTCTAGCAGGATATGTTAAGGTGACTATGTACTTATCTTTATACAACGCAGCATAACATTTTGATAATTTACGCAGCACCTTATCAATTTGCTCCTTCCAGGACAATTTTAGCATAAACCAAAACACCTAGAAATTTGGTGGTGTGTAATCGTTCAATGTCTGTATTGTTTTGCATATGTTCAGTGCCTATTTCTCACCAATATAAATATATACTTTTAATTTCGAAAATATAAGCTTGTAGACTACAAAGCCATCACCATGGATTTTGCACTGTATCTAGCATTAATTATCGCGATCCATAATAGAAATTTTGCGGGATATCACCGCAAAATAAATTTTGAACTGGTTCCCCTGTTGCTATATTTATCATGCGTTGACAACCAACCGACCAATCAGTGTCGGTACAGTTCCATTCATATGACCAAACCATTCTAAACTTATCGCGATCAGATAACGATGAGTTTTTCTCCGCCACCAATTTCTTTAATTATGACGGATCAAAACCAAGATAAATGCCTACTTTTTCAATATATTTATCTTAGATAGTTGATTTACGTATACTCTAAGTTTCATCTTATTTCGTTTAAGGATATCGAGTTTGCTGTCTTTGCTGATCCCTACACGTGGTAGTTCCAGGTTTTGGCAAATCGGCTTTGGTTCGGTAAATGATTTCCGACCATCAAGTACGGAATGTATGTTGTCAGTAATTCACAGTAAAACGATTTTTGAGCGATTTTTTTCAAAAATCTTGTCTCGAGGTTTGCACCAATGTCAGCAAACAGTTTGCATCGAGTTGACTCTGCAAACAGGAAAGTTTCAACTTCCCGTCGTTCTAATTTCCCTTTTGCTAGCAGCAGGTCATTGTAGGGTCGTCGGACGCGCAGTTTTCCAGGTTGTTGAAGTCATATCTTCCACTTGGTCGATATTACGGCAACTCTCCTTGTGAAGCTACAATCACTATCTCCTTCTGTGGCAATCATGCAAACGCTGATGTGTTGCGACCACTTGACACAGTATCGAGTAGTGTAGTCGCTATTTCCACCTCTGGTACGGCGTTGAAGTCGTTCATGTGATCGTCACAGCGGCGACGTACATGTGACGGGTATGTCACTTCGACACTGTGTCGGGTTGTTGCATTACCAACACAGTGTAAGCATCGAACACGTATCACGGTGACGTGGTCGAGTACGAGCCGATGTCGTGACAGCAGCGACCTGTTTCACGGCAGTGTTGCTGTTATACGCAACTGTCACGACTTTAGCATGGATGGCCATGACCATTTGTTGCTGAGACGGTTCGGTGCTACCACGACTCGTCGTGACGGTTTGTACCTGTCACGACCGGTGACTGGCCCGGGTCCCCACTGTGATCGGTCGCGTCTGGTAGGTGGCAGGTGATCCCCTCAACAGGTGCACCACATTCCTGCGGCATTGGGGCATGCAATCTTGCACCCTCAACAATCGTGATAGGTCGATGCAATGTCAATATGCAACGGGTCGTGACTGTGACAGGTCGATCATGCTGTAACGGTGGCGGGCCAAGGGCTTATGCAGTTTAAGCATATTGTGATACGAGCCTTGCCAGGTGTTAGGTCACGTAGCAGTGTCGACAGCGCGTCTTTATGCCCCGTCGCCCTACTACGTGCATATACTAAGCGATCAAGTATTTACCGTAGCACGCTACAGAGTCGTCCATTTGTATCATTTGTATCTTTCATGCGTAGCATCACAAAGGATCTTTCTGAAGCATCTATATCTAATTACATCAAGAAAATCATAGTTTAGCATATGATTATATTCTGAAATAATCTGAAGATGTAATGCAAAAGAAGCTGTAATTACAGCTCTTCAGGTCAGACATGTAGCGCACTCTGTGTGCGGGCTAATGGTGTGTCAATGTGTGATTTATTACGTGTTGGCTGTTGTTGTCTCCAAACACGTTTAATAAACACTATTTGCAAGAATAAACAACTGACCTGTTAACTGAATTGCTGCTGAATCAGTTATTCATAACAATCCTTCTCGTGGCAGGACTTCTCAGCAATCTGGCGAAAAAAACCTTCAAGAAAAGAAGGAAATTAAGAAAGACTCTGTGTTTGTGTTCAGTCCTGCATCGACCACAATGTATCTGTGTCCGTCACGTGACCCACGCTGTGTCGACTCAGCACAGTCGCATCTTGTATCATGGTAGGATTTTTTGACAATGCGGTTTTGCGCATGATATAACACGACACCTCTTTTTGAAAGAGGTGACATATAAAGAGGGGTCAGGAGAAAGAGGGGCCAGATGAGCTCGGATCAGTCTGTCAGTGTTCGAGCACGTAACGTTAATAATGGGCAGGTCTTGGTGATACAGTTCGCGGTGAGACCCCGCTGAATTGAAAGATAAATTCAATTCAATTTCTTTTATTTCTGCCTTCCTGCACAATGTCCTGTAGACAGCGTGTAAACCAGTTCGTATGCATTTGGTGTTCAATCCCACCAACAGTTGGAGTCTTCCATAGCGATGGCTTCGTGATTTACAAGCCGATATTTTCGAAACTAAAATCGAAGTATTTAATTTTCTAATGCTCATTTTTATGAGTAAAATATCTTGTAGACGTAGAAGCCATCACCCCATCAAATGGGAGCGTTGGACACGATAAGTCGGGCATGGTTCAATCCCATAACTGGAACTGCACAGACGCTGATTGGTCTGTTGTTTGACAACGTATGGTAGACATAGTAACAGGGGAACCCATTCAAAATTTCCTTTGTGGTAATATCCTGCAAATTTCTATTATAGATCGCAATAACCAATGTTGAACACATTGGAAAACCCCTTGCTATGTCTCTACGCCTACATAATGATCTACAATTCAGCGCGAGTTAGGCATAAATCGCTCTCGATAGAAGCTTCCGTTGTGAGGAAATTTGAGAGGGGACATGCATCGTTTCCACGACCAGGAGCCTGATTGGATGACTGGTTTCCAGTTGGCCCTTCTCCAGTGCCAGTGCAACAGATTTGCAATGCAGTGGTGTCACAAAGGCCTCTGGGCATCTTCCGGTACTTTAACTTCCTGAACCAAGACTTCAAGAGATGTTTAGGAAGAATTAGCCGTGCGATATTTTCATTTTGCGTATCTCTTCTATGTAAGCGACAACTCTATAAGATTCGATAAGGTTTCTGAAGGGCCTTGATTAACAACTAGAACTTAATGAGAAACTGTTGCTTGCAGTTCTAAATCATGGGCAGACGTAAAGTATTGTCTGGCTTAATCTCTAGTATAGGGACTTTAGTTCACGCAGAAAGTGTGGTATTTTAGCGCCGGCGGAATTTCCACATGTGGTTGATGCGTCATCACATAATGCCTTGTTGATCGATGGGGATTGCGATAGACGCCCGATTCCGGTATTGTATACATTCCTTCACCAAACTAAGCTTCTTGTTGAAGTTTCAAAGAAAAAAGAAGAGACAGATAGACACAAAGACAGGAGTGAGAGACAGAGAGACAGATAGATGGATAGAGGGAGAGATAGATAGAAAGATAGATAGATAGATAGAGAGAGAGAGAGAGAGAGAGAGAGAGAGAGAGAGAGAAAGAAGCTTGTGTACTCCTTGTGGCCTCGTTGGTGTCAAAATGACTGTCGTATCTGTTATTGATGAGGTTGCTCTGGGTGAATTGACTGACCCTTCGCATCGTTACTGAAAGTCTCACCCAGCTCTGCCCCCACACAAACACAGAGAGCTCTGTCTCTTCAACCTGCATCTGTGGTTGATAAAGGTTATCTTCTAAGTCTAGGCACCGATACAGGAGACGTCGGTGGATTTCTTTATGTAATGTTTTAAGGAGCTACTCCTTCAGCTAAGTGTAGTTAAGATACAAATGGCACTAATTTTTCCTGCTTCAACATAACTCTTTCCGACATAAGAACATTGTCCTCTCAAAGAAAAAACCACTGGCACCTATTCCAAAATAATGAAAAGAACACCACCTGACGTAGAAAATGGGGTACCACAATTGTCTTAGGGCTAGTACGATAGGGCTTCTCAGCCACT
The DNA here is from genome assembly GCA_949752745.1 of Protula sp. h YS-2021. Taxonomy (NCBI): domain Eukaryota; kingdom Metazoa; phylum Annelida; class Polychaeta; order Sabellida; family Serpulidae; genus Protula; species Protula sp. h YS-2021. Next base: position 27,909,677 of record OX457028.1, read on the forward strand.
ACGTCCGGGGGTTGACAAGTACCCTCCCGTGTCACAAGAAAGCATTTTAATTTCTTATTTCAAGAACTATTACGTTGCTATTGCTAATACAACCATTATTATGGAATTCCGTTTTGACATTTAATGCTCATTTTTGATATCATAATATATTTAAATCTATCCATATATGAATGCAAATCTCATTAATTTATACCTTGCTATCAATAATTGAATTTCAGATGGCAAAAATTTATTTTTTGGATCAAAAGATCAATTTTACAATTTAAAAAACCTTTAAGTAAGCACACATTTATGTAAAATTTAACTAATCGTCAATTTAATTTCGGAGATGAAAAATTGAATTATTGATGTCGATAGTAACAAAAGAATTTTTGATCTAAAGAATTGCTTACTTTTGTACAGTAAAAAAATAAAATCAAGATTATGTGTACAAGGACCAGTCATTATTTTATTCACAGAATTCTTCCGATTTTTTTATATAAAAAATAGACTACTGTTTTAATATCAAGGAATAATTTTTGAGATAAAAAAAATCATTTGCAGATTTCAAAATATAAATTAAAAAATTCTCATTCTGAAATACTGATACCTGAAATAATTTCTCAAAATATAGAATTTGATATCATACCTTTCATTTCTACTATCAAGAATTGAGATTTTAATCTTTAGAAATCAATTTTAGAGATCATCAAATCATTTTTGATATCAATAAATATTTATTAATATATCTAAATATTTACTGATATCAAGAATTATTTTTTGAAATAAACAATATAATTAAAGATATCAAAAATATAATTACAGATACCAAAAATTAATTCTTGATATCAAGAAATGAATTTTTTGAGATCAAGATCATTTCTTGATATCAATAGTTACCTAATAAATGTGAAAATGGCCTGCCATACATAACAACCTATATTCATAAAATATTCGGCTCCCTCGCAGTAGTGACATGAAAACTGGAACTGATGTGATAATTCGAAATTCGTGTAGTGGACTGGACTGTCCCATTCTTTGTGTTGGGTTGGTTGTTTGAAAACGATAAACATTTAAAAAGATGAAGTCAATGCGACCTTGCCAAAATGCCCTGCATTTCTTACCTGCTGTGGTAGAAGTAAATGCCCACGTCAGAATTTCAGCAGTCAGTGAAAGGGGCCGTTGGTACTGTGGACAGGAAGGAAATAGAAGGCGTAAATGCCTTTATTCTCAGAACTACCGTAGGTCTATCTTCTGTAGTCTCCAACCCCGATCTGAAACCAGTCATATGGGGACCATGCCCTATATATAAAACTTTTATACAAAAAAGGCCTGTTTAAGGTACTAAATTATCTTTTTCTTCATTTTCGTGCTAAACCATGTTTAAACATTTTGAACAGTTAAGGAAAAAATTCTGGCTGCTATAACTTTTTAACACGTAGTGGACTTTAAATAAAAACGACAGGTTTCTCTGGTCTCCTTTAAGCTGATTTTTCGGCACTTGTATTTATACACGGTATAAAGCTTAGGATTAAATTAAACGTCTGTTATCAAGTGGCAACACACAAGTTTAATTTTAAAACAAAATATATTATATTCACTATGCTATAGAATCATTCGTATTTTGTTTGTTTTGTAGTTATATAACGTTTAAACATGCTAAAAATTAAGGAGACCTACTTTTGGTCTCCCTAAATTTTTGGTCTCCCAAATACTGTTGTTTTAAGCAAAAATGGTAACCGTGTTGCTGGAGATACTTCTCTCTCTCTCTCTCTCTCTCTCTCTCTCTATATATATATATATATATATATATATATATATATATATATATATATATATATATATATATATATATATATATATATATATATATATTAGGTTGCGGTTACCGCACCTTTTTGTGACGTCGGTGACCGAGGTCACTGACATTTTTCCTCCATATATTTTTATTATTTTTGAAATTATTACCTGTACTAAACCCGATTTTTTCAGATCAAACCAATGTATATTTGACTCAGATTGATAGTGTCTGTTTCTAACTCTTTTAGCGACATATCCAATGTTCATTTACACTTTAAAATGTCATAAAACTCACAATTTTATACAAAAAAGTTCAACTATACACAGATCTCAATGTTTCATCTAAATATCATCTTCAGTAATATCCTGGTAGTCGAAGCGGACATTTTTGTTGAGGAAAATAATTGCTTCGATAGTAGATGGAGCCAAGCGATTTCTGAGTTTGTCAACGACTTTACCCATGGTGCTGAATATTCGTTCACTAGGTGTTGATGTGGCCGGAATGGCTAAAAATTTTCTGGCCAATACGGCTAGTGTGGGAAATTTTCTGCTCTTCATACTCCATCAATGCATGGGATTAAACTCTTCCGTGACCTTAGTGTTCAAATAATCTTCAAAAATATTTCCTGAAGTGGAAACTGTTTTTGTCGAAACGGATGCTCGTGTGGCGTTTTAGTACAATCCCACTTTTGATTACGTGTGTTGCCATTTCCCAGTCAGAATTGATGTAGTGACCAGTGACACAGAGATGAGGATAATTAGACACAGAAGTCCAATGATCTGCTGTAAATGCAAGTGTTTTGCCTTTAAAATTCCAATCAACTTTGATTTTTCAACAGCATAGAGTTTGATTATCCGGTTTTTGATTGTGTTCGCCACAGGCATTGTATACCCTGGAGCCACCAGCTGCATGAGTGACCTAAATCCTGAACCATGCACAAGGGACAATGGCAAGTAATCTGTTATTACAGCGTTGACCAGACTGTCATTTTCTCCGAGTTCACTTTCGGTTTGAGATATCCCATCATTGAATTTGGTTTTGCTTTATCGGACCTGTCGGCATGTAAGCCATTCAAGTGGTGCTTCAAGCCAGAGGAACAGCACCTCTTGTTACTCAAAATTGCATCACAAATGAGACATTGAGCCATTTGGTTTCTTGAAGTGTTTCCAAACATCGGACATTTTGACCGTTGTGTTTGGCCAAATTCCTCAGCTCAAATGAATGCTGCCGATATGAATTTTGAAACTACCCTGTTTCCATCTCTAGCCATGCTGGAAATCGTTATTGGTTGATTATTCTATGCAACAGCCAATGCGGAGCTTAAATTAAAGAAACTCACAATGCTTTAACTGTCAATCATTGTTGCCCCACAAACACGTGCAATTCGCAAACAGGACCATTGTAATCTTAATCCCTACTCAAGTACTGGCACTTGTCAGATGAAACACTTTTGAACCTGCTTAATCAAGCCTGGAAATCTGGCAACTTTCCAGAAATATGGAGAGAAGCTATTATACAAATACTAAAACCAAGCAAAGACCTCACAAGCCCACAAAATTATAGACCAATTCCTTAACAAGTTCAGTGTGTGAAACATTTGAACGCACGATAGCTGACAGACTCACTTGGTTTCTAGAAAGCAATAATTTGTTTGCCGATATACAGACTGGCTGCAGGAAACAAAGAAGTACCCTGGACCACCTTGTAAGACTAGAATCGTTTGTAAGAGAATCCTTTAGCAATAATGAACATGTCGTCACTGTCTTCTTTGACATGGAAAAGGCCTATGACACATCATAGAAGTACGGAGTACTAAAAGACCTCTTTGACTTGGGGCTGCGAGGCCGCCTACCTGAATTTGTTAAAGCCTTTTTAGGGGACCGGCGTTTTCGGGTCCGCCTTGGGGCCGTGTTCTCAAACTACTTCGAACAAGAGGAATTTTTCCCCCAAGGATGCATTCTTTCCATCTTTTTGTTCATGATAAAGATAAAGCGCATCCGACATACCGTAAAACAGGGGATAGACACTCACTCTTTGTTGATGATTTCGTAATATCTTATAGAGGCAAGAATATGAACCCAATACGGCTACGCTTGCAGCAGAACATACACTCACTGCAAACATGGGCTAACCAAAACGGTTTTAAATTCTCACAAACCAAAACAGTCTGCATGCATTTCTGCAATAAATGCAAACAACACAACGATCCCGTTCTATACATTTCTGGTATTCAAATACCTGTTTTTAAAGAAAACAAATTTCTGGGTTTACTCTTCGACTCCAAGCTAAGCTTTATCCTACACATCAAAGAGCTCAAACGAAAATGTCAAAAAGCACTCAACCTCCTAAGAGTAATATCTGCCCATGACTGGGGTGCAGATCGATATACAAAACTTATGCTTTACCGAGGCTTGTTACGATCTAGATTAGACCATGGCAGCATTGTGTATGGATCAGCAAGACCGTTATACCTAAAAATAGTGGACCAGATACAAAATCAGGCCTTACGACTGTATCTAAATGCTTTTAGAACATCACCAACAGAAAGCCTGCATGCGGAGACAAATGAGCAGCCTTTTAGCGTCCGTCAAACTAAACTCGCCACGCAGTTCGTAACAAAGCTTTATGTAAATAAGAAGAATTCGACGTACAATTCCGTCTTAAAGACTATCATTTCGTCTACACGGACGGCTCAGAGCTCGACGACAAATCAGCTGCCGCCGTTGTAACTGAAAACAACACCTTGAAAACAAGACTTCCAGATGGACCCTCTATTTTCTCAGCCGAAATTAAAGCTCTACATCTTGCCATCCAGATAGTGAAGATCAGCCGATACAAAAGGCTTATGTTATGACTCGATGTACGTCCTGCAATCAATTGAAAACCTACAAATATCAAACCCCCTTATTCTTGACCTTCTGGAAAGGCATGACGATGTCGCGAAAGCTGGCAAAGACATAGTGTTCTGCTGGATCCGACAAAGCTGCAAAAGAGGCTCCAAACGACAATTGTACTGACATGCTCATACCAGCCTGCGATTTTAAATACCACATCACAAGAAACACAAAAAGACTGTGGCAAGAAAGATGGAACAAACAAAAAAACAAGCTGTATCAAACTAACCCCTTAGGCGGACAAAAAAAACCCTCCACTAAAGAGTGTGTGAGATGAAATGGTTTACCATAGTGTCAGAATAGGACATACATATATCACTCACAAGCATCTTTTAAGAGGCGAGCCGGCACCCGACTGTGTCGGGTGTCAAGAACCTTACACAGTGAAACATATTTTAATAGACTGTACCGATTTCCAAGACGTTCGCTCACGTCATTTCAGAGAAAGAACCTAGCAAAATTATACAATTTTTCAAAAGAAATCAACCTGTATCAGTATTTCTAGTCGCTATTTATTTTATGATTTTAGAATATACACGGTTTTGGCTTATATGAATATTAAGTTGCATTGTCTTCTATCCACTAATTACTGGCATGTTTTGACACAATGTAACCCGCTAAGGGTCGTTCGTGCCGTTAAGCAAATCATACAACTAACTTGCCCACACAGTGAGATGATTGCAATTCAGACAGACTTGTGTCTCCGTTTGCCCACTCCCGTTCCGTTTACTGTACACAAGCATTAATAAGCGGCTTAAGCGTTTAGATGCACTCCTTTATCTCCAATGGTAACGCTTCAAGCAGGCAGAAAACAGAGCAAACAAAGCGAGATCTGTTACTCATGGCACAAAAATTAATATTTTTAAACCCCGACTTTTTCAAGTTTTACGTTTAACAAATTTACTCATTTACTAACCTACACAACCAAATATGCGGTTTCGGTTACCGGTGCGTACGGTCGAGCACCGAAATTTCGGTGACCGCTTGCGAACCCTTTAGTCAAAACACGGTTTGATAAAATGAATCCATTCGTAAAACTGATGAAATGGAAACTTTGCAATTTTTCTTGCTTTGTACAAAGTAGTTATTTTTTCATTTTAGGTATGGTGTTAACTGAGTTCATGCAATGTTAAAATCAACATTTAAAATCACAATTTAATCAACAATGATTTATATAAAATCTGTGATGCAAAAATGTACGGCCAGCTCAACAGTAAAACCAACACTTCTTCTTCTTAATTCACTGTTTGGCATTATCATGGAATGATATATGAGTAAAATGTTTAATGGCATTTATACATAGAATTACCCTCTAATTTCTAATTTCAAATTTTTAAAGCAAATGACGGGTCAAAAGATAATTGCGTGTGGAATAAGTCTATTCACCGTTTTGGCGATAAAAATACGTGGAGAAAAATATCCAAATCACAGTCACTTTAGAAAAAGTAAAGAGTTCGTATTAGTAAGAAAACCAGTTCAATGATATCCTAAAAAAATTTTTTCACCACAATAAAGGTTTAACACCTTATGGATTCGTCACAACAGAGAAAAACAACTTTTCATGCTTTCCTCATTTTTATTTCTTTGTTTTATTCCCATAGAGACACCGGAAATTTCCTCAACTGAATATGTGCACCCGAAACCGAGAACTGCCTTATTGAATTAATGCTTTAGAGATACTGTATAGGGTACAGATATTAGCTTTATTACGCCAACTAACACACAGATTCTACAATGTAATAATTTTTCAAACTTTCATGTTTGCCTTGACTACCCCATCCCCTTATAAATATCCAAGAGACTGAACATAATTCACCGTTGCAACTTGAAATGCAGGAATTATTTTTGTCCACTTTTCAGAAATGACTACAGCAGACGATCCATATTGAAAAGAACTTTTTCGTTAAGTATTCATCATCTTGTGTGAATCACATTTTCACTAGTGTATTTAATAACGTTCTTTTGTCACATTATCTAAGAAAAACAAAGAACAAAGGCCTTTTTCAAAGATTATTCGGCTATTGTGATTTAATGTGATGTAGTAGAAGCAATGTTTATGCTTTCTGATAATGGCGATTACTTAAATTTAGTGTTGTTAAGATCTCCTTTTTAGCAGATTCAGTCCATAAAAGATATTGAAAGTCAAAACGTCCATGCGAGCATTATTTACTAATTTACAACTTGTGTCGATAGACCAGGATACAAGAAATAACGCAGAAATTTGGAACATAAAAATGTGTACCTTATTTTAATGATTTACGATAGGCATTATTAAGGTTATTAGGTGGAACATGCGTGAAAGGTGTTTATTACATTGACCAAGACAGTTTTGCGTTTATCCGTTTTCTGAAATTTTTACATGTTTACTCATAAACGAAGGCACTGGATTTTGAAACAGTAGGCAATTAACCCTTTTTGTGATTGACCACTATGCGACAATCCGATTACATCTGTACCTGCATATCTCTCAGTCAGTTGATCTTCATTAAATATTGCAAACTGTCGAAGCTTCCCAAAAGTCTCTAAAATTAAAACAATCCTTGAAACTATAGAATGGGCATTCTAAACAATCCAATATTGAACTAGACCGAAATTCGCACAGCGAATTAGCCAAACTTGGAATGATAACTTAAAACGGAAGGTAGATTATATTGCAGTTTGTTAACAATTTTCACATGTCTGAATGTAGAACATCCTCCTAAATACCTCTAACTATACCGGTAAGGTCAATTTCCTCTATCTCTTACCGTTTTCCAGATAAAGACAAGCTTCCGGTTTCGGACTCGAAAGTGACCGGGAGGTCAAGGACACCAGAAGTTATACCTTACATATCGTCATATAAATGGTGGAGGTCGAAAACGAGGTCAGAATTGCTCTATCTCTTACCGTTTTCGAGATTAAGGCCAACTTCCGGTTTGGGGCTCGAAAGTGACATGGAGGTCAAGGACACCGGAAGTTATACCCTACGTATCGTCGTATAGGGGATGGCGGCCGAAAATGAGGTCAGAATTGCTCTATCTCTTATCGTTTTCGAGATAAGGGCCAACTTCCGGTTTGGGGCTCGAAAGTGACCTGGAGGTCAAGGACACTGGAAGTTATACCTTACGTATCGTCGTATAGGGGGTGGAGGTCGAAAATGAGGTCAGAATTGATCTCTTACCGTTTTCGAGCTAAATCGTTGTTTTTCTTAATTAGCGTTTTTCGCGATTTCAAGGTCAAGGTCAAGGTCAAAAATTTTTATCGGTTGCTTCAGATTACATTGCCCTTTATATATGTGCCAAGTTTGACTTTTCTAGCTTCAATGGTCTTGCTGTAGATGTCTGGAAACCGATTGATCTTTTCGCAATTTGACCTTGGCCAGTAAGGTCAAGGTCAAAAATTTTTATCAGGCGGAAAAATAAAAAAAAATTTTTAAAAAGGAGGACAAAAAATAGGTGAAGAATTCGAGGCAATCCATCCCCATTTGACATTTTCAATGCCAAGTGGGAATTATCACAATACGTTAGTTTTCCTGAGTCCATAGCTATATCTACCGAGGCTATTAAATGACGCATTATGAAAGCCAAGCAGTATTTAGCAGTTACTCGCTCCTGTGTTGAAACACCATTTTGATGAAACCCTGCCAATTTTGAAATATACTATAATCACATCTAGTTATGTGAACTTAAAAACCAGAACTCATTTTGCAGTATAGTGGTTTTCGAACAACATGAAATTTATGATTATCTGGAATGAAATAGAATGCATGTTTCGAACAAATAAGCATCCAATGTACTTTACACACGCTATACGAGCCTATGCATTCTGTCTGTCGGAAAGCCTTAAGCAGAGATAAAACTGGTTAAAGTCATAAATGATATTCGTAGCAGCATGAATAATCAGAAAGGCATTTTTATCATCATGTTAGGATTCAGCGCCGCATTGGCGACGGTCAATCATGCCATTTTGCTAACCCGCCAACGAGTCGACTTTGGTATACACAGCGGTATTGCATTGGCTCCGCTCACATTAAAAAACCGGCTTCAGCGTGTTTTGGTGGATAATGTAGCATCATCTACAATCGAGTTAGCAACTTTTGTACCTTAGGCATGGGGTCTTGGAAGTATCGAATTGGTTTCTTATGTCAAAAATTTTTATGTGTCTGTTCTGACTTAACTAAGGCCCCAGGTGTAGGTGAATGCAAAAGTTTCCTCTCAAAACAACAACAAAAGTACGAAATAAGCGTGCGGCACTGATTGCAAAGCCTCACAAATCTAGTGTGTTTCTTATGCTTCTGCCCCGGTCGCCCTTATGACGAACTCGTTGTATGCATTGACTGTGCAGAATATCACCATAAAAAGATGCCGGGGATCTATTTCATCTTAAAACAAACCATGTTTTAGAACTTGCAATAAGCTGCTGTCGGGTGTCCCAAAAAGTTGCATCAAAACTGGTGATCTTGCTTTCACTGATGATTAAAGATGTGGAACTATTCCAGCGTATGTCATGTGTTTCTACAGAGAAATTTAAAAGAAAAGATTAAAATCAAACTTGTTATTATTATTATTATATTATAATATACGGATTTATAACGCGCTTACATTGGCATACACCCTAAGCGCCTTATTTGCAATAGCTTATGTGAAATGACAACTGAAAATATCTGAATTTAACTTAAGCTTGGTTTGCCGGTGCAGCCCGCTGAACATTGCCACTGCAGCGACAGCGATATCTTATATTTTGAGAACAGTCAAGAGAGTTACCAAATTTTAAACGCATAAATGTTTGCAATTTTTCTCGAAAGTCACCAACACACTTTGGAAGAGACGACTTTCCTTCAACGTTTTCAAATTATTTTTCCTTTATTTTCAAATGGCTGCGGTGAGCAATATTGCCACTGAATTGCACGCCAACAAAAAATAGATTCTGCGTTTCAGACACTACCATACCACTATTTCGCGATGCGATTAAAACTATGTTGGACATTTAAACTACAGAATAATGACATCTATAGATTTGCATACAGACATACTATACTTTATTACAAACATAAGCCCAAATCAGGTTTCAGTTGGGGAACTTGCGCCTTGGGTACCGCAAAACGGTACTATCAGAGCGATAATTACGTTATCAACTTGTACGGTTTAGTTAATTTCAAGGCAACGAAGTTGTTATATCAAAATGGCTTCTGATTAAAAGCGAAGAAAGAATGCAAATATTGTGCGCAATGCCGGTTACGGCTGCCACCTGATGAAACACTAGAATGTGGTCTGAATATGAGTTCCAGAAGAATGGAGAATTTGAAATCTTTAACATTAGAATAAATTTGGGTGCAGGCAGAACGAGACAAAGCTGAGAATTAGACTAAAGAATATCGACTTTATCAGCTAGGTGAACAGAGGACAAACGAGTTGTCTTTCATAAAGGTACGAGATTGCACAAACTAATTGTTTTTCGAAATGCACGAATGTACGCTTTGGCAGAGTTGCGAGTTTTCCCGAAATCCTAAATTTATGTGAAGTTTTTTTTTGTAGGAAGCTGCAAACGAGGTAGGTGCAAAAGGGCAAATAAAAAAGCATTAAAAGCAAGAGGTGAAAAATGACCAAAAACAGGTGTTCAACGAGAATCTAAGAGAATCTACAAATATAAAACGAGACCGAGACGAACCTATTGACCAATTATTTTCAGAAGAAGATCACTGTAACCTCGAGACAAAAAACCAGTGGAGCATAATTAAGATGGCAAGGACATAAGAACATTAACTGGTTTTTCTAAAGTGTTTCCTTAAGTTTTATTTTTTTAGCTTTCATATTTTATTCTCAGACGTTATTTACCATTCGCCGATAGTTTTATGATATTATGATTTTATGAATTAAATTATTAGAATTGCCTGACTTGATACCGAAATTGTATTGATTTGGATTGTCTACAGTGCAAGTGTACTTGAAGACATCTGCCATTGAGCAAATATACATTATAGAACAAAGATTTGCATTTCATTGGGTTGAGATAAAAAAAATGACAACGGTCACAGGAAGCATTTACAAGATCGCGTCTCTACGCTACAGATGCTATTAGAACCCGTTTGGTTTGATTTTCATGGTATAAAAATATCGTTCTTTTTGTGCCTTCTAAAATATGGCCAAATTAGTGCTTGTTACTCCAGTGACCTGAGCTTACAAAGTGGAGCTTGGAAAACCAATATGGGACAATTCGAGAAAGAAAACGAAGAGTGCAAACTTAAAAGTAAAGGCGGAAGTTGCTTTCCAACGAAAGTTGCAGATGTGAAATTTAATGCCAAGGGACAGAAATATAGTTAAAATGTGGCGTCTCAATGAAAACGATTACTATCAAAAGAGATAAAAAATGAATTAAATGATTAAACCAGGTGTAGAAATATATAACGACAATAAGGGATGTTAGAAAATGGTCATGTTTTGCCAAGATTATAGGAATATACTGTATATATTTAAACATTTAGTGTGTATGTGTGATGGAAGAAAGACTGAAATCCCCCCGTGCGTAAACCTCTTTATTTTTAAATTGGGAGTGATTCAGAATTCTGCAAATTTCACACATATCTCCGTAATGTGCCCCGTAAATTTTCTGTGCCTCGATATGAGCATAAACCATTGTAATACGTAACGGTTGAAGAATTCTAATTGCAAAGCTGTCTCTTCTACGCCATGATGGCTCAGCCTGAAATACACCTTGTGATGTGCGATATAATTAAGGTGTCAACACTATGACGTGTACGCTTAGGGGCAGTGTCTTCAAATGTACTCACGTTATAGCAAATTTTAAGGGTCATGGATAAATATTAAAAGAATTATTTCAAGCAGAAACAAGGAAGATCCATCCCAGCAGAACGTTTTAACCGGGAAAATCTCTTTATGGCTTTACTTGATCAATATTTTGAAAATTACTTAGTGTTTGTTTTAACATCGCTTCTGTAAAGAATGCATGCCGTTGTAACCTTTTTGGGTCGGTTTTAAGTTGATTTCACAAATTACAAGTGCAATACCTAATCTATATGACATAAAGTATTGTTTCAAATCCCCTTTTATTCAACGGAATGTAGGGGATCTCCCGGTGGGCGATTTGCCGGTGATCTTGTGCCGTTGGAGCAGAGTTGCCAATGAGTGAATTGCCGGTAGCTGAGTTGCCGGTTTAAGGTATTTGCCCTCAGGTGAATTGCGGGAAAAATCGTAAAAAAGTAATATTAACAAACAGTTTATTATCTATTCCAAATAAGTAACCTCCACATCAAAGAAATTAAATAAGAAAACTTAAAAGAATTAATTGTATTTTTATACTTGGGATTTTCAATCCCCTAGGTTATTGCTTTCGTACGACTCGGTAAGGTGTTTCCGTATGTTTCCTTTTTATTTTTCCACCAAAACCTTGTCACGCGAACTCCTCCGAAACGATTAGGGCTAGGAAGACCAAATTTAGCAGAGACATAGTATACCATGTCTAGTTGGTCCAGTTTAATTTTGTTTAGAAAATCATTTACATTTTATATACAAAAATGGACATTGAATTTTAATATTTGAAAATCTTTCAGGAACTCCTCTTTGACTTCTAGGGCAACGACGACCAAATTTGGCAGATACATAATACAGCATGTGTAGTTGGTCCAGCTGAATTTTTATAAAAAAATCATTAACATTTACCATGCAAAAATGGACATTGAAATTTTGTCATTCACACCCGTTATAAGCAGGCCAACGCCTTGATTGCCCAGTTAAGGGACCTGGTATGATAACAGCATTGGCATATTGATTGCCCAGCTGTACACAAAGAGAGCGAGTGCAGCTTGTGTGTGCATGTTGACTGTGGCGTTTCAGTTTTTCTGATTTGCATTTGCTTAAGAGTATCGAGTCTTCGCCCCTTGGATCTAAAAGACAGGCTCCTGTAATTACCCTAAACAACGCCCCCCTAGAAGTTTTGCACAATTTCTGCTGCCTTGGGTCAACCGTGACACACAGAGTTTCGATGGACGACGAGATAAACATACGCATAGGCAAAGCCGCAACCACCTTTGATCGACTTACGAAACGCGCCTGGAACAGCCCAAATCTTACAACAAGAACGAAGATGTGCATCTACAGAGCGTGCATTCTTAGTATTTTGCTCTATGGCAGCGAATTATGGACCACCTACCGCTACCAAGAAATGAAACTAAATAGTTTTCACATCAGATGCCTACGTCGTATACTCCACATAACCTGGCAGGATCGCGTACCAAATGCGGTCATACTACAGAAGGCCGAGCTCCCAAGTGTGTCTGCATTGCTCAAACAGAGATGACTACGCTGGCTTGGCCATGTACGCCGAATGGATGTCGGCCGTATCCCTTAGGATCTACTTTATGGTGAAATAGCTGATGCCGAAAGGCCAGAAGAACGCCCAAAACTCAGGTTTAAAGACGCCTGCAAACGTGACATGAAGGCATTTGGGATCCCATAGGAGAGCTGGAAGGCCCGTGCAGACACCAGGTGCACGTGTAGACGACATTAGTGAGGGCTTGAGGCTTCATGATGACAAGTGAATTAACGAACTTGCCCGCAGACTGAAGAAGAAACCCAAACAGACTTAAGCAGATAACTTCCGTCTCTAGCAGACGGGCGCCATATATATATAAATATATTGCTTTTTTCAATGTTTCACATAGAAGATGAAATTTGGCTCCCTCATAGAGGATGAAGAGACATGTGAAATCCGCATTTTTTTATCATGACCATTACCACGCCCATTGTCTCGAAAACGGTTAGAGATAGAGGATTTTGAGCTCATTTATGACACTTTTAGCCTAAAAGCCGATATGTAAGAGGTACCTCGGTCACATTGACCTCCTCCATCATGGTCAAGGTGAAAAACCGGAAGATGACTATTATCACGAAAATGTTCAAATAGAGCGATAATGAGATTATTATCGACCCTCTGGGCTTAAAGATGATATGTAAGAGGTAGCTGGGTGACCTAGACCTCATCGGTTATGGTGAAGGTGAAAAACCGAGTGTTGTTAGTATCTCGAAAACGGTTAGACATAGAGCGACTTTAAGCGAATTGGGACCTAACAAGACGATATGTAAAAGGTACATTGGTGACCTTGACCTCTTCTGTCATGACCAAAGTCCTGAACCGGAATATGAACGTTATCTCGAAAACGGTATTTTCGATCCTTTGAACCTAAAAGACCATATAGGTGCCTCTATGATCTTGACCTCCTTGGTCATGGTCGAAGTTCAAAACCAGCAGTTGATCATTATCTCGAAAACGGTTAGAGACAGGGCCATTTGAGCATATTTGGGACCTTTTGGGCCTAAAAGGCGGTCTGCAAGACGTACCTCTGTGACCTTGACCTCCTAGTTTATGCTCAATTTTCAATTTTGTTCAGAATCGTATTTTTTGTGGCCCCAAGGGTAATTTTCGCTAATCGGTAGCGAAAACGGTCTAGTTGCTGCGCTGGTAGTTATTATGTACAATAAATTTACAGATTTTGGATTGCCCCGATTATCGAAAGCCCATCTGCTCCATGCTAATCTTAATTCCTGAGTAAGTCGAATTACTATGTAATTAAGGGATTGATGTATTGAGTTTTCGAATTAATAAAATGTCTGATCTACTGTTGTGCTGATTGTTTAACTGAAAACTGTGAGGTGGTTCTTATTTAGGGGACACAGTTAAGCTGGTGATCTGTAAAGTAAATTTCGTGATCGCATTTGAAAGCTCAGTTTACAGTAAGTGTTTGATTGTAATTTCGTAATTGGATTTTAAAACAGATTCATTGTCTATTGATAATTATGTAAGTAGATGAAGGGTGAAGTTGAAAATTAAAAAAGGAATGAAATGTACAAGTTTTACTGAATTAAGTTTTACTGACTAAAAAAAAATCTGCCATGGGGGGTGGGGGAGGACGGGGGATGGGAGTCAGCCTATGTAGAAAGGTGTAAAAGGTACCATAACAGAATAAGCCCACTGAAAATACTGTACCATTCTATATCCAGACAGCCTCAAAAAGTTTCCACTACTTAACAAAGGTACCCCCTAATCCTAATCCCGCCTCCCCCAACGCAAAATAAAATATGTATCGTCGGACCCACCCAAAGCCTTATCTTACCAATTTAGCAGCTAATGCTAAGTTTCGTTCTGAAGTTACAGTGACGACACACTTTCAGGTTTTGACGTCACGCGTTGTCCAATACGTGCCAAATACACCATCAACCGGCGAACCCATCCGAGGCATAATCCCACCAAGTTTGGCGATAATTCGACTTGTTGTTCTCGTGAAACTTTGCTAACAAAGACAAATGTCAATAATACATGACGTCATGACGTCACACTTGACGTTTTATACGCCAAATACAATTCGAACCTAGCCAATGGATATTCCTGCTGCTGAAGTTTGAAGCTCATTCGATATTTCGTTCTGAAGTTATAAAGATAACGCATTTTTATCATTCTGACGCCAAATCATGCCCCGCATTATCCAATATGCGTCAAATATAATAACAATCGACGGACCCACTCAAAACATAATCCCACCAAATTTCAAGCTGATCCGACTTGTCGTGCTTATCCTGTTAACCAAGCCTAGTGTCCAAAAAACGTAGTGATGTCATACGTTGCGCTATAATGCCAAACACATTGTGAACGGCCGGACCACCCAAGACACTATCCTACCAAGTTTGAAGCTAATCCGACATTTCGTTTTTAGTTGCAGTAATGACGCAATTGTCACCTTTTGATGTATTATGACGATGTCCAACGCACGTCAAATACAATCCCAACCGGCGGACCAATCCAAGGCATAATTCCGTCATGTTTTGAAGCAGATTTAATGTTTCGTTTTCGAGTTCTCATGTTAACAAAATCAGGTATCTACAACACACAGACACACATAAGTCAAAATGTTTTCCCTCCCCGGCAGCCGTGTGTGTGCGTGTAGAGAGGGTATTTTAAGGTGATAACCAAACAACATGTAATTCTAGTTTATTCTCGTCGGATTTTTATTTGATGTTATGCATTTCTTAGAAAAATACAGTACTGGGGTGCTCCCCCGTGGACGGACTCAATAATATCACAGAGTATGAGGTTAGTGTACAGTAT